>OX411884.1:42435963-43645133 GCA_948293265.1 Cheilosia impressa | reverse complement strand
TAATTTCGTACAAAAAGAAGAAAACAAACTTTAAATAAAAATGTGTTAGCTTCACCAATTAGGGCTCTTTGTTAACGCATATTTTGTTGTGATCTTTACCAATTAGCACAAACATAATTAGTTATTTTTTGATGAATTGTTATTCAATTTATATTCAAAACGTTTTGACTACTTCCGTGCACATTCTCCACTGTTCATAGATTTGTCCTAATTACAATTCTTACTTAAGTATGTGTAGACTTCACCGCGACTGTGTCTGTTTTTGTTATCGCACAAAAAATGTGTCAAAGTTATAATAATGACAGGGAATCAAATATGTTAAATTATGTCAATTGTCCTTAAAAGTTCAATGGAAAATACAGTGAAGTTTGTATCATACAAGGACAAGCAGAAAGTCAAGTTATAGGCATTTAAGTAATTGTCCAATCGCTAAATAAATTATAGCAATATTCCTTCACATCATTGACGAAAACAGTGACGTTTGTCAAACTATAGTATTGCCTGCATTGCTTGATGAGATCTGGCACACATCTTGAGAGCTCTAACGCAAATTAAACGTCAGCTATTGTATATAGAGTTTGACATTAGTTTGACGTGTCGCTAGTATTCTTGCGGACAATCTTTGTACTACTTTTATACTTAATACATCATCATATTGGCGAGTATTTTGCTCTTGTTCTTGTACATATTTTGATAGCGTGTTGTCTTGCTTATGGTCGGAGTCGTCTCCAGAGCGTAGAGTCTTTGGTTTGACTCCCAGAGGCACACAAAATTATATTTAAAAAAAGCTTCTCAATTAACCCGTCCGGACATAGAATAAGGTTGTTTATCCCTTCTATTTTGTCCCAAAAATAAAACTGGTTTCGAGAAAAATTCTCGGGTTCCATACGAACCTGTTTCGCCAACTATTTTTCTTTTTTTTTCTGTTGCAAACTTTAGAACACGTTTCGTGGAGAACTACAACTTATATACATAACAACTTGAGTGCGGACCCAACAATTTTATAGACCTGCTGAAGCATCGTAGGTTCGCCTTACACAAAAAAAGGTTGCTAACGTATGCCAAAAGTAGATTTCATAATTTGCATATGTATACGTATTATATTCAAGTTCATTTGACTGGCATTTGAATTCGTTGAATCACGCAGACTCTTTATGCCTTCTATTGGCATGTAAATTTGGTTTTTAATTAATGATAAAATGTCAAATAGGAATAGTTTTGCAATAGCTGCATCTGACAGACACACTAGATTGGACTCTACGACAGCCAACGCTCAATGACAACGACGACACCTTTCTGATCCTCAGATAAATGTCAAACAAGCAAGCTAACCCAAATCATAAAAGTAGCCCACTTAAGTATGTATCGTAGAAACTTGTTTAAAAAGTGTACACACCTAAGTTCATAATTAATTCCGACCCATCCTATGAGATACCGGACCTCGAGGCATCGGATTCTGAAAACAAACCCCAAACATATTATTTAACTAAAATTCGACACCATAGCCTGATTCAAGTCCACCAAAATCATCGTCAAACTAGTCCATCCCAGGGAAGAAAAAAAACATTTGAAGACATTGAAGAAACCGCTGCATCTGAAATTTCACCAACACACAGAAGCAACTCAACATCATCATCATCGCCCTAAAAAATTACATAAGGATCACTTGCAATAACAGGTGCCTGTTGGCCCGTTTGATTTTTGGGTCGGTTGTGGTCTGGTCCGGCATCAAAGCCGGTTATTATAATACATGCGCGCAGACTACTCCACTAAAACGTCTCGATGTGAGACATTTCAACGATGACCTCGAACACTATGCGAATTACGTGCGACTGGACCCATATGCTGGTGTGAAATCAATGAAATGGAAGCAGAAGATACACCTACCGACAACGTTTTGATCGAAAATTCATTAGATAATAATTAACGACAAGCAAATGGCAATCTGGTAAAACCGGCGCACGCGTTCGTATTTCCAAACTCCCGCTAAAAAATGAGATGAGTGTGTGGCGGGCTGCGGGCACGCCAGGTATATATAATAACTGGCCACTCGTGTCCACTGTTCAGTTCAAAGTTTATTCCATCCGCGAACATCAGTCCAGTTATTATGTATAGATTCGTGCTAATTGTTTGCGCTATGGGCGCTTTAGCCCTTGCCCTGCCTGCAGTGAGTGAAACTATTTTGTAAAATTATTAAATTCGTTGTATATTGCTTTGTTACGTAATAAGAGTGTTAAATTTTGCTGGAGTGCCCCTAGGAGCGTACGCATTTCGGACGCTTAGTAGACCGGTCCATGTCGCATTTTTCGAAAGTGCTGCACTTGACGTTGCCACAGTAGGTCCCCGAACCGCCGGAATCTGCCGATAGACAAGTCCCACATAATTGTAATTCAATTTTGTGCACATTGTACTTACTTTTATTGAATGGACTAGTGTCCGATCCAGAATTGGAGAGAACATTCGATTGTGCGCAGGAGCGCCCGTTGCATAGATTGGGGCAACATTTGCCGCCAATGGCGCTGCATTCACTGTCGTGCAGGCATTTCGGGGTGCAATTCTGAACCTTGGTGTACGACGGACACTCTAAAAAATTCAAACGATATAATGACGATTTTGACGCAATTATGACAGTCTTACCCGCAGCGGTTGCAACAGATACGCAGAAAATAATTACTGCCAAGCAGATGACGAGTTTCACTGAAATTTAATTGCAGATTATAATCTGAGTAGGACTCTTACAGTTTCTTTGAATTTACCCATGATGCACGACGTCTTGTTTGTTCAACTTTGTGGCAGCGACTGATTGTGTTTTAAAGTCATTGTCGCCTGTTGTGATTTTATATAGAAATAGACGGGTGGTCATGTTTTGTATGGATTCCAATTGAGAGGCTACGCTTAAGTGACAGTGAAGTCATCACCTTTACTATAATATTCGTGTACATGTGCGGGCGAGACAGAACTAGGTACATGTATATACGGAAAGTTCAGAGTCAAACTAGTTTAAGCGCCAGATAACCACAAATTGAGGAATATATTTTCCTACTTGTTTACGAAACGCAACAAAAGGTCGGCCATCAGGGAGAAGAGAATAATGCCTTAATCGCTTAATCTGTTTTTCATTTTGCATTTTTCATTCGAATTGGCACATACATTTTCTTGATAGCTATTTAAATAGGCGTTGGAACTTGGAAGTGTCCAAGATGCGTGTACAATATCATTTAGGAAAGAAAACTTTAACGATACACGTTATGTACCTACTATCATTTGACAGCCGTTTAATTTAGTTTCTGCGAAAATGATAATTATTGCTCACTAATTGCTAAATTTCGAAAGTGATTTCTCTTTTCGGGTGGGATTGCGATTTTGTATACAAGATTTTTGAAGCTGGCCTTAAGATAGATTTTAAATAAAAGGAATGTATGTGAGTAATCCAGCTTAAGCGACCACTTTAAAATCTCATGCAAATGAAAGAATTACCAATCAATTTCAATTGTTTGACTAATAGCACGTTCTCACCGAAATTTCTCATTCTAAAAAAAATTTTTACAATTTCCCATACATTTTCCGACATTTCGGAATTTAGAATCAGTCTTACTTCTGCTCCACGTTTGTCAAGAAACAATTTTTTTGTACCAATTTTTTGGTATTTCGAAACCGATTTTTATTAAATTAGAACCAAATAATAGGTGAATTTCCATAGGCGAATTCCCGCACGTAGAGTTGTTAATTTACACATCTATATGTCTTCATGAAGTGAGCTTAAGCCAAAACTACTTAAAAAATCGATTTCTCTGGAATACTGTGTTCTGTATTTTTCTCGTTTAAATAAGAAGTTTGATCTGTCTGTCCAATTGAAGATGACACATAAATTTTGTAGATTGTCAAAGCAAACAAAAAAACACCTGTCCAAATATTTTCAAACACCAAAACCTGTGAATTTTTTAATTGGTGCATAGAATCGATGGAAAGTCGTGTAATACAAAATTAAAACACGCATGGACAATTGACACTCAAAGATTGGAAATATGACAGGTGGACATTTTTGTTGTTAATTTTATGAAAAGAAACTGCGATTTATGTGCGTCAACTGTCATATAAAATGTTCTCGAGCAAAATGGAATTTCGAAATTTCTTCGTCAAACTTTACCTTTTTTTGCCAATGTTTAATAAACTTATGTGGACTTTCATCAATTTTTGCCATTGGCTTAAACCCACGTCGTGACATTATTGATGGCACTTTCATATAAAAAGAAATTAAACCCCACCACGACCTAACAAAGGGATAATTAGTCATCTCCGTTTCCAAAAAAAAAAAAATGTTGTCTTCAAAATGATGACAAAGCTTACCTTCTTTGTTGTTTTTATGTGCCAAAAACTTCAAGCTGTTTTCTTGTTTCTTTAATTAGGATTTACTCAAGAAACAAAATTGTTGTGCTCTCAAACGTCAAGAATTGTTTTTAGACGAACTTCCTACTCTGATATAGATGAGTAGGAAGGTATTCATACTTGTTTAGTACAAAAGCTAATAAATTCAGTCTGTTTAAGCTCATATACAAAATACAAGCCAGTGTATTTGGCGTTGACTGTCATAGTTTTAAGTGTCAGTTTCATAGGGAAATTTGAGAATAGAGGGGATCAATATAAAAAGTCGTTCTTTTAAAGTAAGCCAGCTTAAGTGAATGGGCGATTAAAGTGAATTTAAATTGTATAACATTGGATTATTTTAGACACTAGCTTAGCCTAATTATGGTTGACATTTTATATGGAAAGCTTTTTAGCAACAGATGTCGCTTCCATTCAGCTTGACAGAAACGTTAAAATTTACGGCAATATAAATCGAAATTTACTTCATATGACTTTTTTATAACAGTTTAACATTATTTTTAAAGTCAATTTGCAAAAACTAATAATAGTCGCACGAATGACATTTGAGTGCTTCTTAATTTCAGTCACTGCCAATTTGCAGAGCTAGTGCTTATGCTCGAGTTTTTAACTTTCCTCACTGTTAATCAAAAGAGCACGTGATTGCGTTTGCTTGGGGTCCATAATATTCATTAATGTGTTTAATTTTAAAATGGCTCCCCTTTCCTTCGCAATTTTATTATCTGGAAGTATTCACAATATTCCCGCCTCCATTTTTTTTCTCTCAAGTTTAAATTTTAGTAGTCCAGTTCGAGTTACTATGCTTGAAAAATGTTGATAAAGATTTGATCTTTTAAAATATTTAACAATACAAAATGTTACATAACACTTCAAAAGAACGATGATGAGAACTCTCAAATCTAACAACTTCCATTAGTAGCATCCCTCCACACATGTCAACCCACGGCAGCTTACCCAATTAATTATTAATCCCAAACTGGAATGAATGCGAATTAATAGATCAGCGCACACCCAAGTTCATAATTTATTCCGACCGATCCTAAGAAAAGAGATAAGCTCTGCCAAACCCCAGCATGAATAAATCGCTTGTGTTTCCTAGTATTTGCGAAAGCATACAAAAAATAAAACAGAGACCATCTATAAATAACTTAACCATTACGCCGCGTTCGCATACCTCTCAAGCCGAATTAATTTGGTTTTAAATCCAACCTCAAGTTTGCGGTCCACAAAGTGACTGCAAAGTGTTGCATCTGCAATTTCACAACCGAAACTTGTTTGGGCCAGCATAATAATTTATCAATATTACTATGCCAAATCTTACATAAGGGTACTCGCGCAAAAGCTGCCCGTTTAGCCGGTTTCTTTGAGGGCTTTCGAGTAGGTTTATCCATAGATGAAGACCAAAACCTTGACCTCTAACAAACTGCGGCTAGTATTGTGTGAATGATGACAGCAGCTTGATGAAACGTTGACAACATCTTGATAGGAAACTTATTAGAACTCAAATATCCCAAATTCCATTAAAAAAAAACCATAAAAAATGGGTGTGTATTCCATGGAGTCGGTATATAATAACCGGCGAGTGATCTCCACTCCTCAGTTCAAAGTTTATACACCATCGGCGAACATCCTACTCGTGAAAGAAAACCTTGCCAAAAAATAATCATGTTCCGATTCGTGGCTATTATTTGCGCTGTTGGCGCTGTTGTCCTTGCCCTGCCGGCAGTAGTGAGTGAAACAAAACTTCTTTTATTTATATCAAAGAATTTTTTTTTTGTATAAAAGTGATATATCGACCTATTTGCGCATGCATCTCATGCGTTTCGTTGCCGGATCCATGATGCACTTTTCAAACGGGCTGCACTTTACATTCCCACAATAAGTCCCAGGACCTCCAGAGCCTGTAAACAAACAGCCATAGATTTCAATTGATTTTAAAGAATTTTGTTGACGACTCACGCATATTCTTTCCATTGCCAGGACTGTCATTGTATCCGGATTTTGATAAAACATTCGGTTGCGCACATGATCGACCGTTGCACACATTCGGGCAGCACTTGCCGCCAATGGCACTGCATTCGGAATCCTGCCAGCATTTCGGGGTGCAGTTCAGCACCTTTGTGTATGATGGACATTCTATGAAGAAAATTAATTAGGAGCAGGAGGTTTTGATATTTGGTAGTAATACCCGCTGCGGTTGCAACAGCAACGAAGAGAAGAGCAACGCAAATAACGAGTTTAACTGAAAAGAAATCGGCTTACAACAGTGGAATACGTATAAGTAGATTTTGCTTTTTAATTACCCATACTGCAGGTCTGGCTTCCCCGATGCAATGGCACTGACTGATCTTGCACTTGCAGGGATAAGTTGGCTTCCGATTTGCAATAGAAAACCCCTGCATTCATAAGCGCGAGAGAAGCCGACGAGATTGCAATTTAAATATCAGACTCAGACGTTGTAATAATATTTCATTTACCGCACGATTTGCGGCTTAGTCTGACTAACTACTAGTAAATTACGAAGCTGTTGTTTAAATTGGTTTCTTCGAAAACGTTTATTTATTCAACTGTCATTGTTTACAATATGTATAAACAGCTGGCACTCCATGAACTTGGTAGATTAATGCTGATCTTTTCAACCGAAGTTTTAATAGACGCCGTGGGGATACACAATTGTGTCGATTAGTCGCCCTTATGCACACCCAGTTTCAGTTTCGATTATAAACTTTCATAATCCACCTCGATCGGGGTTTTTTCAAGGCGAAAACGAAATGGACTTTCGCGAACCGTGAGTCAAATGTAACTGGGTGAGAGTGTTGTGAAAAGTGAAAGTCAAGTGTGATGAAACGACTTTTGTCGGCACCACCTGCATGGAGTTAGGAAGGATCCAATCGCACATTCTCTTCAGCGATCAAATGGTGATTTATATCGAAAAACTGACAACTCTTTAGTTGTTATTTATCGTAGAACCTAAAAATGCGTGAATTTGTTCGCGCACACCTTAATGTGCGCTTTGTTATTTCGTGTGCGCTTTGAATTAAAGCATCGATTTACGTGTAATCACACCCTAAGCAGCACGAAATTCATAAGTCCTATATCCAAAGTTAGATATTTTCAAGAAAATAACCTCACCACCTACAACCCACTATAAAACCTCTTCTTTTTACTCAATATAGCCACAGGAATCCTCCCACGTGCGACAAGCACCCCAGGATCCCAACGTCTCAGCCGATGAAGCCAAAGCTGAGCTCGAACGTTTCCAGAACGAAAACGCCCACTACTCATTCGATTCCACCGTCAACGATGACATCAACGATCAGGCTCTCCAGAGGTCAGAAACTCGTGACGGCACCAAAGTAGAAGGCAAATATTCCTACAGTGATGGCTTCGTTCGCCGTACCGTCCATTACGTCGCCGACGAGAACGGTTACAGGATTGTCAAGGAAGACACCGAAGAAATCGGCAACGGTCCAGTATTCAACGCCGATGGACGTGCTGATATCTCTGGATCAGAAATCGGTTCGTACTCCATCAAGTTGGATCAAGACGACGCAGAGAAGCACTACAAAGAAGTCAAGGCACAATAAGATCGCGCGCGCACAGAGCTACGAACTTTCTATATTAGACTGAAACCATTTTGACTTAGCTGTAAGATTGTGTAAAAATGTAAATGTGAATGCAAAATAAATATGTGCATAAGTTAAACTTGTAGACATTTAATTCAGCGTGTGCTATATAACATCGAAAATATATTTAGTTTGTTTTCATTTGAGGGTAAAAGAAAGACCTTGACCCGCGCGCTGGCAACTCACATCTCATTGTGAACGGTGACATCACATTCGCCGCTAATGGAGCTGTTGCTGCTGGTGGATATGATTAATGCCTTCTCCGAATCTGTCAGGTTGATGAATTTGTTTTTGGTCTTTAGCTCGTTTTGAATCGAGGAAAGGAGGTCCGGCGATTTGGGACGCTTCTCATTCTGAATGGTGAAGCTGTTATGCGGAAGCTCTTCACTCATGGTTGTTTCCAGTTCCTTGTGCTCGTTCTTCTTCTTGAGTCGTTTTGATCCCTTGGTGATCAGCATTACTGCTGGTGATTCATGTGACAGCGCTTCAATGACTGTCTTAAGCAGTTTGGGCGGTGTTTCGGGTGTCTTGGGATTGCCAATCACCACATCTGCTTGCACGGCACTGCGTCGTGCCTCTTCGCGCTCTCGGGCGGCATTCTTTCGCATAAGAGTGCGTGCTCGCTTTCGGAGAATCGCCTGCGCATTCGGGTAGTAGACAATGACTTCATTCAAATCGGACTTGGACAGGACAAAGAGATTGGCATAGCCCTTAGATCGTACATCGGCTGTTCGGCGGTCAGCTCCGTTGATACCTAGCAGGCTGATCTCTCCAAACACAGAGCCCTCGGAGAGCGTGGCAAGAACTATTTCGTTGTTAGGACCGCCCATCACTTGGACTTGTCCCAGTTTTATAATATACATTTCACGGCCTACTTCGCCTTTGCGGCAGACATAGTCGCCCGGTAGAAACGTGACAGCGCGGAGCTTAAGCACCAAATCGCGCAGGAGTGCTTCTTCGTAATCGGCGAACAGTTGAACCTTGGAGAGGGTTTGAATGTGCACAGATATGGCGATGTCGGTCTTGAGGTTGATGGGCAGAGAGTCCAAAATGTTGCTTTCATCTAAAAAAGAGTATCCGAATCAGAATAAGGAATGAGCTATATATGACAGACTGACCTAAGGTTCGTTGCTGGTCCCATGTGAATTTAAACCACATTTTCACTCTCCGTTGGACATCGGCAGGTAGGTTCAGCCGGCGCATGTACTCTAGGGTCTCATCCTCCAGCTGTCGGTATTCATTCTTGTTCCTGGTGGCTGTCGATATGATATCTCGAATTTGCCCGATAAGCAGAGCGAACACGAACACGCCCATCAGCCAGGCAGCTGTCATGAAAACGTATTCGCCTTCCTTTTCCGGCTTTGGGTTTTTTCCTTTAAGAATAGGTGAGAGGTTTTAAAAAATAAATGCAGAAAATCGGGTTAAGCTGGACTTGGCATCACTTTTTTATGGCAAACCGAACGAGAGAACATCAAGAAAAGGACATTTCTCCGTTAGACCTAAACTTGTTGTTCTTTGCCGTTGAGTGGCTCAAACATTCCTCTATAGTTCACCGGAAACTACAAACAGTGATGCCAACTTCATTCATTTTCTGTTTCCCCATTCTTACCAATAGAAGTCGCTGTCTTTGTTGCGAATGCAAAGCATCGTACATACGGATGGCCGTTTCCACTAAATACCCATCGATTAGTTCCGAGGCCTAAGATTACAAGAAAAAAAAAACATACAATTTGCCCAGGGAAAAGCTTTAAGCAGTACGAGTCGTGATCGTGGCATCTGATTTGCATACCGATCACCGCACATAAAGCACAATGCGAGCGACTCACTCACCTTGATATGAACTATACGCGTAGTACGAACAGGCAGTCAGGTGGATCATATAAAGCATGTAGGTCAGGGTTTTCGCAACTCGAACCTGAAAGAAGACAAATCGTATTCCATGAACAGCTAGAAGACATCTTTAGACTACTGAGCTGCCAAGCTTTCGATAAACTTACAAAATGCGGCGAAGAGATGACACGATCCAGCAGTTTGAAAACCTCCCAGAAGCTCTGAATCTTGAGGAACCTCGGGAAACGCCAATACACCGCACCAGTTCCGTACTTGAAGTACAGCAAGTCCAGGGGAAGCAGCGACAGCAGATCCAACTGGAATTCAAAATCTGTTCATACCGCCGTATTAGTTTATGATAGAATTTTATGCGCACCTTAAACTGAAGCTTCCTCATATAGTTCTTTCTTGTGAGGTTCTTGTTTTTAACCCAAAAACCCTCAAAAAGGTACATAACTCGATGCTTGAAGAACACCACGTCCAGCAGGTAGATGAGATCGGCGCAGAAGTCACAAATCAGCCAAGCGTTGGTGTTCTCCTCGGTTTGGAAGGGGAACGTAGATCGCAGTGGTATTACCCAGGCGTTGTAAAGAAAACTTATGGAAACCACACATAGCCAGGAGATGTAGACTTTTCCCTGCGGATCGAGGGTCTTCTCGTCGTTATTGCTGCCACAAAGGCTGGAGCACACCCACAGGCTGGACTCGGGATTGTCGGCCTCGAATTGTCTGCGATTGCTTTTGGTTACGACTTTGATGTTGAACTTGTTGTCTCCTTTTTTAGGCTGTTTTGTTACCGACAGGGGGGCGGCAGGTGGCGGTGGAGATGGCGAGCTGGCACTGCTCGACGGAGTGGGTGGGAGTTCCAGCCGCGACTTGACTTTGTTCGCACGAGCTGTGAAGCGGCGCACCAAATGGCGGACCTGATCGCGCAAGAACTGCTGACCATCGGAGTCAAGGCTGAAAAGAACCTGTTAAAATATTTTCATAAAGGGATCGCATTTTCGGACATACCTTCCCGGTATGGACCGGTTGATGGCATTTGCTGAAGAAGTGTCTGCATCAGCATCGTTGACAGCTACTAACTCGCTCTCGTTGAGGTGGTCCGACTGCACCTCGCGGGTATTTGTCTCGTCGTTGCCCAAGTCGGGCGGTTCCATGTAGCAGATCTGCACATCTTGCTCGTCTTCATCTTCGAAGACTTTAACCTCCTCCAATGGATGAGAACAACTGTCAAATGTTTCCTCAGTGAGCGGCGATTCCTCTTTTTCTTGTCCGACATCAAGAGTCCTCCCCGAACCTTCATACTCTTCCGCCGGTACCTGCCCCGGCAGCAGGCATTCATGCAAAATCTTCCGCACACTCTCCGGACTGACCAGTGGCTTCTCGGTCTCGTACTTTAGGATGTTTTTAACCAACGCATGCGTGCTCTCAATATTCGAAGTGTTTTGCTCCGCTTCCAGACATCCGATCTTCCCATTGCGGAAGTACAGCTTTGAATTGACAGACCTTGGACTGCTCGGCTTGGATCTTTTGTTCTTGAACGAGTTTATTTTATAGGTTATGCCCTTCTGTGAGTTCTTCCTCGACGACGGTGAAGGCTTCTTCGATGGGCTCGGAGTTTTATTTTCCTTGTTCGGGCTTGAGACCTCCGTCGACTTACGACGCCTGTCCTCCAACTTGCGGCGTTTCTCTCTCGCATACAGCTCTTTGTCACGCTCCCTCTCCCGTCGAATGATGTTCTCGGTGACAGTGAGAAAGTCTTCAATTTCCTTGATATCCTTTGAGATCTCTTCCAAGCTCTTTCGCACCGAAGCCTCCTTTTCACTTGGCGACGAATACTTCACCTCAAAGCCCTTGGAGTTTATCACATTCCGCATGAACGGGTGCCGCTCCAAGGTCTCCGAGAACATTGGCGAAATGGGCCTATTCATACGTGTGGTGGGCGCGGGCGTGGACATCTTTCGCGTGACTTTGCGGAAGTCTTCGTATGGAAAATTCTCCAAAATATTTGGCGACGACTTTAGCAGCGCCTCTGACTCGCAGCCCAGGGCCTATACAGCGAATGCATAAAGTTTAAATCAATTACACGCGAACCAACCGGATTACTCTGTTCTACGATACTAAAACTAAAACCCATCGGCGAGTTTGTGGAATGCAAATTATAACTCAAATCAAAACTGTGACCGAGAATTTGTATAGATTCATTGACCAAAGCACTGCGATTGAGTATAATATTCGCAGGTTTCTGATAAAGTCGGAATGACGACGCGCGTCACGTCGCCAATGGAAGCGAGTACACCACATGACTATTAATTGGCTACATTAATCGCGGACTTGAGCAATTTTGTTTTCGTTTTTTTTTTCAATGTTGTTGTTGATGTTATTATTTTACGAGTTTTAGTTGCGTGCATGTGTTTGCTTTGAGATGGGTTTGGGTATAGTCGTAGACCGCGGTAAGGACGCGACCAGAACTTGTCCAAAAAGTGTTACTTACCTTTCGCATCAGTCCAATGTTATCCATCGTTAGTCTTAATGGTTTTCTTTGTGGTCGGCTGAGTTCACTTTAGGTTTTCCTTTCTGTATAACGTCTTCTGGAAAAGATTGTAATAACCTGTCTTTATTGTCGTACTATAAGGATGTAGTAAATGGGAAAAACAGCTTTTAGCGGCGACCACTTACGGAGATCATGATGAAACCAAAAATTAATATTCAATTGAAGTTTAAAAAGTGTTGCCAACTTCAGTTTGAGCTCTGTTTTTAAATAGCCTTAAAGTGAAATGTAGAGAACAGTTGATCATATCTCCAAATCTGTTCGTAATTCTTTTATGGGTGTGGGCAAATCAAATGCAGGACATTGTTTTTGGAAAATCTTAACCCCTGTAGGAGGGCGGACATCACAACACTTTAAACTCAAATTTTCCGGACCAAAAAAATTATATGTGCAAAAGTGGAATACCAAAAGAAGCATACTTAGACTTGATGAACGGCTCGAAATTTGTTAGTTAGTTCTATGAACTATTTATGAGTGTTTAAGCGGTACAGAGACTTGCTAAACCCCAGCAAACCCGACTTGATTACATCTTATCTGTTAGAAGCAAGCAGCTCAAATGAAAACGGTCTTTGACACGTAACAAATTTTAAGGTCCGCTAAAGACCCAAGCCCTCCAAATCGGTACTCCACTCCTGACCGCACATCTTTTCATTTAAAGGTTATAGAGAACCCATAACTTCATAATCTACTGGGGGATAGAAAGACACGCTGCAGATTTCTGAAAGAAATTCGGGCATATTTGCTATACTTGTCTTCATCCGACAAAGTTGCGCCATAAACGGACTTGTCAATGGGAAACCTCAAATACAGAACAGACCTTCGCATTCAGTTGTCGGACTTTAAGCCTAATTTTAAGAATATTTTAAGTAAATATGTATATGAAAAAATTTCATTCTTCAAATTAAAAAGTTACAACGCTTTTTTTGTCATACATTAAATGTTTTATTAAACTTAAAATAATTATTTTTATATCATTTATTCTTTATTTTCATTTTAAACATAAAAATATACAAACCGCATTTCATGGAGCGATGTTTATCAATATGGGGGTCCGCCAAAAAAAGTTTTATCATTTATTGTTCCGTGGCCGAAAAAAATTGGGAACCTCTGATATAGACTACAGTGCATGTGGCAAAACGCACATTAATTTGCATAAACGAATACTGATATCAAAAGGATGCTGGTTTATCTGACAATCAGGCATGAATCTAAATAGATTTTAAAAATTTAAAGTCAATTGCAACATTTTGGGCTCGATTTTTAATTTACGGAACTCACAATTGCAAAATTTGTATAGAAAATGGGCCTTAGCAATACAAATTTTTAGTCTCGACTTTAAAATTGGAAAAGCTCACAATTGCAAAATTTGGAAAATATAGCCACAGTGAACTACGAAAATTTAGAGTCGAGACTAAAACTGTTTATTGCTAAGGCCCAATATGTTTAGTTCCTTGGAGCAGTTGAGCGTTTAAAAGGGCTAAACTACCGCATCCGTGAACGAGTAGGGAAACTAGGCACATTCAAAAATCTTGTCATCTTAAGTCGACTAGATTTATCCGAACCGCGTGTGAGTTTGTCGAGTCAAAAACACTTTACTACCTAGTTTTTAGATATCCAAAAAGCCGTTGCCTTCGAATTATTAAAAACTCTTTTGTTTTTATATCAGATTTTTAAACGTTTTAAAAAACATTTTATTGTGGAACCACAAGTTGTTTTTTAAATATTTGCGAATGCATTTTGGAATAGATTTGAAAAATTCCTGTGAAAACAAGGAAAAACAGCATAAGTCATTTTTAGATGTTTAGCTCCTTATTTGGAATATGCTTACCGATACATATTTTAATTTTAAAAGTAAAAAAAATATATTTGGATTTAGAACTGGAATAGAGTTACATATGTATTTTGATTTTAACTAGGTAATTGAATAAGGAATACCTACGCACATAGGTTTTGATTTTAACCCAAATATTCATCTAAAAATATCTCGGAATTAGCTGTCTTTTGAAGCCTCGACTTTAACTTCAAACTTTAACTCGACTCTATAAAAAAGTGTAATGCGTCGATTTTGTTTCTTATAAACACATCTATACCCTGAGCCTGAACGCTAAATCTAGATTGGTTGTTAACACAATTAAAATGTCAATTCAATATCTACTCAGCTTAGAAATTCTTGATTAGATTTTTCGGCTACCCGTCCACATAGTTCCCGCCGGAAATGGTCCGAAAAGGTATCCCCTGCTTTCAGAAGGATTCCGTGTTATTAGTATCAAAACAATTACCAATAATTAGCTGTTTTTTATTCATTTAAACAAAAAAACAACAATTTTAAATCGGAAAGCTAAGGTTCTAAAACATTTATTGCAGCTAGTATCAATTGGCAGAATGTATTTTTAAGCCTGGAAGTAAGCTGAGCATGCGCTGCTGTGGGGCAATGCCAAAATTTGATTAACAAATTCGTATAATTTTCAAAAATGCCTCCGATTTGGACTATTTGGAAAAAGTGGGTCCTGGTGGTTCTAGTGTTGAAGAAACGTTCAATCCCCAAGGGGTACCAAAAAAAATCCTACCCGTCCATAATCTTCAACTAAAAAAAAAATATTCATGTGACCGATCTAGGACAATCGAACTGAAGCACAAGAAGCTATCTAACCAACAGACTTAGGTACTCAACTTGAGTTTGAAACTTCCAATCTGTTATGAACTGAAATCCATTAAAAAAAGACATTTTGAAGTGAATCTTATTGCGTCCCGTTGGGAAAATAATTTTCAGCTACAGTGTAACCGTAATGACGACACGAAAGCGACAGTGCGTTATGCAATAACTTCGATTTCCTATTAATTGAAAAAAGTTGAAGTGAAACTTCTTAATGCTCTCAGGGCGGTAATTTTTACCAGCTTCATAAAGTTTCAGTTTTATCTATTTGATCTAAGAATTTTTTTTGTGTAAAATCGTCCTTATTTCGTGACGTATTGCTAACTCAGTTTGAGTATGTTTTAAAAAGATTTGAATCGCATACGGCTACCCCATGTAATAGCACAACTCATTTAACTAATAACTTCGAGAGTTTTCTTATAGATTTTTACATAAATCATTTTACCTGACGGTGTCACAAAGAACTGCGGGAGAACCTACAACTTTGTCATGTCACTGTCGCTCGTTTTATCATTAGTGGTGTTTGGTGAATAAAATACTGAAAAGGATTGTACGCAATTTGTACATGAAAAATGTACAGTCTAATAAAATTAGGCAGATGCCACTTTCTTAACACACAGGACTGTCGTTAAACGAAAAACAATTAACTGTTGCGTTCGTCCTCCCACTATTGGAAAAACCATCGAGCACCGAACGATAAAGAATAGATGCCTTATCGATTTTTACCCCGACTATTCGTTTGCATCATACATTTTCAAATGTTTAAGGACTTATGTAATCCTTTAAAAGTTACAAGTTCCTGTTCTTGTTTTTTTAAATGCTTGGAATAAATCGAGTAGCATTATTTTTGTTTTAAACATTTGTTAATCAACTGTGGTAACCATTTCTCACTCATCACTTGAAAAGCCCACCAGAGTCAACCAAAACTGCTTATCCTTGTCACTGATTTCACTGTTCAAAGACTATACAACTTACTTTTTTTAATTTTAAAGCCGAATATAAACGGATAATTTACTTTTTCCCGACAGACGAAAAACTTGTCGAATCGACGTCTCCATACTTCACAAAGAATTTTCTGCAGCTATAATCTGCCGAAGGAAAAACTGTGTGCGCATGTCTTTCTCTGAGCAGCTGCTTAGATAAGGACTATCAACTGGTGCTTCAAACTATGTAAACAAAATTTGGCATTAACCTTCAACGAAAATGCGAAAATTGACCCTAACCCTTTATGTGTAGTTTTATATTTAATTGTATATGTACAGTTACAATCGGTTGGTGAAAAATCGGTCAATCAGAGTCAGGCAAGCGGCAGGCTGATCCGTGGGCACCATATGTCCCGAATTCAAAACGGAGACTTCGTAGAAGTTCTTAGCTCTAGTGACATAGCCGTGCAGCCTTCCATTTACCATGAAAGGCTTGCGTGGAGCTTTTCTGTACTCCTCAGCACCGCTCCATTGCATTTGGTGGAAGGCATTTTCAGACAGTGGGTATGCTACAATAAAGTCCCAGTTGCCGTTGTAGTACATTATGCGAAGTCCTGCGTTGAGTAGTCGCGCCGTCCAGTGCATTGCGGTGGTCATAAAGTCATTGCTGAGGTGGGTGTACACCGCATTTGGACCGGAAAATGGATGATTGCCGACGTGGAGTGCCTCTCGCACCTGGCAAAGGATTTTGTAAAAATAAACTCGCAAAAACGGCTCAACTTACATGGGGCTGCTCAATAAAGTCCCTGAATGGAAACAGGTCAATCGCTTCGGGTTGTTGGATATTGTAGAGGTTGCTGTAGTTGCTGTGGACAGTGAACAGGTGCAGGGTCGAGTCCCAGTACTAAAAAAAAAGAGAATTATATCCCAGGCCTGGAAAAGAACGAAGGTTACCTACAGCCTTGGCCAGCTTTGGTTCATCGATATACGCACGTATAAGGTCCTCTGTAAGCTTCATTTCCTGATAGCCCGGACGGCCAATCAAGCCCACCTGATAGGCGAAGGCTGAATAGTCCATCATGTTGGCAGGATCCGAAAGTGCATTCCCCATAGCAAGGCCCTGGTGATTAGAATGCAAAAGAGATCAGTTTATCACCGAATGCAAATGTAAACGTTACTACTACATCGGATGACGGATATACCGATTAAAATTGGAGCCACATCTCGCTGCCATTACCGACACTGACCACAAAATGGTAATGTCCCATAAAACGTCATCGAAAACAAAGTACCACTAAAAAGCTGACTCACCTTTAGGTTGATTTTTAGATAGTTCTGCGGAATGCTATTCTGCTGGAAGATCACATCTCCGATCGCTGGTATGTACTTGCCAGCAAACGACTCGCCGGTGATGTAGAAGTCGTTCCTCTGCAGGTCCGGAAACAGCTTGAAGAACTGCACTAATCCGATGTACAAGTCGCGCGCCACCTCCGGAATTGTCTCACAATACCCGTGAGAGTTGGTGAAACTGAAGCCCGTGCCCACAGGATTGTCAATGTACAGCATGTGGTACTTCTTGTGCCACGAATAAGGATTCTCTACGAGCAATTTAGTTCACATACTATTCAGTTCATTGCGCCAATGTAATAACAAACCTTTCAACTTTGAGCCGTCCAAAAGGAAAGGGCCATTCTCTGTGAACAACGCCAACAACGACGAAACTCCTGGTCCGCCCTGTAGCCACAAGACAACAGGTTTGCCGTCGCCTCCGTAGTTTGATTCATTGCTGATGGATTTATTGGCAGACAGCTTCTTGAGAAAATCATGATCAAAGTCGGTGTCTTCTGTTTCGCCCGTCTCTGCTTCATTGTTTAGGTCGTTATCCGCGCCCGACAACAATCGCTGTGAACCCTCAGCCGGGAAAAACCAGAAGAATAAGTTCGAATCGCGCTGCTCGTCCACCGTCAGATAGCCTTTGTGGGTGAAAGTTATGAAGTGACCATGAACGGATTGCACACGGACTTACCAGCATAACTTGTCGTATTGAGGAAGAGACCCATGTTCACTCTGGCCAATTTCCTGGCTGTCGGCTGTAGGCCGGCCTCGATGTATGGTGTCAGCAGAAGCCTGCCATCGTCCAGGTCGTTTTTGTGGAAGCTGTATCCATCCGAGGGTAGGTTTGGCACTGCAAATGTCGGAAGCAACTGACCACGCACTGCCGCGAGGAGAGCAACAAAATATCCAAACACCTGTAGTATTTCCATTTCTTTCTTGAGGAATGTTTACGACTGAGTGGTAAGGCTTCGACTGCCTCTGCGTCAGAACAAGCGATAATCTTTATACGGGCAGAACGGATGGCCATTGTTGTGCTACCGATGTTAATTCCCTGTCCTTCTCTTCTCATTGTTGATTGTTGTTGGGTCATAATCAGGCAAATAACCACATGTGGGTACAGAATTTAAAGTGGCACTCTCCTGGGCTGGCTCTGTATCGCGACGATGATTGACTTAAAGACGGTTCTGTTCGGGCTTTTGGCCGATTACTCTATCAGGTTGTTTACATGGACAGGTGGTGCTTAATCGGTTCCATTATTTTTATTTTACTTCTAGTTGGCGTGTCTTTGCATTTTTATCTTTTCCCCACTTTACATAGGTATCTACTTGGCAGTATGTAGGGACGCCAATGAACGGACGGGGAGTAGTGTGGATGAAGTTGAGGTTGAAGATAGAGGGCGATAACCGATGGGTTCGGTGATATGGGACTTAAATGGAATATAGGTGTTGGGGTCTTTTCGAAAAGGTGAAAATTGAAAGTCGTTTAAATTTTTTGAAAATGCTATGAACATTAGGATATTCTTCGGTTTATAGTTAGTGCGACAGTTGAGCGTTTTTTATTTTAGCCGTCCATATTGCCCCTCTTTGGATTTGGATGCTTGAAAAATAGTCTAATAGACTGTCCAGGTCTTAGCAAATCGGAGATAAAAACCTTTGCTTCTTAACCTTATCAGTCTATTAGACAATTTTTGTTTAAATCCTAAAGTTTTTGAGGTAAAACTTCTCGTTGGGCAGTAATTCCGAACACTGATGCAACGAAAAAGCTACTGGAAACCAATGATGTCCTTGACGTTATCTTCTACAGCGAATTAACTTCTTATTACAAAAAAAATGCTGAGCACTCATTTCGTAACTTTTCAAACGATTATGGTCGAGACGATAGACCTCCAAAACTAGCAACTAAGTGCTAAAATTACAAGTTTGAGAGCTTATTTCAGTTCAATTTACAGAAATATAATGAAAGCTGACGACGGCTTATTCTGGTGATCATAGTTGCAAAACCGATATCGTTTAGACGATCGTTGATATACGGAATCTGCCCCCTGGGTGGTAAAATTATATTAAATCGCATTTGTGGTGATCGTCGTGATGTTAGTGGTTTGAGTGTTGGGCTACTGATCAAGTGAACCCAGGTTCGAATCTCCGGAAATACACAAATTACACCCAGTTTTGTTTCACTGCCCCCTTTTTATTTCTGGGTACAACTGTCCTAAGTAGATAAGCTTTACCTAATCAATGGTATCTGATCGGATTGGACATAAAATCATAGATCATTTTCATTCATCTAGGGCTAGGCCAAGGGCGTTGTATGGTAATATATACAGCAATTTTGTAAAGAAACTGAACAAGTCCAAGCCTTTTCAAATATCAGTATTATGTATATAAAGTAAGTTGATACCTCGTCTAATTTAAAAGCAACTACCGTACAAGTCATTAATATTTTGAAAGTAAGGAAGTCTATCTTGGGTCGACTGAAAAATTCCCTTTCCATTAAGGGTATATGTAGTTGCTTCTGAGATCCAGCCGCAAAACCGATCTTTGTGTAAAAATATTATTCCCAATTTTAAGATAATAGTTTTAAGCCATCTTACTGCAAAAATCAACAGTGTGTCAACATTTAACAAACCCATTTCATTCGTTCCACGTTCTTTCTTTGGAAACTACTGTCAAAAAGGCTGATACGTAGTCTACTCCGAAATTTTGTAAGAATGTTTATAAATATAATCCCTGTTCTTGCATACGCAAACAAATATAATCATTATATTAATACTTGAACATCAAAAGTTTCGGTGCACTTTTTAATTTTGGTGACAATCAATTTTTCGCCGCTATATTACCATAGCAACGTATTCATTTATAAATTATCTTAGATTAGAACCTTTTTCCGATGGAGCAGCTCATTTACGTATTTTTCCGATATCTAGAGGGCGCTCTTTTGGTTTGTAAAAAAAAAAAAAATAATATAACGAAAATAATTACGAACTTATAAAAGGTATGGTCGATTTTCGACCACAGTATCGCACTAGTAATAATAAATCGGAAATTTCGAACACAAGAAACCGAATAGTTTACTTTAAAAAAAAAAACTTACTTTATCTAAGCCAAGAAGTTTAGATTGGTAAATTTTGCGTAATCTGTCGAAGAGAACAAAGTATATTTGGTTTTCTTCTATACTCGCCCTTTAAAAAAAAAACCTTTTTTACAAATAAAGAGAAAATAAATTACGCACCTACCAATTTTGGTTTCTGAAAATTAAAAGTGTCCCACTGGCCATATCCATTCATCTGGCCCATCACTCGCATCGCACATTACATTACAACATTTTTACAATTCGATTTCCATAAACAAATTCATATTTTGTAAGATCTGGTAAACAACACCAGCATACCATAACATAAGCTACAGCTGAAATTCAACTACAACAGCAACTAAACACCTAAAAGTATGCTATAGCCGTCAGTAAATTTATTTATTCGAAGTCTTATTCGAAATCGCGTATACACAACTAGGTGTTCGGTTTGTGCATTTACATTAATTTAACATTAGCCTTGGTGGGCAGTTGGTCGCTTTGTTGTTTTTTATGTATATTTGTACAGTAGGTACTAATCGAAATCGTGTTTGCTGTTATTTTCCCATTATTTCTACAAAAATTACTAGAGATCACTTTCATAATAAACTTATGAAAACTAAGTTACTAAACAATATATCTCCATTATTTTCTGTTTGGGGAACGTGCGTTGCCCTGTGAAAATTTATATTGGTGATACACACATAAATAATTATTATCAGTTATCACTACTCGCTATTGGTTCCAGCTCTTTCGACTTCGATTGAAGAACTATAATGAATTGGTAAGTGAGTTTTTATTAATTTGTTTGCACAATGTGTCACTTTTAAACACTTCAAAATGCTTAAAAATTTTAAAAAAAGATTATGAATATTTTTTTTTCATTGGTCGCATTTTACATGAGTGCCATTTTCGAATATGACTTTTGTAGGGTTTTATTTTATTGAAAGTTGATTTTTTGGTATTTTATACAATAGACGAAGGTCCTACTTTTTCGTAAGTTTTGAGTTTGTTTTCGTTGGCGAAAGTGAATTTTTGAAATTATAATCGTAAGTGATACACCGCGCCTTTAATTAAATATTAAACTGTACAAAATGTGTAGTTAATTATTGCGGAGTTTTCATTCCTTTGTTGGATAAGTGAGAATCGGTTCAAGAATATTTCAATTGAAGTCTTTATCGTACAGCTTCGCGATAGGTAGGTATAGGTACCTATCGAAAATTATTAACCGATACGGCTGCGTAATCAAGGTACGTAATGTGAGGATATTTTCATTAAAAACGGAGTCTTAAGAAATAAGTTGAGTCATAAATCATACAGAATAATGTCCGAAAATTAAATACTTGGATTTTGAATCCTTTCCGCGAGCGAAGCGACATATCCCAACTTGAGGCAATATAACCGTAACATTTTGTTACGTTAACGAATGTAAGCCCAGTATATGTACACTTCATACTGCACGATTCGGACCCGAATTATTTATTTAAAACACTTTTTTGACAAAAATGTTCTTACGCTACATAATGTGATACGTATTCGCGTCTTAAATCCAATCAAACGTCAGTCAGTACCTACAACGCCTGAATAACCGGTTGACAACTTCGCAGAGGTTTAATTTATTTTCATATGCAACAAATATAGTTCAGTGATTTAAGGAAGAACTGTGTTATATTGAATTGGTGAGTACATTTTCCATAGTTTTTTAGTCTTACAACCAAAATAAGAACGATAACTTCATGGCCTTCCCTACACAATGCAACACAAAAACAGATTTGATGCACAAAATGTCCAAGATTGGTTTGTGTCTTTTATGCAGTAGTGTTGACTTTTCGATAGAGAATAAGTTTTGTTTAGTGTTATTTGAGGTTATATTCTGTTTTGAGTCGAAAGTCGCTGTAGTTGCACTTCACTGCTAACGGACATAATCTGGAGAACTGTTCATCTTATCTAAACCTGAAACCTGAAACCGGCTCAGTTAGAATAACCACTTCCTCTATTCACTTTGAGGCTGTTGGGTATACCTCCTTTATCCCATTTTTTCTCGAATATAAATTGCTCTTTTCAAAACAGTTTCACACACGCACTCGTTAAGGTGCCCCTGTAGAGTGTAGATCATTTACCGTCACCGTTCAGCTGGAATTAAACCAATGCCCCCGACTTCCTTTTTTTCTACTATCCAATGAGAACTGTCTTAAGTTAACAATGAGACAGTATTTTTCCATATCCCATATGGTCTAGTGGCTAGGATATCTGGCTTTCACCCAGAAGGCCCGGGTTCGATTCCCGGTATGGGAAGATTTTTTTTATTTTTATTGCAGCCCCTTGTGTTGCGCATTTCTCGTTTAGCATCTCTCCACCTTGCAACACAATCCCTTCGTTCTTGTAAAGCTAACAAATGTGAAATACTTCCTCCTCTGCCCAAGAAAGAATACGACGCATTTTAATGTAATGTATAATTTTATTATTTTAGTACTTCTAACAGACAGTTAATTGCGTGTTATTCAAGATCGATACAAAAAGAAATGTGTATGTGGGCGCATTGAGAAGGGAACAGTAAGGCGCCTGCGGATGTGATCTTGCGCACTTGCCCCTCTCAAAAGCCGTGTAAGCTATCTACTTTTTGGACTTGTCGTCCTTGCTTTTGTCGGTCTTCTCCTCTTTTTTGTCCTTGTCTTTCGCATCTTTGTTGTCCTTATCCTTCTTCTCCTTGCCATCGTCCTTCTTGCCCTCCTCGGCATCCCTGTTCGTTAGCTTGTTGTTGATTAGATTGTGCAAGGCGATAATGGACCGGACCATCGATGCCAAGTACACCACCAACATCTGATCGTTTGTCTTCACGTACATTGTCTCGGAGAACTGATCGGAGGTGATGTCAGGCAGCAGGTTGAAGATGTCTTGCATTTGATAGACGATTTGGTGGTTGATGGGCAGCTTGCCATCGCCGACTTTCTGCAGGTAGTTCTTGATGTCCTTGAGCTGGGCATTTAAGCCTTTGAGGCCGTGCAACTGATTCGTGATCTTCTGTGACAGGCTGCCAACAGTTGTGTCCTTGATGTCACGCAGCAGATGTTCTACGCCGACTTCTTCCGCCTCCTCGGCTCCGATTTCACTGGGCACATGTTCGAATGTCTTGCTAGTGGGTGTACCGTCATCATGGACTTCCTCCACAGCGATATACGCCTCGGTTGGCAGTCCCAAATCCTTTGGCTTCGCATCAATGATAACCAGCACCGAATTTGGACAATACCGCCGAACCAACTCGTTGATAGCAATATCGTTCTGATGGAGCTTCGGTCCAGTGTGATACCAGCCCACCACTCTTTCTCGGGCGTTCACTTTCTTGAACATTCCATACATATTCTCCAAGTAATCATGGTCAAGGAACCACACAGATTTATCTTTTTCATCTTCGTCGAATGGAACTAAAAGAAATTCAAACCGACTTTATGACTCATTCGTAAGATCGATTTTGCGGAATACTCACCAGCGAAGCTGTTGGAAACATCCAGTACACCCTTTGATCGCCAGCAACCGAGGAGCACTCCAACAACGCGTTTTTGGTTTCCGATTTTGCCCATGCGATTGAAGTGGTCCACTACACTAAGCAGTACCAAGGGATGAACTATTACCTTGTTTACGGTGACTACCTTGTTAATAATGACTTCGGAGACAGGCATTTCGATCGATATTTATTTTGTTTAGATTTATTAAATGCACAACAAGACAAAGGAGGCCTTTTTAGAAGAAAAAAAATTGCATATAGCTCTGAAAATGATGATTTTACGTTTTTCTCTCGTACGAATGCGGCTCTCAAACACGAAATGACAGGCAACAATTTGACGAGTCCGAGTGAAGTTAGAAACAATTGAAAATGTTGTGTTCGAATTCTTGAGGTGAGGACACATTACCGACGATTTTTATTTGGCTAGGTACGTTACTAATACCGCTTCAGTTCCAAGTGTTTATTGTTTACAAAAATACTAAAACGGTAAAATATACCCAGCTTTAGTATATTGATCTGCTTTTTGCTCTACTTTAAAAACATTCGTTTGAATCGATAAAAACTTTTTGTGTGTAGGCAGGATTTTACGGCCGATTTTTCCTTATTTATTACTGGGAAAAAATATTTATTTGGCGGAAGAGGTTTTTCATAAAGCCCGTATGACACTACATTTTTTCCTCAGTTTTTAAATGCTGAAAAGTCAGCGGTGTGTAAAAGAGACCAAAAGTGTAATACGAAAGGGGTAGCAATTGTTTGCAAAGCAACCGCAGATTTTCTATCGAATTTATTTTCAAATAATCTTGAAATGTCAAAAAAAAAAAGCTGCCAGCGGCTGAAAAATGTGATTTCAATACACTTTTTTTTGACGTATTATGAAGCTGGTGTGTACGCACTCACTCCTATCGGGAATTCTCGTTCTAATGTTTCGGACTGCTCTAGTATCATTTAAAAAGTGTGAAAATATGCAAAAAAAAATGTAGTGTCATACGGGCCTTGTCTTCTCACAACCGTTCGTTTCTGCCAGTTTTTTCCTTGGTACTAATGAAATAGTAGTATTTATTTTTCGTTCAATAAGGAGGGTTTTTTTTTGTTGAGTTCACTGTCAATTTTATTTCGCCTTGACGTCAACACGATCTGCCTCAAAAACATGTTATAACTGCTTTAATGATCAACAAGGCTGCTTTCTTTCCACGTTGTGTAATATACTACATTCAAAACGATGATCTCTGTCATTTGACGGATAATTCGCTCAATCGCATGCCTAAATTCATATAAATAATTGACAAACATGCTCTCTAATCTTTGCATGCACCTCTAAAGTGCAAATTACTTTTCGAACACCACGCTTTGAACACACTCATGCTATAAAAACCATAACCTGTCAAAGTTACCCAGCTGAAACCTCCTCATTTCACTGCGGACATTTTTTCAATTTCTATTTTCAATTTTGAGACACTTTTCGGAATTATTAACTTAGCAAAATGCCTTTTATGAAAGGCGCAGCACCTGTCCGCAGGACCATGAAATACCTAAATGGAGGCAAGCTGGTTCTCAAAGAGAAAGTGAAGATTTTCAGTGTCAATTACAACACATACGGCGAACATCATCTCGGTGCGCGGTAAGGCCTTTTCCGAAAGACTTCCATTCGGCGATTAAGTAATACTTACTCCCATTGTCGTAGAGATTTCGTTTTCTGGAACATCCCGCAGATCCAGTACAAAAATCCCGCAGTTCAAGTGGTGACCTTTAAAAATATGACTCCTTCCCCGTTTATTCGGTGTTATTACGAGGACGGCAGGGACATCCTTATAGACATTGATAGCAGAAACCGTGAACAAATCCTAGACCACCTCATACAAGTAGTCGGAAAGTCACAGTAAGTCCGAATTTCACTCTATTCTGGTTCTCCTGGTTCATAGTGACTTTTATTGTTTAGTGAACAACTAGAAGCTGATGCCCGTCTAGCCGAACGAAAAGATAACCCCGCAAACTTTGGAGTTGCCTGCGACAGACACTGCATCTGCGAAATACCTGGACAAGTCCCTTGCCCCGGAACAGTGCCACTACCGCAACATATGCGCGGTAAGCATATATTCCAGCCAAAGTAGTCTCTTCATAGAAGTAGTCATGATTCTTAAATAAAACTAAACGCGTAACTTCTTGAATGCAATTTATGTCTAAAAATAATTTCGTCAGAGGTTTACAGCAAAAATGAAAGTCTCACAAACACGCAATCAACTCAAAATGAACACAGATAAATGAGGAGGGCTTTACAGATACAGAGGTATTGTCGGGATTTAACCTATTCGTCTGGACTATCGTCGCTTTGGGCGGTGGTTCCGGTTGTAGGGACCCGACGAGCCTCTGTGCTTAACATACTGCATCCGTGTGCTGAAGCCGCCTCTCTGGCCACTTGAGCTGGTGCCGTCATTGTTCTTGTTAAACTGGTATTTCTGAATCAATGGCGTTTGGAAGTTGGAGTTGTTGCCCATTTCAATTTCCTCGTCCAGGGTTCGCTTCTCCAGTGAGTTGAGTTTCGCTTCGATTGCCCGTATCGCGTCTTCTTTGCTGATTTTTGAGTCGGCTGGGCGGGTGCCTAGAGCAGGGATCTCTATTCGAGGTTTCGGCTTCTCTAATTCATCCTACAAAGGCACACAGTTTGCACAAAGGACTCACTTTGATTGCAATTTACTTACATAGTTGAGATTCTTGGCTACTCGCACCGCAAGTGGCTTCTTCCCCACGTATTGTCCGTTCAATTTATGCAGCGCCTTTACAGTCGCATCAGCCTAGTGAAATTCACTGTCAACACACACATTAATGGGATAATTAGCCAAACTCACCGATTTAAATGTGATAAATGCATATCCGCGCGACTGTCCAACAAGTGGGCCGTTCTTATGGAACAGCATGTCGAACTTTTCGATTGGACCGCATTGTTGCACAATTTTTAGTAGTTGAAACCAACATTTTGAAAATAAATACACACAAATTAGTTTTAAAGGTCAATGGAAGTTTGCAGGCAAAGCCCAAAAATGGTATACATTTGGGTAAAAATCAATAACAAGGCGAACTTACTCGGTGAGACGTGTGTCCAAGTTTCCAACCCAAATTCGGCGTTCTTCTTGTCCCTGAATGATATTTATTTGTTAGTCTTAAATATGGAATGGGTCATATTTTTAAAAGGAAATACCTCACTACCCATTTGATTAGCTTTTGAAAGAACCTCACAAGAAAAAGGAAACGATTGTGTACGAGGTATTTCAATAGAATTTCACTTTTCTGTGTGACACATCTGCTGCTTTCAGCTTGTCAAAAGTGAAATTCAACACAGGACAGAAGTGCTGACAAATTGTGTGGGGGCTTTCTTAATGCGGTTAAGGTTGAAACACATTTAGCAAAAAATAAATGTTTGAGGGTGAAAATAATTTTACAGCAGATATAAATTCAGTTTCATATATTTTAGTAAATTAAGCAAATTTAATCATTCCCAAGAATGTGTGCTCAATAATTGTCTCCTTTGGGCAACGTTTGGGAGCATCCACAGTCACAAAATAAATCGCTTCTGACACCATTCCATTGCTTCCTTTTGGCTCCATTTTGCTTTTTGCTTTCGTTTGGTAAAATTACTGCGTCGTCTCTGTAATTTCGATTTAAATCTGAATTATTTTTACGATAATCTTTCTTTTTATATCTATGTTTCAAATTTCAGCTCCCTTGGCGCAATACCATTCGAATTGATTTTTAATCTGACAGAGATTGCTTACAGATAACAGGATGGGTTATTATTTTTTTTTAAATCCATAGGAGTATTCACGATCCGCAATACTACAAGAAAATATATCTTAAATGGCGACATTTTGCATTATCTTTCGTACGTCCATCCCCCCAAAACCCATTTGTTTACATTGTTGTTTTTGTAATTTCAACCCCCGTCTGTGAATACGTGTGACATAAAAAAAGCATATTGCTAATGGCCGGCCACCATTCCTTTTGCTTTTCTGGGCATCGCGCTGTTCAATTGCTTTGTGTTTCGTAGTGAACTTGTTTGGTTTTTGTTAAGGCTTCGATTAAAATAAAGAAAATAGTGAAAAACACATTTCGGAATACCGAATTCTTGCATTAAAGTCCAATTCATGAACTCACAAACACTTGAAAAGAAATGAGCAAATGTGCGTGACTTCATGAATTTTACGGGAAAACAGCTTGTAGGCAGCCGCCTTTCCACTGGAAAGTTATCCATCTCTGTATTCCATTATCTTTGTCTGTATTCCATTATCTTTGGCTGTATTCCATTATCTTTGCCACAGACGATGGAATTACAGAGATGCATAACTTTCCAGTGGAAAGGCGACTGCGTTCAAGCTGTTTTCCTGAAAAGTTCATGAAGTCACGCACATATGCTCATTTCTTTTCTAGTATATGTGTGAGTTCATGAATTGGACTTCAATGCAAGAGTTCGCTATTCCGAAATGTGTATTTCACATTTTTTTTTTATATTTAAATCGAAGCTCTAACGAAAAACAACAAATTTCAATACGAAACAGAAAACAATTGAACACCGCTATGTCCATAAAACCAAAAGGAATGGTGGCCGGCCATTAGCAACGTGTTTTTTTTAAGTCATACGTACTCACAGGCAGGGATTGAAACAATGTTGTATACATTATAGGTTTTTGGGGGAAAGACGTACGAAAGATATCCATTTCTTTTAAATAGGTAATTTATCTCTGGTAAAGTTGTCCTTTTGACAGTTCGGTTCTGTCAAAAGTTTCGCTAGAGATTAGAAAAAGTGAATACACAGCCTGATAAAAATTAATGGGGACGTTCAAGTATCTAGTTTAGTAAGTCTGACAGCTCTCTCACTAATGTGGTATTCGATTGGGCTTCTTCAGATTTGCTCTCAGATTTCAGATTTCGTGTGGCTAATCGAACACAAAAACGTCAGTTGCTCTTTTTTTTTTGTTGATATTTGTGCGACTGCAATATGTGTAGCTTCGACAATTTTCTAAGCGTTTTCTGTTCACTGGCTAAATTTTATATGAAAACATTCAAAATGATGGCCCAAATTGATTTCTAAACATTTGTACATAAATAATTAACAAAAATAGATCCACCCGATGCAATGCATTTCTTTGGAGTTGAAAAATTTCACTAAAATGTAAACAAACTCCACTAGTTGTCAAACTCGAACGCACGTGTATTGGTAAATCTGAGAAAATATCCAGATTCGCAAAAGTGCTCTGAAATCTGAAAAAGATAGCTTTTTTTTGTACCAAACGAACATAAAAATTGCTCTGAGAGCGCCCAATCGAATACCACATAAGTGTATCTCGGTTTTGATTGGGGGAAATCGGTCAAATGAGCAGCTGTTTCAGTTGACGTTTATGGGGTAGCCGACGAATCTAGTCAAGAAATTCGTGACTGAGTACTAAGACTCAGTCACGAGAGACAGTTCTCATATGTAGCTGACGCAGAAAAAGTGACGTTCCCGACCAATCTAGTTTTTGCGTTCAGGTTACATTTCATCCAGACCAATCTAGTCGACATAAGATAACTAGATTCTTGAATGCGGCCACTATGATTTCGCAATTTTATTAGCCCTGTTACACCGAAACCCGAATGCTCCTCATATTCTTTTTGATAGTTGAAATAGAGTTTTTGGGCTTTCTTTCTAAATTAATATACCTACTCGTAAAATTGTATATGATGCAGAAAAGCCCTGACTGGGTATTTCGTCTTTGAAACAGCAAAGTTTATATTTATTGTATGCGGTAATATGATTAACAAATCGCTGGATTCAGGAAACCTTCGTCGAAAACGAGTTAGAAAAGCTTACAAAACGTTAACGAAAACGGGTCGAAAAGGGATCGAAAACGCGTTACACAATAAAGTCAGAAATACATTAGAAAACATATCGATAAAACATCAGAAAGCACGTAAAAAAACACATCGAAAAATTAATCAAAAACGCGTTAAAAAACTCGTTAAAATACGATTCTAAAAACAAGGTCAAAATTGTGGTAAAAACAAGTATCAGAAAAGCAGGACCGATTTAAATAAGTGCCAACAAAAAAAGCGTCAGAAAAATGTCAAACGTTGAACAGGTTACCGGCGAAAACGAAATCAAAATCGCGACCGGCGTCAGTAAAACCTGTATCGCTCCCCTGAAGCAACATAAACAGAAAACACATTAAAAACCGCGTAAAATAACACCCAAAAAAATTTGATAAATTTGTAAAAACACTCCAAATACGAAAAAATCGTCGGAAAATGCATGAGGAAACACCAACAAAAACGCGTAAAAAGATGATCCAAGAAAGAACTTTTTGAAGTGTGGAATCTAAAAATGCATCATGAAATGTCGAAAACATGAAAACGAATCCCAGCGAGTGTAAAAAGACGGTTAAAAAACGGATAAAAAGGTTGTTGAAAAGGTCGAAAATCACTTAACGCATTAAACGCGGAGTAAAAAAAAACTAAAAATACTGCGACTGTGAAAAACAAATCGAAAAATCAGATCAAAAACGGGTCCAAAAACCGCGTCAAAAAGGCACTTGCTATACTTCATCATCCCGGGTCGGTTCATACTTCAGTTGTCCTCGCGTTCAAAGTCCCGGTAACACCTTGTATGTAACAAAATTCAACACGTTTGTTTAATGTTCGAAATCGATATCTCAGACCCAGACTCTTTTCGTGGTTAATATATGCTGGACCAATGAGCCATGGTTGTCAGGTGCCTCGCGTGATCGTCTGAAAAAGTTTCGAGATGATCTTTTCTTGTTCTGTCCCAAATGCAATTGCTTGTAAAAAGTAAGACCCAGAGAGCCTATCTAGCCATCTTTTTATCCAGTAAAACAAAACTTCTCACTCGATTTTGTTTAACCATTTAAACTATTTTATTTAATTGATTTCTCTATCTAGGTACATTTTAAATAAACACTTATCAATATAATAAATGTGTATAAAATAATATAACAATTAAAAAAAAAACTTCTAAAAAAATGCAGGAAGATCATAACTACTTATCTAAGAAAAAGTCTGTTCAACTTATAATGTAAGGACACCTACACTAAACTTTCGCCGGGTATAAATGACCAAAGTGCAATTTGCGCGCGAAATTCCCTCGAATTTAAGTAAAGTACGATGCACATGGACCTGTGTTTGTAGGTCCTACAGAAGAACGTCAGAGAAGGTTTCCATGCAGATAGAGTTTTTCAAATCGCATTTTTATAAGACCTGCATAAAAGGCCCATGCAAATCGCACTTTAAACTATTAAAATCCGAACTGTCTTACAACTACAACAATATTATTATATGTGTGTACGTGTACGTGTATGTGGTCATTTTCGTGTGTTTGTAACAAGTCTTATTGCAATGATAAACGATCCAAAAAAATGATCTAACAACAGATTAAGGACCCCCGCCCCGCTTAGCCTATAACTTTCGTTTAAAATCGAAAACCCCATCACATTCAGGAGGACTATGCACATTCCAAAGAATTTTGAAGAAATTTTGGCAACATCGCGGAAAAGGCGCTTAAAATCGTATCTGCCCTTGGTTGATCTTCTTGTACGTGTCGACGGTGAGGGGTTCATACTTCCCCTTGCTGGTTTGGTAGAACATCGCATCTGTGATTACGCTCGGATCGAAGCCCTCCTTTTGCAGGTCAACCTTGCGAAGTTTGAAAGTTCCTGTTAAATCGATTTTTGTTAGGAACCGCAGGAATTGCGGTCGTGCATAAGTGGGCAAGAGCTTCTGAAGTTCCAGTGAAAATTTGTCCAAATCCACGGACTTGTCGGGGTCATAGATAGCAGCCATACCGGCCCTGCCTTCTGTGTGCGGAATAGACACTCCGTAGACAACGGTGTCCTTGTATCCGGCGACGTTGCTTACTTGGGCTTCCACCTCGCTCGTTGAGACATTTTCACCCTTCCACCGGAAGGTGTCACCCGTGCGATCCACGAAGAAGAGATAGCCACGTTCGTCGGCCATCAACAGATCGCCGGAAAGAAAGGCGAGATCTCCCTTCTTGAAGACGTCGCGGACAACCTTCTTGGCTGAGGCTTTCTCGTCGACGTAGCCCAGAAACTCTCTGGAAGGATTGCCCTTGATGATTTTCCCGATGAAGACACCGGGTTCGTTTGGTTTGCACAGTTGGCAAAGGCCGTCCGGTCCCCTAATAGGCTCTCCAGTGTCCTGATCCGCGCGGATGATCGATATGGGATAGACGGATGGAAGAATGCGCGAAACAAAACCAATGGCGCCGACCGTGCTGTCGTTGTTCATGATGTTGGCATTGCCCTCCGTGGCGCCGTAGAACTCGCCCACTTTCGAGATATTGAAGCGTTCGATGAACTGTGGCCAGATCTGCGGCCTCAGACCGTTGCCGAAGAGAACTCGGATTTTGTGCTTCTTGTCGTTCTCTGACGGAGGAGTGGCCAGGATGTACCGGCACATCTCCCCAATGTACTGTCCAACCTGGATGAGTAAAACAAAATTGTTTGAACATGTTAGAGGTGCACTCATCGTTTGCTTACCGTGGCATTGAACTTGACGCAGTCAGCAAAGTAACCAGATGCCGAGAACTTCTTGCGGATAGCCACTGTGGCACCGAACAATAGAGCCTGTCCCATGCTCATGATACCTCCTGCGGTATGGTAGAGTGGCAGTGGCGTGTAGAACGTGTCGTCGCACTTGAAATCCATCGTGTAATGAATACCAGCACATATGAACAAATATCTAGAGAACAAAACCGCAAGAGAGTCACCACATCATCAGATCACTTCAAATCGAGTTCACTCACCTGGAATGCGAGATGACAGCTGCCTTGGGCAGGCCAGTAGTACCCGACGTGTAAATGTACACCAATTTGTCGTGATGGTTGGGCGGCTCAATCGACGAGGGTATACCGTCCTTGGAAGCACTTTGCAGCAATGTGGTCAGATCCTTTGCCAACCCAGTCACTGGCTTGTTCTCCCCGTTGTTGAACTGATATAGTGCCAGTGAGGAGGGTAGTTCACCCGAGATAGTCTCCGTGGCTTCGGCGAAGCTTTCGCCGTATATCAGAGCCGAACATTTGGCCACTGTTATACTGTGAAGGAGTGACGGTCCTCGCAGGTTGGAATTTATCAATGGGGTGATCACCCCAAGTTTCGACAGACCCAACCAGATGCCAACGAATTCGGGTCTGTTTTCCAACAGAAGACCAACAACGTCGGCCTTCTTGTAGCCATGGCTGTGGAATACGTTAGCTACGCGGTTAGAAAATTCATTCAGCTGTCGGAAGGTCCAAACTTGATCTTCACAGAGAATGGCCGCCTTTTCGGGGTGTTTGGCGACGTTAATGTGAAAGATGTCCGAAATCGTGAGGTTTTTCTTCTCGTATTTCTTTATCAGCGACAGCAGTTTGGCATAAGCAATAAGGGCACTGTAAAGAAAAAGTGAAAGCGATTATTTAAAAATGAGATAGGATTGCCTGAGCATGATAAGTTGGCCATAAATTTGTACCAATCAAGCTGTCGATACCTATAGTGTTGGTTATCTTGATACTTTTGTCCCGCAAAATTCGACGCAATCGGATCTCGGCCTAAATGACACAGTGGAGTTCACTGACGACAATCTTAAGGGACCTTCCTCAATTGAGGTATGTTCGTAATTTTCACTGGTTGACAGTTATAACTTTGAATAGTGGGCGCAACAATTCCGCATAACTACCCTGGATCTACCTTCCATTCGTTTGTTGGAGTAAATTTTATTTTTGGAACTTACGAGAAGACCTACAATTTTATACAGAATTGTAAAGCTTGTTGAGGTAATCTTAGAAGTTTATCACAAGTTCGCAATAGTTAACGTAGTCAAAACAACTTTCAGGTGTAGTTTGTTGTTTTCTCATGGGGGTTCTACCTGCGACCCTTGATCTGTAGTCCAGCAAACTTACCACGAAGCTACTGCTTTCACAGAACGAAATTTCACCGAACTTGGTACTTGAAAAATTCACAGTTCAATAATAATCATATTTAGTGTCCAGGCTTAATTTTACGAACTCACAATGGCGAATTTTTTTTATATAAAACTGACTATGACCTACAAAATATTTAGTCTGATGGTTAAAAATGGTTATTAGTAAGGTCCACAGTCCATAAAACAATCAAAGTTGTATCCTAGAGATCTCTTTTGGAGAAATTTAAAAGTCTATCAAATTGAAATAATGGTTTGACTTGTATGTGTTTTCTACCTTTAACCTTGTTTAACCACTTTCATGCATGTATAACTGGGCAAATTAGAAAAACTGAGTCGGTTAGATTGGTCTAGCCTGAATAATTTGGTCGGTAGCGTCACTTTTCCGACATCAGCCCCATGTACGAAATGTTAATTTGGGACTCAGGAGTAAAACTCTTAACTAGATTTGTCTTCTATCCCTCCATAAACGCCAACTGAAAAAACTATTCACGTGACTGGCCGCATTCAAAAATCTTGTTATCTTAAGTCGACTAGATTGGTCTGGATGAGATGTAACCTGAACGCAAAAACTAGATTCGTCGGGAACGTCACTTTTTTATGAGAACTGTCCACTTAGTTAGTACTCAGTCACGAATTTCTTGATTATAGATTCGTCGGCTACCGCTCCATAAACGTCAACTGAAACAGCTGCTCATTTGACCGATTTCGACCATAATCAAAACCGAGATACTCTTATTGAGAGAGCTGTCAGACTTACTAAACTAGATACTTGAACCAGAGCTGCCACTTTGCTGCACGTTCAGTAGTGTTCCGTTACTTTAAAATTTTATAAATTTTACGAATTTTTACTCAATGCCGTTTCATAAGTCGAAAAATTCGTAAAAGAAACCGTCTTCAAGAGAGCAAGATATACCCCAACCCACTGACAATTTTACTAGTTCTGATTCTGACTCAATAAATTTCTCGTAGTAATAATTGGAAAAGCTGTCTGTCACCAGAGATTTTGACAGATGATCTGAAATTTGTTGCCCTTTTTGACATGTCCTGGCACATGTTTTGATTTTTTGTCGCTTTTTCCTCCTCTCGAATGCCTGTAGTTCAGTCAGTAAAAATTCTTTCACGTGTACTCGGATTCAACAAAAAAAAATTCGATTAATTCAGAACCACTTTCATCGCTTAAGACACTGTTAATTTTTCACTTTTATCAGACATTTCAAAAGACTTTTCTTTACCACTGCAAGTTATAAATTATCTCTTATTTTTCAAAGATTCCTCTACAACTTTCTTTGTCTCTTTTTGAGAGAGAATTTGTCCCCATCACACTCAATTTGACAGTCTTTATAATTCTTTCTAGACAAAAGTAAAGGAACAAACGTTAAGTTTGCGTCTCGCTCAAAAAAATTTTCCCCAAACTTAATAGACCTAAACGTTCCATGCAGGATATCTATCTGTTCCGGACTGTAGCGCTCTCAAAATTAAAAATTTCCATTAGCTCATCTACTACGAAAAGCAGTAAATTTCATTTCGACAAGTTTCTTTACATAGTAATGATCTGTCCTACTTTTCAGTCATTGATCTTAGTACAACTCTCAGATAACCACACGACGATAATGACATTAATTTTGTTTGCAATCGAGTGTCTATATATAGGAGCTTGTCTTAATAATTCCAATGGATCGTAGGTATTGCTAAATTGAGATAAAACCGCACAAAATGTCAACCAAGAACAACTATTTGTTGGCAATGCAGGTACAGCAGTTTACACGCATTTGAACGCAGCCACTCCGTTGAGAAACGTTAATTGCAGCTGGAAATTCGAGCTTTACGGGGAAAGGGGAAGTGAATCCGAAACCACACACTGGTTTTAAATGTCTTGTGTGTGTGTTTAACATGTATAGTGTCTCTCTTGTTGGTTTGCATGGCACACCACACCAAAAACCAGTGACCTTTTGCTTCAAGCAATCTTCCCTCTCAGCTATCGCTTATAGACGACTGTTTCGGAATGGATTAAGGTCGTTGACTCACCTTTCGCGCATGAAATTCACTTCCAGATAGACTTATGGCGTTTCCGCATTGCGCCTAACGAATAATATCGTTTGCTTCTTCCAATTGAAGTATAATAGAGGCCTTTCAACTGCACAGAGGTTACATCTGCATGCGACGTAGAGTGAACTGGCTTTCTCCTCGTTAGCAGAAGTTGAAGAACCAGTTGTGGCTATGAAGCCGCAGCGGATTGAATTCATTAAAGCCAAATTAATTGCTGCTTGTCTTGAGGTGTAGATATGTTCAAGGTCAAGGTTGGGTTTGATTTGCGGCCATTTTACCTGTTTTTTCAATAAAACCCCAAAATATTATTGCTAAAACCCGTTCTGACATTGGAAATATCTCATAACAACGTTTCTTTTCCGCTTCCAACAATATCCGCGCCACTATTTGCTGTGTCGAATATTTTGCATATCTAAGGTGTCGTCTATTTTTTTACTCTGTCTACGATGACGGCGATGTGCACGTGGAATGAATTTTAAAAGTCCGGCACACTGGCAGCACATGGGGATTCACAAAAGAGGCCCCGTCGGAAACAAAAAGTGTTTTTGCAAATGAAAAATCGAAAAGACGCACGTACCAATTTCTGAGTCTATAAGTACCTTACAATGCCAATGTCACAGTAAAAAGCAAGTACGAGTACATTGATACCTACGAAAATCAAATTTTTTGCATTTACAATCAACGTGAGAAGTAGGTGAGCACGAGCAGGAGAGACGGCCAAGATCCGAACTCCGTCCATATCCGAAGGTCTATCTAATCTGGGAGTTGTTTTGTTTTATTTCTGGACGGTTGTTCTACATATATGCGCTCGGATTTGACTGCTTACTTGGAGTGTGTGGAGCGATTACGTTATCCATGTTTGAGGCATGACGTTGAAATTCTAATTCTGGTAGCGTATCTGCAAACGCACGCAGTTGGAAGTTGACTTTTGGTTTCTATTTTATATGGAATCTCGGGTTTGTTGTGTTTTTATTGGCCTTTAAAATGCAACATGCAAATGTAATTAGAATGTCTCGCAATTTAGCTGAGTATTACCATACGTAATAATGGACTGACAATAACCACTGACGGTGTGATATAAACAACCAAAGGTCCATGCGAGTGACTCGCAGTAAATTGAATGAAATTCGCTTACAGGCTGAGTAGCGCGAGTGGACTCGGAAGGTATATTGCAATTAGTGCAATTGTCGTCTATTGATCGATCTATTTTAAATTTTCTGATCAATTACAGTGGGCATCGATAATTGCCTTGGATTGGTTTTAAATAGGCACATGTCGGTTGCAAATGTGTTGTTAAAATGGAACTCAAATTGTTGCTCACAGGTATGACAACATAGAAGTGAATAAGGGCTTTGGATATTCGGTTTTTGACAGCTGCATTCTACATTCATTTCCGCATTTCCCACAGCCCTAATTGCCTAACTTTTTAGATGATTCTCGCTCTCAAAAACTGCGCACTCAAGGATAAAGTTAAGAGTTTGAGAGAGGCCTCGCACAGGATTTAGTAAAATTAAATAAAATATATCGCAAGTCAGAATTTTATGTCAACAATTTTGAAGACGTCACAAGAAGTGTTGGCAATTGATTGAAACTTGAAGGTAGGATAGATATTCCTAGATATGTCACCTTTGGTCTTTAAAGTTTCGTGAAAAAGTTTGATTTTGAAGTTTCTTATTGTCAAAAGTTTGTTAACATTTTTTCTTTGCAGTATTTAACTACGTGTTCGTTTTCACTTCATAAAATTCCGTACCTTAAGCCGGTAGATGGAAGGTCTAGAGTTTAAGATTAATTTGACGTGGCGCTAGACATTTAGCGGTGAATAGAACTCGGGCAATGAACTTTGTCAATAAAATGGAAGTGTTGTGAAAGATACCCAAGTAGAAATTTGTGACTACTATCCAAATTAAATTTAAATTGTGGTTACCAGACGGTAAATTTGACTCAATTTTGTGTCGATTAAAGCATTCCGATAAGATGGTTACTATTAACATTTTTGTAACCATTACACAACTCAAAGATACAGTCATTTCAGCTACGCCAATTGACTGCGCACAGTCTGATTTGTGACCATTAAATGGCACTATAATATTTTGGCGCTTTTTTTGCAAACAATCAACCACATACTACAAACTAATGTCTCCTGTAGGTATACACAGACGAAGTTGGTACAGCATTTATACTCACACATACACCATGCACCTTTGAATGAAGGTATGCACGGATAATTATATGACATTCCTTCTCAAGCGTAAAGTATCTACACAGGGTGGCGTAGCAAAAAAAAATCTTGAATTGTGTTATGATGAATATCTTAAAGGAGTCGATATATATGTAATTTTTTTGTATATAATTATATGTTTTTCTTTTAACTAATGTTCCCCAAAAGTATTAGTTTACATTTTAAACATTGTATTCAAAATAGCTTGCCATTGTAGTACAACATTAAATACATAAACGTTTTTGATTACTTTTACTACTTGCGACGCACTTTCTGTCTTTTTGTTTGTTTGGCGTTTTTTTATTTTACCCACATAAACATCACTGATTTCCATGGTTTACAACAATAGTACGAGATCCAACAGTTGTTTTAAATCATGGAAATCAATGATCTATAATTATATTATATTATGTGGGCAAAATCAAATGAAAACGCTTTCAGATTATACTAAATAAACTGTAGTACATTAAAAACGAAACAATTAATGAAGTGTGCAAAATCGAATTTTGATGTAAAAATAGGAGAAATTTAAGAAAAGCTAGATTATAGATTTTCTTAAACTTCCGCTATTCTTACACTAAAATTCGATTACTAACATCACGTATGACCAGTATTTTTTTCCATAAATATGTTACTAAAGTAATTCCAGAATTTCCACAAACATTATATTTATAAAGTTGTACCTAAGTATAACATACCTACATTTAACTGTGTTCACTTTATTATGACGCTATTAACAAACCAGACTAGCAGTACCAAAAATAAAGGTAAAAACAGTAACCGAACTTCTGTTGAATGTTCTCATACTTTAAAAGTATAAAATCGATAGAATGAATCATTTAATAAATATTACGACCTAATAATAATAAACGCAACAAAAAATAAATATATCCTCAATTTATATACAATGTAGTACAAGTACATGCACCCTGTGCCCCTACCTAAAGAAAGTCATATGGCAGGCAAATGGCCGCTTTATGACTCTAATTGGGATCCATTATTAACAAAAAGAATTTTATTTTTGAATAATTGATATTCGAAACTTCTTTTGTTCTTTAAATACATATGTTAACTAGTTAAGTAGAAGAGATAATGCTTTTAATTTAATTTTACAGCCATTGTAATGAGTTTGAAAGTCAACGGAGAAATATAAATAATTTGGAAATTAAACTGAATATTATAAATACTCAATATTTCTCGAGCGCGTGAGTTTTTGCCACTACAACTTGTTGGTATTTGAGGTAAAACTGACTTTCGTTTTAATATTTTGCACTCGGGTACGAAGAAATGCAATTACTGAATTCACATAATATTATCTGCATTACCATTTCCCTGATATGATCTTCCTTTATTTTAGCATTCCCATTAAAGTGGAAAGTTATGTATACATTTCTAATTGGTAAAAGCATATTCATTTCCCAACCAACTTACAAACACACGAAAAAAAATTTGACAGCTGACTAAAGTTCGGTTGCATTTCGGTTACAAGTCATAACCAAATATACCATTATGTGTGTGTCCCAAAATAGTAATTTTATGAGCTAAAACTCATTCCCCACATTGGTCATCGTTCCATCCTGCAATGGAAACAGTACGCACTTTTAAACTCTATACGAACATTTACTGTGTCGGTTACATATGTGAAATGTGGTAACAGCGCCTAAACTTCAACCATCAATTTCTACTTGGGTAGAAGCACAGTTTTTCAAAACTTTCAGAAATTATTGACCTTAGTTAGAGAAATCTGTCAGACAATTTTTCTCCTAATTTAAGTCTCGTAAAAAATGAAAAGCCTCGTTTTCCAACATGTATCAGCATTTATTGTATCCATCATCAGCTGATCGCATTTAGGGAGAACATGCTGCGCATTTGTTTGATGTTTCTGAATTTGTTCCAAAATCTCAATTTATGTAGGTGCAAAGAGTATGCGATACTGAAGCAATAAATTCACTCGTATATACAACATAAATGCTTCTTTATGTTTCTACAAAATATTACAAAGTTCGATTTCTTATCGTTGCAAAATTTTAAATGCTGGTCTAAGATAAGATTAGTCTTCCCCACGACGGAGGTCATTTTTCTATCAAAACATGATTAGAATAGTCTATAGTCCATTGCTCCCTTATTGTTTACACTGATTTGTTTGCTATGCCAGCAACACTTTCTTTTAAGAAAGTTTTTTTTTTAGTCTGAAGCAAGGAGAACAAACCCAGTAAATTCCTAAAATTTGCTATCCCTAAATCAAAAAATATGATTGAAATTCTCATACGTTTTCCGTCAAACACTACAATGTTTTAGTTTATTTTTTGGAAAATGTAAGATTTCTACCATTTGTACTTCTATGAGATTCCTTTCTCAATTTTGAGATTCGACATATTTCTTTTCTTTATTTATTTTTAATGTTCCTGAACCTACCTTCCTACTACAAGAAAATTCGTAACTTTTAATGCCAGCCAAACGATGAGGGTTGCATATTTTCCCTATATCACATGATAAGGCAGTGCCACTTTATAAGTTCGAAAACCTATTTTAATTTTAACCCCTATTCCCTTTATCGCTTGTCGTAAACGACAATTGTATCTATTAGAATCAAAAGCAAAGTATTCCACTTTTACTAGTTTTGAGATTGTTGAAAACAGAGTGATGGCAACCCACTAACAGCGTGCATGACACATAATATAATAATATGTAATTAGTATGTAAGCTTATTCTCTTTCTCTCCTTCTGTTCTTGAATTCATTTTTCCTCATTCCTCATTCAATCTCTGAACTGTAACCATACAATTTTTCTATTAATTAAATAAAAACTCAAGAGGTTATGGGCCCAGGAGTGCTCCGTAAATTTTGTGAAAAGTTTTAGATAAAAGTCTAACAAAATGAATAATTTCCAAATAGAAAAGTTAGATGATTTAAACTATGATGTGTGGTGCATCCAAATGAAAAGCATTCTCGTTCATGGCGGTTTATGGAGAATTGTGAATGGCGATCTGAAAAAGGAATCATTAGCTGTCCCTGCCGAGAAAGAAAAATACGACATCGATGATGAGAAGGCGCTTGCATTGGTGGTATTGAGCGTGAAACCTTCGCAATTGGGTTATATAAAAAATGCAAAAACTTCAACAGAAGCGTGGACGAAGTTACAAGAAACGTATGCCCCAAAAGGTCCGATACAAAAAGTGTGTCTCTACAAACGGTTGTTAGGTCTTCGTATGATAGAAGGAGACAATATGGTTCAACATTTGAATATGTTTGTTGAAGTGACAGAAAAATTGGCTGAAGCTGGAATAGAACTGCAAGATGAACTTCTGGTAATTATGTTGTTGTCCAGCTTGTCAAAAGAATACGAAAACTTCGTCATAGCAATGGAAACACGAGATTCTTTACCCGAATACAGTTTTCTTAAACAAAAACTCCTGGAAGAAAGTGGGAGACGAAAGGGACAAAACGAACAAGAAGACGCACATCAACAAGCATTTACCGCTCGCACAAATAAATATACCCATGCAAAGAAAAAACAGCACAATCAAAATAAATCTTTCATGGGAAAATGTTTTAATTGTGGTATAGCGGGACATCGTGCAAGTGAGTGTGACAGAGAAAAGAAAAAGAGCCCACGTACTCGCACACAACAAGCATTGACTATGACCGCAACAGCAGAAAAAAGACCAAAAAGAAGAGCATGGTATATAGACAGTGGCGCGACAGCGCACATGTGTAACGATAAGACGATGTTCACGTATTTAAGACAACACAACGAAACAATTGGATTGGCAGGCAATAAATCGATTTTAGCAGAGGGAAAAGGTGATGTACAATTTCAATATAAAAATACAGATTTGTTGTTTCAAAATGTTTTGTATTCTGCAGAATTGCAGGCGAATTTTTTGTCTGTGAGCAGAATGGTTGATAAAGGGCTAACAGTCAAATTCGAAAAACAACATGCCACTGTACATCGAGCTGATGGTACCATTATACTTCATGCCAACAAAGAAGACGGTTTATTTGTGGTGGAGAGCTGTGACCAGAAGGCGTTTGCTTTGCAAAGTACAAGTGATATGTGGCACAACAGATTTGGTCATCTCAACAATAAAAGTCTTCAAGAACTTTCAACAAAGGCAATGGTGAAGGGGTTAAAAGCTTTTAAAAACAACAATGTGAAGTGCCAAACTTGTATGGTCAGCAAAATACATACGCTGCCATTCCCTAAAGAATCAGAACATCGATCAACTAAATTGCTAGAACTGGTGCATTCAGATGTTTGTGGGCCTTTTAACACAAAATCACTCAGTGGCTCAAAGTATTTCATAACATTCATAGATGATATGTCGAGAAAGATCTATGTGTACTTCATGAAAGCGAAAAGTGAAGCCTTGAGCAAGTTCAAGCATTTTAAATTACAAGTTGAGCGTCAAACCGATTGCAAAATAAAAATGCTCCGCACTGACAACGGTAAGGAGTATGTGAATACTGCTTTCGAAGAATTTTTACAGAAGCACGGCATTCAGAGACAGCTAACTGTTCCCTACACACCACAGCAAAATGGTGTGTCAGAGCGAGCAAACAGAACATTAGTAGAAATGGCTCGTTCTATGATGGTTCACTCTGGTGTTAGAAATAATTTGTGGGCAGAGGCTGTGATGACTGCAGCTTACATCAGGAATCGATGTCCTACAAAGATTCTTGAGAATAAAACTCCATTCGAAGCCTGGTACGGTAGACAACCAAATATCAAACATATGCGTACATTCGGTTGTATTGCAGTAGCCATGAAGAAACCAAAAGGCAGCAAATTCGATGCAAAGGGGGCAGCATTCATTATGATTGGTTACTCCACGGTTTCAAAGGCATATCGACTGTTTGATAAAAGTACAGGAAAAGTGGTTGAGCGGCGCGATGTTATCTTTGATGAAACAAAGTTCGACAACAACAGCACAAACAACAACGTCAATGATAAAAAGGTAAATGATTTCATGTTCCTTCATTTTGAAAATGAAGCAGAAAAGCAATGTTTTGTGAGACCAGAAGGAAACATTGCCAAAGTTGAAGATGTTTTTGAGACTGCTGATGAAGAAGACGAAGACGATGCCGATAAAACTATTAACGCAAATCCTGAAGCGGTTGGCGAAGAATTCTCTGAAGCTCTTGGTGAAGAATTCTCTGAAGCGGTTGGTGAAGAATTCTCTGAAGCGGTTGGTGAAGAATTCTCTGAAGCGGTTGGTGGAGAGCCCGATGAAGCGGCTGTTGAGGGAGTTGCTGAAGCGGTTGGTGAATGTGGTAGTCGAATTTTGAGAAGCGGCAAAACCTATAATAAATTGCAGTTATTATTAAATGTAAAAATACCGCAAACTGTTCATCAGGCGTTTTTATCACAAGACAGTGACAAATGGCTTGATGCAATGGAGGCAGAAATGACAGCGCTAAAGAAAAACAAAACCTGGTCGCTAACAGAATTACCAGAGAAGCGAAAAGCAATAAATTGCAAATGGGTTTTCTCTGTTAAACGAGACAAAGCAGGCAATATCGAGCGCTACAAAGCGCGACTTGTAGCAAAGGGTTGCAGTCAACGTTACGGAATTGACTATCAGGAAACATTTTCGCCGGTAGCCAGGTATTCAACAATAAGAATGGTACTGACGTTAGCGGTAGAATGGCAAATGCATCTGCATCAAGTTGATGTGGGTAACGCATATCTAAACAGCGATTTGTGCGATGAAATTTATATGCGGCAGCCTGAGCACTTCGTAGACGAAAGAAATCCAGAGAAAGTGTTGCGGCTGAACAAGGCAATTTATGGTCTCAAGCAGGCAGGAAGGGAGTGGAATATCAAACTCGATGGTGTTTTGAAAAATATGGGTTTTCATCAAAGCAAAAATGATCCCTGTTTGTACCTATCAAAGCGAAAGGAAAAATTATTGTTGGTCGTCGTATATGTGGATGATTTAATAATTGGATGCAAGGATTTAAACATCATCTCCAACATTAAGAAAGAACTGTGTGCTGAATTTGAATTGTATGATAAGGGTCCTCTTCATCATTACTTGGGCATCGAAGTAGATCGTAACGGCGATACTGGTGACATCAAGCTGGGTCAAAGGCAATATACCAAAGATGTACTTAAGCGTTTTGGCATGGAAAACTGCAAAAGTGTTTCGGTTCCCTTAGACCCTGGACATAAATTTCAATGCGATGGTGACTGCCAAAGGGTGGATAAAAACCAATATCAATCTATGGTCGGCGTTTTAATGTATCTTGCCATAACAACCAGGCCAGATATATTACATTCCGTTGGGAAAATGGCACAGTGTAATACGGATCCACACATAGAACATCTACAAGCAGTAAAACACATCTTCCGATATTTGGCTGGTACCTGCGAAAAACAGCTGGTGTATAAAAGAAACAAATCACCTTCGATAAATGGCTATGTTGATGCTGACTGGGGTGGTGATAACACCGATCGAAGATCATACACAGGATTTGTTTTCTTCTTGGGTAGTTCGCTAATCAGTTGGGAATCGAGAAAACAAAACTCAGTTGCACTAAGTAGCACCGAAGCAGAATACATGGCAGCATCCGATGCAGCAAAAGAATCCGTTTATCTGCGAAGAATTCTAATGGAGATCGGCATGTCCAACGGCGAGCCAGTTATATTGCACATGGACAACCAAGCGGCGCAGAAATTGGCGTGTAATCCAGTACTTCACAAGCGAAGTAAACACATAGATATAAAATACCATCACATTAAAGAAGTAATCCAGAGTCAGCAAATCGTCTTAAAATACTGTCCAACAGAAGATATGGTGGCTGACATCTTGACCAAGAGCTTGGCGAAACCCAAACACAACAAATGTGTCCAACTATTAAATTTCAACTAAAATGTTATGTGACATCCACGTTGAGGGGGCGTGTTGAAAACAGAGTGATGGCAACCCACTAACAGCGTGCATGACACATAATATAATAATATGTAATTAGTATGTAAGCTTATTCTCTTTCTCTCCTTCTGTTCTTGAATTCATTTTTCCTCATTCCTCATTCAATCTCTGAACTGTAACCATACAATTTTTCTATTAATTAAATAAAAACTCAAGAGAGATATGTATTCGAAAAAAAACGTTCCTAAGGAACATTGCCTCAAAATAATAAGAACTTTTTCATTTTTATATCTTATCATAGGTTTTCAAACTTTACTAAATGCAATTTATTGTGAAACCTGAAAAGGTCTTCGAAATATTTATCAATGCATTTTGGAATAAAGTTGTTTTGAAAATTAATGTTTTGGAATACATGCTTTTTGAAATTTTCTACTTGGAATAGATCGGTTCATGAAAATGAAACCCTTTTTTTAAGCTCTTTTAGTTATGTTTTTATTTTTTCAAGTCATCGCTTAACACATACTCATAAATAAATGAACTACAAATACATACTGTTAAGGCATTAAAAAGTTTGACAGATTTTGCGGATTTTCTTGCCTTTTCTGGAATACACTAGTTTTTAAAATTAAAGTAAAAAAAAACGTAATTTAGTATTGGAATAGTGTTATTTTGATTTTAACTAGGAATGGATTCGTTTTGTTTCAAAATTATATGAGGAATACATCGGTTTTGATTCTAACCCACAAATTCAAATCAAAATATCTCTGGAATAAGTTGGCTTTGGAAACAAACGAAAACAGAAATAGATAGATTTCAAGAGGGAGAATTAATATGCATTGCCAACTCGATTTGTTCAAAAAGTGGAATACATCGTTTTTGATTCTGATAGACACAATTATTACTTCATTTAGCTTTTTGATTGGTGTCTGTAGCCTTTTTGGGACGAGCGATTTGAAATTGTTATAAAATACTTAAAAAAATAAATGAAATCGCTGCTAAACCTTTAAAAAGTGAATATCATTTTTACGAGAATCTGTCATATATGACAAACAACATCGAGAATAGGGGTATGCATCCTTGAACTCGCAATACAATTTTATTCTGATACAAAGTTTGACAGAAATAGAAATAAAAAAGGAATGTACCATCTTTGTAAATAAAAAACTGTTTAAAGTTTGACCTTTTCGAATTTTTCGGAAGGATTTTTTTTTTGTAATCAGAATCTGATTTGAAAAAAAAAGATGTTGGCAAAATAGTCGAAAACAGTGACGGACGTCAAATTGGTAGCCAGTTGCCAAAAAAGGGGAAAACCTGTGATATACTTCTCAATCTCTTGCTTGATGTTTCTTTTGTCTTCGTTAACTCTTTTTCTGACAAGTTACTGAATAATACATCGCATAAAGATATTTTCCCACGAAATGAGGTCTACGAATTTTCAATTGAAGACATCATCTCTCCGACTCTTCCACCGGCGAATGGAACAAAACGTCACAATTGGCACTTATTTCGAGGTTGATTGTGCCAATATGTCCTAGCAATAAAAACTGAAACACAACAAACGATTGGTTGCTAGAAGCTACTCCGCAGACCTACGGACCTGTTGCGGAAACTACTTTTCTTTAGTTAATTGTTTTGTCAATAAATCCTAAAAGCGAAATATCATTGAAAATAATCCGAGAACTGCGCCTGATATCGTAATGACAACAGACAACTGTCACATCACAACTAAGAAAAGATCTATTTGGCTATAGGTACCAGTCGTTGACAGTCCAAAATGACAGATTCTAAATATTACAAGTAAAAACAATAACCAATTTTACTGCTTTGCCAAATTATGATAAATAGATCCGCGAACATCGTGGACTTTTGTCACAAACTAAGTAAGGAAACTCCACTCTCTCTGGTGCAGCTGACATCTGTGTATAAATGTCAAACAAATTCACATATAAATATAATAATGGGGACGTTCAAGTATCGAGTTTAGTAAGTCTGATAGCTCTCTCACTAAGTGTATCTCGGTTTTGATTGGGGGAAATCAGTCAAAAGAGCAGCTGTTTCAATTGATGTTTATGGAGGGGTAGCCGACGAATCTAGTCAAGAAATTCGTGACTGAGTACTAAGTTGACAGTTCTCATATGTAGCTGACGCAGAAAAAGTGACGTTCCCGACCATTCTAGTTATTGCGTTCAGGTTACAGCTCATCCAGACCAATCTAGTCTCTATATCTCAATTTTAATCCTATCGTTTACCAAACAGCAAAGCACAGACATCTGTCAAATTAAAATTGACTTTGTCACAAGGAATGTTCAATTTGTTTAACCTTTCCTAATATTCACAAATTGATTGCCAAATTTTCTGTTAAACTAAAACATCCGTGCAAATGAATTAATGTCAGCCAAACCGAAAACCGGTTGCTTTCAAGTCATGACCTTAACCAACACAACGAGATTGTTTATCAATAACAATTATCACTTGTTGTTCTTCATTCATTGCGCGGCTCTTCTCACTAAAATGAGACATAACTAGCTACGGTCTACGGTGCAAACGATGTTTATTTACCTACTTAGTTAAAATCCGAAGAGAATACTGCAATGTCAGTTAAACTAGAACGAAAAACAATTATTTCGTAGGCACGAAAATATTTACGCAAACTGTTCTTTTATTGTGCAGATGGCTTCACAGGCAATACAATACAGCCTATCGAATGTTGTTTTCTTTTGTCATGACGGCATACAAGCAAATCGACTACCACAATGACAAATGGCGCAGGTGCTGAAACCGAGTCCATAGCTAAACACTCGCAGCTCGAAAACAAATAAATTGTTTGCACCGATTTACAGACGCTGTCTTTTGTTGTAGCGCACTGAGGAGGTCAAAGGTAAGCCCTGTTGGTACTCAAGCCACTTTAGAGTCCAACTACAATCGCACATTAACATAAGCACATTGAAGTTAATTGCGCAACATGCGCGTTCACTTATTATTCTCTGTTTTGGTATTTAACTGCATGCCTTTACATTCACTGGAGTTTTTTATTTTTTGCCTCGCTTACTACCTATTTTTACTCATTCACTTCGGAACTCTTCGTCTCGCGTTTATTGTTGCTGATTCTACACAAAAAAGAAGCAGCAAAAAAAAACGATCGTGGAATCAAATGGAAAAGAGAAAATCCCAATGAAGTGCCCGCTCTTATACTTCCTTTTCGGTCCCATCTTTCACCAGACTGGGCGGCTGGGACTGAGATCGAAATTAATCTAATTTGACAAACAAGGTGGCCGAGTGATTGATGCTTTTGTGTGCACCTTGCGCAACTGATCAAGTGATCACTTCACAAAAGTATCTTAATGACGCGCGGCGGGTGATATTTAAAAAAAAAAAAATAATAACTAGAGTAAGAAAAAAATTGTGCAAATTCAACTTACACGAGATCTCGTTTGCTGGTAACTCCTGCGATGTAGAACCACCGCCAACCGACTTTCGTCAGGACGATGGCGACGATAGCGACCAGCAGTGCTGGAAGACCGTATTCCCAACCCATGTAGCACCACAGTAGGACAACAGCAGCGATCAAAATACAAATACCAACCAACGCGGTGGCCGCACGACAATAGACTGCTGCTTGCGATCGCTTCGCAAGCTTTGCGCGCTCGTCGTTCGTAGACTGGTTGTGGTTGTTGTTGTTACTGCCGCCTGGAGCTGCTAGAGTTGATGTGCTTGCTGTTCCGTTTCCGTTTGTTACAAAATGTGGCGCTTCAAGCGAGTTTCCATTCGCCTTGCAATCGGCGTTTGAAGCTTTTTCGATTTCAATTGAAACGTGTTCCGCCGCAGCAGCTGATGTCTGGTCTTGCTGCTCGTGTTGTTGTTGCTGTGGCTGCTGACGATAAGAATTGTAAGTGGAATTGAATAAACGATTGCGATACTTAAGGTAGTGACGTTCAAATAAATGACGTCATAATATGAAATGTGGTGATCGCATTGGCAGATGACTGCTCGAGCGGAATATGAAGTTTCGCATTAGCATATTCTTAGGCTGTTGTGAAATTTATTGTTATGTACTTCTCTTAAAAGATACGAGTATATGCACACTCAAAGTTGATTGTCAGTAGATAATTGTTTTTGGATCTGAATAAGATGACGCAAAAGAGATGCGGGGCGAAAAATCGATAACTATAAATAGTACACAGGCAACAACACTTAGATAGTCCTTTTCGCACAACAACTAAAACGATTTTTAAACAAAATCTTTTGTTTACATTCGAGTTGGTGGTTAATGCTTCGGCTTTTCACAGATGTTTTGATTGAAAAAGCGACCGACAGATGTTTATTGCGAGAGAGCGAGTTGTGACACCAATACACGATGAGTTTCAGGAGTGGTTGCCATGTTAAGTGCTGGGGCTTGGAATATGCTGTGGGCATAACCTACCTTGATTTTGCGTAGAAGGAGGAACGACAATATTTCTTTGACGTCTGCATTGGCACTGCCATCTTGAGGTGGGTAGAGTTTTCAGCATGGAATGCGTTTCATTCGCCGTTGCGTAGGCAATGATTTTGTGTGTTTTTAATTAAAGACGGCCGATGAAACTGTTTTGGAACTGACTGTGATTGATACTTTTACGCCAAATCTAGCTAGTAATCCATTTGATACGTCTGCCACGCAAATTGTGCAAGAAAAAAAGACTTATGTCATTCAAATGATTCATTTTGACAGCCGACAACAGAAATTATGGAAATGAAACTTTTTGGCGAAAACGACATACATACATACGTAACTAAATTTTTCTCGTAGCTAAAATCTCATTAACTTACGTGCTTTCTGCAAGAAAGTCTTATTACAATCTGTATTTTAATATGTTTGTGTAGTTTTCATTGCTGCAATTTACACATAATTTTCGGGCGACTTTGTAACAAAAAATTCAAATCCATTGAAAATCTTAGAATTAAACTTTGACGTTAAATTACGAGTTAGGTTTACTGTTAATATTGATCCTCCATCAAGTTCCACTCAAGGGTCGAATTTTGTTTCAAAAATAAATCTTAAGTGCCCAATATTTGCCAAAAAGTGCTATTTATGCGTATCTCTGACTGGTGAAAGCAACTCAGTTGCCAACGATTTGACAAGTTCATTGGGAATTTTTTTCCATTTGACGGGTTCACTTAAGTTGGGAGTTCTTTCCTATTAACAACCTTTTTCGCAAGTCAAATAAACTATTAAATACGGCAAGACTATTTTTTTAAGTGCTGCCAAATTTGTTGCATTAGTGGTCTGTATTTGTAACAGCTGTGAAGTACAATATACATATATCTACAAGAGTGACACTTATTTGTTCGTTTTCACCAAATCTGTACTGTATAACCAGACATTTGAGGCGAATCAAATCCCACCGCTGTTCAAGCCAAACCGAATATAAAATGAATGTAAAAATATTTGATATATGGAAAATATGTCGAATGAGAAATGACTCAGTCAATTAAATTTTACCACCATGATTCACAATAGAAAAAGTCGTTTCGCGATACCAATAATATTTAGAGTCCAGACTAGATTTTAAGAACTTACAATGGCGAAATTTTCAATATAAAATTACCCATTGTGACCTACAAAATGTTTAGTGTGAAGGTTAAACATTTATACAGTAGTGTCCGCTATAACGAACTCGAAGGGACTGACCAAATTGGTTCGTTATAACCGAAGTTCGTTATAAGTGATATGCTAAAAATTTCAAGATTTGTTAGTATTTGTCTTAATGTGAAACATTTTCTTTTATTTTTTTCTAAATCTCCCATTTTACTTAAATGATTTTTAAGCGCGTCACTTCACTCAACCTTTCGTTTGTAAACATAAGGTTACTCGGGGAAGTACCGAACAAATTATATTGAAGGACGAACTTTTGACGTTTGGGAATGTTGGTTCGTACGCAGCTATACAGTTCTCTGGGAAGTCCCGAAAAGTTTGGAAAATCTGGATGACAATGTAAAGCGACAGATTTTTGGTTCGTTATAACTGGACATTTTGTTTATTTCACGCGCAGAATGGGTTCGTTATATGCGAATGTTCGCTTTAGGCGGGTTCGCTATATGCGAAATTAAAATTCATAATTCTTATGGGGCATTGATTGGGACTTCATGAAATGGTTCGTTATAACCGAAAGTTCGCTTTAACCGGGTTAGCTTTAAACGGTTACTACTGTATTAGTAAGGCCCGAAGAATTTCCTTAAATGCGTATTGTTTAAAATTGTAGAGGGCGCTCAGAGTAAACTCAACAAAAGTGGACTTCAAAATAGAATTTGTCACGAACACTTTATTTTTGTGAAAGTGCAATGTCAAAACAAAATTGTTAAACATTTTTGAAGAACAGAGTGAGAGTGTTAACCAACAATGGTCTCAACTTTACGTCCCTACTGTAATGAGTGGTAAAATCCCAGCCACTCATGCTTGAACTACGTATTACTTAGAATAGGTCCTGCACATGCAGCTCGACTGGGTGAAGTTGGTGGATAGAGTAGATATATTCATTCCATATCGACGGTTATGGGCGCTCGGTCGAGTTCGCAAAAGTGTACGGGTATTAAGAGAATAGAATATTATGTCGGCTTAGTGGTTAGTGTGTTGGACTACTAAGCGAGGGGTGCCAGGTTCGAATCCCGAAAAAAAAATCCAATCTCGCGAACATCTCACAAACGTCCGAGAATATACTCGCCACGAAAGAGCTTCTCAGTTAGGGTCCCTACGGACCTTTATTTTTATTGTTTTTAGAGGATAGGGTATTAAAATTAACTAGAGTTGGCCAGTGGTAGAAATTCTACCATTACAGTAACCTGGCTTAATGAGAGAGCTCTTACATGTGGTATAAGCTTTAATTATTTTTGTTTTCCTAGTCAAATTAAGTGAGCTTACAACCAGTGGACAAAAACATATTTAAAACAAAAATATAAAATGTTTAAATTTAAACAGGTCAGCGCACGATCGCAGCTAAGTTTAGTTATGCTATTAAACTGTTTGAAACAGTGGGGCTTGAAAAATTCAAATGACTGAATTTGTGTCAGGGTAGCCTCACCCGTTTTTACAACCCAAATGTACTTTATTATCCTACTACAAACAGGGTAGATCTGAGGAAATCTGAGAATTTTTCAAAAATGTGCCATTAGTCGTGTCTTAAATTAATTAAACAAAATATTTCTTCTTGTCCTTAACCAAGTTTTAATTTATTCATTCAATTGCTATATTAATTTACGACTTTGTTTCTTTACAGCTGCATGCATTTGACGTCTGCTATTAAAAACAGTGTCACAGATATCACATAAAAAAACTGTAAGTGAAAAATACCTGTTGTAGATAGTAATGATAAATAGTTTTAAGTTCTGCTCGCACTTTTGGCCATGCTAGGTTTTGGTCTGCAGAAAGAAGCAGAAAGCTTTAAATATCTATTGAGGAAGTATTATTTTTTTCCTATTGATTTAGAACAACTTGTGTCAGGCCATTTAAAAAATTGCAGGCAGGAAACAATACATTTTATTCAAGAAAGCACCCAAAAAGTAGGCGTGGCAATGAACAACAAAGACTTTCGAGAATAAACTCGAAAATTCTTATATTTATATTTATTTTAAATATAATATTTTAAATATAAAATAAAATGTATTATGTGATCCCATAAATAAACCAAATCCAATGAATTTCAAATGTGGTCCTTTGGAGAGTGGATAGCATATCACGCTCGTCCACCATTGCTCATTAACTATAAAGTTTTTATAGTATAAAACTTTCAACATTTTTAATAGAAGGGCTTAGTAAGATTTCAATAAAAATATTCTAAAACTCCAACAAGTTTATATTTGGAAGATTCCCACCAGTATTAGTAAGTTCGCTTTTCAATACCACTGCCTTATATAGGCAATATTGGAAAAGCTGTTTCCCCTACCATTCAAAAACAACTTGCATTGCCTTGCGAATTTCCACTAGCAATTCTGTTATAAGCCAACTCGTGCTGCCCCGGTAAAATGACAGCAACAGGTAGATTAATTCGTGCCTGATAGGCATTTTGCATTGTAAATTTCGTAACCTACAGGTTAAGAAGTATTTTCAATGATTCTACGACGCGATGTTCATGCGAAACAAAAAGAAACAACAAATCGTAATTAATACAAAAGATTTTACATAATTGTTGTATAGCTATTAACCCCGTAGAGAGGGCGTTTTTTTATCAGACAGGGCATTGACATCGATACAAATATAATGAAAAATATTTTTATTTAAATAGAAAAATATGTTTTCTGTATGTAGAATTTGTTTATGAAGTAGGTATCCAGCGTGCAGTTCAAGAGACATCATTTTTGGTTAGAGAAAAATCCGATGAGGGTTACTACTAATCATTTTTAACCTTTCCACATTTTGTGGGTCACAATATGCATTTTTGTATGGAAAATTTCCACATTGTGAGTTTGAAAAATTTAACCTGGACGGTTTTTAGCGTTATATCAAGCGATATAAACAAATGTGAATGTTTTTCAAGTGAAATTCGCATACTCGTATTTTTTAAGCTTTCTTTATCAAGTAGGTAATGTTGAGACAGAAAAGGTTTATTTTTCCGCCCGCCTTTTTAAACCGTGGACTCTTCCTTTCTCACACCATTTGCTGCGGGAGTTCCGCTCGATAAAATATTCTGCCGGCCATGTTTGTTAATTTGTTCTGCTGGTTTTAAATTTTGATTCGGCTAAAAAAGGTTGTTGTTGGAGAAAAAAAAAAAAATAAATAGTTTGCGCTACAGGTCGGTAGGGACCCTGGGCCTAGCTACTCGCAACTATTCGTTTTGTGTAAGTTTTTCATTTTTGGGACGAATGGAAGGGATCTACAATTTTATGCCGAGTCCAAACGGCTAATTGAGAAGCTTCTTCATGACAGTTATACTCTCGGATGTTTGTCAGATGTTCGCGAGAGGTGGCGCAGTGGACAAAAACCTTTAGTTGAAATTTGGGTTTTCTCGGGATTCGAACCTGGGACCCTTCGCTTAGTAGTCCAACACACTAACCACTAAGCCACTGCGCCGACTATAGAATAATAGTCCAAAAATAGAAAATTAGACCATTTGGAAGTTAGTGTGTCCATGATGGTGTTGTAATAGTACCACCACCCATACGCATTATCGGTCGCTGATGATCATTTGCATGAAAAAGGATCTCGGACCATTTTGCATAAAACCAAAAAGTCCTTACCATATTTTCTTCTTATCAACATCGAATATGGAACATTTTATAAATTTCTCATCAAAGTCCAGGATGTCTTCGCCTCTTCGTCAAGTCCGATGTGGAGCCAAATTTTGTGTCAACAGCTTTTAAGGTTTTCTTTATCTTATGGTGGATGCTTTTGTTTATGCGGCTATGGATCATTTTCCGCATTGACTTCGTTGCTTCCTCTACATATTTGGCTCTAGGCTATTTATTTATACTCGCGATAAGCTTATACAAAATAGGTTTCAAGTTCTCATAGTCAATGTCAGGATTTAACTCAAAATTTATCTCCTTTCCGCAGATTTGAGCTAGTCCAAGCCTCCCCTTGAATTATACAGTCTTCGAGTAAAATGCATGCAGAGCTGTTTTTTTTTGTTTGGAAGCCGGAAATCGTGCGTTCTTGAAAAATTTACTCCTCATGGAATTCTATAAGGATCTAGTGAACATAGGATATAAACTTAGGTCCTATTTTAGCACATAATTAGGGGTCTTTGGCGGAAGATAAACTGCTTGTGAGATTAAGTTTTTAACAGCCTCGTAATTTTTCTTTTCCCACACTTGTCCAGCGTACAACAGTTTGGACTCTGAGTCTACTTCGAAATTGAGTATTTACTGTGAAATATCTATTGCACGAGCAGCTTTTTCACACCACATTGATGGGAGTATTTTTCTTTAACAATTTTTCTTTCGCTTCTCTTTTCCAATTGCTAAAAAATCGCTCCATATTAAGGTTTTGGGTGAGGTAAGCTCCAAGGTACCTACTTATACTTCTTAACAATTTTCATATTTCACCCTTCATAATGGGTTTTGCATCCAAGAATTTATTTTTCTGATGACTTTAGACTTAGCGAAAATAAAAATTAGGTCCACACACCCTGTCCTTATTCGCTGTAAGGTTTTGAGGGAGTACACTAGAAGCACAATATCATCTGCAAAAGAAAGTGGTCACAAGTATCCTGCGTGCTCCACAGTGTAATTCAAAATACCAATTGCAGAATCTGAAAGCAGTTACGACTTCAGCGGAGATTGATGGAATTGTGAAGTTTGGCGTTTGAGGAACCATTGCATCGGAAGCTCAAAAGAATCAAATTCAAATTTTTCTGACTGTCTTTCGTCTCTTTCGAGTACATTAAGAAGTTGTGGATACGACGTCATGTTTTTTTGACATAATCTCTGAGGATCCTAGTCTTTCCACTCATTTTTTTATGCGAAATATATATTATGCTGACTTAGTGCAGCCTTTAAAAACCTTGGCCTTAAAGCAAAGATCCAGCTTTTAGACGGTGCTAAAAAATCGATGTTTTTGGCATTGAGTGACTCAGCATTTTCAGTGATTTCATTTATTGGAAAATGGTCGATCTGTTGCAAAGCTGCTTAAAATTCGTCGACAGTAACTTTGAACACTTTGGCAATATTCTGCTGAGTGCTTTACATTAAACAAACATAAATACATACCTCTTTGAGCATTCACTTGCAGCTTTGTAAAAGTAGGTATAGCTCTTCTATTGTCCAAATATTATTCTTTCTCGGAGATTTGCGGCCGTTTTAATTTCACAGTTCCAACTTCTTTTGCTTTTGATGGCAGTACGTGAATTATCCAGTGTTAACATAACCTTTTCCTTCAGACAGTGCCTTAAGTAGTGAAGCACATAAGTTGAATAAAGTGTCTCAAAAATTGCACAAAACAAATATGCATTTGACCAGTTTGATGGAATAGCTCTTGCAATACAACCAGTTGGAGTGCCGATTGACATGTGTGTTGATTAAAGCGGACAGAAATTGACTTCGGTGGTATGTGATTTCTAGGGTTTTCCATTAAGAGGTGTTATTTTGGTATTCAAAGAAAAATGTAATTTTTGGAGATAAATGATCGGATGTTTATTCCATAATAAATAGGAAGGTATGCCGTTAATAATGAAAAACAACATCAGCCAAATGGCCACGACGAGCACACATACAGGACCATATCCTTTTCATAAAATTTTTCCATAACTAAATCGCAAAGTGGATGGAGAGGCTTCTCAACAATAACTCTTGGGTTTTCCGAGCCCCAGATGTGACAATTTTGCTTGTTGACGTAGTCGCCGAGGTGGAAATGGGCCTCATCAGTCAAGATGATTTTTCGATGGAATTCCGGATCATTTTCATGCATTTCAAGGACCCAATCAGCATAATGACACGACGTTTTTTCACCATTTTTGTAGTGAATTTTAATAATTTGAATGCATTGTTGAAGCGTGTATCGTTCCATTTTTAGTAATGGCGTAGTTTATTATATAAAAATATTATATAAATATTATATAAATATTTTTCTGACTATTTTTTAGTAATAATTTCCAAGGAAGAATGCCTCGTAAAGTCTGACATGACTAAGCATTATAGTCTTTTAAATGCTGACCTCTCTTGCACGGTGTCTATTGTTTACTACATTCATAACAGCTTCCTCCACAAATATTTTATCGACCTGTAAACGTCTTATGCTTTCCTAACTACAAGCTGAAAAGGCCCACGGAACACCAAGGCAAGTTACCTAAGTAAATCACTTACTATACCAGCATCTCACTATCAATATGCCAGCTGGGGACTCCGTTGACTTGTGCAATATATAACAGATGCGTCTTAAACACATTTCTTACAGTTTTCGCGAAACTCATGGAGGAAGAGGCAGCATGATTGACATTGAGGTCCCTTTGGGCCCTACCTACCTATTTTTAAATCTTCGCGTTAAGCAAACTGTGGGTTACATTAATCACTTTAAATAAACAATTCATCATGGACACTCAAAATCATTAGAAGTACCGCGCAACGCTGAATTGGGTCATCGCAATATTCATTTTTATTGAACTCAACATTAGGCGTCTAAAATTCGACAGACATAAGCACATAGCTTTTTGTAAAATGTGTTTGAGTATGTTTTAAATTGTCTTTTCATTTGTTGAATCAATAGGCCCTTCCCCTTATAGTACAAAGCATAAAAAACCCGCAATCAGTCCTAAACACTATTTCCATTCAAAAGAAACAGGCAATCACGATGGCACACGTCACGAAACAGCATAATTGACAAAGTAGACTCAATTAACATTGTCGCTATTTTCACATTATTGTTTTCGCATTTAATTCACAGCTTTATTATCCATTTAAGTACACTGAAGCTCATTGCTAGCTAAGTACCGGAACCCAATGTTGCAACCTACCGGTTGAGAATGCGTTGAACATGCATTCACCATCGCCTTCGGCAAACATTTTGCGCAAGAAGTAATTATTACCGAAAGTCTGTTTCACTGTATTGCAAAACAGACACAATTCGAACATGGAAAAGGCTGCTTTCCAATGACAACTGCTATTGACGAGAGACGTGCTAATTGGAACAATGAAATGTCGCCTTACGAAAGAATAAGTCGATTCCTGTGGCATGAAGTACAATATTCAAATTTTATAGTTGTGGCCATAAACTGTTTATTCTTTATATGACCCAACCTAAATTATTCTGTTATGAGAAATCTAGATTAACCGCAGTCAACTAAAACTAAATTTAAACTTGATAGCCGCTAAGCAAATATAAAGCGGCAAGTTAATGTATTTGACATTTTGACATACTCACTTGCTCAGTGTAAACAAGTTTTGTGTTTTATTCCAAACGAGAAGACCTTTCTTTGGGAATACACAACTCACAAGTACAAAGTCAGCACTGAGGAAAGAAAACAACAAGAGGTTAATGTATGTTACTAGTTACTATACACCATTTCTGAAGCGATCAACTGATATTATGGCGAGGGTAAGTTATGTTCCTAACTGCAGGGAAATCATGTTTTTTTATTTATTGTTAGAAAGGTGTGGACCTACTTGTGTTTTGTCTCAATGAAAGTAACTGTTTTGTAAGTCAGATTTTACGATATATACTCGTACTTAGTATATATTTCCTTTCACCAATGTTAGTAGAAATTTATTGTTACGTCTTAAATGCATTTAGAGCATAAACTAAGTATTAAATAGACCGTCAGCTCTTTCAACTTAAGAGAATTTGCCTACAAGCTGTTTTCGGTGTTTCTATGTGCCAAAGTATGTGTGCCAATGTTAAAGTAAACAAGTAAAAGTGTTATCATCGGCCTGGCCGATGCTTTGATACCCTCCACGGCATACAAGTCATGCAAAATACCAGAACTACTTGACCGACATACCCCGTTTTCAATATCAACCTGACGCTGATAAAAATAAGTGCTCTCACCAAATTTCATTCACCTACGTCAATTACATGCACATGGGTCCAATATCGGTTTCGTATGGGAGGTACCAGAACTACTTGACCGACATAGCCCATTTTCAATACCAACCTGACGCCGATAAAAAGAAGTCCTTTCACCGAGTTTCATTCACCTACGTCAATTACTTTGGGCGCTATCGTGCTTTCAACAGACAGACAGACAGACAGACAGACAGACAGACGGACATGGCTAAATCGATTCAGAATGTGATCCTGAATATATATACTTTATAAGGTCTCCGGCGACTCCTTCTTGGCGTTACAAATGTATTGGCAAAGTGAATATACCTTCCTCTGGAGGGTATAAAAATTAGACGCACGCATACACTTGCACATAGGAACCTGACAGATGCCTCTTACAGTTTATACCGTGGTAACATTGGAAAAAATTCAAATAATTCAAATAATTGCCCGTTATCGGGACGTGTTAAGAAAACGGTGGGTATGGTGTGGTGAATTTAGTATCAAATTATATTAAAACGCATGGTAGGTATACATTATTAGGATTTCTTTCATTTTACCTAGATAATCTATATAGTACGGGATGTTTACATTTTTGTTGTAAACAATCGAAATCGATGAACTTATGAATCATTGACAAAAATAAAAAAAGCTTATTAATATAAAATGATTACTAGGTAATGATTTTGAATCGAAGGAATTAAAAGAAAATTGTAAGCAGCAAAACTTAAATGCGTGAGACATATCAGTGCCCATGTTCTGTTATTATCACATAGATATTATTTATCACAAAAACAATATGAATTGAAAGAAAATGCCCCTGAGTTAAATAAATAAATTTTCGCATCGATACTTTTTAAGCATTTTCTTTCAATTCATATCGTTTTTGTGATAAATATATCGATGTTATAAATGCAGAACATGGGCACAGGGTACAAATCAGTAAACATGTTTATTTCCAATGTAGGTACCTATACCTATATCTATATTTAAAGTTTCGTTCTTTCCCGTATACATTTTAAAGAAAATAAATTTTCGTTGATTGTGTCTATTCGACTTTTTCTTTTTATTATAAAACAAAATTATTAATATTCTGGGCTCACGCAATTAATTTCGAACATAATTTTTAATTATGTCAATTGTATCAAATTTTTTAATAAATTTTTTTTTTGTTTTCCATTAATAAACGGAATCTTCATGAAAAGATTGGGCCTTACTAAATTTAAGTACTAGTAGTTCACAGTGGTTATATCTTCCATACAAATTTCGCAAATGTGAGCTTCCGTAAATTTAAAGCCGATATTAAATTTGTTATGATAACGCGCAGTATAACTCAAAAATCATACCCACACAGAAATGTTTATATCTTTTCCCTAGAGCATATTTTAAATTTTATTTTAACGAATGCATTTATCACACTTTATTCCTTTATTTATTCATATTGATTACATTCGCTATTACGCATTTTGTAAAATACATGGTTTCGTGGTGAAATAAAACAAAAAATTTAAACTCTCAGAACGCACCCATCAGCTGGCAGAAACTCACCAAATACACTAACTCTCAGCAGTGTTCTTAGCGCTCTCTCTTTATTTTTCCTACGAAGCGTATTAATTATTCCCATTTCACTAAACTCAAATTCCCTCGATTTTTTAATGAAACAAACCGTACTTTAAAAGTAAAATTTGTATTGTTCGGAAAGAAAATCACATTAAATTATTCTTCAGTATAAAAATCACAGTTTGCTAACATTATAATGAATTTTTTTGGTACTAGAAATTGTTGCTAAAGGTAAATCTCCTTTTTATGTACATTTAGTGCGTTGATATTCATGGTGAAATGTAGTTTGAATGTTGTCTAGTCAAATTGATGATATTCACACAATTTTGATGTTTTTTCTTGAACGCATGGAAAGCTTTTCTGAAATCTTGTCCCGCCAATTAGAATTTCTTTTTTTGCTGCTGCACACGTATTCACAGATACGAAATGGAGCTGACGGTGTATTTAATTCTTAGTTTATAATTTAGAGACACGCCTCGTGCATCGACACTCTCTGAAGGTGAATTGTGCAATTAATCTGAATATATTTAGTCACAAGTATACACACAAAGCGGGTTTTATAAACGTTTGTTCGAATTTTTGGACCTTTTGTGGATTTTATAAAAAAAAAAACAAGTATACGCAAGAGTAACCTAGAACTATTTTTTTTGAGATATCAGAAATAATTTATCATATTATGAAAGGTAAAGAATTCGAAGGGTTTTTTGGAAGCTTTTTTTGGAAATAAGTGGTCACTTGGCAAGTCAGTTGGAATGTTTATATTTCCTTGTATATAAAAATCTTAAATGAAGCAAATTCTTTTCATATATTCGGTGATCAATTCTGAAACGATTGGCTATTCCACAATTTTGTGGTGAACAATTTAAGCCGCCGAATTTTGTCACTCAAGTGAGCTAAAAAATAAAAGAATTTGCATAGGTACTGAAGGTTTGTGTCCAGTGATAAAGAGTTATCCCATCATTAACAGCCGAGTCATGCATGAAAATTTTATACTTTAGTTCGTTCAAAAACAGTTGAACTAAATATTAAATGGGTTAATTTTTCAATAAACTTAAGTCTTTGCCGAATTGTAGATAAAATGCCCGATATATGAAATTATGTCGTTTGGTGTATCAGTTGTCCTGGGTATGAGCTGGTTATGGATGGGCTGTTGTTTTTATTTTATTTAAAAACAATATAAGGATCGTGTTGAAGAATAAATCTGTTACATTGGGTTTTTGTAAAAAATATTCCTCATCATTTACCCGTAAGTCGCAACAAAAATGAAATAAATAGTTGCCCGAGGTAGGTATGCTGGGCCTAGCTTTTCACAACCATTGGTTTTTTGCGCGTTTTTGTTTTTGGTACGAATTGAAGGGACCTACAATTTTATGCCATGAGCGAAGGGCTGCATTGAGAAGCTCTTTCAAGACAGTAGTACTCGCGAACTTTTATTAGACACTCGCAAAAGTGGCGCCGTGGAAAAAGAAAACCTATTAGATTTATTTTTAAGGGAAAGTTTGGGCAACTCCTAACATAGACGTACCTATTAAAAGTATGTGACATTGCTCTGCCTTGCTGAAAGCTAAGCAGTTCAAGCACTGACAAAATAGCCAGCATCTCCACAAAACTCTCTGACCTGAATATGTCACGCATCGACTGATTCACATTTTTCAAATTCGTGATGACCTTGGTTGCGCGGACTTGGGTTTATCCGTTATTGAATCAGGCTCTTAGACTTATGAAAGTTCTGAGCCCAGGTTCTGAAAAGATGAATGTAACCCATAAGTTATGCTACGCAAACAACATAAACTGCAGAATTTTCTCCGTGCCACAGTCAGCGGACTACTTCCAAAGCGAGCTATTGTTTAACATTGGTCCCTCAGATTTGTTGCGCTTACGCAGTGAGCCTCATCAAAAATTAACTGAACGAGCCAGTTACAAATTTATCTCTTTAGAAGAACATTCGTCAATTTATGGCTAAAAATACTTTCATTTAAATTTGACCAAAGTTTAAGTCCACATAAATTTATTAGTCAAACGTTCCGATAAATAGTTTATGTAAAACGTGAACTAGGTCTTTTTGTGTTTTAAGGGTCAGCGTTACCGTTGTTTGACTAAACTCGAAATTTTACACTTTTATTAATTTGGAAAAGTTCCTTCCCAAACTTTACAAAAAAAAACAAATTTTACAGAAACGACAACTTCTTCTGTCACTGGCGATGTTTTGGAAATTTACGAGTTCAACAGCGTCTACTCTATTTTTTTAATTTGACTTTTCGAAATGTCAAGTGAGTATGCAGGCAGGATTTTATTCCCTAGATTTATCTGCTTCCCCTGATTATAGATTTTTGTCGTCAAATTTTCTATGCCCCCGAGGTATAAAGGTCAACTTTTATAAGATTATGCTGGCTTAAGCTGGGTTCCAAAAAAGGTCCAAATACTTGAAAAGTGCCATTAGTTCTCTTACAATCACGCCGTAAAAATTCAATGTCAACTTGCATTGGCTTAAGTTGGATTAATCCCATGCAATTTAGTTATTTTTCTTCTCTTATTTCAATGGGACATACCTAGTATTAGGGCTTCTTATATATTTTTTCTCTAAATGAAGGTTCAAAACTGAGAGACCTATTTACTTTATTGACAGTTTATGCTTGAAGGAGAAGACTTTTTACTGTCAGTGAACAATTTCTGTCATGTGTTGTAATACTTGAAATTTCCCCTTGAGTTTTTGTACAAACGTTGGAATGGTTTTATATCCTCAATCTATGAAATTTTGGTCAAGAATCATGACACACCTTCACCTTTCTGTCACCAATATTATTCAACATACTCGCCTGTAAATTCTGCCGTCTTATTGAGCACCTAAACAAAGAAGAACCTTCGCCACATCTCCAGCAGCATTTAACGTGCTCAGTTTGTTCAACTGCGGTCTCACCATGTCTGTAGCTTTCCCTTGACACACACTTATAGCCAATTGCACCAGCAATTTACTATAATCTCTGTCCATTAAATTAATTTTTAAGTTGATTCTGTCGCTATAGGTGATCGAATCACGAAAACCAGTTGTCTAGCCAATACAAGTTTTAGGGTCACATAGTATTACAAAGCACGTACCTAGTGCAAGTTTAAATAAATAAAGAAATATTTATTTTTCTTCCAAAGAGATTTATGGAGATTGATGGGCGATCGAAAATACCCACAAACAAGGTTGTGTACCTCAAAAGCTGTGTCGAGATGAGTAACCCCATATAGCAGCCACATGCAATGAACGTATAAAAATAACAGCCAACAATCATAAAAACATTGTGGTTACAAGGCCTTGTATACCGAGGCTTTTGTTCGTTTATATAGTGGAATTTTACCATTCACAGCTTCACAATTCAGCTGAGGTTTCTATTCGATGCTGCGAGTGCCGAAATTTGGTTTCAAGTGAAATTTCCGTCCCTTCCGCGAACACACATCAGACATCACTTACTGAAGTAATCGTAAAGTTGCGCAAAGGTCTTTTAGAAATTTTCTCTCACACCTTACATGACTATCGGCAATTAACGAGTTTATTTACTCACCCAACACCAGTTATCTGGCTTAGAAAACAACTCATGCATCTAGTCAGTTCAATTTTGATTGCGTACGTCTATAGGCAATTAACTGAAGCACAAACTAAGAAAGAGAATTACGTGCTTGAGGTTCTTACTGCAATTTAGCTTTGCTTTTAATTTCAAGTGGGTTAAGTTTCTAAACAGACAACTTAAACTACTGGAATTAATATTTGCGGCAAATGGATGGGATGAGTTAGTGCCCACAGCACATTCGGCGGGTAGTTGTTCTTAAAGTGCGGTAATTAAATTAGAATGGAACGAAAATCCGGTATACGAGAAGTGCTTTGATGCGCACGGGTGTGCTGTCTAATGCGAGGGGCCTGGGAAAGTTAACGAATCGGCGTCGGCTTTTGAAAAGAAGTTAGTCTCCAGATATGAGTTTGAAGTTAAATATCAACTACCTGGATCAACTGATCAAGGTTGTGAGGTAAACGTGCAAAGCTCACGGCTCTGCGGAAATTTTTGAAAACAATTATAGTGGCTCTGGTTCGAGTACGAGTACGTAATTGAAAGAACATACAAATAAATCTATTTTAATTGTTGTGTTTACTTTTTCACTTAAGATTAAGATATACCAGGCCACTGTTTGTTTGCTGTTTGGAATCAGTTGTGACATAGTGTGTTTTTCTTAGAGGTGTGTTCCGTATTGGCAACACTTTTTCGGGGGCCTACATATTTTACAACTGTTAGTTGATTTGTGCTCATTTTAATTTGCCATTTTTACGAGAATAGCCCTACGATACACTGCGCCAGCTGCTCGAAAATCTGCATGCATTTCATGACGAATATAGATAAAAACTGCTCTACAATTGGACTTCTTCATTGAGCTTTATTCGAGCCAGTAAAGGATACATTTATGGCCAAAATCAAAGCTAAACAGCAAAGTCATATAATTATAGTTCGGACAAGGTGAATACCGTGGTAATTTCTTGATTATTGTGTACTTTGTTCCATTTTCAATTCCTTCATCTGTCCAAAATCACGAAACTCTTTCAAAAGCGAAGTGGTTCCGTATTTTAGTGTGCTGGACGAAGCGAAGCGTCTCAGATCATTACGTCTTCAGACTTTTCCCGCTGTGCCACCTTTTGCCAACGTCTGATAAAAACACGAGAGTTTAAATGTCATAAGCGTGCTGTCATTTTACGCACGGACTTGGAAAAAAATGTAAAGTCCCTTCCATTAGTTCTAAAAATGACATAAACAAGTACTTGTGAGGAGCTGTGTCCCATACCCGTTACATTGACCATTTTTGTCATACTTTGAGTAAGAAACAACCCTTTCGTTGGTTAAGTGGTTGGAGATACTCTGATACTGTTAACTTCTCTTTATGGTCGATGGCACGAACCTTTAACCCTCGAGTTACGAGTAGACACTGTGTAGACAACTGATAGTCACATCAGAGTTATTTTGATTAGAACGGACCCAGAATATAGCAAAATGTTCAATTAAGTCTGCACGACTGATCCTTTCTTCAGACTGTTTCGGTCTCCCCGAAGACAAGCCGTCACCCGCACCTATTGTATCAGTCACCCCCGTACCTATAACGTACCCACATCAGTAGAAAATTGGGATGTACTATTTTAGTCACATTTTAAGTTACCCAACGAGGCACTTGTCGCAGCTTCTCCTCAAAAGTAGTTTGTACGAAGCATCGAGGCCATCAGTATGAGTGATCTAAAATGTATTTCCATAACTTCCTTTCCCATCACTAATGTCGTCTAAGTGTCTTTCAGCCACCTAACCGAACCAAACCTTGTATATCCTCCCTGGGTTTGGATTGGTCCAACTATGGTCTTTAAAAAATACATTTTTGGGAACTATGTATAGTACGTAGAATCAGCTGAGAACATAATTTTTCTAAACAAGTTATTCCCGATATTATGACCATTTTGCAAGACCAGACCGGTTCTATTCATCTGTTATATCATTTTCCAGTTGACTAGGTATCTATTTTGCAAGGTATAAACCCTGCTACACCAGCATGACTACAGCTGATGTTTTGTTATGCTTGGCTAACATTAACTGCTAGAGCAGCTATTTATTTTTTTTAATACTTTATTCAAGATGACAATCACTAGCATAATCTAACCTAACCAGAACTAAGCCAATTTCTAATCAACTACGTTTTTGTTTTCTGCTCTGCCAAGGCCGATAAGGTTACCGATTTTGTGATTTGCGTAAACGTTTCTAAATATTAAAGTACCTCCTCACTTTTGTTAGTGAATGTACCTACAGTTTACTGTACTTGAAGGCTTCCGTCGATATTGAACAATACGAAATGTACAGCGATGAGATCAGTGATGGTAGTAAGTCATAAATCAACACACAAATCGGACCGCAAAAATCCACAGACTCGTGAATGTGATAGGGGGAGAAAATCGTGATTAGGTATGTTTGCGGTCTTGGGGGCAATAAAAAACAAAACAAAAAAATTAAAAAATAATAATAATTGGCATATGGGAAACGCTTTTGCTATAAGCAAGAATTTGTGCGGCTATTTTTAAATCGAGTCGATTAAAGTAGGACTAAAGTCCGGACAGACAGCTGAAGTACTTTGTGATATTGCTAGTACACACTGAGAGCTGCTGCGAGATAACCTCTAAATGCTACTGTCTAATCAATTTGTGTTCTATGGCATCACATCGCTTGTCGTATTTCATACAAACTCAATGACCTATCGATCTATAAAAGGTAGTATTTGGAGCCTTTTTTTATAGCAGATATATATAGATATTGAGACACTTCAAATTTTATTTTAAATTTGCGTTCGTAATCACAAATCAAATTGACAGTGAAAAACGTGAGACCGTCTTCTTTGAAGTGAATATAACTTGCAAAAATCCTAGGTTGTTCCTTCCTGCCACTCGTTTGTACAAATTTTATTTTTTAGACGAAATATTACATGCCATCTCCAAATGGCAACATTCGAAACCTGTCAAGTTTAATTCTCTGGCTTTTTCCTACTAGGCCATTGCATTTATATGGGTACTCAACCTTCGCTCTTATAGTCACGGGGATCGATGTTTCGGTATGTTTTTTTTGTCTTTATCAGGCTTAAACCGCAGAACCAAGACAACTTGTTAAAAAAAAAATTAATCAGGCCATTCACTAAGTACTAAAGGGGTACATTTACGTCGTTTACGCATTTTTTGAAGACTCTTACTCGTTAAAGTGAATAGGTACCTAATAATAATATGTTTAGTAGCTAGAACATAAAATATGCCCTCAGCTTAAAAAATTAATCATGATAACATTTAAAAAAAAAAAAAGTAATTTTAAAACTGACAGAAAAATATATTTCTGTTTTCAGGAGTTTTCTGTGGTGCTCTAACGCGAGACGAAGCTCCAATATTTATCGACTAGCATGTCTCCAATTAGTTTTAACCTATCCAACACAAGCTACATAAAAGTAGACCACCAGCTGAGAGTAAAGAACACGCAATGGGTGCCACCCACAAGCAGTCTGCTACTTGTATACACGCATCTAGCACTTGGACAATTTATTAACAAAAATAGGTACTAGGTACTGTGAAAGTCGGGTGGGCGCATGGAAGCTGCTGGTCTATTACATGTCGTTTGTATACGGAATGTTCAATGTGGTTTTCGGTTTATTAGGACTGGCATGTTGCAAGGTGAATACGGTCAATCGTTTCTTGTTTCTACTAACGTTTTGCTTTACATAATATCGAAAACGAAAGGAAGTTTTTAAAGAAGAAGTTAAAAGAAAACAGATGATTTTATTTTATAAAAATCCTAAAACGAAACACATTTTCGTTTCCTGTGATATGACGTTTAGACGAACGTTCAGCTTCATATAATTTCGAAAACGAAAAGATGTATTGTTTTTCGCGTTAGTAAAAGAAAATAAATCTATTTCATTACCGTTTTCGTTTTTATATTATGTAACTTTAAAAACGAAACGCATTTTCGTTTCCTGTGGGAAATTACGTTTTGATGTTTTTTTTTTCTTTGAATATTTCTTCAGTATAAATCAGTGGTTTGCAACCTTTTCAAGAGCATGCCCCCATCATGGCGAATTTTAAAATCGCATTTCAGTCAGTTTTCATATTTTCGGCTTTTATACCCAACAAATAAGCTGTCATAAAGAAATTCCTGGAGCAGAACTGCGTAACAGCTGTCCATGCTCTCAAAAACCAAAGTTCCTTGAACATGACAAGTATCCTTAAATCACGCAGTTCAAACTATGTATTTAGACAGTTTTTTAAACGTTCTTAAAAAGGACAAAGAAATCGAAAAGATATTACATGAAGAGAATTTTTCGCATTTGCATGATTTTTTTCGTTTTGTTTTTTTGAAAGCGAAAGTGTCTTTTTTTTCTCATCACAGGTATGAGAGTTGCTAACAAGTTTATATATTGCCGCCATGCGTATGCTGCATTTTTGGCAGATCCCTACAATCATTTCAATAGGTATGTAAAATCTGTCTGGGCGAACCGCTGAACCATGAAACTTTGAGGCTGTTCAATGGCTATATGGACGCGCACTCAGACACGATCTTCGGATATTACCCCGCATATTAAGGTGGCTTTCTAACTCACCAACCGTCAGTTGTATTAATTTGAAATTTATTTCTCTGGTAAAAAAAATGTAAAATGTAAAACTTAAAATTGACTTGAGATATTCTACGTCATAAAAGGGTCATAAAAATGACGCGAACAAAGCCGCAGGTGACTGCTAGTCAATATTTGGAGTGTATACTCTATAACCTTGCACTGTTCTGCCTTCTTTTTAGAAGCCACAACAATTTAAAACCAACACCCACTATTTCCTTCACATCAACCCTTCAACTCGTGCTGCGTGCTGGCAATTTAAGGAACAAAAACCGCTTGAGTACTAGTAAATTATAAATGAAATAAAGTTGAGTATATAACAGCATTTAAGTTTAAGTAGTAGAAAATAGAACTTGTGCCAATCTCTAAGTAAAATACAAAACAAACAAGTGGGGTAAGGATTTTTTCCATAGAGAAGTTTTGTTCTATTACCCTTAGTTAAATATTTGTCAGTCATTGCTGTAAAGTTACAGTGCTTGCCACTCTTTTCTGCTGAGCCAAACAAATAAAAGCCAGACCTTGGGTACCAATACGGACTAACTATTAATTTTTTTTAGAGTTTACAACTAAACTTCCATTCTTTTACTTGAAGTACAACAGTCAAGGTTAGCTTGGAGACAGCTGGGAAGCACGAAATTTTTCTGTGTTGCAAAACAGTCGCAAAATGATGTTCTGGCAAAAGCAATTATTTTCAGCCTCTGCCTTAAAGAATATGTTTTCCACAATAGGTCTTCTTCGAAAAATGTATCCTGGACGCTGATATACATATATGACTACCGCACTCTACCTCTTGTCATATTATTCACTGTATAGCCAAAAACTATAACAGCTCCAGAAAAACTAAAAAAAAACCCTTGACCAGTTTTTACGTTGCGAGATCAAAATCTGGGGGCGAATTGTATAAACCTAAGCCCACTAATGCAGAAACAAACACTGCCTTCCAATTACGAGTGCAACTTTCGATTTTAATGTGCGGCTAATGCACTTCGTCTGGCTTTCGAAATAAATTCAGTTGCATTCGAAATGCAACCACCAACTGATAATTGCTTGGTTAAACAACACCGAATCCACATTACCACACAAGGTAATTTAAAAACAAAACCAACTCCAACTCTGTACTTATTTCGGTTAACAAAGCCAAGCCGCTCATCGACTGACTTTATTGAAATGTAATGCTCTGTGGCTTTGCACAAAACCAGAAAAATTCTACAAATATAAACATGGTATTGGTATTGGTACACACGCCTCAGTCAATAAGCCTAAATTATGTTTACTTTGATTATACCAGAATAGACTCTCTCATTTGAATTTCACCAAACGAAACCACTCGACCGTATTTTGAATTCATTAAACAATTTTATAGCATATTGGATTTTTTTTCTAAGTCAAGGTTAGATCGGAGTCGCATGTGATTATTAGTTTAGAATTATTTTTTGCTGGAGCTGGATCAACGATTAAGCGTTGAATGAGTGTAATTGAAGCTTGTGTGCCTAGGTTTGGTTACTAAGCTATTAAAGGGCTTACAAATTTTGTATTGAAAAGGAAGTTGGACTAATTCAACTTGGTCACTTTAAAAAGTTGCTAGTACCTTTATATTTTACATTGCAATCTCAAAGATCCTCCCACAAAAGTACACCAATTCCAGTGGACTTCATTAAAATGACACTTGCGTTCTTGACATGCATAAGGTCATCGAGTACATAATGTAAACTGTAACCACAACAGAAATAAAGTAACTCTGCAGAGATGCTCATACTTAAGATGCACAGGCATGCCTCCCCGCAGTTAACTTCTTTACGTGATGTACGAAATGTTTCGTCTTTCATTGTTAAGATATTTTTGTAATTGTTATACACTCGCCTCGTTTTGTTTTGTTTCGTGCGATAGCCTTTTGCATTTGATTATTGGTGATGATTCTCTCCTTTGTACTTAGATGCGAGGAGCTTTTTTTGCCGCCACAAGTACATGGAACACCATTAACCACAAGGTGCCTGTTTGTCTCGCTGTCATGAACTCCCTCGCCAGACAAAAGATAAATAGTACTCGGGCATATGAGTAATTGCTGTAAAGTCAGGCAATTAGGTGATGGCGTTTGATTTATTCTTCTCAGTTTTTTTTTCTTTCATTGTATTTAGAAAGGAGAACAATTGCACACTTTTGTTAGGATAACCTTAGGGGAAACTTTGCCTTCCGAATGTTGTCATCGTTACAAGCTGATTTTAATGTCATAATCTTTTGTGTGAATATATTTAGTTCCATTTTTACTGATGTATACATGACAAATTGGACACATTCACGAATAGCTAATTTTAGAGGTTTGCCCTTGTATACAAGTATAGCCGTTTTGGGTTTGAAGGAGTCGCGTTCACAATGAATTGTTTGCCGCCCATTAATCACCACCCTCATCATAATTTTTTTTAGGGGCAATATCGATTTCAGTTAGATTTTTTGTATATTCAATGGAAATACACACGCACCCGAGTTTATTAGGTTTTAGTCAGACCAAAAGGAAAAAAAGGAAAATAAAGACAGCGAATGGACAGTCGAATGTTCCGAGTTAGTTGGTAAATTGAGTTTGGAAAACGGACAAGCAAATTAGTCATAATGTGTACAACGCCATAAGTGGGTTTTCTTTTGTAAACGAAATATTTCCTTTTCATAGAAGTATAGTAACATTGGTCTGGAAAGATTTATAAACTTCTCTGGCGAAATGAAAGTACTGCCGATAGTACGTAGGGTAAGTCGTTCCTATCGCTTGCATTTGTTTTTTTTAAATAACTTTGCTTGTGTTAAAGTGCGTGGTGTGAAAGTGGAAAACCAGTGACTGAGTGGTGTGTTAAGTTGAGTAGAACGCAGTTCTATGGCTGCTGAGAAGAACAACCTTAATTTCTTTGAGTATTCACGCATTTAGCTTCCATGTTCCAACTTGTGGACTGTTCGAGCTAGTTATGGATTACATATTATGCGGAAATAATAAATTAAAGCACTTACGTTCGCAATACACTCTCGAGAAGTTATAGATTTGTAAAGGCTATCGTAAGCCGCAAATTAATCGTAAATTCACCTTTTGAAGGCCTAACTGAAATCGTGAAAGTGTTCCTTTGTTTCATTGTGCACAACGAAATTCTTTTGAATTTTTAATTTATAAGGAACTAGTTGTTGCACCGCGACTACGTTTGTTGTACAACAGAGGACACTGCCACATCCCCTCCTCTAATGCCGACAACATTTTGAAAAATTGCATTCAACTAAAGTTTAATTAAGTAGCTATTTAATTAATTAGCTATCTATCGCAGATAATTTTTGTATTTATAATTTTTTATTTAATTTTCCCTTTTTCATTTGATAAGGATTGCTTTTTCTTTCTTCTTAAATAGCTATAGTTTTCTGCTTTTCTTTTAATCTTAACTTTCGCCTTTTTATTTGTATCTACCTTTGTACACCCCACACATAGTTAAATATATCTTAATGTGACATCATCTCTTTTTTTTTTAAATACAGATGTCACTAGCAACTATTCTTTATATATTATTTATATCATTATATTAATACGTGAACATCAAAAGTTTCGGTACACTTTTTAAGTATTTATTATGAAATGAGGAGAATGAAACTTATGTTATTTGGAAGGTAGTGTATATAGATGTGCACAAACAAAAATCGTTCGTAGATATATGTCGCTATTAAGGCTGGTAAAATTAAGTTATGAATTTTGTATACAAAACAGGTAATTGGAAGGATTTTGGTGACAATCAATTTTTCGCCGCCATATTACCATAGCAACATATTCAAATATAAATCATCTGAGATTAGAACCTGTTTCCGATGGAGCAGCTCATTTACGTATTTCGATAGATGTCGCTCTCTTCGTTTTAAAAAAATAAATACATAATAATAACGAAAATAATTGTGGTTCGTTTTTTAAGTATTTAGTATGGACTTATAAAAGGTATGGTCGATTGTCGACCACAAGCGATGCTAGTGTTAACTTGTTTGTTCAATTTTGTTAACTTTTTCTTATATTTTGTACATATTGAATAAATAAAAGGTTGACTGGAATTGAATTTGCCATAAATGTCATGATATATAATTTAAAAGGGCTTTTCCGCCTACATTTTGCAAATTATTTAATACATTTATTATGCACCCTTGTATTCAAATTTTGCAACTTTAGCTGCCATAAGTTCCAAGATATTGCGCCTTTAATTTATTTTCTTTATAAGAGAGGCAATGCCCCGTTTTCGCTTCCACCCACATTCAAAAAAATACTAAATACATTCAATATGTATCCAAATTTTCCCAGCTTCAAAGGATAGGCTGCAGGGTTAGCCCATCTTTTTGGTTAACCGGACTGGCAAACGTAGAATTTTGACCTCCATAGTGGCTTACAGGATAAAAAGTTTGAGTTTACACAGTGTGGTTGATATTTCCTTTTATTCTTTGATTAGGTTTGCGACAAGGAGATTGGTAAGAACTATAACACTGATAGACATCTGCTGAAAAACTCAGATTCAATCCCCTGAAAAACATAAATTGGTTCACTGAGCCAACTGACATCTCAGAGTATTACTGTCCTAAATAAGCTTCTCCATCCAACCATTCAGACTAGGCTTAAAAACGTTTTGTCTTTTCCATTTGTCCCAAAAATTCGAATTCACACAAACGTTATGAGAAGCTAGGTCTATACGGACTTACTTTTTTTTATTAAGATGCCTTAGCCTTACCTCCCTAATTTAAATTTCTTACAGTAGGTCGTTCCTTTACCAACCACAGGCAACTGCAGTAATTTACGCAATCCGGTGACATAATAAGTACAACTTTAGACGCCATTTAAAAATATTGATAGGATTGTGAACAGCATTGTAATGGCGGTCTTACAAACTTATTAGGGATCCTTGTTGAACAAATGAAGGAGTAAGTGTATACCAGCTCGTTGGATTTAGTTGTGGTATTATGAACTGTTGTAGAGCAATTTTTTTTGGCCGGCGGTAGTTAAAGAACGTTCCGTTCCTATAAAGGCAGTGGACCAACGCAAACGACGAATTTTTATTGGCAAAATTAACTTAAGAATTTGAAAAAAAGAACGCATACGGTTTAATCACTATATGCAGGGTTCTGCTTCTATAAAAGGTTTTCTGTATCTTTTCTGACCATTTCGACTGCTTTTTGTTTTCCTAATACCCTCATTGCCTCATGCTCGGAAATTCACCAGACTTTGTTTTTTTAACCCAGCCGAGTGAGTTGAAGCAGTGCAGGGCTGATTTAGAAGCAATTATTGGTGTTGGCGCATTTAACGCCTGATTTGCTGATAGGGTTCTAACTCTTCCTGAAATGCACTGGGACTTTTCCCATAGATACTGAGACGTCTCCATCCCCATATTACTAATGTCACTGATGATTATCTCTTTTATTTGTAGCACAATTGTTGAGCTGCGTGTTTTTATTGAAAGGCTGTTAAGGCCCTAGTTATAGCCATATGTAAAACAAAACCGTAAACAATTTCTTTAGCTATTTTTGACCTCTTAAACCCAATGGTTGATTGAATTCTTGTAAAAATGCTTTTAAATTTAGTTTATCAAAAAAAAAAAAATCATCAACTATCTTTAAATTTTGTGGAAAAATAATTTATTTATTTTGTCAGTAGGATCGAATTCTCAGTTATTTCCACAAAAAAAAATACAAATCGATTTACTGAAATATTTCATTTGTTTTTCTGTTCTGTCAGGATTTTTTTTCTGATGTAATTCAATCAGTGGTGGTTGATTTGTTGTCATTTGTTTTCGTAGGGAACATTTTTTCTAACAGATTTTTAGCTACAACCGCCTAAACGTAAAAAAACTCAAACTTTTCGGTTGCATTTTACGTGTGGATATAACTGAGACCTGGGACTAGGTTTCTTTAGCAGATGGAGGACAGGTCCATAAAGATCTCGCATCTTGCTTTCGAAAATTGCAATCATTGAAGAAATGAATTAAAAAGAGTTCACTGCATGTGCCTCGCATTCATATGTTGTACATACCGGGTTTGATCAGACGTCAATCTTCAGTCTTCTTGAAATTATTAACTGGGTAACCATCAACCAGGTATATGTCTGAATATGCACATTTTGATCCTTCGTACATGATATTGCAAAAAGCTAGCCTTGAGCGGACACCATTATTCGAACGAACCTAGTCGCGATTCGATATTCACAGCCATGATCGGGTGCCGGAAAGATCAACTCTCTAAAAAATATGAAACAGTGTATCCAGGATCAGGCAACTATGCTAACCGCATAGTAGGAGAAACGATTCTAAAGACTCATTGCGGAAGTGGATTTAAACTTGCTACCAAGCTTCTTTGTTGTGGTTTAGAAAAGTGGAATGCACTGATGGGTAAGTGCACTTTAATACTCCCCAAAAAGTTCCTCGGGTGGGGAATTTAAAAATAATTTATTATCCATTCAAATAAAATCTACCAGTGGGTGTAGTTCCTTTAAGGCAGTAGCGGGCATGCTAGATGTCAGGTTGGAGTGGATGACAGATAATCCACTAGTTTAGTTAAGTTGTAACGAATAGGACATTTGCTTTTGACCGTGCCAGTCTAAATTTTTCTGTGAACTGTTTTAAACCCTTTCGGAATTTTTTTCACGAATTAAAGAAAAGGACGCCAAGAATAAGATATCGAGTACATATCTTATTAGCCGCTTATTGTTGTGAGTACCACTATATGTTCAGTAAACTTTCGGCTGGTGTTTCCACGTCGGTCATCCATTTAGGATCACTTGCAGTACCTCTATTTACATTTGTATATTTGTAAGAAATTCGAATAGGTCACAATTTATAAACAAAAGACGTTCACACTTCACACTGCATTGAATAAATAATGCTAAACTCAAGCCCAGGCTATAAATCATATCTTCCAATTCGTAGTAACCGCAAGCCCTAAAATACGATGGCTATAGCAATTTGTCCACTTCCACAAGTTAATTCCACTGGGAGTCTGTAGGAACCTGTTCTTGGAAACTACACTCGCTGCCTGCCTTTTACAAAATTTCGACGGAACTAACTCTTCCGTTCTCACAATGTGGGCAAATATACGAGTATTTATTTCTCGCTCATAAACTACGCACCATATTTTCGTTTTTGTTTCCTCCTAAAAAATGCAAGAAACTATTTCGGTCAGGGAAGTAGTTAGGCAGCAGAAGTTCAAGGCTTTCATGGTTTATAAAAATAAATTTGAATATTTAACTGATGAATAAAAATCACCTCAAATCTGTGTGATCACTCATGTATGCTGAACATCTGCATAATTTTGTTCAGAACTTTGTTTCGGCACTATTTACATACTTGTAAAATTCCAAGATATTACGTAGTAGTACCAAAATTAGACAAACTGTCAGTAGGCTGGCTAGTCGAAGGTTTATAGTTGACCAAGTAATTCGAGTGTAGAATTTGGACAGCAGAATTAGTCAGAATGTGAAAACCGTAGGGTGTAGTTGGTGATATTTTTGGGAATATTTTTGCTGGGCAATAAACTTTGAAGTCTATATAGAAATCCTGTCAAAATGAAGGTGTCACAAGCAGTTTGTAGTGTAAGCCATAATTTTAAAATATACAGCGGTGTACTTGCAGTGTCAAAATACGGTTCCAATATCAAGTGAAGATCAGTACAAAATTGTGATCACAAGACTAACTATTTAAAACATATTAAAAATTAAAAACTCCACTAACCTCAATTTTTGCGTCCGTCATCGTTAAAAAGATAATCCAATAAGCAGAGCAAGAAGCGAAAGTGATTTTTAGTAGCACAGCTGATTACACGGTTTTTGAATTCATTTAAAACATATATTCAAGAATAATTCATTAATCCGAACTAAAACTCACTCACGGTGTTACTTTCAAAATAAAACTTCCGGAAAAGTGTGCTCTCACTTTTAGCGATTTATCCGATTGCCGATGCCGGTTGTGTGTGCTCTATTTAAAATTCAAAACTACAACGAATAACACTTTGTTGAGGTTTAGTCAACAGCACCGGTTCAATGCCAACAACCGTCTTCTACAATAGATCGCTTACAAGTAAGTCGCGATCGCGATCGCTGTGAACAACTCCCAGTGGAGCTTTCGCTGCAACCGAATGCGGTGTGTGTAAGCTTTTGTTAAAGAAATGCGGTCACTGAGGATGGCTTGCCGTTCTTTTGTGTTTGGATACTGTTGTTGCACGCAAGCGCTTTCTATCGCAATTCGATCGGAGGGGTAGTAGTACTGATAACAATGGGGAAAGACTGTGGTATCTAAAGAAGCTTCTTCAATTTTAAACTCAAAACCAGCTCCAATCGGGAACTTGTGCAACTTGAACCGATTCGATGAAATTTCCATATGTGGGGAGGCAACACTTTTGGAATTGGCAGTAGAGGAGTCGTTTGGCAGAATTTTTAATTTTAATTTTGGTGGGGGCAAAATGTCCCCATTTATTAGGCTTAATACAAGCTAAAAACAAACTTAACAATAAAGACTTATAACTAGGAATTAAAGCTAGGGTTTAGAGTGAAGGAGGCTGAGTTTAATGGAGGAAGTGCTGCGGTTAAAATCAAAAATGGAAATGTTTGAGTTAACCTTCCGTAGCATACGGGAAATTGGTTCGTTGGAGCCGTAGGACGTGCGGTGGGTTGGTAGATAGAAGAGGCGGGGGTGTCTTAAATTACGAGGGTTTATATTGAAGGAGATAGAGTTGTAAAGAGACATGCAATCGATAGAGCCTGATAGGAGTCGATGAATAAAGAGAATGTCTGCAGCATCCCTGCGATCTTCAAGACTATTCAAGTTAATGAGTTTAAGGCGGTCTTGATAGGGAGGAAGAATTAGGGGATCGTTCCAAGAAAGACCGCGGAGGGCAAATCGAAGAAAACGTTTTTGTATGTTTTCGATTCTGCTTACATGAACTTGCTGAAAGGGTGACCACGTTTGACTGGCGTATTCGAGGAGGGGGCGGACAAAAGTAGTGTAGAGAGACCTGGTCACGTAGGGGTCGGAGAATTCCTTTGACCATCGTTTAATGAATCCAAGGGATGAATTGGCTTTACGAATTATCTCGTCAATATGCGAACGGAAATTGAGCTCGAGGTCGTATAGTATGCCAAGGTCACGAAGAGACTTTACGATTGGTATAGGTTGGTCATTAAGTAGGTATATACGGGGAGGGGTCTTGTTATTCTTACGTGATAAGGTGATAGATTGGCATTTGGAAATATTGAGCTCTAGGCAGTTTTTGAGACACCAAATAGAAAAATTATCTAGATCTTGTTGTAGTAAGCAGGAATCTTGTGATGAAGATATGTGTTTGAAAAATTTGGTATCGTCGGCATAGAGAGAGATAGAGGAGTGTTTGATGACCCTTACAAGATCGTTAATGGTTAAGATAAAGAGAAGAGGACCTAGGTGACTGCCTTGTGGTACACCAGAGGTTGCCATGAAAGGGGCGGATAGGACGGACCTGAAGCGAACACTATAAAAACGGTTTTCCAAATATGAGGATATCCATTTCAGCAGTATTGGTTCAAAGCCGAGGGCAGACAATTTGAAAAGAATTAATTTATGCGATATCTTATCAAAAGCTTTACTAAAATCGGTTGCAATAACATCAACTTCTTTTCCACTTTCTAAGGCAGAAAGTGCAGAGGACACGAATTCAACGAGGTTAGTGGTAGTTGATCTGCCTTTAAGAAAGCCATGTTGATTAGGGGAAATTAAAGACTTGCAATGAAAGCTTAAGGATTCGTACAAAATACTTTCGAGGAGTTTGGGAATATGCGAAAGTTTGGCTATGGGGCGATAATTAGTAACTTCGCTCTTTGATCCCTTTTTATGGATCGGTGTTATGAAAGAGGACTTCCAAATCTGAGGAAAGTCGCCTTGTGAAAGCGAGAGCTTAAAGAGGTGCGAAAGGGGATAGGAGAGAACGAGGGAACACTTCTTGAGAAATATCGCTGGAATACCATCCGGGCCAGGTGAATATTCATCATTAAGTTTTTGTAATTTACTTTCAATTACAGTAGGTTCAAAAGTTTGAGAGAGGAAGGGGCCAATGGAGTAGTTGAGTAGGTATTTGAAATAAGAAGGATCTGGTGCAAAGGAATTGTCGGCAAACGATTGTTTAAAAAAGGTGACAAAGAAATTAGCAATGGTGTGTGGATCACTTGAAGCTATATTTTCGTAAGAAAGGGATGGAGGGTAACCGTCGGATTTTTTCTTGTAGTTGACAAATCGGAAAAAAGATTTAGGGTCGCTTATAAGATTCGCTTGCGCATCGTTGACATATCGTTGATAGAGGGAGTTATAGGCCTGAGTGAATTGAAGGTAGACGCCGAGATAGTTGGAATAGTCAGAAAAAGACTTGTTACGAAGGAAAACTGACCATAATTTATTTCTCTTGTTGCGTAACGACCGGAGGTTTCGATTATACCATGGGGGGGATGTAGAAAAGGGTTTTGGTCGAGAGATGGGAACAAAAAGAGAGATAGAAATAAATAATTCTCTATAAAATATGGAGAGGGCATCATTTACAGGGAGATTGGCAAACTCAAATGAAACTTTGCCGAGGTGCTCATTTATTTTGCGGAAATTGGCTTTATGAAAATCATAACAAGGGAGGCCAGCGGGCGGTGTGGGCTGTAGTGGATGGTCGTGAAAAAACGAAAGAAGAAGTGGAGGGTGAAGGTTGTCAATAGTCGAAAGAAGAAGGGGGGAAAGAGAGACATAGGAGTTGATCGGGTCAGTAGTGAAAATAAGGTCTAACTGCCTATCCATATAGTTAGAGATGCCGCTAACTTGGCATAGATTTGATTCGGTTAGTCGATCAATGAAGAGACATTCTTTGATTGAGTTGGGATTTGACGCAATAAAAAACGATTCTTCAACAGATGGAACCCAATGCAGTTGTGGCAGAAAACTTCCAATTTAGAGCCTCGTTAGATGATTACCGGAGGTATATGGCTTCCTGTATGATCCGTTAAAACTCTAGTTCCGATTGTATAAACGCCGTCGTAAAACTCATGACTTTTTAAAAGAACGATTGACATTAGGACTTTTTCTTTTCTGTTCTTTTTAACATGCAGTTATGCAGTTCCATTGCCAACCTCTCGTCGTTGCTTTAGCAGAACAGTTAGATATCACTCTTTAACATGTTTTTAAGGGTCTTTATTTTTGGGCTGTTAGGTATTTTAATTACTCCTTAATGCACTTCTGTTTTTTTTAACAGTTCTTTGACATTCATGTCTAGTACATTTTTGCCAAACTATCACAAATAGTGGGCGCATACTACAAAGCGAGGGTCTCAGGTTCGATCCGCGGGAAAACACATATTAAGCCCTAGGGTTTTTTTCCACTGTGCCACCTCTCGCAAACGTCTGACAAACATCCGAGAGTGTAATTGCCATGAAAAGGCTTTTCAATTCAGCCATTCGGGCTCGGAACAAAATTTGTAGGTCCCTTCCATTTGTCGTAAAAATAAAAGCTTTCACAAAACGAAATCTTGTGAAAAGCAAGACTTAAGGTACTTATACAGACCTGTTTGGTCAACTATTTATTTTATTTAGAGTACGTCTTCGAAGTATTGAAACTTGATTCGAAAGTCTGTATCTTTCAATGAAATCATATTTGTTGACGAGGTTAGATTAGGTCAGCTAAGTTAGTAAGGGAGACAGGAGAAAGCTGTACTGCCCACACTTAGATAAATGTAGATCTATTGTGATTGAAGTTTATGGAAAAACCTACGGAATACCAAGCCATCATAGCAAAATATTTTTCTGCATTTTGATCTTGCGATTTGGCGCAACTCTATATAACCTGCTTCTTTTTGTGGATCGATATAGACACTTAGAGACTTTGTATGTCCATAGACCAGAATATATGCCAAATCGTTATTGGTCAGGTATAAAGCTTTAAATTTTGGAAAGATTGTCCAAAACTTAGACCAACTGGATGTACTTTCTGAAAAGCAGTCGTGAAGAGTGGGTGCTTAAAACCTATTATCATGAACCATTCTAAAAATTATAGAAAGACTTCTGATTTTCGTAATTACAAAAAATGCCTCACTAGGTGAATATTTGTCAAATATTTGCGGCAATTGGTGTAGCGACAAAAAACCATAAAAACGCATTAAAAAATGTGAGAAAATAGTTCTTCAAAAATCGATCTTTAGAACGCCCGAAAACCAGCGAAAAGAACGTCAAAAACGACTCAAAAAATGTTTCAAAATACAAGCTTAAAGCGCTTCCTAAAACGTCACAAAATCGCGTCAAAGAACTTATCAAAAAAACGGGCCTAAAACTTTAAGAAAAATCGATCAAAAACCTGAAAATCGCATCGAAAAACGCCATGAAAATAGTGTTGGAAAACTCCTAAGCAGCGTCTAAAAAATTAACAGTAAAATTGCCAACAACATCCAAGAAACGTCCAAACACTCTTCGAAAAATTAATTCCGAAAATCCTTCAAACGTGTCAAGCAACGCCGCAAAAAAAACGATCCAAGAAAAATATTTAAAGAAAATGCCCCGGAAAAAGCTTTGAAAACGTCCAAGAAATGCACCCGAAAAACAATTCAAAAACTGACGAAAATCCTTAAAAAAATAACGCCGCGAAAAACTCATCAAAAAGTGATCAGTTAAAGTGCCATAAAAACTTCATCAAATGCGTTAAAAAAAAAACAAGTCTAAAACTATCCAAAAAAATCGACCCAAAAAATGCTTCATAAATCCATTGAGATGTCACCCCAAAATTTCGAAAAAGTCTAAAAAAAATAGTTCAAAACCACAGAAAATGGCCCGTAGGACTTTCAATCAAATTGCCAAAAAAAAAACTCGGCAAAGCTACTCAAAAAACGCTAGAGAAACAGAACAAACTTCAAAACGCTGTAGTGTTCAAGAGGGAATGAAAATTATACTATAAGAGCCGGTGTTTTTGAATTTGACCTTGGCCAATTTTTCTCTGTTTCCTAGGACGTAAAACCTCAAAACAAGAATGAAAATAATCATTTGGGATGCTACAACAATATAATCTGTCCTCTTATCTAGGTACATATAGATAGATAGATATATATTTATTTAGCTTAAGATAAGCATAATTTATATATTTATTTTTATATAATAGATTGAAGTATACTTGATCTTGAAAAATCGCAAATTTTCCTTTTAAATAATAAAAAGTTTGATTCGTTTTTTATTTCTGTTGGTAGACTGTTGAATCTCTGAAATCCAGTGTAGTTAATTGTTCGCTGTCCTCTTATGGTTCTTGTTCTTTGGATTCTAAAATCTCCGACACTCTTTAGGTTGTATGTTGTATTTTCCCTTGTTGTGACATTTTCATGGAGATACATTGGACACGTACCGTTCTTAATTTTAAAGATGAAAATCATAGCATTCACGAAGAGTTGTTGATTGACAGTTAACCAATTTAGGGAGTTTATAAAAGATGCTATTGGGATATATCGAGTTCTTTTTAGTATTATTCGCATTGCTTTATTTTGTAAGACTTGTAGTCAATTGTTTTGGTATTGTGGACATACAAACAAAACACTACCACAATATTCAAAATGAGGTTTTATAATCACATTATACACTTTGACGGCACAGTATAGTGATACACATTGTCTTATTCTTCTTAGTACACCAATTTTTTTAGATATTTTCTTACATAGATAATCAATATGGTCACATAATGTAAGCTTATTGTCAAGCATGATGCCGAGATATTTAATTTTTTGCACAATTTCAATTTATATTTATATCTACAAAATGCGAATAAAAAAGAAATAAAAAATAAACACTGTTTTTGGAAATAATATTTACATTTACTGTTCCAATCACAAATCCATCGATACAAGTTGGTAAAGTTCTAAAAATTGCCATCAAGAAAAGTACCCGCTATCTGAAAACTAATTTGTCCAAAAAGTTCACGCATGGTACCATTCACAGCTGCTACCACACTGCAGACAATGGCAAGCGAAAGTGCAGATGCTTTGTGGCCTATTTGAAGATATTTCTTGAGAAACCCATAAAAATGCACTCATTACAAGTGTTGTTAACAATGAGATGCGTGCCACCGTCTGACTCTCACACGATGTGCGAAAGTCTATGTCGACGTGCTGTCGATTGAAAGCCACTCACTGTTTGTGTAAATGCTAATGTGCCTCGGAAAACAATGTCATTTGAAAATAATTAAAACAGAACAATAAAATGTACGCCCAATTAGAAGAGGATCCGATTCCGTACCCTCGACGAAGCAGCAGCTTGGCTTTGAAAGTAAATATCTGTGCGCGGGTGTGTCAGTTGCGTGCTCTTGAATGGACTTAATTCTTGCAGATTTTTGGATTTCTGTTGGGAGTTGCAGCGGCCTTGGTTATATTTCTTCTGGTCTATTACTCGTCGCTGCTGAAGTCTGAAAAGGAGACAGCTGTCCTTCATAAGTTTGAGAAGATGCTAGAGCAGCAGAATCAAACGAATATTTATGCCGGATTTTAAGGAAATGTACCCGAATTCATCTTTAATGAGGGCGCCGAATGGCCGAGTGGTGCTAGATTTCAAAATTTTATGCGAGGGAGTGAGTAATTTTCTTTAAAGGCGTTTAGGGTGTGCTTTGTGGTTTGTTGCTGAAAGGTCGTGGGAAAGTTAATTTCCATGCCGAGTTTGCAATGGCAAGTTCTAAAAAAAACTCTATTTAACACTTCAACGCGAAACTAACTTGTATTAAAGTGGGTTTGAACTTGGAGTCGGTTAGAAACTTTATTTCTCGTAGATTAGTTTGTCGAATCCCACTGACCAGTGTCAGTAAAATTCTAAACAGCTTGGTCGTTCTGAGCGTACCAAAGTACCGCAGTACTTTAACGCATAATGACAACCAAAATTTTTATAAATTGGTCAAGTCAAATGTACCCAGTACCGGTTTTGCAAATTTGTGTGTTCAAGGCGTTCCCGTACTTTTTGGTTATTTTTTATTGTGGTTAAATGATTGCCTTTAGCTTTTAGAGAATATTTATTTAATAAAGGGCAAAGGTACGAGAACAGACCTATTCGACACTTTATAGGTTTTGAGACAGCAACGTAGAAAGTTATATCTATATAGATGAATTTACGAATTAGCGACGATCGTCTGTACGACATCGTTTCCGAAACGTAAGCGATTTGCAATAAATCCTCTATTTTATCGTATATATATTCGTCTGTGGACCTTGCATTTTGAACTCGGAAGAATTGTCTTAAGAGTTGCGTGGTTGGACTCTAGTTTCTAAAAATATATACACAATTTTCTCTCGCGTACCTATCTTAAACTGAAAACAAACCCTGGTATATTTGATAAAAATGAGGCTCGATTCAATAATTTTTTTGTCAATATACGTCCAAAAAATGTTTCTATAAAATTGACAAAATTTTAATAACTTTTATCTTGTCTTAAAGCTTTTGTTGTGATAACAAAAAAAATGTTATGGTAACAAAATTTGTTTATTTGTGCATATGAAATATAATTTACCACAGTGCTATTGATGTTGCGAAGAAATTTATCAATTTGACTTTTATCTTTTAGTTAAATTAACGAAAAGAAGTTGTTAATACCATCGAAATTGTTTGCCATTTGATTAATTCAACAGTAAATGTTGTTGATATTACAGAAATAAACTGTCAGTAACATTTGTCTTTTGTTGAATCTATAAGAATATTGCTGGCTGTATATAAATATTATCTCAGTTCCATAATTTTAATTTGTTAATTAAACAATTAAATTGTTGAATTGATGCAATATCGATTTATTAAACTAAAAATATTGTTTTGTTAATCTGACAAAGTAGTTTTGAAGTAAATTTTTTATCCGTTTGAAAAAATATCATTCCAATTGATACAACTTGAGTTGTATTGATAAAAATCATTTATCATTACAACAATTGTTTTTCAGTTCAACAAAACTATTTTTGTTGAAATTTTAGAATCGAATTTTGTAGCTTCCCACAACCTTTACTTTGTGTAAAGTTTTAGTTATTGCATGGAATGAAAGAGACCGAGTCGCAACGGCTGAATTAAGAAGCTCTCTGATCTCTGTCTGACGTTCGCGGTAGATGGCGCAGTGGGGAGTTCTTCCGAAGATCGAACCACAGTAGTCCATCACGCCACTAATTTTCAATCGCTTGAGACCAAATGCAAACCAATTGGCTACTGCTCATGCAGCAGGCAGTTTGTGTAGCTTAAACTTGTCTGTAGTGCGTTTCTATTCCACAATAGATGGCACTGTGTTTTATTCAAAAATAATGTCCGGGAGTCGTCGGTCCGAAAGAGCTTCTCTTGTCTTAATAAATGCTACGTATTAATTTATGTTGGTCGTCTCTATTCTCTTAGTTTTGTATGAAAGAGTCGATATTCATAACCCTTGAGCGCACAAAAAATATGTAAGGAAAAGTGGATTTTGTCGGTCGAACGTTTGGTAACACTCCAATTTGTGGCTAAATAACGCCTTTTCTCAATTAATTATTACTTCGGTTATATCTCTTTTTCCGGGAAAGGTGATGGGCCCGCTATGGTGTCTTTTGTGACGATCTCACAACCCCATTTAACCTAACCTAACCTATATCTCTTTTTAGCTAGCTTATTTTATTCTTAGGCAATTTTGTTCAATCCCAGTTCCTTGAAAGGAAGTTCTCTGCCATCGTAAACTATTTTATCCGACTGCACTTGTATTTTAAAAGCAGTGGAAAAAATTGTTTTGAACCCATTCTTATTTTTAAACATTTTGTTTAAAAAAAGGTAAAAGTTAAATAGCCATAGAGTGTTTTTTTTATATTTTTGTTTGTATGACAACAATTTATCTATCCACTGACAACTATTTGAACAGCAGACAGATTATTTATTCTCATTTTGGTTAGCTACTTGCCCATTGGTTTCATCTTACGATACACGGTCCCAGCTGCTCGAAAAGCTCTTAAAAAAACACCCGACATTTTTAGGCATCCGAAAAATTTGATTTGAATTTTCGGAATTGTATTTCTATTTAAGTTTTATGGCTTTGTCTTTGGAAGATTCATATTTGAACGCAACTAATACATAATAATATTTCTGGTTAACTACTTAAAAGTAAATACATATCGCGAAAAAGTGTAAAAAAAATGTGGCATTAATTAAGTGACGCGCATTGTAAGACCACTATATTTTCAGGTGCCCATAGCCCTCTTTTAGCCGTCGAATTTACATTAACCATTGGTTTGGTGTCCTGGCTATTCAATTTCAATGCGCATTCATAACAATTAAGATGATAAATAAGTGTGGTGTGGTACTAAGTTTTGTTACACTTACAGCGGGGGTTGTAAAAACAGATACCACCTAAATTTAACTCCTAACATTCGTTCATTGAGTATGTGTGACTGAGTGCCTGCTTACAGCCTACTGATGCTTACAAAACTAAAAATTGTGTTTGTCTATTTCTTTTCCATAGATCATTGGTTGTTTTGCAACAGGAATTGCTATAGTCATCTTAGTTGGAATGGGATTTGCCCTAATGTATCTCCTCCAGCCATTGATAAATGTGTTTCATTCCAACCACAACCACACCAGTGAACAACAATTCATTGAACAACAACGCAATTCGTCCCTTATAACCAGGGATACTATAAGCTAGTGTTTTTCTGTTTTTATTTAATTTTATTGTTATTTGTTGATACTTTTCTTTGAATAAATCAAATTAACCACAAAAACATAACGTAATACAAAAAAGTCTTTGGCAACATAATAAACAAAAAAATATGAAAAAAAGAAATTGTTCCCTCTACTTATATATGAAAATCATCATTGAAACTTGCTCTATTGTATAGTGAATGTCCAGCGCTGTTGCTGCGATTCAACACGCCAAAGCAACCACGCCGGTAGACAATGAGGGCTCCAAAGGTCAGTGGTATGCCAACCAGTACACCAATGAGCAGTCCGATCAACAAACGTCCGTCATTCTCTGGGTGAGTGTCGTCGATGCAGCGCAGATTTTTCTTATCTTCGTTCAGTCGGATCAAGGGTTCGCCGCTCCATGCAGGCGGGGAGGCGCAAAGCACCGTTTTCACAAGCTGAGGACTAGTATCGTTGATTTGTATCATTAGTGTGTTTATCAACCAACTGTTGTCGCAGTCACATGTCCAGGGATTCAGACGCAAATCAATGGTTTTGACCTTATCCCAACGCACCAACAGATCGTGATCCAGAGCTGAAAGGTTGTTGTTGTGGAGGAAGAGCTGTAGGGGAATAATGTCGTTTGTTAATGAAAAAAAAATTGTGTATTTTTTTTGTATAACTCGGAACTCATAACAAAATGTAGTATGGACTTTAAATTTTTGAAAAGTCACAATTGGGAAATTTTTGTTAATTTGAAGTCGAAACTAAAAGTGTTTATTGATAAGGCTCGCATAGGCAATTTACGCAATCGATCACGGTTACCCAAAAGAATTCACATTTGTAAAACTATTTAAATACAATGCGCGATACTAATAACAAATTTTAGTCTCGACTTTAAATTGACGGAAGCTCACAATTGCGAAATTTTTATGGAAAATATAGCCACTGTGAACTTCTAAAACTTAGAGTCCAAACTAAAAGTGTTTATTAGTAAGGCCCAATGTGCCTTACTCGAATTCAATTTTAAGCTCGACTTTAAATTTGGGGAGCCTTACAATGCGATATTTTTTGTGTAGATATTTGTTGCGGTAAAAGTCTGAATTGAAATCTAAAAAATTGCAAAATTTGTAAAGCTGTTCACAATAGCGCTATTTTCTATACAAATTCTGCGATTTTAGTATTTTTTTTTTTGATCTTGAGCTTTTATTAATTTACACTCGAGACTATGGTGGCTGTAGATGATCCATCACAAAACGATGTTGCTCAATCTTCATGATTATCAATCATGAACTGACAGATGACAGCCAAATAAGTTCGGTCTGTAACACAAAACGAACCACGTTTATCAGTCAATATTTTAAATTACCTCTTCAATTGGTGGATAGTCGAAAATAATTGGGTTTACTGTTGCCTTTGCAAACGCCTTCGGATGGATGTATGACAATTTCGGATTGCTGGACAGCACTAGTGTCTTTAAGCCTAAAGGGATTAGATATTTGTATTGTAGGAGAAAATTTACCTAGTCGTGTCACCCAAGAAAAATGCTGGCGACCTCATATGAATGACTTTCATTGTGAATGTTTTTTATTTTGTATCGTTTGGTGTGAAATTTCTTGAGTGACAGAATCATTTTTTGTTTCCTGCTTACTTTGCAATTGGCTGAATGATCCACTGTCGATTTTAACTATATCGTTGGAGTATGAAATACTAAGGAATTCCAATTTTGTCAAGTTCGGGAAAACACTGCATAAAAAGGAGAAGTAATTTTTGTTTAATTAAAAGTGCCATTGAATTGAATTTAGCGTTTGTAAAATATTGTAATGAATGTTTATATTTATATTTATATGTTGCTAATAATCCTTTTTAAACTTCACCTTACACAATAGATAGTTCGTAAAATTTGTCCTGAACACTTAAAATGGTGATAAGTACCGCGCAAAGAGTGCCAAGTTTAACTATATTTGTCGCAACTTCTAAACTTCAACTAAAATGTTAAACCTATGATTTTGTTGTTCACTGGATTTAAAAATAAAATAAAAAAAAATCACTCCTTGCATTTATTTTTAATTCCACAAAGTATTTAATAATTTACATATTTTTAGCAAATTCCTACTCAATGATGTTTCCCATTAATTAAGTGAATTTTAGATTAAGGCATTTGGTTTCAATTTAACAAGATCTATTGCCAAAAGAGGAGTATACATGACAAGGACTTGAGTTATAGTCCGCCACAAGTGCTTTGCATTTCTTACCCTGCGCAGATGCGGTACAATATATAAGAAATAGGGAATCACAGTATAACATCACATATCTACATTTCGTTGTTGACAAGCTGTCAAATTTTGACACATGCAATAATTGTATTTTTTGACAAATGAGAGTAAACTTATCTTTACACGAAAAAATTACTTTTACATTTTGCTAGGGTTTTTACTTTACTTCTTAAACTGTCAAATGTCTGACAGGTGGCGGATGATTTGATACTTTTATATACTCTACTCTGTATTAATTCCTAATTCAAAAGTGTGGGAACACCCGTACATTGTGAAAATACTTTGACCGATGGAAATGTCAGAACGCAGGTAGGAGTTTCATAAAAGAATTTTCAGCTACCCTTTCTCAAAATGTGTTCGTACTCATTCTGAAATTTAACCACACTTCTTGCTACTTTGACGTATTTGTAGAAGTCACACAGTGGCAGGACAAAAAAGTTTATGTAGGCATTGTCATAGGATAATGAACCAACTCGAATTTGTCCCAGAGTCAGTCAGTTATTTTGTTTGATTTAAGTGTGTAGATACGTTTATAATATGCGGCCATTCATCCACAGGAAGTCACTTTTCAACTTTTCATCTGACTCACACGTTATAAAATTTTTTTTTCGTAGTTGTACGACTTTCCTATCAAACTTACTTTTCTCCGCCCAAATCTCCCATTGGATTTTCGTCGAAAGTCAATCGCTTCAAGTTAACAGCCAGTTCCATGCCATCAGGTATCTCGTCCAAAAGATTTCCGGTAAGAAGCAAGTTCTCCAAGTCTCTCGGTGAATGCAGCAAGTTATCTGGCAAATCATCCAGTTCCATATAAGACAGATCGAGAGTCTGAAAAGACAAAATAATACATCAAGTGACTATCCCAATATAAAGTCAATTATGGAAATACCTTCAAGTTGGTCAATCCGCCGATGGCAATCTCAGCGGAATGATCAATCACATGGAAGGTGTTTCCTCCCAAAATCAAAATCTCCAACTTGGGTAAATGCTCAAAAACATCTGCATCCAGAGTGTGCAGATTGTTGCGGCCCAAATCCAATTCAATCACATTCGGCAGAGGTTCGTAGTCCTTTGAATTGTAGTTACCCTGAAACACCTCCGGCTTTAGCACTTTCGACGTGATCTTGTTGTAAGACAAGTCCAATATTGTCAAATTAAGCAAATTGTGAAACGCGCTGTTTTCGATCTTCTCAATCGCATTGTGGTTGAGGTAGAGGTTCTTCACAGGCACCGCATTCAGTACCGGAATGCTTGTTATGTTATTGTACTCCAACCGAATTGTCTCGAAGAGTACATCTCCATTGGCTAGGGTGTCCCATTCGTCATCGTTGAACCACGATTGTATGGATCTGTTCCGACAATCGAGCAGCAGGACTGGAATGTCGCATTTGCACTTTTTACAGAGCGCACTGTCTTTGGTGTTGACTTTCGGCTGAATGGATGAGAAAAGAAATCGAATTATTTGCGGGTATACTTTTAGGCGGTTGAAAGTTAGATGTGTATTCTAGTGCGGTGGTTACAGTTGCGGTGAAAAAAAAAATCTCAATTCGAAATATTATAATTTTATAAGACATTTTTGACAAAACTTTTCTCTTTTTCAGCTTAAAGCTCGATTTGTATTAGGAACTAATAAAATAAAAAACAAGTAAAAGTGTTATCATCGGCCTGGCCGATGTTTTGATACCCTCCACTGCATACAAGTCATGCAAAATACCAGAACTACTTGACCGACATAGCCCATTTTTAATACCAACCTGACGCCGATAAAAAGAAGTCCTTTCACCAAATTTCACTCAGCTACGTCAATTACTTTGGGCGCCATCGTGCTATCAACAGACAGAGAGACACATGGGTCCAATATTGGTTTTGTATGGGAGGTACCAGAAGTACTTGACCGACATACCCCGTTTTCAATATCAACCTGACGCTGATAAAACTAAGTGCTCTCACCAAATTTCATTCACCTACGTCAATTACTTTGAGCGCTATCGTGCTTTCAACAGACAGAGAGGCACATGGGTCCAATATTGGTTTTGTATGGGAGGTACCAGAACTGCTTGACCGACATAGCCCATTTTCAATACCAACCTGACGCCGATAAAAAGAAGTCCTTTCACCGAATTTCATTCACCTACGTCAATTACTTCGGGCGCTATCGTGCTTTCAACAGACAGACAGACAGACAGACAGACAGACAGACAGACAGACAGACAGACAGACGGACATGGCTAAATCGATTCAGAATGTGATCCTGATTCAGAATATATATACTTTATAAGGTCTCCGGTGACTCCTTCTTGGCGTTACAAATGTATTGGCAAAGTGAATATACCTTCCTCTGGAGGGTATAAAAAATATCAGTAAAGGGGGGTAGAAGTTTGCTTAGAAGGACTCGTCTGTTTATTAAAAAAAAATTCAGAAAGTTTATTCACTTTTGTAGCTAAATACACGGAACGAAATGTGTCCTTCATTTGACAGATTTTTTCGCTCCTCTCTAAAAGTGCTGTGAAATTGAAAGTGAAATATTTTTTTTCGAGATTTTCGTGGAGAAAACTATGCAGGATGACAGAGCTCAAAAGTATTTTTTTGTTAAAATTCAAGAACATTTTAAGTAGATATTAAATCTACCTCCATGTTCCATCTTTTTAAAGATCAGTGAATTCTACTAATATGTATATTTACTGAAGCTCAATTGTAGTTTCTACATTTGTTTATAAAAAAAACTGCAGCATCCATATATGCAGAATTTTCCTGCCGAAATTTTCTATTACTTGGGGACTAGAAGAAAGTTTCGTTTATGAAAAGCAAATTGTTATTTTTAGTATTCACAAAGAATTGTAATGTCAAAATAAACGAATATTAGCTTGACCTCACTTAGCGAATCGCTACAAATAAATAGTCCTTTCCTGAACGGAATTATATTTTTTTTTAAAGAGAAACGAAACGAGTAAACTGAAAATGACTTAAAATATATTTTTTTACCAAAAATGAGGTAACAACGAGTTCCCCATCTGTCGGATTTTGTTTGGAGAAAATGTGTAAAACAGTTCACTTCAGGCACCATTCTCAACAAAAGGTCAACCATGCCACCAAAGTTTTGTACACCTTAGACCTTAATTTATTGTGATTTAATTAATAGAACATTTTTACTATAAGTGCATATTCTCGTAAACAAACGTCTGAAACTCAAATTTTTAACTCTCTTTGTACGAATCAATTTTCACGTCGAAAGGTCAAAACTTTAATGTGACGGACAGTGTGAAATAAATGTGAGAGATTTTAGTATCGCCGTATATCAGATTTTAAGCCAGCTATTTTTTAATTGAACTGCGAATACTGCCCAGTGAAATTTTCAAGTGGAAGCCTTATTTTGACATTTTGCGATGAAAAATTTTATGAAAAATTGGATTTCACGTGAACTGCATACTTAAAGGAACAGTCCTCCTTTTCGCTACTCTGTCCTTTCTGATTTTTGTTATACATTGCCCTCTTTTTACGAAACTGACCTCCAAATGTCCTCTATTTCTCCTATCTATATCTATCTTTCTACGATCAGAAAAATGCAAATGAGTACTTTCTCAATTCTTGCAGATTCTTTAATTTTCAAAGAAAAGGGGGAGGTAGTTTTATATGGAAAGTTTTGTTCGTAAAATCTAGCCAAGTCAATTCCTTTTATCAAACCTACAAATTTTTATAATATTTTAATGTGCTTTAACCGTTTTCGAATAATATTTTTACTTAAAAAAAGTGACATCTTTTATGTGATTGAGAAAAATTGTCACAGTACTAGTCATACAAATAATAAATCTGACGAGCCATTAGCCATAGGGCGAAACGCCTTCCTCAAAAGATGGATTATCTTCCGATTTGAACTTTTGAAATACCGGGTAAAATGAAGATGAGTGCACTTGCAGTAAAACCGCAGTTGCTTATAAACAAAGAAAGTAGACCCCAAACCCATTTAAAAGCAGATATATGTTCTTTCGTAATTTAAAAAAAAAAAAAACATTGTCATATTGTCGATTTTTCGGTTGCAATCATTTCTATTTTCCGTAAGTAAAGTAAGGTATGTATTTCTGCTATCTCAATCTGCGGTATCGACCTTTTTTAATCTATTTCTACACATCCATAATCTACATCTATACATACTAGGAAATTGTTAGGCCACATAACAGCTAGCAGAATGACACGATCGACTGTGAAGTTGTTATTACCGCAACTGCTTTATGGCTCAAAGGTATGAACCAATTTATGTTTTTTTTCCCAATTCTGAGAAGCTACATTGAAAGTATCAAGTTCAAGATATATTTCGAAATGCAAATTCTTAATCGTAGTGCAGTTCAATATGTAGTGACTTATCCAATTTTTTGACTTACCTACTTTATATAAAGAATTTTCGAAACAAAAATATTTCGCGCTTATCTAATCGAATGTTAAACGGATTTTTTTGTCTCGTGGATATTTTATCAGTGTTAACTGGTATTTAGCGTTTTTGGTTGTGCTCATACTAATTTCATAACAAAGGAAATAAACAGTCAAACAGAAATTCGTTTAATGTTTCTATGATTCCTCAAAGAAAAGAAACAACCACCCCCTTTGCAATTGATTTTGTTCTTTGTTCCTTTTCTTTGAAGCTTGGCGCAGATTGGCGGGGTTTATTTTTTCTTTATTATCGATTGGTGAAAGAAAGTTTTGCTATCTGCAGTTCTATGCAATAGAGAAAACCATACTGTATACTTGCGGTTACGAAAGTTTCGCTATGATAAAAAATATATTTATAATTCAGATGCTTCTTGAGTCGATTCTGGCTTGAAATTCAAATGCAAATATTTACATTACGATTTCTGATGCTTCTAAGCGCTTTCCTTTGTCCAAAGGGAAAACAGTATCAGGGTTTGTTGTTCTCGAAAGCGAAAATTGACTTGACTTTAAGGTTATAGGGGAAAAAATCATCATGTCCACTTGGAGACCTCAAAGGTCCATTGTGGAAAGAAATGGAGCAGAAGAAATCCCTTTAAGAAACTTCGGAACCAATTGGTGCCCCTAATGAAGTGCAGGAAATCGGATACTTGAAAGCCTTTTAACTTTGCAGAGCTTTGCCGAGAATCTTATTTGCGTAGATGTGCGTAGACATTGTTCTTGCAGAGCGGGTCAGTGGCAAAGCAGATTTTGGATTGACCCCCCTCGTTGGACTCTATCTTTCATATTCAGAACATTACTCCAATGTCACAGTGTTGTATAATACAACCGCCATGATCCGGATGGAGGGAGATTTTAGGGCCACTAGGCCCGTTGTTTCGTTTTGCTTAATTTCGGTCATAACACAAGTGATTTTGTAAAATCCACCCTCCATAACCCGAACGTATTGGCATCTACGTCGTCCGTTTATTATGCTGCGCAATTTTCCAATTAAGGGTAGTAGGGATATGTCCGCGTCTCTGCTATTCATTTTCGATCTCATTATTTGCAAACACGACCGCGTTTTTGTTACCATTCATTGATTGCTATGTCTGGTAGTCCAGCAGAATTAAGCTGAAAAGGCGCCTTATGCCGATCAGCGTGTCTTTGTTTTCATTTAATTGCTGCCTGCCTGACAATATTTTTATACGACGCAGAAAGGTCACTGCTTTCTATGTACCTTACAGCTTTTTCTATTGCCGGGTTTTGACCTGAGCGCTTCTGGTAGTCTGGAGATTCCTATTTTTGCAGTGGCTCTGAGTGAGAACCTCTTCATTTTTAAGCCCTTCGTGTACATTCTGCTCTCTAGGTCATCATCTATAATATTGGACTTCCACTCTGCCCGGCCTTGAAAATAGCTTTGGGATATAAATTTTGAAGTCATTATAGGGGACAGTAAATATTCCAATGTAGCTGTGAAGCTTTTGAAGTTGTATTTCCTACTCATTATCTTTATTGTATTTAATCGAAATAAGGGTATATTTTTAAACTGGGACTGTCAGAATGGGAATGAACAAGTTAAGGTTGAGTTTATAAAGAATCATGTCGAGCGCCCTACTTGTGGTGTGCTTCTTACAATTCCACCCGTGCAAAGTGCTACTAGCTCTTGCACTTTGTAAAGTTCTCTCATATAGCTCTTAATGGCAATTGGTGTGAAACATTTTAAAGACAGATGATTTATCTGACAAGTTCTTCCTATATCTAACTTGCTCCCATAGGCCCTCTTAAGCCAAAGAGTGCAATCATTCCTTGCTCGGTCCCTTCTTCAGCATTCCTTCTTTAAGACGACTTGAAGTCAAGAATGACGACGAGATACATGACTTGAGCGGAATAATAACAACCAATGATTAATGGAATTGAACAAATTTTAAGAGGTTTTGGCTTTTCCACGAAAAACAAAAAAAAATGCTAAAATTGGGTCGGCACTCGACAATTTCAGGACAGATAGCTATTAGAGTTAGATGCGTGGGTGGGCTTTGAGCTTTGAGGTATTCGACTGTAGATCTGTTGTGAACTAATATTTTAAACAGTGCAGTTAAACAGTACAGTTACAGACCAATCAACTCAATCACAGTAGCGTAAGAAAAAATGTTAACAAATGCGACACTTTATGGAAATATATCCTCACTCTTAAATCTCATTACTCATTCATTTAATTCAATATTTAATATGAAACTACAATTTAAAATTTTGACTTAAGCACAAACAAAATAAAGATAAATTTACTGACAAAATACTTTTTTTTTTCTGTAGCATTATCTGCCGAGAAACTCTACCTACTTTAAGTGGTTCGTTGTTCAAACATTAGATTGTGTTGGGTACGAACTTGAGTTGTGTATTGATTTATAAAGCGGATTTCACAATGCAAAAAAAAGGGAATCTAAAATAGTTCAAATATTTTTTTTTTTAATTATGTTCACCCGCATTTAAATTTGTTTTCGCATCACTATTTTCATTTATAATTCGCTTAAATTTGGTTTTCGAAAACGAAAACGAAATTGGCCGTCGAGAGTGATATAATCGTTGGGTATCTTAAAAAATCGATGACAGTGAACTATTACTGATAATTGGTGATAAAGGCGAATAAATATAGCATTTACGCTTTCCACTTAGCTACGCCTAATTGTCAGGCTGAAAGCCATACAAATCGAAACATTAAGGTATGACTACCTCCGCCATTGCTATTAGTTTTTCTTTTGTCAAAACAACTATTGGCTGTAATCACTTCAATCAAAAGTCGTCCCATTTGCACTGTTGCTATCTGAAGCCAAATATTTGAGTTTTAACACTAGTATATGTACCTTTGGTGCAACTGTTGTATTTGTTGTTGATGTCGCATTAGTATCTGCTCCATTTGTGTGCGCGAACAAGACGACCGCGACCAATGTCACAAGGCACACTTTCCACTTCATTTTTTCACCTATAAAATTGAAATATTATTTTTTTTTATTTAACAATCCCAAAATAGTATGACTATGAGTTCGAGTAAATGTGATTCATTTATGGGTCTTATCGAAATGTCTTATCACAGCGATAGGTGGTTTTCGGATTGGGCAATTAGACACATTGTTCTATGAAATTAGACATTTTCTTTGGCACCGATCAAAACGCCATAAGATTCATATTTTCTAAAGCTTCAACAGAGAATGTATTATTCACCTTTATTTGGACGGGTTGATTGTTTTTTTTTTTGTTATTTTTAAGAACCACTCTTATATTTATTGTATCACAGGCAAATACGTGCGGGCACTTTTTTTCCGTCACTCTTCGGTTGGAATCCCAGTTAAAACTAATCACCTCAAGCTACTCGTAGTTCGAGCTTTAAGTGTAGGTAGTGTCTATATTGGCTCTTATCGCGCTATCTAATCTTATCGTTAATTTTAGTCGCCGACAGAGAAGGCTGAAGGTATCAGATGGAGTTGTTGTTCTAGTGAATTGAGAAAAAATCAAAAAAATATACGTCATGACTGCGGAATTGAGTGATAAATTGAGGTTGAAGAGGGCTAGGGAATGTCAGCAGCATTGCCACAAAGGAAAAAATATTGAGGGCTTTTCTAAGAGCCATTTCACAAAAGTGCGGGTTTCGGAGAAAACTTAAAAACAAAAATTAAAAAATCCGTAAGGCAATAGGCAACATAAATATAAAGCGGCAGGTACAAGACAAAAAGTATGAAGTCGAATTATTATTTTTTATTATGACGGGAACAAACGAAAATGAAACGTCAGTCAAAATGAATGAATTCAGTGTCGCTTTCAATATGTGAACTTGTTTATAGAGGAAACACATTGCTAATTTTTGTGATAAGAAAGTGTGCTTTTTAGAATGTTTTGTTTAAAAAATAAAATATGCTTGCCATTTCTTGTTGTTCCCGGGGTGATCATAAAGATGAAAATGGTTTATGTTTTTCAAAAAGAAATCCGTATCAAATACCATAAACATTTTCCAAAGCTCATCGACTCACCGGGGAAATTTTATGAACTACAATTTTGACGCCTTGCAAAGCAGGTTGGGGTCCGCTTTCCGCTAGTCTATTTCTAAAACAAAATTTATGATTTGGACTCAGTATCTTTTCTTATATAATCGTATAGAATTGCCTCAGCTGAATTTTTGTCGAAGAGCTTAGACAAGATTGGCAGAAATTAGAGGTAACTTCAGTTGGTAGTTTCCCCGGCTTTGGTACCATAATAACTTCTGCGGCTTTTATTATTATCTGTGCTATTCTTTAGCAAACCTTTCCAAAATGTCGCCCGTAATTTATGCCCCTATAATCGTTAGCGAGTCGAACAAAAAAAAGCGAATGTGACTTATTTGTATTATGGTTAGCTTTCAGTTCGCCTGAACTGTCAAACCGCTGGCGAATTTAAAGTCGCCTTATTGCGGTTTGCGAATTTATGAAATATCATTCGCCTAAAACTTCTAATTTTGGTGAACAAAACTATTTGGTGAAACCTGAGGCGAATGTAACTTATGAGTTAGAGAAATGAGTGAAAACTCAAGAAAAAGGTATAAAACCCATTCAATTCATATTTCTACATACATAATATAAAGGGTGGTTATGTTTTAAGGGCCGATGTTGATTTTGAATAAAACACAAATTATTTAGGAAATTATTGTGAAATGAGCCATTGTTTCGTTAGCTGTGTGGCAAGCGGCACCGTCCTGTTGAAACCACATATCGTCCACATCCATATCTTCCAATTCGGGCCATAAAAAGTTCGTTATCATCTCACGATAGCTAACACCATTCACAGTAGCCTGACCGGCCTCATTTTGGAAAAAATACGGCCCGATGATGCCGCCAGCCCATAAACCGCACCAAACAGTCACTCTTTGTGGGTGCATTGGTTTTCCGACAATCACTCTTGGATCATCATTCGCCCAAATGCGGCAATTCTGACGAATCCAATGAGGTGAAAATGTGCCTCATCACTGAACATGATTTTCTTCGAAAATTCATTCAAATTCATCATCCATTGTTGCCATTTCTTGCCACCATTCTGACCATTGACGACGCATGAAATGGTCAAGAAGCTTTAGTTCTTGAGCCAATTGCACCTTGTACGCGTAAATGCAAGTGTTTATGCATAATGTTCATCAACGACGAGCGTGAGATGTGCAATTTTTAGGCACGACGACGAGTTGAGGTGGACGGCTCTTCAGCCACACTATCGCGAACAGCAGCAATATTTTTTGCAGTACGAGGTGTACGAGCGTGCACTGGTGTTTTAACATCTCCTACAGACCCGGTTTGCTAAAATTTTTGCACGATTTTTCGGATAGTACGCATATTTGGACGATTAAATTAACCGAAAAAATCAAAAAATCACGAAGTGCACGATATGCATTTTGATTTGAATGACCATTTTCATAATAAGCCTGAATAACTTTAACGCGATTCAGTGTCTTTCCATGGTTCAAATTGAGTTAGTCTGAAATTGAGAAATGTCAAATGAAATGCAGAAGGAAAGGAAAAAAACTTGGCGTTTAGGTGTGGTTCACATTCAACATCGGCCCTTAAAATTTAACCACCCTTTATAATGAAAATTTCCTTTTATAGTTTCAAAAGAAGCAATTTCAGCCAAATCTAGAAGCTATAGTTGAGCTCATGGAACAAAACCCAGACATAGGCAGAGGGTTTGTACAATTTGGAGCTTCAAAAAAATCCAATAAAGAATATTTAATATTTAAGGCATACAATTTTTTAGGGATTCCTTTTTTGTAAATGTTCGAATTGTCGTTTTGGTGCTGTCATTTTCGTTTTTATTATATAGGAAGCCTTTGATTTCTAGGCGAATGAATTAATTCGCCGACCATAATCGTACAAGGCGAGTGTTTCGACAACTGACTCGATTCACGCGAATAATTCGACTCGCTAACGATACTAGGCCTATAAATAAAATTTTAAAGATTTTACGGGTTCATATTTTTTGGAGTATAAGCCTTCAAAACAAAACTTTTAGCTTCAATCTCTACTATTAAAGCCCATATACAGTCCAAGATGCCATCGACTCCCTTTAAGTTTCCCCACCACTGCCTGCATCAATATTCCCCAGATGAAAGCGAAAGTCCATTCAAGTCTCTTTGACATCAGCACATATCCAGAAAAATAAACTTTTTTTTTACCACCAATGGAAAAAAGATAAAAAACGGCATTTTATCCATTCCCCAGCCGCGTTTTCATTTCAAAGTCAACAAAACAAAACTAAAATCAAACAAATCAAAGCGCACACAGCCACTATATCCGTACAGTCCAGCATCAGCAACGTCACACATGTGGTTTCACTTCAACACTAAGCCCCTGCAGACAAGTCAGGGCAACAGCGACGACCGACGATCGACGAAATAAAATAAACTCCCCAAAATGTTTTTCAAAAAACAAGCCAACAAACCTACTAAAATGACTATTTGCTGTTTTACACAACCATAAACATTCAGCCGGACCCATCGCACCATCAAATCTCTTGCTTTGCTGTCTAAAAATCTCTTGAATGCACGTCGTAAAATTGACGAACTGTTGTCTATAACTCCTTCATGGGTCATGCATTTTCCACTGAAACCAGAGGAGGAATCCTTTTATTTTCTTTCCGAAATCCTCCCCCGACTTTGGGATACTCTGAGGGAATGGTTTTCTTTCAAACGTTTCACGTGTGCGTTTTTGTGTGTAGATGTTTATGTTATTTCAAATCCCTAATGGAATTCTCGAATGCTACTAAAGTTACTACCGCGATGCATCAGAGTTGAGTAGTACCGTCCGCCTCCACCACCGCCACCACCTTACACGACCGGGGACTCTGTGTTTGGGACCATACTCAGTCATTAAGAATAATTCCTCGCCCTGCACATGCAGACCCATAAACAATGGATTAGTGTTCTAAAAAAAGAATCCTCTCTTTAACCCAACCACAAATGGGATTCGATAGTGTGGAAGTCGTCGTTTTGGAGAATTGCCCTTCGGTAGGATATTGTTTTTGAATTTATTAAAAAAAAAAGGAATCAACTTCTGTTGTTATAATGACCCTAAAATCGTCGACCTTTCCAACATCAATGAGTGTCGTGTTGCAGACGTTCCCAATAGAGTCGTGTCCTTGAATTTTCTTTTTTTTTCATTTTTTTTGTTGAATTTTTTAGGTGCCGCCTATAACAAATCAAGTCCTCTGCTGGATTGGGTCAAAGGGCCGTTCAAGTGATTTATTATTGTACTGAGTGCAGTTGACAAGGGATTGCTCTTTTGAAGGAGGCATTTGGCAATGGACTAACGGGGATGAATTTAATGTAGGCGATCGGCCATTTTGCAGTTTTATTCGGTCCATTTAATAAGATTAAAGTTCAGTGCACGGAAAACGAAGATTTAAGTGGTTTAAACACAGGACACTGGGCCGTTGGGATCATGCTCTGAAAATGGAAGAAAGAGTTCAACGCGTTTTTCAAAGTGTTTTCTATGCATTTCTCGACGCGTTTTTAATCTAGTTTATTATTGCTTTTTGGAAGCGTTTTTCATTGCATTTTTTGACGCGCTTTTCGTTTCGTTTTTTATCTAGTTTATTGTCACTTTTTTGATGAGTTTTCCAAAGCGTTTTTTGACAATTTTGCGACTCGGTTTTTATGCATTTTTAGACATTTGACATTTTGACATTTATTTTATTTATTTAATTAGCTAATACAGTAAATTACATTTTTTGATACCTGCGAAGCCATGGGGCTTATCTGCAGGAGATTGTTTTAAATGGATTTGTGTATTATTGGTTGCCATTAAATTAATTTTCATTACAAAAGAATTCAGTGCATTATAAAAAAAAAAAAAATAATAAAATAAAAAAATTTAAGTTTTAATTTTTAAGTTTTAGATTTTTCAATTTACGTTATAGATTCGAGAAAATACTGTTTTAATTTTCTTTTTCTTTCGCTGCCTACTCTTAAATTTCTTAAGTCTTGAGGGAGATTGTTGAGTAAGGTCGGGACGGTATACATCATACATCTTCTTCCATATTCGTTGATGATTGGTGGAAGTTGGTACATACCCATCGCTTGTCTTCTGGTGTGATGTTGGTGATCGATAGGTGTCCTGAAGATTGTTTCGCCAAAGTGCTCCATCGCCACACTCATCTCGTAGATATGCTTCACCTTGAGTATTTGAACATCACTGTTATTTGATCTTGAACTTGAAAGCAGTCTCCTAGCTCTGTCTTGTATGTTTTGCAATTTGTCAATGTGTGATTGCGCTGCACCTCCCCACGCTAATATTCCATATCGAAGTCTCGACTCTATGAGAGCGTGGTAGACCGCTTTACGAACACAAGTTGACGCTTTATACGTATGTTTTATTGTTTTTAATATATTTTTCCAAGCGTTTTTTTACGCATTTCTTGTTAAGCTTTTTCCGCGTTTTGTTCTTTTTTTACGACGCTCTTTGTTGCGATTTTGACTTTTTTTTTAAGTAATCTTAAAAATAGTACAAAACAACACCTTTTCGGGTCACTACCCATTTTTTCGAAACAACATTAATAATAATAATAATAATACACTCAACGGAATGTTTAAATTTTCCTTGTGACACATTGTACATTACAGATCTTAAAATGTTTCGACAAGCCTTCCGTCACAGTGCTTTTGAAATTGTTCTTCGAACTGCGACAAAGACTTTGGCATCATTGTCAAGCCCTTGACTTTGAGAGACTAACTTTATGACTAATGGATTTTGACATAATCTCCGGAATTCGGAATGTTTGCAGGTTCCTCAGAAGATGACAACTTTGATACAAATCGCTTGTCGACAGTTCAACAGGTGGCATTGATGGTCAAACAGGAATGCCTTGTGTCAATGTTCTCCAGATTTACACCCAACTTTATAGTTAGCGCCATTCCCAACCAATCAATTTGCCCACCTACTACATGGTCCAACGATCTACTTACAGTTCATCAAAAATAGTTATTCCCAATCACCCCATCCCCACCTTGGGGCGATGAAAACCATTCAAATTCATACTCCATAAAACTTTCAGGACGATTTATGGACCAATTTCATTTCCCCTCAACGATTTTCATGCACGGCAGCGCAATCCAATAACAAAACAACATAAATTTCTTACATAAATTCGATTTAAATGTGGATTATGTTTGGCTGTCGAAAAATGTTCTCTTCCACCAACCACCCATTTATAGCTTGTGTTTTCCACGAACGCACACACATCCCCTTGCTGTTACAATAATTCTCGTGATCAAAACTGTGGGAAAATACTGAAAATGTCTCAACGCGCCGCGGTGCGTAAGAATGTATATCTAAGAGGACAAACAAAAAAATCGCTCCACATAGCTGCTGAGATCAATCAACGTTGTAGTCCGCCTCCTCTCCGCCGACTTCCATCCCATTGGGTCTGTCATCTGCATGTGATCTTTCGAAAGAATCCGCACTGCGATGAAGAAAGATCCTCGCAACAGATGTCTGTGTTCTCTCTTGCGCCCTGTGCCATGTAGATGCGCGTTTAATGAGCATTACTGTCGCGTTTGGTTGCAAGGCTTCCATAAACTAAAGAAATATCGAGGACCGCATACGCATTACTGATCCTGGCTTAATTAGGAAGTCATCATGGTATCATATTGCTTATTTGGAATAGTGGATTAGTTTTGGGTTAGCCCGTAATGAAATGCAAGTCTCCCATGACAGGTAGGAGTCTGTTGGGCGTTTCTTTTGCTCGCCATGGCAAATATGGATCATAGGAAGTAAAAAAAAACCAGCAGCACTATACTCTTGGTACATCAACATGTGTTGGAGGAAATAATAAAAAAAAACTCACATTCTGCGTTATATAAACAAGTTTTATTGACTTACAGATAAACTAAGGCGAAAAGTCTTTCTGGGTGGTTTTTGTTGCCCAACTGGGTCGCAATGTTTACGTTCCAACCGAAGACTGTGCGCCCTTGTGTAGGTCAGAGGGAGAGTCTCTTTATGATGATTTTAATAGTGAATTTAATGGAATTAATTTGTTGCTCCAGCCTTTTATAAAAGATCGGTTTTGCAGAGCGATGTATATTCGAAGATACGTTGTTTTTTATTTAATTATTTTTATGTAAGAAATTTGAAGCTTTTAAACATTAGGAAGTCGATCTGAATGCGAATTTAAGATTTAAACTCTTTTTTTGCGATTTCAAAAGCAAATATAAAAATAAGTGCACGACTGGGTCGCACGAAACTTCGTTGCAAGCTTGATTTAAGTATAAATAAAAGGTCATTAATTTTTCGGTTTCGAAAGTAAAGCTAAATAGAACACACCAGCGATACATTTTTGATGAAAAATTTTTTCATTATAAAGTTTGGACTTTGCCAATGTGAAATACAATATCATTCAAATGACCGCCTTGGGAAGATTCGCGATTCTTTTGAGGTAATTTTTTCCACTTCTTCGCAAATTTCGGGCAGTATCTCGGCCATAACTTGAGTAATGTTGGTTTTTAATGTGTCTAAGGTTCAGGAATTATTCGCGTACACACGGTCTTTTGCGTAGACGCACAGAAAATAAGTAAAAGTGTTATCATCGGCCTGGCCGATGTTTTGATACCCTCCACTGCATACAAGTCATGCAAAATACCAGAACTACTTGACCGACATAGCCCATTTTTAATACCAACCTACCGACGATAGAAGAAGTCCTTTCACCAAATTTCATACAGCTACGTCAATTACTTTGGGCGCTATCGTGCTTTCAACAGCCAGAGAGACACTTGGGTCCAATATTGGTTTTGTATGGGAGGTACCAGAACTACTTGACCGATATAGCCGATTTTTAACACCAACCACACGACGATAAAAAGAAGTGCTCTCACCAAATTTCATTCAGCTACGTCAATTACTTTTGGCGCCATCGTGCTTTCAACAGACAGAGAGACACATGGGTCCAATATTGGTTTTGTATGGGAGGTACCAGAACTACTTGACCGACATAGCCCATTTTCAATACCAACCTGACGCCGATAAAAAGAAGTCCTTTCACCGAATTTCATTCACCTACGTCAATTACTTTGGGCGCTATCGTGCTTTCAACAGACAGACAGGCAGACAGACAGACAGACGGACATGGCTAAATCGATTCAGAATGTGATCCTGATTCAGAATATATATACTTTATGAGGTCTCCGGTGACTCCTTCTTTGCGTTACAAATGTATTGGCAAAGTGAATATACCTTCCTCTGGAGGGTATAAAAATCTAATAGTGTCAAATCGCATGATATTGGTGGCCAATTGACGTCGCCAAAACATGAAATTACGCGTGAAGATGTTGTTCGAAAAGTTTGTTGTTTCAACATCCAAGAAGCGTATCTACGACGTTGTGAATGGTCAGCCGGGGAATCGATAAATTTGTGCATTACAATGATGCACAGGCCTTACGACATCAGTAACGCTTTCTCTTTCTTCAAATTTCTTCACAATTTTACCGATTGCTTGCGTAGTCGGTCGATTATGACGACCATAATCATCGCGTAATTCGTGAAAAGTTTGAATCATCACTAAAAATTTGAACGCGTTGTTCGTTTGCTAAGCGATCCATTATCGTAAATGGCGTACGTTCAACTAATATTTTGACACTTTAAATGACAGCTTAGTTTCACAGGTATCAAATGCCAGCGCTACCAACCCTGTAACCCGGCAATCAATTGTGACGGCGCCTATTTGGCCGATATCATCTTCTCGACTTGACCAATAAAATTCTAAAGGTTCAAATAAACATAATCAAAAAACAGAATCGAAGTTTTTCATTTAGAAAAAAAATTAAAGCCAAACAACATCGGATGACTTCTTTTAGCCCACTTGTATATGAGCCGATTAGATTACAATACAATTGTTATTTTGGAGACCTCCAAATTCACGATCTAGTTTTACAATAAACGCGTTTTTCAAAAACATTGTTCGAAATAAAAGCTATTTATCAGAAATCGAACTAAAATTCACCAAATTATTTCTGGAAGTAACACAATTCGTTGTCAAAAGAGTTCTCTTCTCAGTCAATAAATCCGTGACTATACCTGTGCCCTTCGTATGCAATACCGGCTGTCGGAATTAGTAAAATATTGTGTTCCGATCGTATACATGCATTTTATAGCAACATTATAATTTAAATTTATGCCTGTAGCATACCTAGGTACTTTTTTTTATTAACTTTCTCTGTTAATCTTTCTGTTGCAGGTTTTTGTTTATCAAACTATTTTTTTTTCATTATTGCAATAAAACAGTTTCACCCCTATCGAGGTATTCGTTCGGAATAAAGTCGGATATGAAAGTCAAATCTCGCCGAAACTCAAACTGCGTTCGAGGTATCCGTTTCGGAACAAAATAAATGAAGCATATAAACGCGCTTATATTGTATTAAAATATTCCGCAGCAATTAGTTGTCGGAGAGCTTCAGAAAAAATGTACCGTGTAGTTGTCAGAAGTAAGTGGTAACGTAAATGGGACTAGGCACGCTTCATGTCATCGGAGAATTTTTCCAAAAATTGTATCGGAACGGATATCTGGATTTCGTACAAATGGGAGGAAATTCCGTTCCGAACGGATACCTCGATAGGGGTGAGTGTACTACGCTTTGATGATCGTCTCCAGAATTCCGAAAATTTGCAAGTAGCTATATGTCAAAAGTTAACGAAGCCACTTGCCTCTGATTATATTTGCTTATAAGGGATTATTCAGACTCTTGCATAAACAGCTTTATTTTACTGAGTGTGCAAAGAAATTCAATTGTGGGATGAATTACGCAATTTACATAAATAAATCCATGAAGAATTTAGCTTTGGATTAGACTTGTCTTTCTTTTCCAAGCAGAACCTCTACCGCTTTGGTAAAACACTTTTGGTTGGGGTACGTTCAGAACACAAAACCGACTTTACAAATCCATAGTAAGTTCAAAAATGTCCCATACAAAAAAATATTATATCAAAAAGTTCATAATTTTTTCTGAATTGTTTTTTTCCAATCAATTCATACAAACACATTTTAAATTTGATAAAACTTTTACATTCTTTGATCGAAGTCGCGATACCAATTCTCTACTTCACTTTCTCACCAAACTCAAATCTTGGATTGGAGAAGTCAAAAAAATGTTAAATTACCTATTGATCAACAAACATTCTGGGTCGTTGCACTGTCTTCCTAAAATATAATTTTTATCTCTTACCAAAACGGAAATTTGTTTCGGAAAAGTCATAAGTTTCTTCGGGTTTAAGGATAAATAGTTTAATTCGGGTTGATATCATTGTATGCAGTAAATGAATTGTTTTACAGGCTGTATCACATGTCGCAGCGTCTTATTGAAACAACAATATCGGTCAATTTAGGCGGAAAGAACTCGGCTATCATGGCGCGATATTGAGCAGCAAAATCACTCATTGACCAGTCTCATTTTCAAAACAAATATGTACGAAATTTGCAAACTGTGGTAGCCAAACTTTCATTATTATTGAAATATTGCAATGTTGTATTAGTCATTAAGTTTTTAAAAAAAATAATTAATTTTTTCTTCTTTTCCAGGTCCCATTTCCTAAAAAGTTTAAATTTGAATCAGACGAAATGTCTCGTGATGCATCAAACATGGTTTCCCTAAACGCCTAACAATAACTGCAGAGAATTGGCCATACTGGTTCTTCATCCAGTGGCTCTGATTTTTCGGGGTAAGTAAATTATTTTGCATGCAGACATACTTGTGTTATATTTTTCTTACCAAAAAGTCAATAAGTAGGCACATGTAAATTGTCTTTAATTAAGGGCTTGACAAAATTTTTTTTATGCAAACTACTTGAGATATCTAAAAAAATGTATTGGCTTGAATTATTGTCAATACATTTATGAATGAAATTCGACTTCGTTCATATGACCACCATGGGAACGTATGCCGAGGCCGATACGTTGAACCCAATTTTCGATGACTCGGCCGCACATTTCGACGGTCGCTATTTCCCGTTCAATATTGGCTTTGACGTCGTCGGCTTGTTTGCATAGATCAATGATTTAATGTAGCACCGTAAAAAAGTCTAAAGGCGTTAAATCACACTGATTTCCAATTCATGCAATTTCTCAAAGAAATAACGTTCCAACATGTCTCTCTACCGAATACCATTTACCGGACCGTGACGGTCATTTTTGTCGACGAAAAAAAAAAACGGCCCAATGACGCCACCGGCATGAAAACCGCACCAAACAGTGAATATTTGCGGATGAAGTGCTCTTTCATGATGCACCTGTCCAGTAACGCATATTTTGTGTATTGACAAAGCCGTTTACCCAAAAATGCGCTTCATCGCTGAGGATTATTAAAAATGAAAATTGACTCGGAATTCCGCGTTGTCATGATCTTGCCTTATTTACCTTCCAAATGGGAAGATAATAAACTTATTTTAAAAGCGCTGTTAAAATTTTGAAGAATATCAATTTGATAAGAATTGATAACACAAGTAATTCTTTCGTTATAACTCTTTGACAAAATTTGTCATTCTTCATATTTTTGAATTGAATTTATAAGTCTTTTCCCCTTTTTGTGTCTTGATTTGTTTTACTGCTTAGATAGCTCGCTACAAGTTGTATTTTATCGCCTAAAACTCCATACTGAACCATAATGGTCTTTTCGCTTTTAATTTAAGTTCTTAAGTTATATCGAGAACCTATTAAAATTGCCGAATCGTAAAGCTGCAAGTTTTTTTTTTTAATATACCTACTGCCTAAAGTTGAAGCCACAATTTTGATTTAGTATAATTTAATCAGTCCCTTAATGAATACATTTTAATTTTAAAGTGGAAAAGCAAGATGTCAGTTTGCTGAATAAATCAAAAAGTGTCACAGGCCTTTGACCTATTACTGTATAGCTTACAAAGTTTATAGTTTGCGAGCTGTCAGGTATCGATAGCTACGCAAAATCAAGTTCCCAGAACAGAATATTGCTTTTTAAAAAATGGACTGAGGAAACACGAACTCTTTTGAAATGAATTTAACTTAACATTGTTTACCTACAAAAAGTTTTAAATATATTGATGTTTCAGAACAATAAGAAAAAAATCTCTAAAATAAAGTGCATTTGACAGTACCTCCTCGACTTTTTGAAAATAATTGATTCCGCACATCATTATTCTGTCTGTACAATTTCGGGGCCTCAGATTGACTTCAGAAATAAATTTTCTTCCAAACATTGCGCATAAATTTACCTTTACCTGTGTAGTGGATCTTTTTTCTTGTGATTTTTCAGCATTCAAATATTTCAACTTTAGAATATCGGTCTGTCATTAGGATGAGTGGAAGTCTTAAAATTAAACTACATAAGTTGTAAGATCTAGAAAAAAATCATTTTAACACCGTCCATTTTCTGATTTTCAAATATGAAAATTTTCAAGCTCCATTACTCCGGAAAATCAAAAAACATGTGGAAATTTGTACTGCACATTTGTAAAAATTTTAAATGTCAAACTCGCTAGTCTTTCAGTCGTTTCAAAAATAAAAACGCACATCCGAAAAACTACTGCACCTGTGCAATCGGCATATTTCGGCCAGTAGGTACCAACAGCCATTTTTTTTTAATTTTGTCACTAGGCTATTTAATTGATAATAATTGATCATCTAATACAGCACAACGCATTTTATTTTTAAAGATTTTCTTTTAACAATTATTCGAATAATGCATTTTTTTAGTATTAAATAGGGACATTTAGGCCTTTCGGTCATCCCATTCCACATCGCGAACTTTTTGGCTTTTGTTGCTTGCCTCGGACGCGCTTAATTCAATTTAATTTAACAGTCGAACCTGTCTGCGTCGGACCTTGTTCAGCGGAGAGCTTTCATTAGTTGGCCGAATTTCGGCGCACAGAAGTTTTTTTACAAGAAAAATCTATAGGCGAAACTTTTTTCTAAAAGGGGAACTTTTATTTTATCAAATAACCTCCGTTAGTGGAATGTAGAACATCAGACTCGCAAATTTGTGTAGTTATTTTAACTTCTGTAACTCAGGCAGACTTGCATCAACAATTTAGTTTCGCCAGAACTATTTGCTATATTTGAAGACCTCCTTAAAATAAATGGCCCATTCGATTCACATTAACCAGGTTCGACGAAAGGGTGTACTTCCATCCTTATAAATTAAGCAGTACATCTTCTTCTAAGTATCTTACGAATAATAGTCTTATTTTAAATCGTGAATATTTTTACTTAAGTACTTCTTTCTATGTTGGATTTTCATATCAAAAATTAACCGAGTTACGATCTTTTGAAAAACAATAAATTTCGTTACGACATGACATTTGCGAAGATTAAGTGCCGCAAAATATTGCAGTTGGTTTGTTTTATTTGTATTTATTAATTTTCAATCGAACTTCAGGACAGAATTTGTCTGGACTTATAAGGGACCGAAATAAAGTACATAAGAAGTGTTTTCTTTGGCGTTGTGTTTTTTGAATTGGCAACACTCCTTGGGGCAATCAATTTGACAGGTGATTTCTGCCTAACTTGGTTTGTCATTTGACTATGAAAATACTTCTCCCTTAGTAGAGACTTACAATACACGTCCAAAGCTGCTTACTAAGCAAAAACTCGACTTGCTGATTAACTCAAGAGGAATGGTATAAAATTATCTCTTCCAAAGACAATCCCATGGTGATTATCTAGATTTGTGTATATCTTATTTGATTTTATAGATATGTTTCCTTAGAAAAAAAACAACAACACCCTATCCAATTATAGACTTACATCTCCTTCGTTTAGTTTAACACAAACCACATTCGTAAACGTTGGCACATTCCAAATCATACCAAATTTATGTCCAACTAAAACGTCGCCTCGGCCATCCGCATTTCGCTCTCACATCCATATGCAAAATTCCTTTCCCCACAATTGAACCAATAATGTTGTCATCTTAAAGATTTATTCCAAATAAATGGCTCCTATTCTACACAGTTACCCGTGCAATTATAAATTCCTCAAACCATTCCACAGAGCCATTAAATACCCAGCAGCCCAGCTTCACCTCCCACATACCCGACGGGCGGCGCTGCGTGTGAAATTAGAACATTTTATGGCCACTAGTCGTACATACCTACATCTACCCCGCCAAATTCAAAACATATGTCGTCTTTTGTCCACTGACTCAGAACGCCAGCCGACAAACGACAAGCGATGACTTTTGCATTTGCGAGAAAGGCAATTTCGCCGACTTGTCTCCTCCAATCGTCGGCGGCCCGATGCGACTGTTCTTTATTTAGAACGATAGACGAAAATGCTGCGGGAAATTCTCAGTCACACACACAAGAATACAGCAAGATAAACAAAATGTTGAATCAAAACAATAAATCGTTCATTTTCTTTGATTTTTCTTCCTTTTCGGTGTAGAACGGTTCGGTCCGAAAAGTCCATTTCGAAGATGTCAGTCAAATTGATGATGACAAAGAACTGCCTGTACCTAGATCCTCGGGGTTTCCATCCTTTTTTTGCCTGGCCCCTGATGAAATTTAATATTATCTGGAAGCTATTTTTAAACGCATCCCTCTTGAGCGCATCCATCCATACCTATATGTACTAGAGATCCTTGAGAAACCATGAAGAGGCTCTTCAGTGTGCGACATGACAGCTCCGAAACGGAACCCCTTTAATCGCTTCAACTTTCTCTAAGTGGAATTTTGGTTTTTGATTTATACCATTTTTAATTGCTTCGCTTTTCTCCACTTTCTCTTAGTGGATGCGTTCGCCTTCATTTATCATCGTAAATCGTGGAGAAATTAATTCCACTGAAACCACAATATGCCACGGCTAGGTGATGCCATCGATTGTCCACGAAGAGAGGAGAAATATTTTTAATAACTCGCCCTGTTGACAGCCTATTTTCTAGTTTCCAAACGTTTGGGATGCCATTAGACGCAGAGATAATAGGTGATTTTGGGGAAGGCATTTGACAGGTCCTATCTATATTTTGTTTAGAATGGCTTAGGAAATGGAAGTGTTGTGGTTAATAGCTGGAGAAATTAATTGCAAATGTGTTGCAACAGATTTATAGGGGATAGTGTTTGGAAGTGGAGACGGCTTTTGGGGGGTTTGACTACATTCCTCTGGGAGTTTGCAGTTTTCACTCCAAACCATTCAAATTGTGCATGCAATATCGATGTCTTTAGGTCTCGAATGTTTCTTCATTAACACAAACAAGTAGGAAGTTGCAATTTCTGTACGGAAGGTGATTAGGACTCTTGAAGTACCAACTATCTTCAATATTTTATCTCGAGATGGCGACTAGCTTTGAGTGGTTGGGGCGTTACTATATTTTTTATACTTGTGAGATGTTCGATGTTACATTCCCAAAAACAATAAAAAGCCAACGTTTTTTTTTTAACAAAGTCTTCGGTGGCTTTTCAAAGGTTTTCAGATATCAGATTGTATATCAAATTGTAACGATACTTCTATTGCATTTGTGCCAAAAAATAAAATAAGAAATGCAACTCGCACACAGGAGTGCTCGCTAAAAGTTAGTCCTTAGAAAAATTACAAAAATTAAACAGCAAATTGGGGAATTTTCTGTATTTTCTTGACAAATTTCTCATGCAATTTGATGTCGTATTTGAAGCCTTGAGAAGCTTGCATTGGACAGGGGCATTTTCTGATGTTTGTGAGAGGTAAAATATAAAATAAGTGGCTGGCGCAACAGGTTCGCTAAGCTTCTCACAGCCATTCGTTTGTGTTTGGGGCGATAGGAGACCTACAATTTTATGCCGAGTCTAAACGGATGAATTGAGGAGAGCTATTCTCTGACATTGGTCAGACGTTTGCGATAAATGGCTTAGTGGGTGGCCGTTGGAAAAAACTTTGAGATGATCCTCTCAGTCTGCAGTCCGAAAGCTGAGTTAATTGGCCTTGTCTTCTTTAAAAATCGCATTGTGGGCGCAGTATTTCGGTGCAGTGTTTAGTATGCTCGACTACTGTGCAAAGAGTTTTAAGCTTGGTGTCCGAAAAAACACACATTTTAAAAAGCCAAACATTTATTTAATTTTACAAATTACGAACAATTTAATATTTAAGTCAAAAACGCCCTAAGAAAGTAGACGTGTAGAAAAATTTTGAACGGGTGAATAAGTAAAATGGATGTTACCAGCATGTTTGATGAAGCCATTTGTTCATCGTTTCGAAGAAATTTATCGCTAGTTTTTCCTGTGGCGTGGTAAACTTTTGTAAGGGAAATTGTCTACGTCTTTAGAACAAACAATGTCATTCTCAATTTTCTGCCAGTGGATCTGCATATAAAAAACATTACAGCGTGTAGTGCAGTTAGATTGAAGGAATCTAAATGTTGGTCCGAACGGCCTTACGGCCACTACAGCATCCTACTGACGGCATAGGTCGTCTATCTACGGACTACATTGTACACAAACTCGACTTCCATAAAAACTTCTCTGTTAGATTCCCCTCTAGATCAGAATGGGAGGAAAATGCTGTCGTAAACGAATTCGACATACCTATCTTCACAGACGGTTTCAAAATGAACTGTGAAGTGGGAGCGGGCATTTTCTCAACAGAACTAGACATCTCCAAATCTTTCCGCCTCCCCAACGCAGCCAGCGTCTTTCAAGCCGAAGTACTTGCAATCAAGGAGGCGTGTAGGCTGATCCTTAATATAACTACAACCAGAAAAAAAATAGGCATCTTCGTAGACAGCCAGGCCGCGATTAAGGCTGTCGGTTCTACTAAATCAACGTCAAAGCTTGTTGTGGATTGTAGGGAGATATTGACCAGGGCTTGTCATCGGTTTGAAATCACTCTCGCCTGGGTTCCCGGCCATAGGAACATAGGCGGGAATGAAGAAGCCGATGAACTTGCCAGACGTGGCTCTGCTCTATGCGTGTCTCATGCGGAAGTATTCCCTCCACTGGGTTACGTTAAGAGAAAAATCCCCCTATAATGCACCTCAAGAGCGAAGACCAGATGGTTGAACCTGACGAGCTGTGTCATTTCGTAGAAGATCTGGCCAACCTACGATGATGCCAGAACAAACAACCTCTTAGCCAGAACGCGTATAGATGTCGCCAGACTAACGGCAATTAGTACGGATCATTGGCCTCTAGGAACCCACGCAGCCAAGCTTGGCATCCCCCATAACACCCACTGCCGTAGTTGCGCTGACACAAACAAGAGTGAAACAGTGTTTCATCTTCTTTGTGAGTGTCCGGCCCTAGCCAAAACCAGACGCAGTGCTCTTGGTCATCCCTTTTTTGATGACCTTTCGGCCATCCATAGTATCCATTTCAATAAGATAATCAAATTTCTTAACTCCTCAGGCTGGTTGTAAGTTTCCTATCGTCCGTCTCCTCCTTTATTTTTCAGGTTTTCCGTGAGTTGTGGTCTCAAAACGGCGCTCTATGCGTTATTTGTGTTTTTCCCTCGTTCGGGAAATACAGCCACTTAAACCAACCAACCAACCTAGAACAAAGAACTTTTGCAAGAAAAATATATAAGGTGAACATTATCTACATAATTTGAGAAGAATTAAACTGCCACTTTGACCGGTAGCACATTGTAGGTAATTTTTAAAAAGAACAGTCGCATGTTTTTGTAACACACTGTAACTCTATGTAAATAGAACCCGATATCTACTAGTCGGAAATAGTGGCCTCATGATCGCATGATCCGCCCGCTAATATATAGTATCCCGTATTGTACTTGACATATTTGACAGCTTTCGATTGCTGTTGAGTTTAGTTTCTAAAAAACCATCGTAAAGTGAATATCACTGTCTCTTTGTTTAATTTAGTAGTCTGTTTTCCCCTATAACATTTTACTTTTTAAAGTGTGAAGTAAGAATAAACTTTGAATGCTAGTAGGTGTTTTTAGTGGAAGTTTTATGTTGTTGAAATTTCATCAAGTTCTTTTCAGTAGGTAGATATATCCCGTTTTAGTCGCTAGCACATCCTTTCAAACAAATTTTGTGCTGACTTTTCTATGACTCGAAACTCTATTTCTCGAATAGCTTTTGTATTTAAGTTCAATTATAACAAACATATTTGACTACGTCAAAAATCGAGCTCTTCCCAGGACGCTAAGAAGCAAGACCAAAGCTGTCTGTTCATACCATTGGCCGCAAAATACCCAGGGTTGGGGAGGTTTACTTGGTATGGAACCAATAATCTTACATTTCATCAGCGCAATAAGAGCAAGTTATCATGCCATTGACCGTTGTAGCCATTTTTAACTTTAAATAAAAATAGTTACGTTTAAGACTTTCAAAAGAAGTTTGTGTTTCTTTATTGCTCCATATTTACATCTCTTTTCTGTCAGAATATGCGATTAGAGCACCCATGATGAAAGTTTACTAAGGAGCCTCAGTAAAAAGTAAGTGAAAATTTCCACAAAATTAAGACGCTTAGTGTGGCAAGTTTACGTTGACCATTCGTCCTCTTTTTGAGAGGACAGTCCTCTTTTTTGATGTTATGTCCTCTGTGATTTTTTTACTAAAAGAAAACAATACATTTTCCTATTTTTTCTAAAATGTCGTCTTTTTCCCTAAAGACCATGCTTTTAACATAAGAAATATGCGAGATTACGAGTCAATTCCTTTTAATAAACCTACAAAAACTACAAATTTTGATACTTACTGCTTTAACAATTTTTGACTGCATAGTTATTTTCACTAAAAAAAATTGGTCACCGGAAGCAAGTTGGGGTTTTCGGGTCCAGGCAAATACTGCAAAAAATATTTTTATACGGACTACTTTCACGAGGAGATATGCTGGTTCATCTCCTATTGAGAAGAATTTTGGAGTAACGTAAATAAATAATTAAATAAGAATGAACTCTCAGTGTCAAGAAAAATACCATAGCTACTAGCTATGCTTTGTATTCAGGTATTAAATAAGTAAAATAAATAGTTAGCGCAACACATCCGAATAGGAACACTAGGTGCAGGTACTCACATCAGCCATTCGTTTTGTTGGAATTTGGGACGAGTGACAGGGATCTACAAATTTAAGCCGAGTCCAAACGACTGAATTCAGAAGCTCTTTCATGGCAGTTATACTGTCGGATGTTTGACGCACGTGAGGTGGCGTAGTTGAAAAAAAAATTAAATTTGTGCTCTCCGGGGATCGAATCTGAGATAATTCGCTTTGTAGGTCAGGACTCTTACCACTGAGCCGCCGCACCCACAGCTGTAAAGTAGTCATACTTATATTTATTACACGCGACCGTGCAATTTATCAAAGTCGGGACAAACTGAGGGCGGTGCCGTGTGTGTGACGTTCTTATTGATTAATTGACTAAAATGAGAAACACTAAGCCGTAAACAAATTATGAGATTATATTTAATTGCGTAACTTAACCAATAAAAATTATTGTCAAGTTTTATAAGCTTCCCAGTTCTCGGCAAAAATTTGGTAGAAAGTTCGATTTCTTACTGCTTTCGGCAGTGAGCTGTTAACTAAACATCACTATTATTTTGGGCCTTATGCAGCGTTTACTTAACTTTACTTTAGATTATCCTTACAGTCTGTGATTGACCACATTCTTAACAAGCCCCTGCAGCCAGTTCGGTGTGCAGCTAGCTGCCTTCACTTACGCACTCAAAGTCGGTTGAGGTCGTTTCACGAGTGTACGCGCTACGCGCCATCTGTTGTGTGACATTTTTCCGGAGTCGGTAACATTGAGGGTCCTTTCCCGATGACAGCGTATAGGTTCTTCGTTTTCTCGTCGTTAGCACTCAGACTTATACTCGCCGCCCCCGGAGAGAAAGATCTCAAGCCGATGGTTAACTCTGGCCAAAGTCCGCGATGAGTCCGAAAGCCATAAATGCGACCTAGTTCTAGGAAAAGTCGTTGATTTATGTATACGCCCGCTCCCAAGCAACTCCCCAATTCAGAGCCATCTGTAAAGATGGATGCGTCAAAATCTTTTGGTTCAGTGTTTGACTCCCGTTCCGATTTAAGTCGAAGTTGGTAGTAAAGTAAAGTTTGAGTATACAGAGATGGGCCCCTAGCCCTGCCATGAAACTTACTTCCGCAAACATATCTGCTCCTTCATGAATCTGATGCTCGCCTCCATCTCTTCAGTTCATACTTCTCTGTCCTTTTCAGAAACGATTCAATGGATGTGGGGAATATGAAAGCCAACGTTCATATCTCTATATCTATATTTTTAACGATTAAGTTCTATTTACGTTGCCACCCTCCATTGCAATTGCAAGACGGATTTCCTTTCTTCATTCGAAACTACGCACCTCTATGCCACACTGTAGGTATACTCTTGCCTCCTTACTTCACACATTTATAATCGAATTGTGACCGTAAAATTAACAAAAAAAAACCCTCTAGCGCCTCAAAAATAACCTTTGATCCTTTTCGCAGTGAGAGAAAGAGAGGCGCTATGCAAACGGGCACAAGCACAAAATCACACTCTCTCCCCGGCACCGCTGATACTTCTTAAGAAATATTTAAAAATTAGCATTAGCAATATCGTACATAGTGTTTTGTTCTGTCCGTCCTATTGTCCACAGCAGGCCCATGGAATTTCAGAGCATGCTGCGGATTTTCAAACGCTCATATGGAACGCAGTGTTTTTCCCAACATATGTTTTTGATTGCCCTGCCACTTTAAGAGGTCTTGTAGTCTACAAAAAGCCATAAAACCCAACTCCCTTTCATTGTGCGCAGCGATATTCGCACGTGGTACATAGACACCAACATGGTGCCGAAAAGAACTCAAGCGCCAGCCGAGAATTGCATCAGTGATGCAAAACTGAAAAAAACTACAGAGGCGTCGAGTTGTGCCTATCAAAGGATGCATCTGCTTTGGGACATGCAACGGACGCCTATTGTGGCCAAAATTAGCCCAACTACAGGGGGAAACACCACCTCGAGTACATGTTTTCATTAATGAGTTGGAATCAATGAATCCGCCAAAAGTCTGCACATCTGCACGAACCGACTAAGGAAATGTTCACTTGCTCTAAAAATACGCGTCTTCTCGTCAGATACAGATTGATTTGAATCAACAAGAAGGCAACAGTTGTGCCATCAGGGTCAGCCTCAGCCTCAGACTCAGCATAGGAAATGTGTCATCGCGCGAGACGCGCACTCCCCCACTTGAGACAGAAGAAAATAGATACCACTCACACCCCCATGTCGTTATAGACCCCATAATCGGGAGCCACTCCAAAGTTTATAATTTATCACGTAATTGCTGTAAATGCTCGTCTAACTCTTCAAGCAGCATGTCCCGCAGTGGAGCACACAGCAGCCTTCCGTTCCGATTCGGATTCGGTTGTGTCCCGTTGAAATTCAATACACTATCTGTTTTGAATTAGTGACGCCATGTTCTCGAGTTTTCAATCTGACAGAGAATATGCCATTTGCCCAGTCAGTGAGGGTGGAAATGTTTTTTTTCTTCTTCTTTGTGCTTCGGTCTCGGTTCTGTTTAGGGCCAAGTTGAATCGGCTGTGCGCAAAATGGTTGGATACGCCGGATGATATAATGTGACAATAAAATGAAACGGCGGGTGGTGGACTGGGCAGGGACTCTGATTCTGGTTCTGGATTCATTTCGATCGACTAATGAAAGATGAAAAAAGAAATCTTCGCATTGGGTAGTCGCCATTTTTTACGGCTTTATTTACAAGTGAAGAAATGTTCTTCTACATAGTTCTTTGTTTATTTTTTTATGAGGAAGAGCGGGAAACAAAAATCAAACTGATACATAATGTTTGGTATTTTAAAATTTTTTTTTTTTTAAATTAATTTTCAAATGTGTAGGTGATGATAGTTGGGAAATGAAGCGCAATATCTAAACAGCGAAATATGATGGCTGTTTACAGACACGATTTTATGAGTTTTCTTGACGAAGGACGACCTTTCTTCCTGCCCACAGTTTCAGAAAGCGCTTAGATTTGGCATGTGGATGTGGATGGCCTTCTATAGCATTTGCTGATTGAATTTAGATGATAGTGTTCAATGAGCTCTACGAGGTTTTAAAAATCCAATACTATGCATTTGAGGCGCAGTGGTTACTGTGTTGTGTGTTGGGCTACTAAGCGAGTTCGATCCCCGAAAAAACACAAAATACAATTGAAGATTTCTTCCCCCAGTGCGCCATCTCTCGCGAACGTCTGACAAATATCGTAGAGTATAACTGTCATGAAAAAGGTTATCAATTAATCATTTGGACTTTGCATATATTTGATGATCTTTTCCATTCGCCCCAAAAACTAAAAACTCACACAAATCGAATGGTTACGGGTCACATATTTGTTATTTTTTTTTATTTTCTATTTATATACTATTTTCTATTTTTTTATTTTTAATTTTATTTTTTTAGTTTACATTTTTTTAAGATACATTTGAACTTGTAATGATTAAGTCAATTAAGTTGTCAATGGGAAATCACTTGGGAAACTCTATAAGCATTCGTTCGAAGCAAACTGTCTAACCACGTCTTCTATGCGACATTGGCAAGAGCTTACTTCTTAGAGTATACTTATACATTACCTCACCTTCCAATGGACCACGGTCTACCCGCTCTTTTGTCATTTCTCTTCAGTAAGGTTTGCCATTTCATGATGAAAAGATATACGAGCCAACAACGAGTCGAAACTATTAAAATTTACTACCGAAATTCGGAGTCAGTGGCCTCAACGTTAAGAGCGCTACCTCGTCATATTCGTCCTAGCAGATCAACAATTGAGCGTCTAGTGGAAAAATTTGAATCCACACCCACAGTACAAAATGTTCACGTGCCAGTGAGACAAAGAAGTGCCCGTAGTGTCGAGAATATTGCTGCCGCTGAGGATTCAGTTGGAGAAAGCCCAAATGTGTCTCTCACACGTCGTTCTCAAGCGTTGGGCATCTCTGTGACGTCGTTGTGGCGAATTTTGCGAAAAGATCTTGGCCTACATCCTTACAAGATTAAATTGACGCAAGAACTGAAGCCGCTTGACCACCAGCAGCGTCGTATGTTCGTGAATTGGGCTGAGCATGATTCGGATTTTCATTGAAAAATCATCTTCAGCGATGAGGCTCATTTCTGGCTGAATGGCTTCGTCAATAAACAAAATATGCGGTATTGGTCAGGCAGCAATCCACACGTACTCCATGAGTCATCATTGCTTCAACCATAACAGAATACTTTTTGGCCCCAATTGGATGATATAGATTTGGAAGACATGTGGTTCCAACAGGACGGCGCCACAAGCCACACAGCGAATGTCACAATCAATTTATTACAAACCAAGTTTGGAGAACGTGTTATCTTACAAAATGGTCCAGTCGCTTGGCCGCCTCGGTCGTACGATTTGACGCCGTTAGGCCCCAATTATAGCTTTCATTGAAATGCATTATTGAAAATTTTGATTTACGATTTTAAGACCATTTATCAAACAATATTGGCTTTAGTTGGTATCAAAATAATGCTAATCAATTGTGTGGAATTTTTTTACGAAAAAAAAAACTTAATTCTGATTAAAACTTTTCTTTAAATCCACTTTTATTATTTCACTGATTGAAATCGATTTCAATGAACAGCTGATTTTCGTTTCGCTTATTTGGAACACATTCGTTTCACTGATGTGTTTGATTCTCTTTCTGTTCTCAGCTGTCAGTTTTGCTTTCAATGATTAGCATTATTTTGATACCAACTAAAGCCAATATTGTTTGATAAATGTTCTTAAAATCGTAAATCAAAATTTTCAATGATGCATTTCAATGAAAGCTATAACTGGGGCCTTAGACTATTTCCTGTGGGGCTACGTCAAGTCTATGGTCTATGCCAACAAGCGACGATTGATGAACTTCGTACGAATATCAAACGTGAAATTGCAGCAGTATCGGCCAATTTATGCTTGAAAACCGTCGAAAATTGGGTTCAGCGTCTGGACTTCTGCAAGCGTGCCCGTGGTGGCCATGCAAAAGAAATCGAGTTCCATACATAATGGCATCGAACGTACTTTTACAGGAATAAAGAATTTCTTTTATATCCAAAACCGTTTTTGTTTCATTTAAAAAATCTTTTGTAGCGCTCTTATTGCTCTTATGCATTGAATTCCACTGGGCATATTTCATACTCCCCATTTTCGACTAACCGGTGTTGGCAATCAATTTCGAACAAGAGAAACAATTTTCCTGGAAAAAAATGATATCGTTATCGAGTTTACCACTGAAAATTCCATAGAATTTCCCCTCGTGATTTTTCTTCAATTATTAGTTTACTAGAAGAAGTCTACAGGAGAGACAGTTTTAAATTGACGAATAATCAATAATGGATGTGGGTAACTTTGATCTTGATGTTAGTAATTTTTAGTCATTTTAAAAAGTAAACACAGGCACTAAAGACTTATTTTTTTAAGAAATATCGACTTGCGTTTGCATTTATTTCAAATAAGCTCTAGCTTAACTAGTTAAAAACAATTAAAGAAAATGATCAATAAATTCCGACCGAATTTGAAGTCCGAGTTTAAAATTTTCGGTGTGCTCAATTCGCTTTTTTTACGTTTGTACTATTTGTTGAATTAATTTCTTTAGATTAAGAGGTATAACAAAGCAAATGCGTTTGTTAGTCAATTTAAAACGAACGAGCTCGAATTCGGTCGAAATTTAGCACAGGGGTTACTGCGTTGTTTTCAGTGCCAATAGAAGAAAAGAGGTTTTAAAAATGTTTGGAAACCTTTCATAGAGCGGGATCTGAACAAAAAAGTAGAAAAGGTGGCTTTTTAACTGGACCAAGTTTTTTTTTTTTCCAAACATTGAGCTGTAATTTTTTTTTAAGTCAGTTAAATTCCTTGCAACACTTTATACACCCTGTGGGCCTTGCACGTTAGTTAGAAATCTAAACAATACCCAGCTGCGTATTTTATACACAAAAAAATGTTTTAGTCAATACCCGTTTCTTATAACCACCAAAATCAGCATAATATCCCGGATTAGTACAAAAAATGCCCAAAACGTTTACAAATATGAGCGTGAACGTTGAATAAAAAGCTATGGTATTCGAGCATAGTTTTTAAAATAAATTTCAGATTTCGGGAAATAAATGCCGATTGGGACTGACAAAAGGAGTATATGGCTACTCCTTTTGTAAGTCCCAATCAAAACTCTGTAGTAACAAAAATGTTGAAATTTATATACTAGAGATTCATTCAATTATAAAAAAATTTATTTTTTCAATTAGTCTTCTTAAAATTCGATTAGTCTTTCAATCAATTATTAAACAAGGAATTGACGTTTAAATTTTTCCATTGAGGACTTGTAGGGGGCTGGATACTTTCTAGTTTCTTACAAAAAGTATAGCATTGTGGTTGCAGTCATCTTCTCTATTTTATTGGAAAATACAATTTCTGATGGTCCAGCAGTTATTGTTCAGCTGGTGTAAGTAAAATTCCACTCTTTAAATGAAATATCCATTTAGAATAAAATATCAGAATTAATTTGTCCCTACAACCACTAAAAGGTATTCTGATGCTGATAGGCCATTGTGTTGTTTTCGAAATAGCTTACTCCCAACCTATCTCAGCAAACTAATTGTCAAAAGAAATACAATTTTCCAGAGCAGATCACTGTAGTTCAAAGGGTGTGTGTTGTACCGTCTTTACCATAAGGCGACACGCAATCTATTTTGGTTGATATAGCTTGACAAAAGAGAAGAAAATTGGATATAAATAAGGGCATTGTTAGCAACTTTATGGCAACAATGATAAGCCAATGTCATTGCCGATGCCGAGTTCAAAAGAAAATGTGGCACTGCCATTTAGGAAATAACATAGTTCCGCATTTCATCGTCTAAACTTTTTGTCGGGCTGTATTAAGAATTACCGTCAATAATTCAAATTAAAATATCAACCAGACAACAAATCACTTTTTTTATTTTTTTACTAAACGGATAATATTTGCATGCTTATAAAAATACTTTAAAGTACCCAGAAAGTTATTTGAAAATTATGTTTCAACTTAGAAACTCAGATTTCTTTGGAAATTTGGTTTTCTTTTTACTATAAATATTCTTAAACCAGTATTTGAAGACCGAGCATTTAACTTTGCAGAAAATTATAGATTGTTTTAAATTATTTTCAATACAATTTCGGAATTTTTGGTTTCAAATTTTGTTTTATAAACTTCTTTTTCGCCTCCATATATAAAAAGGTATAAAAAACAGCTAGATGTCTGACTTTAGGCGAAAGGTACAGGGAAATACCTTCCATGGGCAATAACTTCACCTTGAGTGGGAAATAATTTCACTTTTTTCATGTGAAGTTATTTCCCACTTAAAATGGGCAGTTACATCACCACCAATATTGTGACTTTATTTCCCACCAACAATTTGAGAATTTGTTGATTCTAACTGGAAAACCAAAACAAAATCGAATTATTTGGAAGCATTTAAGTATAATTTAATTAACATTGTGAAAAACTACTTTGCAAAACATTACACACCCAACCTCACACCTACTCGCATCCTTAACAGTGACCCCAAGTAGGCGGGTTGCAGGGTGAAGTTTTTTCTCATGCGAAGCTATTGTCCGTGAAGTGATTTCTCTGCAACGAGGCGGAAAATGACATTTATTTTGCTGCTGAAGCCCCTGAAGCCTGAACCTCCTCCGCTTTGGCCGCTGAACATCTTCCGACAAAACTTAGATTTTCAATAACATATTGTATATAACTATCGTAATAATCTTAATCTTAATCTTCAGCTTCTTAAATATTATTTTTTTTTTCATGATTGGAATACTTTTGTTTAATTTATTAGAGTTACTAACTGACCCGTGCTCGCTTTGCTTCTCAGAGTTGTTAGAACATTTTTGTTGACTATTCTAGATATTTTAAAAAATAAGCTACTGGGGTTAGGATGGACATAGTTAAAAGGAAAGGAAGATTGATCGTTATTAGTAACCAAATCATTTAGCTTTAGTCTCTTAAGCCTCTTAAAATGTTTCTATTTTCTTCCACCATTTTTTGTATTGAAGTATTCGCATGGTCGTGGATTTAGTCATAACGCTTAACCTCATATTTACTTATTATGTCTTTGACATACTCTACCCCTAGATTTCTGTGTACGAGTAGTTTGTCATTTCGAAAGTACCATGGAGCGATAACACTCCTTCTAGTGCTTTGTTCTGAAAAGTTTGAATCATTTGTAGATTCGGTTTTCTCGTACAACCCCAAGGCTGAATTCTACGGGTCTTAGAAACTTTTAATATATCAGGGGTCAGATTCCGTATAACAATAATCGTCGGGACGATATCGTTTTTGAAACTTTGATGACCAAAACAAGTTATATTCTGCCCGAATTTGTTTCAGTATCGTCAGCTTTCATTACTTTTGTAGAAAAGAAACTGGATTAAGGTCTCAACCTCGTAATTTTGGCACTTAGTTGCTACTTTTGGAGGTCTATCGTTTCAACGATAATCGTGTGAAAAATTACCAAATGAGTTCCCAGGAGTTTGCTTTCAATTGAGAGTTGGGAGCTCCTTTTCATAAGCCACTCCATTTCAGGGCTCTCAGTTTAGCTCTTTTGGAGCTAGATCTGGCCCTTTTTTAACGGTTTTGGCACACATTAAACAATTCTAGCTCCTAGCGAAATTTCTAGACCTCTTAATTTACTTAATTATTTCAGTACCTATATCAGTATTACACACCCTGCTTAGGGCGCAAATTTTGTAAGGTATCGAAAAAATCGAAAGTAGAATATTTGTAAAAAGAGCAAAAATTTGCATTTCCCTCTGATTAGGTTCAATAGATGACCACCATATTTGATCCAGACGAACTGTTTGCTCGATTTGTCATCGAGACAATGTGTGCCATACTAATAACATATTTTATTCTCGACTTTAAATTCACGGAAGCTCACAATTGCGACATTTGTATGCAAAATGTAGCCACTGTCAACTTCTAAAATTAAGAGTCGAAACCAAAAATGTTTATTGGTAAGGCCCTATGTATATATATATTTACTAGCTGACCGGGCGAACTTCGTACCGCCTAAAATTGATTAAATTATTAACATCCCTTGTGATAGTTGAACCTCTCTATTGAACGAATGGTGCTTCCTTCAAATTAAAACTTTGTCCGGTCAGATTTTCTCAATCAACGAAATCAACCAGAGCACAAGGTGGGCAATCGGCTATTCTCGCTTCCGCCATTCGACAGAGTATATCCAGAAACGCGATTGTCCAAAAACACTGTGCTTAACGATAAGGTCCATGATCGTTTTGAGGTTTTGTTTAAAAAATCTTGCGTGATGTCATTACCGTGTGTATGACATCAGCACACAGTAAACATACAGCACATGCTCATGGGCGCCTAGGTTCTTTTTTATATGGACAAAATCAGATGTTGACATTACTCACGAACGTGTTTACCAATTTCTTTCAACCTTTAGATAAACTAACTACACGACCATGCAAACAAACCCTAAGAATTTGATGGAATTCGGTTTGAGTTTTTGCTTTGCAACTCTCTTTTATAAATATAAACAGAGATTAAAGTTGAAGGCTTAAAATTTTCTTATATCTACAATAAATACTTTATAGCATATCAAAACATGTAAGAATTTTGTTAAATTTAACTTCTAGTTTTCGACGCATTTTTTTGTTGCGTAATGTAGCGCAATTAAGCGCATTTTGTTTAGTTTTTTAACTCCCTGACCCTGACCTGCTCCATGTGTCTTAGTTTAATGCTTAGTTTTTTTTTCTCTTTTTGACATACTCCTTCCACTTAAGTTTAGCATCTAGCATCATAATTAAGTATTATGGAAGTATACGGTACTTCTTTTCCGTCTATATTACCTCTTGCCGTATTTGTTTTCCTGTTGCTAAAGTAAAATTGAACGGATTTGATCTAATGGATTTTTATTCTCCTTTTTTTTCGTCCAGTCGCTTATAGACCTTATGGAGCTTTTTAGGTTGTTCGCTGCTTCTTTCGCATTGTCGCCAGGTGTCATTAGCAAAAGTATCAAGGCTAGGTTCTCCTACAATATTGGCCCCGGATACAGCCCTCCGGTACACCTGTTGTTATCTTCTTCGGATCGGAAAATTCATTTTCATATCTTACTCGGAAATGTACGATTTAAAAATGCTATTGAAATCCAAAAGAAAATTGTCTTTCAGATTTCATTTTCGTCCTTGGTGCCAAACTCAAATGCTTGGGCTACATCTAAAAAAATTACCGACTGCAAACAGCAGTGCCTTTTCTATAATACTTGCAATTCTATGCACTCGTTGAATATAGTCGAATGGCTTTCTCGAAGCCCAAATTAGTGAGCGGGCGCTAAATGCCAGTACTATATTACTGGTTAGAGTCTCTCTGGAATAGCAGATCACTGAAATTTTTCTTTTTAAAATTCAACAATTTTACACTCGAAAATACTCGCCCGTGTGCGCCAGTTCAATGAAGTTCGACTCTAACCAATATTTAAACAAAGTTGCATATCCATCGACAGAACCAGTAATTGAAGTTCAAGTAGCGTCATATGTTATCGATCACAAAGGTCTAAGCTCGAAATTATTTCAATCAAAAATTCAATTTTCGGCGGATGAAATTATATAAAAATTTGGCAGATTACTCTTCGTACTCAAAGCAAGAAAAATGATTGCAATTATAGCCCAAATTGGAAAACGATTTAGTGCATATGTGATTTTAACTCGTCCCTAAAATAAAACATCACACAGACAAATAGATATGACAAGCTATAGGCAAAGTGTCCTACACTGTTCTGCTCCTCCGACTGCAACTATACACTTCGACAGGGAATTTGTTTTAACTTGCGAAATTGGGAAATTTGCTTGACCAACCATTTTTAAAACTCCAATTTTTGTTCTCAAATAATTTCCCACTCAAACGATTTTTCATCAAAAATCACTCCAAAACCTCTACAGTTCGAAAAACCTTCGTGTCGGTGGTTTTTACGCGTCTTTGTCTAAACATACCGAATTAAGGGAAATTCATCTCTCGTGTCTACACGCGTCTTTCCCAAAGTAATTTAGGAAACTCACAAAAGGGACCTCGACGGGACCTAGAAAAACCATGCCACCACGCAGGTACCTATCTCCTATACAATTTTATCCGACTTCCGGATTAACCGGATTTACGCGACGTAAACTTGCGCTGAATTCAATCTACATTTGCATACGCTTACGTGGGATCGTCACCAAATTTTCTCAGAAAATATACAAAACCACACCCAGCGCGAATCCAGGACCAGAAAATTGGAGTAAACAGGAAAAAAAAACTCATCACAAAATAATAAATCACCACCGGATGCGCAAGCTGAAGACATCGTTCCACTGAAATGTTTGGGGACCGCTCCCTTATTTCCAACTGTTTCGCTTTGTCCTTCGAATTCCAAAAAAAAACGAGAAAGAAAATATTGTCACAGCACATAAAACAAATCGTTTTGTGGGAAGACCGACTTGTGTCGTCTGGAAAGAACGCCTCTCAAAGGGGGACTGCAAGAAAAGACTCTCAGTCTACGGTGTTGGTGTTGTTATATATTTTAAATACAATAATAATTATCAACATAGTTCACGTATATATTACATATATAAAAAAAAAATTAAATAATACAAAACAAGTTCCCTTAAAATAAGTTCAAGTACGCTCTTGTTTCGTTTGTTTGTTGTTTTTTTTTTAAATTAATTACTTATCGTCTAAATGGAAATGCGAAGTGGAAGATATTCGAGTTCGGCCCAGTACTGCGGAGTGGAGTCTTCTATGATTTGTTGTGGGAATCGCCCTCCATGCGCCACACTCCGAAGAGGTAGCTCAGCTTTTCTGGGGGTATTATGGGGCCGGTGCGGCGGCCCTTTGACTCGTCGTTCAGGACTGACGCGCCGAGTGCGAATCCCCCGAGGTTGCCGGTGTTGCCCTGTGTCACACCGTGGTTGTCCAACGCCTTCAGAAGGCTGATCTCGCTGGTCGATAGAACTCGGCATAGAAAATCGATATATCTGTGGGAGTGGGAAAAGGGAAATGATTAGACATGGAGGGACGAGTGCGGAGCAGTGTGTAGCACCTACCTTGTGGCTAATTTCAATGTTTGGATTTTGCTGAGTTTATCGCTGGGGAGCGTCGGAATGATCTGTTGCAGGGACTTGAAGGCGTCGTTGAGACTCTGGGTGCGCTGGCGTTCTCGTACATTGGCCATGACTCGCTGAATTTGGAACTCCCCGGCGTCCTCGGACTTGCTGGATTTTCTCTTTGTCCGCCGGCGGGGTTTGCGAAACTTGGATGGATCACTGCCAGCCGACATCTGCTGCAGATCGTCCTCGTTGTGGTACATGTAGGCCGATTGCCTGTACTCCATTTCGTCCCTATCCGAGCTGGAGTATGTGCTGCCGTTCAGGGAGTTGGCCTGCTCGTAGTCGAAGAGTCCCTGCGGTGGGGCACCAGCCCCAATGGGACCTTGGGCCATGGGATGGGCCGCCATCTCTGATGGCTGATGGAATGGTTGGTACTTGAAGTTGTCCTGACTGGTTTCGCAGATGTCCTCGTCGTTGACGTTGTACTGATCAAAGGGCGGCGACACGTTGGCCGATTGACCGCTCACCTCATCCACAGTCGTCGGCAGGTATTCTATGAAGAATTTTCCATTGGTGGTCGGGACTTCCCGAGGAATGTGATGGAAGTGATCCGCGTCGTTGTATATCAGCGACTTCTTGCTGTCCTGGAGCATTTCGGTGCTGCAATCAAAGTCTTGGCGACGTTTGCCGTTCTCGTTCATAAAATGCTGCAAGTCGTTGCTATTGTACACAGAATTGTTGTTGTTGTTCTCCTTTTGCAGTGGCGGTGTTCCGTTGGGTGTGCTGCTGGCCGAGCTTAGAATTTCGCTACTCGGAATGTTGTAGTCGTTGTCGGGCTCGTGGTCCATTGGGCCGGCGCCGTACCCATGTGGCGGGGCATATCCCTGCATATTCTGTTGCATTTGCATGTAAGTTGGTTCGGCTTGAATGACTTTGATCACGTTCTGATTGAGATTCATAATGTTGTCACTGTTTCTATGGTTCAGGGGCTTGTAACTAATATCCAGTAAAACTTTCGGCGAAGCAGATCGCACGGACATAGCTCACAGTAGCGGAGGTATTTTTATTATTTTTTTATTGTTTTTATTGTTTTGCAACGTGTGGACACTTTTCAAATATTTATCCGTCTTTGAAACACAATCAAGAGAATTATCCGCGCTCACTACGAGTTGCTTGTCATCACCGAACGAATAGATTCAAACTGACTGAGTGTCCTTATGCGCATCCTAAAAGTAGCTACAATGCGCATCTAGTTCTAAAATCTGACTCGATTTACTAATTACTGCCAGAGTGGGACACGCGATCGGGTGGTAAAGTTGTACACACGCAGGTAGCTGTTGATAGAAAGGGACAAATGTATTTTTGAACAGCCCATCATAAAAGTCGGTGTGACAACGGCTCGTCCAATCACAGTGGAGTGCGGCAGAAGGAGAGAGATGTCTATAAAGCGGGTGAGATAAAAATACATCTTAAGGGAGCTTTGCTGTGTGTATCTTTTGGATTGGCGGCTACCTTTGTTCGTCGCTGGGTGTTCTTTGAATAGTGTTTACTTGAGTTCGAATTTGATGCGCAAGGCATTAGTGGTGAATTAAGTGAATCTGATATGAATTTCAATGCGAATTGCGATTGATGTCAATAATTTTGTTATTTGGCATTGGGACTTGGGTACACCATTCAAGCAGATCTCAATGAAGATATCTGCAAACATACAAGTGACTGTGGGGGCATTTAGCGATTGAAGGCAGAAATGTGTCTTAGGAGAACTTATGAAGTGGATATCAAGGATTAGGTATTTTGAACAAATGCTTGTCTGCACATTCTCATCAAGGTGTACCTAGTCACTTATAGGGAAATTTCGCTTACAAATTGTATTTGACTGGAGGCAGGGGTGCCTACGTAGTTTGTTCTGACAGAAGTTGTATTTTTATAATTCAAAATAGTAAATCAATCAAAGAAATCTCAGACTAGTTGCCTATGGATTTAATTTGACATTTTTGTAAAGGTTGATACTCGACAGTTATACCTTCAAGTTTCATACAGCCTTTAATAATATTTGGCTGCTCGCACTTTCGTGAATAGGTTTAATTTTGTTCAAAATTGAAACCAGAACTTAAAGAATTATGGGAACTTGTATAGCTTGTAGGTATATTACTCCCATTGGAGGTGTTATATTGTTCCGCAAGCTTCGTCACTTTAGTCAGTTATTGTTTTCATTCATTCATTTTCAATGTCGCACTTATCCATGCTTAAGTGACCCCTCTCAACTCAATTCTCGATTAGATAATCCGCATACAAGTCGACGATGCCTACCCGGATGGCACAGATTTGGGCTCGACACAGAACCGTCCCAAGAAATTAAAAACTCACCCAAAACGAGTGGTTGTGATTGGCTAGACCCAAGGTATCCTTGGACCAGTTGCCTCAACTATTTGAGTCCTTTAGTGAGGCCTTAAGTGCAGCCTGGCTGTCATTCAGCTGTTCCTCATACAGTTTAAAGGCTTGAAAAATCGATGCATATGAAGTCAAACCTTAGATATATGCTTTGTGTTTCCCTATTCGAAATCTCCGTCTTCAAATATATTTTTCAGGCAACAATGAGTATCTTCTTATAATCTCTTGCCAACAACAGAAATGTGGCAACCTTTCTACTTTGTTCAAAAATTGTTCGCCTAGGGCACATCGTTCAGTTTATTGGGGCAAGTTTTAGGAGCGTGGTTGATTAGTTCAAAAATGTGTTCAAAATGCAAGGTTGACTTCCTTACAGGGTTAAAAACAACAATGGCTTTCTCAGACTAGTAGAGGAGGAACTATTTAATTGAACTAGAGTTCGCCCAGTGCTAAAACTTATTCTGACCTTATACACAACATATTGGAAAAAAAAATACACATAGCTTTGCATCTCTGCACAATCGTCCCAACAAAAAAAAATCAAGTGGATATATTAAGGCGGTGAAAGTGAGAATACAACATATCAAAACATAAGTTGGGAAATAATTTTTCAATGGATTTCGCTACCCAAATCAAGCGAGTTGTTACTTCTCGCCTTGCCCCAGTTGGATATCGTTTACCTTTATACGAAGGCATCAGCACCGGAAGTAAAAATTTGGCATGCCCTTAAGCAATTTCTACGTACCTATACATCTTCTGACTCAAACCTTTCTGAAACCAAAGGTGGGATTCTCTGCGCATTTCAAAAAATTAAAAAAGTCACGTGAAAACGAAAATTTGCCTCATTTGGGTAAACATTCTATAAGGCAAAAACGTTCAAACGTTTTTGTATGCACGAACAATTTGCTTCTATAAACTAGAGCAAATCATTCATGCACACGAAAACGTTTCAACGCTTCTGCCTTACAGAATGCGGACCCTACTTTCGTGTTCTTCTACTTATTTTAACTCATTTTCGTTTTCTGTTTCTGTTTAAGAAGCAGTCCAGTCTAGAACAATTTTCATACTTTGAGGAGCTTTTTTTATTGTCAGTTGACACCACCACTTCAATGTACTCACGCGAACCCCTTGTAGTTTTTTTCTGTTCACGTTCTAAATATACAATTTAATTATAAATATTTTATTTTGTTGAACATACGAGGATTTAGATATATACATATTGATCCGCTTATCATTTGTTTGGTTGATTTGTAGCGGGATGATTACACTCAAAGTAACCGCAAGTGGTATCGCCGGCTGTCTTGAAGACACACAGATATATTCGTACAAGCTATAACCAGTTCGGCAGTTCGGGAATGTCCCTTCTTTTGGCATCTTGTTGGGTGCGAAATGGGATCTACGTCTATCTACTGACTAAATATTCAAAGGATATAAAAAAGTTCTTGTTATTTCCCTACAACACGAACCTAAAATCTCTTTCGTTTTGCTATTTTCTTACAGAATTCCGCCCTGAACTTGGCAACACAAAACAGCATATCAATAAAACCAGAGTCGTTTGAAGATGACCAGTCAATAATATCGACACTGCGCAGCACGAGTTGCACCAAAAGTCACGTCTTTTCAGTCAGGGATTATTCAGGGTAGCGCCAATGACATACATGTCAGAAGCATCTAGACCAGAACCCTTTAGTTAGAGTTTTGCTTAAAAATAAATAAATAAATAGTTGGCGCAACAGGTCCGTAGGGACCCTGGGCCTAGCTTCCCACAACCATTCGTTTCGTGTGAGTTTTTCATTTTTGGGTCGAATAGAAGGGAGATTTTGTTTAATCAGTTAAATATTGATAAAAGAATTTAATTTAAAAAAAAAAAAAAAATACGAATGCCTTCAAAAGGATTAGAACAGTTGTAGATCAATAAGATCGCCTTTTGCTAGACGGACTTAACGATTTTCTATACCAAAATCACCTTTGCTCTAAAATGCGACTTCCAGGATGAATGAGTCCAAGAAGTTGGGCTACGAGTTTTATTGAAAGTTCCAATGACACTTCATTTAGTTCGAGTTGAGACAGGCTCCTACTCCTTATCGTGTATGAACACACCATCAGTTTTATTAGGTAACATGACATTGGTACACCCAGTCTTCGATCATGTTTAGAGTCGACACGATGCTAGCATATCTACTCGCGTGGAAACCAGAAGCGTTGAGTCCATTTAACAGAGAGTTGACCTCCATGCAGCACTTTAGTGGGGACGGAAGACTGCCATCTAGCACCCTCTCAAGATTTTGCTGAGCGGTTTCTTTGCCGATGCACATATGTTGCATTTGTGTCGGGGAGTGTTAGCAAAGCAACTTTCTGTTCATACTTGCTCCAAAATTTTGACTTTCTGTATTCCATCAAAGACAGTATTTGTAGATTGTGCTAAAAGCTACAACTGAGCTCAACGTGCAATGCACCCTTAATTTCATTCGGTACCAATCGAGCTTCTCCTTCTAAATATAACTTGAATCCATTATAGGTCTATATAGGAATCCTTATGGCGGCGCCATGAATGGAATAATGGGATCCAACACCCAACTGTGCTTCTCTTCTCAGCGCAGCGCTTACCAAAAAATAAAACAAACACGAGGAGCACATTACGAAAATTGGAATAACACGTCACACAAGAGCGCAAGTACCTTTGAAAAACGGGAATTTCCCTCGCAGTTTTAAAAGCCGACGCAAAGGTGCGGAAAACACTGCATTTGTGTCCTTTTTGTGTACACTGCAGGATTCCCACAATAATAGCTATTTTTGTTTGCTTGATTATATGCATAGAGCTGAATCAAACTGGGATCGCGCAGCACTTGAGCCAGGAGTCCGCTCTCCGGATGTTTGTAATTTCCAGGATGTGTTATTGTGTTCATAAAAAAATATATGTATTTATTATAGGATAAACAGGGTTTTCCTTTATGATTGCAAAATACCCGCAATAATCACTAATTATGTAGATGCCCGAGAGTCTCTGGAAATCCGGCTACCTGTAGTTGATTGAGACTGCGAGTTTGATACCCGCGTATCGCATCAAGGAATCCCCCGTCTAGCCGAGCAGTGGTATTTACATGCGTGGTATTTTTGGTTTGTGGGTTTTCTGGTTGGGATTGGGATATCCCTTCGATAGCGGCAGGATGTCGTCTACATGCCTGCGTTTTTATTGTGCATACACAATTTCTAATTTTAGGTCGCAGACAATTGCAAGAATGTTGCACGAAAGTGTTGCACCAACATAATTGATTTGCCAACACTCGGTTATTGAATGAGAAAAAATGCTCACCAGCAACATTGTATTTCGTTGCGCGGCAGTAAAAATGTCATAAACGTGACAAGAATGCGTCCAGTCACACTTTCATCTTTGATGACGGCTGCGCTCGGTTGCATTCCGCCAAATGTTTGTACAACGTCTGGCGTGGCTGCTTCGAAGCAGGAAATCGTTTTTATGTGCAAATAAAAACAAATGAACCGTCAAAGGCAAGAATGTATCTACATAATAATTTTGACAGCCATTAATTAGACAAGTCGGTTGTTTTGGGGCGGGTAAACCGAGTGGGAGGGTCAAACAGATCCGTGACTATGTGGGAGAACGAACGCTTTCTACCATTCAGTGTGGTGGGACAAAGTTGACTACACCAGAGAGGCGATTGGGAGCTTTGGGTGCGATTATTTGCTAAGCATATCTGCAACCGTGTGTAGTTGGTTCATACAATTTCTGTAGGATGGCGCAGTGCGTTTAGCTATGACAAGAGCCATATCTCGCGTGACTATATCGTAGATTTGAGGTGAACGTTTTACCGTTACGTTTTTTTGATGCCACATGGCAACAGGAATGTTCATATGTATGTACCTATATTTTTGTAAATTTTCTTTTCTAATTAACTATCTAAAGTATCTATTTAATCACTAGATGCAAAAATACTGGTTGATGATTTACGGCATTCTGCAAGAAAGATCTGCAGCAGAATTGGAATTTATTCATCGAAAGATGATTTATTTTTTACATTTTAATTGAAAGACCTATAACAGGCAAAAAATAATTAATATTTTTTATTATTTTTAAAGTTTTATATATGTAGAAAAATTTGTTTCTTTAAATGTTTTGAAAGTTACTTATTATTTTACTTAGGTATTCTTCCATATACATAAAAATCAATAATTGGTGTGCGTTAGTCTGTTAAGAACTCGAGAACGGCTCCACCGATTTGTATGATTTTTATTGGTATTGTTTGACTTGAGCCGGGGATGGTTTAGAAAACATTCGGAAAATTCTTAACAGGTGGCGCTGTAGGCACATTTTGTTTCTCATCTATCTATATTAAAGATACGGGCCGCGGGCTATAACCGGCCCCCGAGACAATTACCGCAATGCACCTACTGTATGTTGCTATGTCAAGTTTCTTGATATTCAAAATAATATTTCAGCTTATTATATCTCTGTCTAGAAAAAATATATAACTTTTTTTTGGAATAAACTATTCTTACTTAAACATAGTAGGTATTACAATTTGGCATTTCATTTTAAATATGGCCCGCTGTCCTGCTTGAGAAAAAAAATTTCACTTATGGAGTTTGAGTTTTACACCCCTGTTCTAAAGCCTAGTATCCTGGCTCGCGCTAAATTTAATCACCCATACAAAAATATCTACAAAGATAAAATTTAGCGAGGCAGTTTAGCAAAGCAGTATCCAGTATCCTGTTCGCTAAATTCTTAACTTTATGTAGATGGACCGACGAAAAGTCTCCACTCATTTAGCTTGCGAAATAATGTCCGGTATCGTAATCGAAGATAAATTTTGACGTAAAAAACGGAGGAAGAAGTTTCTGTTGCGTTTAATATAGAAACGCAGAGAAACATTATTTGTTTGAGAAAGAAATGAAAACGCTAAGCCAAAAAAAAACTTATATAATGTTAACGAAAAATCAGTTTTTTAAGCTTGAAATGATCTTACGTCTTTTTGCAAATCAGCAGTTTGTTTGCCTTTTTTGCAAATACTAGGAATTTATGGGACAGGAAGAAAAGTGTATTCTTCTGCTTGCTGTTGCAGAAATTATTTGAGCTTCTGCAGCAATGATTATAAACAGCGTTACCAAGTCAGTGCTTTCAGCGTTAATTACAATGCCGGAAATTTAATTTTAGTGTGGGATTATCGCTTGGGCGTTTTTTTAGTGCTTAAACAAATATTTTAGTGTTTTTTTTTTAACGCTGCAACTGCAAGCCGCCTTTTCTTCTTCTATCCTTCTATACCAGTTAATTTCTCTTCACCTTTCCGCTAATTTAAGTATTGCATTCACTCATTCGCAAACTAAAGCAAATAATACCTTTGTCGCATTTATATGATTTTCTAGTTGATTGTTAATTCTTGTTTATTATGGTATTCTGCTTTCTGCCTGTCCTATTATCAGGGCCGGACCAACCATATGTGCAAGATGTGCAAATGCACAGGGCGCCAAATTCCGGGGGCGCATTGTTAGGAAAGAAAAATTTGTTTTATCTTGCTCGAACAAATATTATACCATTTGCATTTTAAACAAAAAGCTTGTTCAAATAAGCCCAAAATATCAACATCCATTACACGTGTGCTGAATTATTTCTTGCACATTAACTCACATCCCTTACAATGCTGCAACTTCAAGGAGAATCTAACTCAAAATATAGCAAAATAAAATATCCCAAAAGGCCTATGCAATTAATTTCTTGCCTACCTAATCTGAAAATATTCCACCCTGTTCGTATAGGTATATTTCTTTCACATCCTCTTACATTTTGCAAAAGAGTCTAGTTCAAAAATCTCAAAACAAAAAAGTTTCACCTCGTATGTGCAGGTTTTATTTCTTGCACATTCACTCGCAAAATTTTCATATGAAAAAAATCAAACAAAAACAAGTAAAAGTGTTATCATCGGCCTGGCCGATGCTTTGATACCCTCCACTGCATACAAGTCATGCAAAATTGGTTTTGTATGGGAGGTACCAGAACTACTTGACCGACATAGCCCATTTTTAATACTAACTTGACGCCGATAAAAAGAAGTCCTTTCACCAAATTTCGTTCACCTACGTCAGTTACTTTGGGTGCTATCGTGCTTTCAACAGACAGACAGACAGACAGACAGACAGACGGACATGGCTAAATCGATTCAGAATGTGATCCTGATTCAGAATATATATACTTTATGAGGTCTCCGGTGACTCCTTCTTGGCGTTACAAATGTATTGGCAAAGTGAATATACCTTCCTCTGGAGGGTATAACAAGTAAAAGTGTTATCATCGGCCTGGCCGATGTTTTGATACCCTCCACTGCATACAAGTCATGCAAAATACCAGAACTACTTGACCGACATAGCCCATTTGTAATACCAACCTAACGACGATAAAAGAAGTCCTTTCACAAAACTTCATTCACCTAGGTTGATTCTTTTGGGCGCCATCGTGCTTTCAACAGCCAGAGAGACACATGGGTCCAATATTGGTTTTGTATGGGAGGTACCAGAACTACTTGACCGACAAACCCCGTTTTCTATATCAACCTGACGCTGATAAAAATAAGTAAATAAGTGCTCTCACCAATTTTCATTCACCTACGTCAATTACTTTGGGCGGTATCGTGCTTTCAACAGACAGAGAGGAACATGGGTCCAATATTGGTTTTGCATGGGAGGTACCAGAACTACTTGACCGACATAGCCCATTTTGAATACCAACCTGACGCCGATAAAAAGAAGTCCTTTCACCAAATTTCATTCACCGACGTCAATTACTTTGGGCGCTATCGTGCTTTCAACAGACAGACAGACAGACAGACAGACAGACGGACATGACTAAATCGATTCAGAATGTGATCCTGATTCAGAATATATATACTTTATGAGGTCTCCGGTGACTCCTTCTTGGCGTTACAAATGTATTCTTCCTCTGGAGGGTATAAAAATCATTCTTACGGAATCGTATGTGTCTGAATGTGCAGGTTTTTTACCTTGCACACATGGGATCGATATGGATCGGATGGGATTTCTCATCTACGAAAGAGAAATTTCTCTTACAGCTACAAAGAGAGCAAATAGCTTTTGATTGTATTTTATGAAAATATAGTATTCTCTTCCACTGAAAAAATTGAAGCTGCGACCTGCGAGGGATGAACGCATAGTGGAATCGTTTTTACGGAGGCGATTCTGCCTTCTGCATAAGGAATTTCTTTGGCTCTGACTAATGGAATTTTTGTTTTGTTTTATTATACCCTCCAGAGGAAGGTATATTCACTTTGCCAATACATTTGTAACGCCAAGAAGGAGTCACCGGAGACCTCATAAAGTATATATATTCTGAATCAGGATCACATTCTGAATCGATTTAGCCATGTCCGTCTGTCTGTCTGTCTGTCTGTCTGTCTGTTGAAAGCACGATAGCGCCCAAAGTAATTGACGTAGGTGAATGAAATTTGGTGAGAGGACTTCTTTTTATCGGCGTCAGGTTGGTATTGAAAATGAGCTATGTCGGTCAAGTAGTTCTGGTACCTCCCATACAAAACCAATATTGGACCCATGTTCCTCTCTGTCTGTTGAAAGCACGATAGCGGCCAAAGTAATTGACGAAGGTAAATGAAATTTGGTGAGAGCACTTATTTTTATAAGCGTCAGGTTGGTATTCAAAATGGGCTATGTCGGTCAAGTAGTTCTGGTACCTCCCATACAAAACCAATATTGGACCCATTTGTTTCTGTCTTTTGAAAGCACGATAGCGCTCAAAGTAATTGACGTAGGTGAACGAAATTTGGTGAAAGGACTTCTTTTTATCGGCGTCAGGTTGGTATTGAAAATGGGCTATGTCGGTCAAGTAGTTCTGGTATTTTGCAAGACTTGTATGCCGTGGAGGGTATCAAAGCATCGGCCAGGCCGATGATAACACTTTTACTTGTTCTTATACCCATTGTTTTGTAACGATACAAATACTGCGATATCTTTGAAGTTTGAAATTCAAAAATTGCAAAAATTGCGCTTACAACAAATGGTTTTTGTCCCATCTACATATATGATGTTTAATAATAATTTAGCGATCATTTTTCTCTGGTGTGGAGAAACGAAAATCTAGCGCGAGTAGAAAACTAGACTTAATTGTATAATAATAAAAATAAGTCGCATTGTGTTTGAAATTGATGTTTTCTGTAATGCGCGAACCGATTATGTTTCTGCAAATTTCAGATGAATGGTGACGTCAATACCAATTTTTTTTGTAAGTGATAACTTCTTATTTGCGGGTAAACCGATTCGATACGTAACGCGTAACGGCGCCAGTCTGTCTGGCTTTCCTTTCTCTCACTCATACGGCAGCGGTAGGCAGGCTCCTACTCTCTCACTCTAACCCACAGCGGCAGCCGTATTTCGGACAGACGCTTCCCCCTCTCTCTACTCAGTGTTTAGTGTTTAGCTATACATATACTGTTGAGAGTATGCATATAAGTTTAATAATCCACTTCCACTCTATATTATTTCTGTAGTTTCTATAGTAGTAAAGGGTGGTTAAATTTTAAGGGCCGATATTGAATGTGAACCACACCTAAACGTCAAGTTTTTTCTGCATTTCATTTGACATTTCTCAATTTCAGACTAACTCAATTTGAACCATGGAAAGATATACAATCGAGCAAGGCGTTGAAGTTATTCAGGCTTATTATGAAAATGGTCATTGCCACACAGCTAACGAAACAATGGCTCTTTTGCGCGACAAATTCAATGGCCGTGTTGTCTCACGTGGTGGCGATGTCAATTGGCCGCCAAGATCATGTGATTTGACACCGTTGGACTTCTTTGTTAGGGGTTATTTGAAAGAAAAGGTGTGCGTTGTAAGATAATTTCCTAAATAATTTGTGTTTTATTCAAAATCAACATCGGCCCTTAAAACTTAACCAATCTTAACAAATTAAGTGTAAGAAAGAAAATATTTTCTTGGTGCTTATTATTGCATATATTTACTTTTTTAAAATATTAACAATTGAAAAAGTAGAATTTTGCTACATTAAATTTCAACTACGCAGTTGTGTACAAAGTTTTCTTTCATTCATCATGTCAAGAAATGAAGTCACGAAAGAAAGTCGACGGCGGAAGAAAGTAAAAAAAAGGAGGCAGCTTGATCGTTGCGCGTTTCAATTTGGCACTTTTTTCGAGAGCCTGCCACAATTTTTTGCTATTTTTGTCCTTTTTTTGGTTGGAGAAGGCGCTTCAAACATTTTTCAAATGTTGTTATTTCCCAATAAAAACCTTTTACATAAACGCAGTTGCCGATCACAATACTATTATGGTTTTAGAGTAAGCAATATTTGTATATACATAAAAATGGTGTGAAAAATGTATAGTTATTCATCAATTTAGAACGGCTGGGCCGATTTGGCTCAAAATTTTCTTTCAGTTGTTCGTAATTGCCAAGAAAATGTTTTTACGAAAGAAAATAAGTTAATACTTCTGTCGCGCGTCCCGAGAAGCACATATTTTTTTTATGTCCAATCATTTGGGCTTTTATCGCTTAAATCCTTTCTTATTGGCCTCCTTTGTACTCCCGTTTTTCTTGAGGCCTGTATTCAAAAAATCAGTTGTCAATTTGACAGACGCAACGGCTGTTCCTACTCCGACACAGAGGGATGTTAGTTGATGTTTTTTAAGATTAGAAAATTATTTTATGAATTAATGTTTCCTATAGTTTATCTACTCAAATCCTTTCAAGGACCTTGAGTTGAGCACGAAAAAGAGGGCACAAATCCCACCTCCAACCAGTAGAAATAGAAACGGATTGTCCGCACCGCAAATCCGGTATGAGCATAAATTTCATTTAAACTAAATTCTTTGCAAGTTACTCTCTCTCTCTCTCTCCAACTACCGGATAAAGCAACATCTAATCATTCCCCATTACACATCCCTGCTAACATGTTGCAGCAATGCCTTGGCAATACTGAATAGCGGTCATTTCACTTTTTTTATATATTCTTTGAATTCCCAAGACCTTCAATATCAATTAGCGCGGCGCCGCGCAAACCAGGACCGAAGTCTACAATGCATAGAGCGTCAGAAACACGCCTCAGACCAATAAGACACGTTACTACGGTGTTCCACACATCACGCACATTATCATTTTGGTGAATTAATTAATTTCATACAACTTTGTATCACGTTAGATATATCGCTGCATGGAAGTTTTGTTAAACACTTGTTTCGGACCTCGCAGCACACAGCTTGCCCCTTATGCCGCCGCGCACATATTTAGTTGTCTTGGCCGTTTTATGTTCAACTTCAGCAAGTTAAAGCGGCTAAAGTTATTTATCGCCGACAAGCACTCGTACTAATAACTCTAATGTTATTAGTGCAGGAGCCCACAGTAGTGGGGTGAAAAAAATAACTAAAACGAGATTATTTTAAATTAGTCAACGGCACCCAGCATCAGCGCAGCAAACTATATAGCGAGACCAACAACGCAGTGACTTTAGTCGGTAGCCTGTGTGTCACTGATTTATATCTCATGTTCCTCCTGCATGAGAGAGTGTATAGTATATAGAGGTAGGGAAGGATCCTAAAGCGGTTTTGAAGATCTCGGATTGAGATCTGGTTTTGGGCTTATGTCGTTTTTGTTCGAGACGCTATACCACCCCTCGCTCGCCGGCCAAGAGTGCTACCGCACCGCGAACAATCATACACCCAGCCGAGGGTTGATATTAGCATTCGACTGATGAATGGGCCAGCAGTGTGCGCAATGTAATCCGTGGTGAGAAATGCCAGCGATCAATAAACCTCTCACCAAGATTTGCACAGCACGCCGCAGCAGTGACCGGCGCGTCGTCATTGAGTACTTCATTCCGTCGTGGTCCTGGTGCTCTCTGCGGACACTTACATTGGTTGGATAATGTCCGTCAATTTGTATCCTTCATAATTATTACTGGAGTGTGTAGCGTGGTAGAAGTAGAGGAATCATGCAGGATTCACAACATTCTTCATTTGGTGAACTGAGTTGATGGGGACGGACTTAGGTAAAGGCTGGCGGCATTCTGGTGCGGTTTAGAGAGATTTGTCATGTGTGTCTTTGGAAAGTTGCAATTAGTGTAAGAGGGTGGTTTCCAATCTTCACTTTTTATGTAATCAGTAGTGTCAAGATGAAGGACCTCCCGACTCTGCCGATGAGTGTGGCTTGAACGAATTTAAATTCACACTGTAACACCGCTTACAAGATGGCGCAAAAGAACCCAAGTCTGTAACCAGTTTATTTAATATTTTTTTGGTGTTTAAAAAAGAGTTGAGAAATGGAAATTTTGTTTATGCTAATGCAACACACTGAACACAACTGAACCATCGAAGGCAAACATAAACTGTCTGTCTAATATTTTTTTTTAATATTTATAGAAACATACAACAAGGCAAATAATGGCGCTCTTATGAGACGTTTTCGGTGATCGCATTATTTCAAGAAGGAGTGCTTTCGATCGGTTCGCTTCCGAATTTTTCCTCTGGGGATACTTAACAGAGCATCTAAACTGGAATAAACCAGGGACCATACTCCAACTAAAGTATTTTATTCAAAAAGAAATTCGAGCTGAAATTCTTGCGTGTAAAGTCATGCAAAAAGTATTTGAAAGATCGCAACTTTGCGAAGGTGAAAATGGACACCTGCCACATTACCTTATTTTCGGCACTAGAATTAAAAAAACTCCCCATTAATGAAGCGCGTTCAAAAAATAAAAAAAAATTATTAAACCCTAAAGAAACCCTTCGTTTCGCCACCCTGTTCATTGTGGAAATATTATTTGTGCATATTTCTCCGAATAAAAATTACCCAAAACAGCGGCGACTGTTTCAACTGATTTGCAGCGGATAAGTGAAGGCTAATAAGCCACGGTCAAATTTAAATTATAGACCCCGAGTTTCATTTCCATATTAAGGCATAAACGTAAAAGCTACATTTCTTTCGAAAGACATCGGAATTAGGTTGCTAGGAGAGCAGTGTCGTCTTCGAATATGAATATCATCGCATCAATAGCGTGCTGTACATCACAATTATATAACAAATATGGGATGTGCTTTCGAACGTATTTACATTGTCAAAGATTTAAAACAAACCGACTTTACCAAAAAGTTTTCAACATAAGCTGCTGCTGTCAAATCACTTCCACTTGGGATAAAAAAGTAAAGTGACTAGTTTAGGATGAAATTTTTGTAATTGCGTGCTGAAAATCCTACTCCACTTTGCTTTGTTGTGATAAAACCTAAAAAAAACACGTCTTTTGCGATCTAAAACCAGCCAATGCAGAGCGTAACTAGTTGTCCTTTTTTCTTGCGTACCTACCTTGAACTTACCGGTGCCGCTTGTTTCTTCACTTTTATTCGCTGTAAAACAGTAGATACTTTTTCACACTTCATACTTCGTAGGTCAATTTCGCAATTGTGAGTTGGTAAAATCTAGCCGGGACACTAAATATGATTCAGTACCGCGCAATGACTGTAACCATTGAGGAAATAAAAGTGCGTCGCGGTCAGATATGCTAATGGTGTCTGATGCGATGATACCAGTCATGATATCACGTTAGAAGCGCAACTTTTTAAATAAAGGGCGTTTAAATTTCCGAATTTTATTTACCAGCTTTAACCTCTATTGCTGCATGGAATTGTTAACAGTTTTATGTGGTAGGTCATCCCAAATGTATTTTTATTCTCTCAAAATTGACTGCGCTGACCACGAACCCTAGTACTTTCTGCGCCGCCTTACTCAAACGTCTGACAAACACTCGAGAGTATACAGTGTTTGTGAAAAGCTTCCCAATTTAGCGGTCATAAAATTATAGCTCCATTAGTCCGAAAAGTAAAAACTCACACATTTATGACAAGCTATACCTAGGGTTCTCTGGGGTTGATTTGTCTAGCAAAGAATAATAGGCCTAACTATAATAATCATTTTCAACTTTCACACTAAATATTGTACTGGTTACAATGGGTAGTTTTATATTGAAAATTTCTCCATTGTGAGTGCGTTAAATTTAGCCTGGACACTAAATATTATTATTAGTGTCGCACAATGAATTTGAAATACTACCTAACTGTTGTGCAGTATTTTGTTGTTCTTTTGTAACGACATTTTTTTAATTTTTCGTCTAGTACAAACTGCATTCTGTGACCATTTGTGTGTAGTGTTACCAATCAGTTCGAGCGCTCTATTTGTCATGGTAATGGTCCCATTTAATTTTATCAAAAAATCAGGACGGAACTATCTTCCAAACTTTACCATTTTACAAAATTTATATTTTTCTTAAAAACACCCTGTAAACAATTTTGCCTAAACCCTTTTTTAAATTGTTTTTTTTTTTGGGATTCTTTGCATCGCATATTAATTTTTTTTTTGGAAAAACGACTTGTTTAAAAATTGACGAATGTCGACAGGGCTAAACGATTATCATTCGGGTGTTTGTTCGAGTGCAAAATCGTGAATGCGCCTTTATACAGGGTGACCGCTGCTGTTGGGCAAAAAAGGCCCAATAACAAAGTGTCATTTCTGAAGGTATTCAGCAAATTTAAAATTTTGGAACGATATTTAACAACCATTGGCTCGCTAGGCACTATAATAGTGGTATGATTGGCAGCTGCGTTACTTTTTAAGGTTTTTTTTTTCGGAAATAACAGCATTTAAAAAATTTTGAAGCGCCTTCGCTATATAAAAAAAAGTCCATAATAGCAAAAAATTGTGTCAAGCTTTCAATAAAAAGTGACAAATTGCAACTTATGTCGCAAAATGGTCCCACTGCCTATCGACCTGTTTGGCCTACCTTCAATCAAATTTCTGAAGCATCTCCCGAATTGATTAAATAAATTTACGGAATCTTAGGCATCGCCTTTTCATATTGGCTTTGATCGTTAAAATAGCATTTTCAGTTTAAACGTTAAACGGGCTGTTTCCTTCCGCCCATGATTCGTTCTTTGCAGCTAGAAGTCGTTCGATTGAAGTTGTAGCAATTTTTGTTTCCAAAAGATTGAATAGTCCCACTCAACCACGTTTTGGGACGGACACTTTAATAGCATCGCGAAAAAATAAATGTATATTTATTAAGAAAAGTGTAAAAGTCATAAATAATAAGTATTAATTTTAAAATTAATTCTACGACTGATACGCATTTTTCAAATTGTCAGAATTTTTATAAATTCTTAAGTGTTTTTGAAACAAAGTGTTTTATACAAATAACACGCTTTTCTATCGCTCTATTGTATTGCCACGCTATCGAGACATTGTGTCTTAGGTTAGGTTAGGTAAGGTGGCTGTCTGGAAAGACACACTTAGACCAAAAAGAAGTAGGTCCTTTGTGATACCACATGATGAGGGGGGAAGAAATAGAAGGCCAGGGTAATATACTACACCGGGACATGCTGGTGGGTTCGTTGTTGCTGCCGAGTACTTATGGCGATTTACCTACGGCTGTGAGGGAGCCGGGGTGGTTTGTCTTTGGATCTGGAGAAGGGTGCCGATACAGTCTACCCCTTGCCCGTGAACCTCAGACGACCCCGAGTTAGACGATATGTCTTCGGATAAGCGATGGGTGACCGAAACAGTGTACCCTCCGCTAGTAATCCTCCGACCTCTCGTCCGAAAATTGACCAATAACTGTGAACTAGATCGGCCATTTTCTTTGCGATAACTAGCTAGGTGTTTAGTAAGCTTGGTCAAAGAGGGAGTGACCGGTCGACAGCTAGCCTACGGATAGGCGGGTGGTAACCGAAACGGTTGTACCCTCGCCTGTGTCCTCTGGTAACTTATCGAATAGAGTATAATTAAAAAGAGTTGTAGTGGTGGTTGGTGTAAGATAGGATCGAAGGGGAGACCGATGCAGTTACCCCTTCGCTGCCATCCATAAGCAAACCATCCAAATAGTAACTGATGGGGCCAGCTGCTAAGTTATTAAGATTATTGCAACCATTTGGTCTTGCTGATATATTTGCTGATTTTGCGTGTGTCTATGAGAGACAAGTCATTAAGGTCTACGAAAAAGTATTTTCCTAGGTGTGTTTTGCGCATATTTGCGAGAGCCGGGCAGGTACACAGAAGATGGAGAACGGTTTCCTCTTCCTCCTCATCCATGCAGCTCCTGCAGAAATCGTTGTAGGGGGCTCCTAATCTACGAGCGTGCCTACCTATCAGGCAATGTCCTGTTAATGCTCCCACTACGGAGCTGATTTTGTTTCTATTAATGGAGAGAAGTTTCTGAGTCCTTTTAGCATCCAGGTTTGGCCAGATTTAACACATTGTGTCTTAAAAATATTATTTTTAAATATTTTGTCGGTCAAAACATATATATTTATATGTAAAATCGATGGCCCCGTGCAAAAACAACCTAAGTGCACCTAATATAGTTTTGTTATGTGTACCTTCGGAGTCCCCATATCGTGCTTTTATTTTTTTATTTTTTTTCAAGCAAACAACCAAAAACCCTGTAAACAGAGCTGCAAGTAAGATAACAACTAAAGTATGTTCTTGCACGGGGCCATAGATATGTCGCCTTTGGCTGTTCGTAAAATTTAAATTTGGACCCGACACTAAAATGATTATAACTAGTTAACCGCGCTCCTGTTTCAGGATGTAGTTATTTTCCTTCGCGACTGGTCAGAAAATTTTTTTTAAATGTTTAAATTGGTTTTACACGTGAAAAACACATTTTTTTTGTGAATTGAGGGATCAACTTTTAACCATAAAAACACAGAACTATCCTATGAAATTCAAAATAGTTGTGACCATTAGCCATGGGTAATGGAGTTTGGTTACATTTTCCAGCAATTGGTACTGAAACCGATATAATAGGGTTGTCGAGTTTCTGTATTTGTTACTCGTTTTTGTTTTTAGAGATGTGCGAACTTATATCGAGTAGATAAATGAAATCTCGCAGACTGAGTGAGTCGATTAATGCCCCTATTATCGTTAGCGAGTCGAACAAAAAAAAAAACGAATGTGACTTATTTGTATTATGGTTAGCGAATTGAACAAAATTCGTTCGCCTGAACTGTCAAACCGTTGGCGAATTTAAAGTCGCCTTATTGCGGTTTGCGAATTTATGAAATATCATTCGCCTAAAACTTCAAATTTTGGCGAACAAAACTATTGGGTGAAACCTGAGGCGAATGTAACTTATGAATGAAAATTCAAGAAAAACGTATAAAACCCATTCAATTCAGATTTCTACATACATATGAAACAAAACCCAGCTATAGCCAAAGGGTTGGTACAATTTGGAGCTTCAAAAAAATCCAATAAAGAATATTTTATATTTAAGGCACACAAATTTTTTATTTTGAATTCCTTTTTTGTTGACATAAATGTTCGAATTGTCGTTTTGGTGCTGTCATTTTCGTTTTTATTATATAGGTAGCCTTTGATTTCTAGGCGAATGAATTAATTCGCCGACAATAATCGTACAAGGCGAGTGTTTCGACAACTGACTCGATTTAAGCGAATAATTCGACTCGCTAACGATAATAGGCCTATAAGTTGCGTTTCGCAATAGTCACTCTGTAGGAATGGAAAATATATTTTCCCTTAAATGCAGCACTTTGTTTTCAGAATACCTCAAAGTTAAGGAAGTGGAACGCCCTCAGTGTGAAAATTTCTTCTGTTCTGCCTGTATCTGCCTAGGATAATTTCTTTTAACATTTCACCTCAGCTTTTCGGTTGTCATTAGCTTCAGTAATACTTTCGTCAACTACCTGCAGCAAGTGAAGAAACTCCTGAATGCCAAAGCGGCTGTCACACCCAACGCCAATTGATACCAATTGCTAGCAACAATCACAGCCTGTGACTTCGTCGGTCGCAAGGAATGTGGTTGTTTCCACAGTCAAATTGATTGGAATTTAAATGCTAAAAATTGCTGGCCGACTATCTGAATCTAGTCAGTTTATTAGCTTTGTGACCAGTGTACATTGTAGCCTCTCACGATCTCATATCAACGTCTACTATACTCGTTCTCGCAGTCGCACTAGAATGGCGGTATAGTTATCGAATACCCTCATTAAAGTCCAATCTCGTCGTGAAAAGCACATTTTCCACGTCGTCTGTCCCGATTTGAAGATCGAAAAGCATAAACACAAATATGCCAGACGCATGTCCGTCTCTTGATAAATAATCCCAGCTCGCTACCGTGTTCGCCAGGTAATGTTTGCATTTATCTTTCACCTTCTCCGCGATGGACGACAGTCGTCGTGGTCGTCGTCGCGTATAGCGTACGGCGTATATAGTAGCGTCACCGCGCCAATCGATTGCATTAACCAAATTACAGATGGATTGAAATTTGTCATTTGTTATTATTATTGTGTCGATGACATGTTCGTCGTTTGCATTGATTATGGTACTGGCGTCCCCTAGAGTGGGCTACAGGTTTCGAGGTGCTTCTGGATAGCCTACCGAATGTACCCGCAGCTCTTCGATGCACGCATTCTCACCTGGAGGGGTACTGATGCTGGGTTGCCGCTGCTGTGGACCGATTTGATGCGAAAAATTGGACACTTGCGGTATATGTACTATGGGATGGTGAAAACGCGCCGCACCTAGTTTGGGGAACACTGAGGTTGTGTTCCACGTTGTGACTGTGGGTCCGGATTGTGGCCGGATTTCTGTGGGCTTCAATGACTGTACAAATGGTAGCATAATTTTTCTTGTCTTTATTTAGATGGCTACTTAGTTTATGGGGTCCCATTCGGCACAGAATGGGGAATACTGTGCGCGCGGTCTCGTACGGGGTCCGGTAATCAGTGCATGATGTTCTATTTGAGATGCATTGAGATGTATTTGATGTGTTTTGAGTGCCTGGAGGATCCGGAATACCATGTGGGTTGCATGTGTAAGGTTTTATGGCGGACATTTGATTGAGGGGGATTATTTGCTTCTATATACGAGTACATGGGATGAGGGTAGGCTATAATTGCTTTCGAGCGTGGCTTTCACTTTGAAAAACTTCTGACTGTGTACATAATTTTCAAATTGAGTACGGAGTTCAAACAGATAATCGCAATAAAATTAGCTAACTGACACGTGGGTATAGACGCAGTCCAACAGAAAAAGCGCATAGCTTGGGGGTTCTACTCAACTTTGGCTTGACATTGTTGGATATATTTTACCACATACTAATAGAACAACCTCCAGAAAAACGCGTTCAAATGTTGTCAACTGGCCCCTTACCTGAACGTCTGGCAAACATTCATGGGTATTTCTATTTTGAGCGAGCTTCCCGATTTAGTCGTCCTGATACACAATATTTAGCCTGCTCTGTTCAATAGTTTTCTCAGTACAGCAAAATAAATTCATGACTTGTCTGTGATTAACTCCTTGGGAGTAACCCAATTCTAAACGATAGAGGGTCATATAGTTCATTAAATTTTTTTCTACAGAAATGCTTCTGACACTGCTACAGCAAAATGGAATTTAGAGATTTTTTTTTTTTTTTTTTTTTGAGGGTGGGTGAAAATCTTCCAAAGACACTATGAGAATAGCAAGCGCGTGCTCATAGTAGTGTCAGATTTCTACTGACTAAAAACACCACCCTTCGATAAATTGTTAGATACTGCAACTAAGATAAAACTTATCAAGCAATTTTTCTATAACGAAATAAAAACACTTTTGACAGGTTACTTTCCACTGAAAGATCCTGCATGTTCCGCAATTAAGACGCGGTTAATCCTTATCTTGCCAAGTCGAAAGGTTTCGTTCTTTGTAGTCGGCGCAATAAATTACTCTCATCCAAAATTTGTCGGACTGTATTGTTGATATGCCCGATTAGTCGGTTTCTATGCTTTCGCGCGAAGCTTCTAGTTTCAGCATCGATTGTAGGAATTCCGAGATCCCTGTGGATATCGTCGTTTCTAGTATACCACGGTGCTTGGACAATTTCTCTTAGTACTTTATTTTGAAAAGTTTGTAAAATATTGGCATTTGTTTTCTTGGTACAACCCCAAAGTTGTATACCGTAGGTCCACACCGGCTTTAGCACTTGCTTGTATAAAAGCAGTTTGTTCTCGGTACTGAGCTGGGAATGTTTTCCGAGTAACCAGTACATTTCTCTATATTTGATATCGAGTTCTTTACGTTTCATTTTCACGTGCGAATTCCATTTCAGCTTTGCGTCGAGTGTCATTCCCAGGTATTTGGCCTCGTTAGCAAAGGGTATTCGAGCCATGTTTAGGAAAATTGGCAAGTCATTAGTTTTCCTATATGTGAAATTTACGTGAACAGATTTATTTTCGTTGAGGGCGATCCGCCAGTCCCTCGTCCATTCATTTACTTTATTCAGTGTGGTTTGCAGCTTTGCAGTCGTTTCTTCGATCGTATTACCTACTGCAAGGATAGCGGTGTCGTCGGCGAAGGTAGCAAGGATAGTGCCATCTTCTCTTGGTATATCGCGAGTATATAACAGATACAGAAGCGGCCCAAGGACGCTTCCTTGCGGTACGCCGGCCGAAATTTCTTTAAGCTCCGAGTATTCTACACCATGTCTAACACGGAAGAGTCTGTTCCCGAGATATGATTCTAGGATATCATATAGGCTTACGGGGAGAATTTGTCGTAATTTAAATTTTAAGCCGTCGTGCCACACCTTATCAAAGGCTTGTGAGACGTCGAGGAATACGCTTGAGCATATCTTTTTTTCTTCAAATGCTTTCTCTATTACGTCAGTAATTCTATGCACTTGGTCAATCGTCGAGTGCTTGGTTCTGAACCCAAACTGGTGGTCAGGGATTAGATTATTATCTTCTATAACCGGTTGTAGGCGCCTAAGTAATATCCTCTCGAAAACTTTAGATATGACTGGAAGAAGCGAAATTGGTCTATACGATTTTACTTCATTTGGCGGTTTTCCTGGTTTTAAAACCATAATGACTTCCGCGACTTTCCATTGGCTCGGCACGTGTTTAAGTCTGAGCGCAGCATTTATAATATATAGAAGCTTAATTAATGCTTTTCGAGGTAGAACTTTGAGAACTTCTCCGGTGATCAAATCATAACCAGGAGCTTTCTTAGATTTTAGAGATTCGATTTCACGTTTTAGTTCCCTTAGCGTTGCATATGTAAGTGAAAAATCGTTAGATAGTAATTCCGTCCCACCATTGGTACTGCCGTAAACCGCTCGACCATCGTACGGTTTAAAGGTTTCCTGTAGATGGGCGGCAAAAACGTCCGCTTTTTCTTTATCTTCCCTTGCCCATTCATTTTGATTTATTTTTATTGGCGGCGCTGGGATTTTGGGCCTTTTGGTGCCTTTTACAGCTTTCCAAAGTGAATAATTGGAATCTTTTTTCGCTGTTAAACCTTCAAGGTAAGAACCTATCGCCCGATTTTTAAAATCCTTAATAGCTGTCTTCAACAAATTGCACAAATAATTCAAATGTGCTTTATGTTGCGGAGCGCGACTCTGTTGCCATTTTTTACGCGCTTTCCTTTTTTCGTTGACCAATTCTTTTATTTCGGGCGGATATCGTAAACCGTATTTGGCCGGCGTTTTTCTTGGGTTAGGCGTATTATTCCAGGAAGCGAGCTGAACGACTTCAAAGAAGCGATCAACTTCAACCTCAAGTTCGTAAGGTGTCGTAAGTGGAACGCTCAGTTCAACATTCTCTTCAATTTCGTTCCTAAAGTCTTCCCAGTTAGTTGTTTTACCAGTATGTCTAGCTGGCTCTTGGTTATTGACTAGTTTTGCGCTCAACGTTAAAATAACCGGTGAATGATCAGATGACAGATCAAAGCTCTCTTCAACTTTAATGTGGTTGGTAGATATTCCTTTCACGATGAAAAAATCTATCAGATCAGGTATTTTTGAAGTATCAGTTGGCCAGTAGGTCGGTTTGCCCGTCGAGTGGAAATCACAATTGTACTCCATACCTGCCCCATAGAGCATTCTACCTTTTCGCGAGATGAATCTAGAACCCCAGAACGTGTGTTTCGCATTAAAATCGCCGCCAATAATGAAATTTGGTTTGAGCGATTTAAGCAAGTTAGTATAATCACTTTTTTCAAGCGCGGAGCGTGGTGGACAGTAGATAGATGAGATTCTAAGAGTACGCTGATTATTTTTTACTCGAATCGTGCACAGTTGCATAGTTTCAAGCTCTATCTTCAGGTCTTCATATTGTTCAATGCAGTCTTTAATAAACAATGATGATCCACCTCTCGCGTTTCCAGATGGGTGACAAGCGTGCAAATCATTGTATCCTTTTATTTTCAAAATTGATCGCTCTTTTACGTGGATTTCAGAAAATAAGCAAATGTCAATATGCTTTTCGCGCATGAATACTTCCAATTCATCGAGTTTTTGCAAAAGTCCGTTTGCATTCCAAGTACATATTTTTAACATTGGTTTTTCATTCATATTATATTTGAAGTACGCGTTTTCCTTGAATTATTTTCGAGCTTAACCAACCGATCGAGAATAATTTTATTTATTTTGCTTTGTTCTTCAAGTTTCCCGAGAATTACTGAGAAAACATGAGAAACACTGTCTGGCGAAGTTTCAACGTTTTTTTGGTTCTTCAAATGCCACAGCCTGAGCGTAGGTCTGCACTCTGGCTGTCCGAGGGCCACTATTCGGTGGCTTTGCTGATGGCAATTTTTGAATAGGGTTTCCTTTGACAACAGAGGTCGAAGGCATTTCTGCCGACTCTCTTTTTTTGAAATTCTTACGTTCAGGAACCGGAGGTTTCAGATTGTCTACTATCCCCTGAACGGTCTTACGCTTTGTCTTAGTTAGCGGTTTTGATTTAGCTTTTTCGGGCTTAAGGAGCGCATCTCCGTTTTTGAATTTAGAGATGGAATGGTGTGGAAACACATCAAAGTCCACCAGTTTATACCACTTTATCACTAATGCTCGCAAACCTTCAGGATGATTGATCGGACATTCGTTTTTACTTTGCTTTGCTGATAAAAACGTTCTATTAAAACGAAGCCCTCCTTTTCACTAGACGGAGAACTACGACCGTCCTGACTCAACCAGTGGTAAAAGGCAGCACTATTCAGATACCCATTGAAGAGAAATACCAGTGAGTGAATCATAGTTAAGAAAGACCTTTTGTTGGCAAGGTACATCAAGTCAAAGTCAAACTCCTTTTGATTTTCGATCAATGTTAGGTTCCATTTCGGAAGACATCACCCAGAAAGGTCCTTTGGATCTATACGGATTGATAAGATCACATCTAACTTAGTGTGAGAGGGCTTTCGCTTTAGTTTGTGACTTATTGAGGGTGGCTCTGAAACAGGTCAAGTGTCTTCATAGAAATTGACAACACTAGGCTCCACTTTTTGTTAGGCAAATATGCCTCTGTCTTTCAAACAGAGATCTTTACTCTCCTCTTCCTTCGTCAAACTGAACCAAACAGAAAAGGCTGAATGTTCATGCCAAACATCTCCCACATATCAACAAAACTATTTTTAAACCTAACTTAAAGTCGGATTCGTGTAGTCCCAGGGTACCTCACTGGACATTTTGAAGTCAATAACACCTCATGACTATGGGAATATCCCAAGGTAACGCAATTGAAAACTATGCAATGAAGACGGAGCAGCAGAGCGCATACTTTGTCACTGTAATAATCTGAATTGAGGCAAAAGACATATTATCTGACAGCACACTCAAAGATCTAGGATTCTAGGATCATGAGCGAGCCCTAATTGGAGGATAGCACAATAAGGGCAAGTTGTGGCTGCAGTGATATATGATAACTTGGGTCCACCTCCCCCAAACAATCTAATTATAAATGCTATTTTTATTGCTGCCGGCTGTCGTTGAAGGCATCTATCTTCCAAAACAGCTCTTTGAGTTAGATCGCTAAGCTAAAATCCTTGACTCTAGTTTTTGCATATATTCACCCTCGTTTTGTCATGCCCTGTTTTTTATTACATGATATACAACAAATATTTTTTTGATCATGTGTAAGTATAACCCCCAAAAAGGAGTTGTCCAACATAGAGATTTATTAAGTGACAAACACTGCGACGATGATGACCTGTGATTAAAATACTAAAATACTATTACTTGAAGTTAAATATTTCAAGACTCCACCCAAGCACAGGGATAGAATATATCCAGTTTAATACTCCCCGAAAGGACATTCAACTTAAGCGGTGAGACCACCAATTGTTTTTAAATAAGTCGCAGTTCCTCTCATAATACCTAGCGAGTAGAAGTTCCGGTTTATGTTAAAAGCAAAACACTCCAATATATTTTTGTATATTTCTACTCTGCAGACTGGCAATATACTCGTACTGTCACGAATTTTGGTATTTTGTCACTTAATCTACCAACAATTTATTTAAACAAATTCATTATGACTGCATTTATTAAATTTGTGCTTTTGTTTATGTCTTTTCAGGTTATCCATCCCTACGAGTCCTTTCTAAGACGAGGCGAGACGCATCTAATAGCAATGAAGCCAACTACTGCTGCTATGTTGACAAATTTCAAGGAACGTTACTCAGCTGCTCGAATAGGTACCATCAACAAATAATTTCGGAGTGAAAAGCTGTTACGATTTTTTTTTATAGAGATTCAAAAGTTTATTTAATAGGCCTATTATCGTTAGCGAGTCGAATTATTCGCTTAAATCGAGTCAGTTGTCGAAACACTCGCCTTGTACGATTATTGTCGGCGAATTAATTCATTCGCCTAGAAATCAAAGGCTACCTATATAATAAAAACGAAAATGACAGCACCAAAACGACAATTCGAACATTTATGTCAACAAAAAAGGAATTCAAAATAAAAAATTTGTGTGCCTTAAATATAAAATATTCTTTATTGGATTTTCTTGAAGCTCCAAATTGTACCAACCCTTTGGCTATAGCTGGGTTTTGTTTCATATGTATGTAGAAATCTGAATTGAATGGGTTTTATACGTTTTTCTTGAATTTTCATTCATAAGTTACATTCGCCTCAGGTTTCACCCAATAGTTTTGTTCGCCAAAATTTGAAGTTTTAGGCGAATGATATTTCATAAATTCGCAAACCGCAATAAGGCGACTTTAAATTCGCCAACGGTTTGACAGTTCAGGCGAACGAATTTTGTTCAATTCGCTAACCATAATACAAATAAGTCACATTCGTTTTTTTTTTTGTTCGACTCGCTAACGATAATAGGGGCATAAGTAAGACCTTAATTTACACCAAGAGTAGTTGCGGTTTATAAAAAAAAACATTTGTTTAGCTTTATATATAAAATTGAAACTATATTTTCCATTAACTGGTGTACCACAATTGGTTTTAGTAAATCCTTGTTTATGTTAAATTATTTAATTTTAAACAAATAAAGACACGTAAAAAATATTAATTGAGTTTTTATTCATAGGGAATGAACCCAAGTAAGTAGAACAAGGACTATAGGTGACAAATAGTAAAGAATATCAACTTCCCCCTACAGGTTTAATGAATATTTGTGGCGCATTTTGAAGAGCATCCTCCAATCACCATTGGTACCAAATTTCATAAATGTCCTTTAACCCGTTTTCATGATATGGACTTTTAAAAGTGATATTTCATTTCCCTCCAAAACTATTAAGCGTCTTCAAGTTCTTACAACTTTAAAATGGATGAAGCGATTTAAATCAAACATCGCAAATAAGATTTTATTCTAGCTTGAAGATTTTCCTGCAAAATTGCTTATAAAGCACCTTAATGTATAGCAGAAGGGACCATTACAACAGTTTTTTATCAAAAATAATTGTAAAATGATCTTTTGGCCCGATCCTGCTAACAAGGACGAATAGTCCTTTGCTCCCATCTGATAGTTCAACTTAAGGTTAACACTCGCTCAAATTTTCATAAATATCCATTGAGCCGTTTACGAGTTATGACGATTCAAACTGGCAATTATGGCGAATCCCCTTAAATCGGTAAAAAACCATTGCATACTCAAAAGGTGCAGCAGAAAACGATGCATTTTCTAAAAAATGTTTCCACTATTTTTAACTCTGGCAAGGATAACTCGAAAACGAATCGATGGATAATTATGAAATTTGAAAATTTGGTTCTACAGAACTTGTTCTCTAAAACAAAAAAAAAATGTTTTGTCCTTTGTACCCAGAAGGGACCAAAAGGACATTTCTCAAAACTGGCTATGAACTCCACTTTGTAGCACCCCAGTAATAAAGTTTTGATTTTTCGTATATGCCATCCTATAGAATATCCTATAGGCAAAAAGGAGTTAAAATTTGATGGAATTCCTTTTAGCCGTTTAGGAGTTATAAGGAATAGAAATGAAAATGGTCCTTATGCTTAAATTTTTGGGGGAAAAGTACCATTTTAATTTCAAAAATCTGTATCTCAAAAACGGATCGGAGGATTTTATTAAAATTTTGTAGAAATACGCACCAGAGGGTAATTGATAAAAGCATTAGGCGATATTTTAATATCTTATTTAAGACAGATTTGTGTGAATTTTTTCATATAAATTTTTAGAAAATCGTTCATAGACGCAACGTTCCCTCCAAGAAATTAATTATTTCCTTCTCTGTTCTATAGAGCAGCTTGCAATCAATTTAATGTACCAAATTTAATTTAAATCCATCGATTCGTTTTCGAGATATAGATTTTTTAAATAAAAATGATACTTTTTTCCCAAAAATTTAAGCATAAGGACCATTTTGACTTCTGTTCCTTATAACTCGTAAACGGCTTGAAGGAATTCCATCAAATTTTAACTTTTTTTTTCCTATAGGATATTCTAGAGGATGGCATATACGAAAAATCAAAACTTTATTACTGGGGTGCTCCAAAGTATAGTTCATAGCCAGTTTTGAGAATTGTCCTTTTAGTCCCTTCTAGATACAAAGGACAAAAGTTTTTTTTTTTGTTTTAGAGAACAAGTTCTGTGGAACCAAATTTTCAAATTTCATAATTATCCATCGATTCGTTTTCGAGTTATACTAGCTTTAAATCAAAATAGTGACAAAAGAAATCGGAAAATGCGTCGTTTTTGGCTGCCCCTTTTGAGTATGCAACGGGTTTTCACCGATTTAAGACGAATTGTCACGATTGTTAATTAGAATCGCTATAACGCGTAAGATACTTTTTTGATGTTTATTATATTTGGAACGTATGTAAATCTTAAGTTGAGCTATGTGATGGACTACAGGACTCTTCGTCCTTGTTAGCAGGATCGGCCCAAAGGACATTTCATAAGAGGTGTTATAAAATGCACTTGGGAGCCTTTAGGTATTAACATATTAACTGTATATTTTGCCATTCTCTAGAGCACCCTCTAGTTCAATTGTATTCAAAATTTGATGGAATTCCTTTGAGCCATTTATGAGTTATAAGGAACAGAAGCAGCACATCGTCCTTATGCTTAATTTTTGGGGACGAAAGACCATTAAAATTTCCAAAAATTATGTCTCGAAAATCAATCGAAGGATTTTTATGAAATTTAATAAGAATACGTAATAGAGGTTAGGCTTTAATATAAATTATGCAATTTCTCATTGACTTAATAAGAAAAGGTAGAAGAGGGGGTTTTTGACATAATTTTTGGGAAAAAACCTTAATAGACGCAACACACCCTCAAAGATTAAATTTTTGACAAAGTGTTATAAAGATCAACTTATAGTCAATATAATGTTTCAAATTTAATTGAAATCTATCGATTCTTTTCCGAGATATAGATTTTTGAAATTAAAGTGGTACTTTTTCCCCAAAAATTAAGCATAAGGACCATTTCGACTTCTGGTCCTTATAACTCCTAAACGGCTTAAAGGATTTGCGTCAAATTTGAACTCCTTTTTCCCTATAGGATATTCTAGGCGATGGCATATACGAAAAATCAAAACTTTATTACTGGGGTGCTCCAAAGTATAGTTCATAGCCAGTTTTGAGAAATGTCCTTTTGGTCCCTTCTGGGTACAAAGGACAAAACATTTTTTTTAGACAAATCGTTGGTATTAGATTGCCACTTTGTTTAGCATATTCTATGGTGATGTGACTGACAAGGATCTGTGCTAAGTTGGAATCGAATACTCACCAGCTTTTACAAGTTGTTAGGATTATCGTTGAGATTGGCTCAGGGGAATGAGCAGTTTTAGCAATCGCTTACTTAAATCTTTGAAAAGGAGTTCGGAGAAATGGATGATAATGAAATTTGCCACAGTATACTATTCTACGCTGTGATGTCTATTTAATCAAACGTATTTAATTTCATCCAAGTGTTAAGTGGATACATTTTTGAATAAATTCCTTTGCAGCTAGATTTTGTTGCTGCAGCTTAGACCCAGAAGAACCTTCAATTCTGATCCACATAAAGATTGGAGGAATATAACAATCAACTTCATCAACTCCAACTCGAACAGGGCTGACATCAATTTGCCGGGCGGTCCGTTTCAAAGAAGTCCTGTCAAATGTCACTTCACAGTCTGCCCATCGCTCTAAAATTGCTCCAAATTAAAAATAAATCAAACACAATACCATTTCAAATCGAATTTTTATTCAAAAGCAGACAATATAATAAATACGTGTATATTCAACAAGTCATTTCATTTATATATCTATTTCTCTTTTCAACTATGTATATAGTTTTGTGTTTGTCTATAAAACATTATTTTATTTAGCACCATTTAATTAGATTGAAAGAATCCATATGCATACAGTTTTCGAATGTCAATTACTAAATTAAATTTGTTAAAAATGGAATGCAATTTTTGTTTTTCTCTAATAAAGTGTGAAATAGTACCCATGGGTGTGAACTCGTTTGCAAACAAATAAAAAAAGTTATTTGTTCGTTTTTGTTTTGTTTCTTCAACTAAAACAGAAAAAAAAATCTATTTACAATAAACAAAAATTTCGCTACATTACATCTAAAAAAATAAAAACAGTATTGCAAATTAAAATTTAAATAGAATACATTAAAAAATAAAATAAAAATAAAAACCTCTTATGCATTTAAATTAAAATAATAAATAGTAAATAAAAACTGGGATTTGTTGTTGTTTCTTTGTTTACACTATAACTACATGCTTAATCTGCTAGATTGATAAAATTATTTACTGGTTTTCAGATTCCATTGTAATGCCATAGTTGATGTTTTAAATTAAACAATTCTATTGTATATTCTGTGTAAATGGTAATAATTATTGTAAAGATAATAAATAAAAAAAAAATAAACAAGAAAATGTACAAAACGTTTACTGGCCTCCTAGATGAGATTTTCGTTCAAAATAAAATTAATAATGTTATTCTTAAAGTAAGAAAACTATAATATGCGATTAAATAAGCTTAGAGCTAACCTATCCTGTAATAACTGGTTTTTTGTTGTTAACTGGCTATAGTATACTGGCAATTAAGTTCCGTTTTCGTATAAAAAATATATACCTACATAATATCATTGCCACGCCCCGCTCCTTGTCGTACCTCCCTCTTCGGCTGGCTCTCTACTGGCTATAGATACACAAAAATAAAAGATTGCATACATACGTGTACTAATGAATCTTTTGCTTTCTTCAACATTTCGCTAACTAAAATAAATAAAATACAGAATCGAAGATCAGTGAGTTCAATGGAGAAACGGAAATTTCGTGAGACGAGTGATGATGAATGGGTCATTGCGTGGGCATGTCGGTGTCAGTGTCGTCGCATGTGCAGTGATAGATGATCGGAACGACTGAACGATCGCGTGCATAGTTTGCATCGGAACGGCTTCACACCGGTGTGCTTGCGGTAGTGCCTTGTGAGCTCGTCGGACCGTGCAAAGCGCCAAATGCAGCCCTCCCATGTGCAAACATAGGGCTTCTCACCTACGAAATAATTAATATAAGAAAAACAATATATGGCCTGCAGTTTGAAGATAAACTTCCAACTCACCCGTGTGCGTCCGCTTATGAGCCTTGAGATGGGAACTTTTCGTGTAGACCTTATCACAACCCTCCGTGTCGCATTTGTGCACTTTGCGGTTTTTCGAGAGATCACTTCCATTGGCACTCGCATCGTCGGCCCGGCTGAAAGCACCACTGCCCAGCAATCCACCGCCGCCCCCCACAATACTGCTGAAGGCACTCTTCCGATTGCAGCCGCCACTGCCCGTCGACGAGGTGAACGAGTTGTAGGAAGGACTCAGCGCTTGCGATGCGGCCGCCATTACCTTCCACGGCGAGCACGATGATGACGCCGGTGAGGGTGCAATCGAGCTTAATCTACTAATGGCAGGATTTGATGAAGTTGGACTACTGTTGCTGTAGCTTCGCGACGATACCGGTGTTATCGATAGCGCCGACGGTATCGTCGCTGATCGCGGTGAGATCGGTGGTGGTCGCTCCGCGTACTTGTACGGATTCTTAAAGAGACTCAGTAGGCTGAATTTTCGATCGTAGTCATGAAAGATGGATCTAGAGGCAGCTGCGGCTGCTGCCGCTGCCGCTGTCGAGGTGGTTAGCGATGATCCTGTCATGTTGCTATTGTAGCCGTAGTGATTGTTGTTCGCATAGCTAAGGCTATTGTTGTTCGTCTCCTCCTTGAAACGACGATACGTGAAGAGGAATGGCGAGGCTGCTAACAGCGGAGGTATGGGCCGCTTCGATGAGGCCGACGCTGATGAGGCGGAAGAGAACGCAGACGATGCGGATGTGGGCGAGTAGTTGTGTAACGCTGACGTTGACGATGTGAATGAAGACGACGATGCCGATGATTTGTGATGGACATGATGATACGATCCTGAAATGGAAAGGGAAAGTCCATTAAGTATTTGCAGTTCTTAAAACGTCTACCAATTGACATTGTTAATGTAAACTTTAAATATATTATAGGTCACAACAGGCAATTTTTATATTGAGAGCACAGAGTTCAAGGTCAAGGGGCTTATTTTAGGTTAATTTGTTCGAATTGGCATACTTTTCCCAGAAAGAACCAAGTTGGCAGATATCTCAGTTGATTTTTTTGCCATTTCACCAGTACGAGCTTAGTACATCATAGACGCCTCAAAGTTAGGGTGGGTCGATAAATAGAATAAAAGGTATTTTGTACCCCCAAACCTTGCGGACTACACACGGAACACGTCAAATTGTAATGAAGAAAACCACACGCACAATGGATGTATTAATCGAATGTCTGGGACGTCTCCGCTTTCCTCAACGGTGACAAAGTTAAGTCAGCCTTAGGATAGGCTAGGTTAAGGGGATCGTACAAATATCAACATCGAAGAGCGAATTAAAATAAACGACCTTGTTTAAGAGGAAAGAAGGAGGCGGCAGAAGGCTTGTAGTTAAGAAATCGTTATGCAAATTTTAATATCGTCCAAAGCAGAAAGGAGGAGCTCAATCCTTACCCACGCAATGTAGTTTAAGGTTGTAATGTAAGAAAGCGGACATAGATGACTGCCTTTGAGAGATTGGAAAGAAATGGAGTCTGCAAAGGACCAGAAATTCAAAGAGGCATAGCTTCCCAGAACCCAAAGTTTGTGCGAGTTTCTTTCAGACTGTTGGTTAGTGGAAATCAAAAACTTCGCACCCAAGCCTTGAAGCTTCGTATAAACGTCTCGCAGTGGAGTTTGAGTAAACAAATTTGCTATAGGTCAGAGTGAAATCGAAATGTCAAAAGTACCCCTCTGCTGTAAAATGGAGACCCAACCTTTGGGCTCGAAGAATTTAGGACCATCCAAAATTTTTCGATTGGTTGGCACACGCACTTTTTTCAAGTTTAACGAAAACAAATTGTTCAAAGGCGGCTATTCGATGACGCACTTCAAACGGCCACTTCGAGATGAAAACGCACAGCTATATTTAACACCTCCACAGTCGCTAATTGTATCCACTTTTGCCACCATTGCCACATCTGTTGATCTGTTGACAACCCCATTAGTTTCGGCAACTGGACGGTGCGATTAAAACCTCCATATCGCTTATAAAGACATTAATGCGCGCGCACACACAATACAATTCATGTACTCCGCTCCACATGCGCTGTGGTGGCTCCGACGCCAACCGTATACAGCCATACACTCGAGAGCATTTAAATCAATTGCAATAAATCGCCGTATGATTATTGGGGGGTACTTAGACATAAATTATATTCGGTCTGCGTCGCGCCGCGCCGCGCCAAATCGAAACGGACCCACTGCGCCAGTTCAGTTCACATCATCATCGTACTGAACTTTGGTGCAGCGAAAACGGAACTGTTCCACACACAATTCGCGCAGCAGCAGCAGCAGACAGCTTCAAGCCAAGCGCACTCCATTAGCCCGCCAGCTAGACACGTACAAAGTAAATTAAATGCGAACTAGCACTGGCGCACACACAACACGACACACTGAGCCTGCGCACACCTAGCTCTTTATGTACCTGTTGGCAGATCTGAGATAACCCTTTAAAATATGAGAGCATTTAGATGCCAGATGCGCACGCTTTCAGTTCTATTGTCGCTGGCGCGCTGGGGCCAGATGATCGGCCGCGCAGGGGGTTAGAACGGCACCGCACATACATGCATGCCGACGACGACGCTCCTGGACCATACCAAGTGGTGGTCATCTATTAAACTCACACTTTCGACGAAGATGAAAATCAATTTACCGTACACAGAGGTGTACCGTAAGCACAAGACACTGCTGAGAGCCGAGTTGGGCCTCGCAGCGGGCTAGCTGACCGTTTAATTAACCAAATTCTCACATCACCGCTATGTGGGGGGAAATAATGGGGCGCGCATTTTATGATTATAATTGGAAAACAGCACTCTGTGTATTAATAGTCCAATAAATATTGGCAATTGCGCAGCCCAGCTGCTGGCGCTGCAGATGCTGGGTAACACGGTTGCGCGAGTGAAAGGATGCGCTATTGCCCAGCGCGCCGGTCGTTCGGTCGTAACCTTAATCCCTTTCCGACGGGGATCAAAAGATTCTTATCCCCTGACATAATCCCAGAGCAGGAGACGGCCGTTCGCGACAGATCGACTCTAATCGAGTGATCCCAAAAATGCGCTTAATTGCGAAATGTGATTCCAAGCGACGAGGACGATTGTGGGAATGGGAATCACAAGAAATGATTCATTAGCCGAGACATGTTTTGATCGCGCTATCCCCACTCATGTGCCGATGCGTAGCGTATTGCGGAAATCCATCTCATACGTAGATGCACACAGCTCCCGCGAATTAATCATGAAATCAATAGAGAAACACAGGGGAATGTGTGATCCGGGCACAGGTCGCCACAGGATAATTGCAATTATTAATTCAAAGCAAAGCATTGGACTGTGCGCTGGCTGGCGATGCGATTCCATGCGAATCACCGAGATGCTCTGCCGTGTGCAGATTAATCAGAGTAAGCTACAGCTATACACACATGCGGAGCAGAGAGTTGGATGATGCCCCGAAGATATGAGCCAGTGATTTGTGTGCGAAGTACAGTGTTGAGATGTGAGAAGTATTATACGTAGTAGCGTGCGTGAGTCACTGTGGAGTGGATATAATTTGCGATTCGGGTGTTGCACACAGTGCCTGCGGTCGCATACTGTGCAAATTATGAAGTGATTGAACCTATTTTGATCTGATAACGACAGGCTCATAAATATTGATTCAACATTGTCCCAAGGGTGCTATTAGCAAGCTATGGAGATGGATGGCGAGTCATGCCATGCGAATGGGGCTTCTTAACTGGCCCATTATGATCCGTTTGGTATTTATGTGGACAAGAGCACATGAATTGCTCCTGGTTTAGGGTTGACCGTCTTTCTTCTTTGTAGGAAGTTGATATTCCACTTGGTTTGGAGCACCATAACTTCCGAACCGGAGAAGCACTTTGGTTAGAGAAGAGGAACAGCTCAATGGCTGAAGCGCTAACGCAATCTCTGTGACTTCACAAGTTTGTAACGTCTGAAGTAGAAAATTTGTTATTTTCATTCCCAGGCGATTCGCTTTTCGTTCGCATCGCGCTCCACAGAAGAAGATTTCACTCCCCAGCAAACTCTTCTGAGAGTCCCAGGCGGTACCTGCGGAAATCGTGTAAAGTGGTTGAAGTCGTACCTTATGTGGGTGGAAGAATCGCTGGCGACTCGCGAAAACCCACGCGGAAGAACAAAATGCGAACATATTGTAGAGGTATGCAAATTAGGTAAGGATATGAAATTTACGAAGCTACTTGTGGTGGTAAATAAAAATATGCGAAATACGCGTCGATGAATTATGTTTTGCTGTTCAGAAATGGACTTTTGCTTCATGTAGAAGTTTATATAATAGATTTTCGCTCATAACACATAAATGTGTACAAACATTGTCCACTTAATTCTTAAATGAAAATCATATATTTATTTGGTTTTGGAGGTTTTAAAATTTACCGTCTGATAAGACATTACTAACAGATTGAGGGCAATGTACAGACGATTCGGGCAGCGGCACCGTACAGCGGGATTAAGGAAAGTGAAGTCGAAGAACTAAGACTTGTACAATCATGAATTCAAATAAAACATCATAATATATATATATATAGGGATTCAGTTCTGGACTTTTCCTTTAAACGTCAACTTTATACTTGTAGCTCGGTAGTAGGTACTTAAAACGTTTTTGTTTCCTGATGTTGCGTACGAACAGCGCGAAGGAGGAAAGGAACTGGTGAACATTGGTTTTATAACAGTTGCAATAAAAAGGGAGAAATTTGTAAGGATATGTATATAATCCTTTAGTTCGCCTTGATCAAGCACACATTTTTCGCCAGTCAGGCCTAGTATGTTCTTCCAGCAAAGCTAAAATTAAGTGCCTCTCCAATGTTTCTCTCCACCACTTCGCTTAATGTTCGCTTAATTTTGACAGTGTAAGTTCCGTAAAAAAAAAGAAGTGTGTTAGTAAAGTTGATTGACTTGCTGCTGTTAATTTGCTTGAGTTTGAAATTTTGTTGCGAATACCGATATTTTCTCTGATCTGTCAAAATTTAGCTGGGGAAAAATGTATTTTGCATTAATACGCTTACTTAAATTCTGTAGAGATTTTTCGTGCAGTGGCTAACAATTTAATTTAGCTTGAACTGCGTACTGCTTGGCTTAACCGCTTTGCTTAGTTTTATCTTTGGAGACATTTTTGTATGGAGGCTTAATTTAAGCCCTCGCAGCATACTAGACTTCAGTCAGAAGAATGAATGGTTTGCTGGGACGTTTACAATCTACCTAAATTTAAGTATGACAGAAACGTACAGCTTTATAGAGACTTAAAATTTAAAGCTTAAGAAATAGCGTTTTTGAAGCAATGTTTATATATATATAATGCTTTTTTTCTTCATGGAGGTGCTGCATAAGTTTTAAGAAGGTTTGAGCAGATTTCTTTTTAAATATGTCTTTTCCCATAGGCGTGTTTTGTTTTTGAATTGGCATCACTTTACTCTGCTGACTAGAGGAAGGTGATTTTGACACAAACAGGTTGCCATTTTACAATAAACTAGAGTTTGCTAAGTGGTAGTATTTTTACCATTGTACTTGACAAAAGACTTGCACATTGCTTTTTATTCGACCTTCGAGTAACCGCTGCCCAGAGTCATGATCAGCCATGACCATGATTTGCATTTATTTTATTTTATTTTTTAATTTTTTTCTCTATGAGAAAGACCCCATCCAAACAAAAATGTAAAAATCTCTTTAAACTGCGATTTGGTTACCAATTTTTAACAGGTCATTTGAGAACCGCTTCTGGCAGAGTCGCCAAAAATGTTTTGGTAAAATTTCACAACAGAGTCTTTGCCTTGTACAAGGCGGCGCAAAATTAATCACCCTATCGGAAGATGTTATAATTTCAATCAATCATATTTGACATTTGTAAACTAGACAGCTGCAGTATAAAATAGACAAACAATGGAGCCATTGACTTATTATATACATAACGAATGGTTGTAAGAAGCTATGCCTGGGGTACCTACATGAATCTGTTCGAAAAATTTATTTATTTATGAATCTTTGTTTAGGTAGTTGTTCACACTTTTTTTATTTAAATAAAAAATTGCTTACATCATGGTCCTCCAAAACTTAAGTGACGGAAGGCTTTTGCCTTCAAATCGAAATTCTCTTCCCAGTATCACCAGAAGAGTATTTTTTGTGTCCAAGGAACGGTTTCAGAAGATTTTTTTTTCGATTCCTGACTCTTCTGTTCTTTTAGTTTAAAAAAAATAACTACAACTGACAACCAGATGGATTTTAAGGTTGTTTTTTATTTGCATAATATTGAGATATTGAGACTCGGTTGAGATGCTCAACTCCGGAAGAATTTTCAAGCAATTTGTCTCATTTATCTTATCTTAAGATGTTCCTAGTCTTTTAGTGAATGGACTCAATGGGATTGGCTGTCAAAGCAGTTTACCGATTCCCAATTGATACTAAATATGATTAAATCGTATACCCTTTATATAAAAATAGTAAAAACATTTTAATGCGTCTGTCTTGACATGGGGGTAACCACTAATCTCATACTAAATGACTAACATCTTAATCCCATGTAAACAGACATCGCAACCATAGCTTAACATAATATGAATATTTATTAAGACTCTTTAATTTCGTACTATTGTTCGTTGGAGTTGTGATGCGAGATTAATTTAGACAAGCACCGTGTAAGCAGTGTGGGTAAGCGAGCTGACATATTGACCAATTAATTACAAGACGACGCATCGCTCTGATTAGAAAGATGATCACAAAATGCGAATGACAAGGTCAACAAGGTATGTTGTGACTAAACTCCGCATGTAACGGGCAATTTTTAAGTGGACTGCTAGTGGCCATGCAAGTTTCATACAAACCTTTGGAGAAAAAAAAGCTTTGTTGGATTAACAACACAGAAGGTGTGAAACCTCTCTTTTCTGCGATATCGTCAGAAACCCATAGCAACATGCAAAAAGCTTACATGTTTTAGCCGATGTAGTATGTCCTTGCATTTTTGCCCACAAACAAGTTTCTATTAAGGCTTCATAAGAAACCCCTTACACAAGTTCACAAATAGAAGAATTGTCACAAAAATTCCAATTTTCTAAGTCCCAGATTGCTTTAGTGAACAGTTTTGAGAGCTGTTTATGCCGGCTCCCAATAGACCAATTCAAGAAAATTCTTCGAGTAATTTTTGTCCCGTCTGCGTAGACGGTGAATGGAGAAGGAGCTGCTGTTCAGCGAAATCGACTCAGTCAAAAGAGTAAAGGTCCAACGACTGAGGTGGCTGGGTCTCGTAGAACGACTTGACACGAATACTCCGGCCCGGAAAATCTTTGAATCCGCACCCGAGGAAGGCGCAGTAGAGGAAGACCGCGACTCAGTTGGTGCACGCAAGTGGACGGGGACCTTAACCAAATTAGCGTGCGAAACTAGAGACCAGAGACAAATCATACTGAGACCCACAACTGCCAATCATCTTGCCGCTGGCCCCCTCAGTTTTTTTTTAAATTCGCCATTTTGTCCTATCGGTGTTTGTCAATTGAGAATTCGTGTGACATGCAGAAAAATACAAAAAAATACAAAAAAATACAAAAATAAATGCTGCCAACCGCGGCAACCGTGGGGAAATGTGAGAGAGTTCGGGAATACCACATTTTAGCATTACTGAATGCCATTGGTTAGTTATTATACATTTTTAAAATTTGATTTGTTTGGTTAATAAAATTATCTTAAAGAGATGTCCTATATACTAGAAATATTTTAGGACAAACATGGTTGTGTTTTTTTCCGCTTTTCGATATCATTAACTTCGATTTCGTGTGTAAATTTTCCTCAACCAATCTTCATTCTTAATTTTTCGTGAATATTTTAGGGAAATGTATACTTATTCCTAAAAAAAATATTATCCACAAGTAATGACCAATTTCAAATTTAACTTAAATCTCTATAACCAAAGCCTGTGGGAACTTGCAAAAAATGGCTTATAGGGGAAACCGGTACTAGTTTTGTATTAGGAAAAATCTCCTTGAACAAAAAATCACAATAGGATGTCCTGCTATTTGTTTGGAATATATTTAAAAAATGTGCACTTTAGTTAACAATATTTTTATATTTTTTTTATCGTGCATCGCTTTTAAGCTTTTAGATACCTAGCTTCTAATAAGATAAAAAAAGCACAGTAAACTTGAAATTATTGTAAAAGTTTTGTGCGACTCAGTCCTGAACTTTTTTTGTTGTTGCGAGTGAAACTCATTCACTGACAAAGGTTATAATTATTTAAAACTGTAAGCAATAAGTACAAGCACTGAACAGCTTGATGGAGGAATAATTCTGTGGTCCAGAAAGTGCCAAATTTTTCCTTCACAAAATTAGCCGTCTTTAGAAAATGATGAATTTCCTTTCAAGATTCGTACACAGTAAAAACGGACCTACTTATTAAGCTCGGCAGCTCTGTAAAGATGATTTAATTTAATCAACAGAGGCCTCTACTTACAAGCCTTTCCAGATAGCCCGGTCTTTAGCTATGTGCCTTCAGTTGCGTACTTCAAGTCGTTTGAGGTCCCCTTCTAATTGTACGTGAAACTTTAAGCGAAGTCTTGCTGTAATGTGTTGCCGTTCTTGATCAGATTCGATGACTCTACGAGCAGAAGCAATTGTGTCCATCCGCTCTAGTAAACTTAGACGACTGATGTACAATTCTTTTTATTAGTTCGATGTCAATCTCAGCCGCCATTGAATCTTTCCCCAAAGTCCTTCGGGCGACTGAAAATGTTACGAAGAATTGAATTGTTCTTTCGAAGCGACCGAAAGAGTTCAAGATTCGGTGCCATAAACCAGGACCTGGGCTATAGCTTTTTCCGAACTCACTTAGTTATTTAGAATAGGGTTCTCCTTCTCAATTGCCTTCTCATCCCAAAGAAAACACGATTCGCAAGATTGATTCATCGTTTAATTTTTTGCTGAGATTTTTTTTCAGAACTGACAGCAAAGCCGAGGCAGACAATGAGCCTTTCAGCCTCAAAGTTATCTAAATTGTGTCCGATTTGACGGTGTTAGGTGTGCCTTCCTGTTAACGGCATTCTTTTGGTTTTGCTCGAAAGTCTTATTTGACATCAAAGTCTTTGGTAAGCTAGTCGATGACCTTGATGTTATAGCTCTCTATAGACATTCCAAGCAGGAAGAAGAGTTTCGCAAAACTAGACAGAGCTCTGTATAGCTCGTCTATATAAAGGCTGTTTTTGGGCGGATTTGAAACCCATGAAAATACGGTACGGTGCAAGATTTTTTCTTGAATTTATTGCAGGATCATTATGAGAGTGAGAGTTTGATCGGCATTTCGACTTCCTGATCTTAAACCAACAAAATCGGACAACTGTCGCAAATCCACTCTATTTCGCCACAAATAGGCAATCTGAGCTCCGAGTGTGAAGTGACATTTGATTGCAAGCAATAAAGGGTCTTAATGTGTTTATTACAGGCAATAGTAAAAAGTAATACCCTTCAACGCGGCAATCGCACATGCTTAAGCCAGCTAGACGTGTCAGGCGGACTTGTTCAGGGTATTATCCTCTGTTTACAGCAAATATCACCAGTTTACGACTTTAATATCCGTTGTCATAAAATGTGCTTCAGGCTTGCACAACACCGACCAATGGACTAATTTGTATCGCCAATTGCAAATCTAAATCAAAGCATCGTTACAGCGGCTAAAACATTGATGGCGGGCATTAGGTATACATATCGCTCGGCCGACTTATAGCATCTTGTATGAAATCTCGGATTTAATGAGCTGATCAGGCTTTAAGCTGGATAATCGGCTATGGGAGGTGATCAATCGCTTCCAGAGTGTGTTCGCATTTAGAGAAGTAACGAAATCACACGGCAGGCCATCAGCACACACTCACATACAGCTACCAGTGCCAGCCACTCACGGTGCCGTAAAAACAAAAGTGAATGTTGTCGCGTCCTAATTATGATGCCACCATTCGCGTATAAGAGATCTGCTTCACGGATCTAAGATGTCAAGCTTTTAATAAATGGCCCCAGAGTGCGCGAGTCGCCCTCGGAGCTTGGCGAGCCAGTATGTGCCTTGCACACAGACACTGCTCACGCTCACTCTTACTGGCGGGGGATGGTACAGACTACACAGAGACCGGCAGCATAATCCCACGAGAGACTTACGACTATAACTCCGAGTATTAGCATTGCAAAACTAATCGACGGCAATTATAATTATTACAATTGCGGTTACATTTTATTGCGAGAGAGATGATAATTAAAATTCATTGAGGAGCTAAAACGGATGCATATCGGTCCAGCACCCAATCGGGTGGCAAACGGCCCGATAATCGCGAAATTTGCATACGAATTACTTGAAAGTTGGCACTTTTATCGGGGAGAACACTTAGCACAGCGACACGCCAAGAGGGTGCTAGAGTGCGGCACCAAGCCAGCAGAACGCCAGTACAGACTGCAGAGAACAACCAGGCAAAAGAGTCGCCCCGCTCTCTCTCACTCTAAGTGGTGTCAAGGAATATTTATTGCGATTGGTCGCCCGATCACGATATAGATTTCGATGATATTTTGTAATGTCACAATTAGAACACTGAAAACATCGACGATTGGCGGTGGCATGGAGTGCGGTAGCTGCACGACATTTTGCCCCAGCGCCAGCACATGCATATGCTCTCCGGGATACGATGTTTTGTCTCATGAGCATGGCGCGATTGAGATGTTCCTATCGCAGTGTAGTGCGGGAAAACTATTTCGCAAGTATTCAAGTAGCTCGATAGCAAGTGCGACAGGGGTGCACGTTTAAATGGCATGGTGTTAAGGACGACGCAAAGTCGTGAAATTATTGGAAGGTTGCAGAGTGCATATACGAATTTATCCTTTAACAATGGCTTCGGGTTCGGGGAACTATTTGCTATTGGGTTTATCCCCGCAAACCTCATCACTAAGTTGCTAGATTTACCTTAAATCGAAGTTAGGAACAGCAGCCCAGAGTTTGAGTTTGGAGATTATGGTGTCGTGTCGTGTTTTAATATTATATCTAATAACATTGTAATATATTTTAATACCTATTCCATGGGTTTATAAAAAGCAAAAGAAGTAATAAATTTGAGATAAAAGTATTATATTTTATTCTGCAGTTCATTTAGTTCTAATAAAAATGTATTAAATTTTTTTAATTTTTCAATGTAAATAAGGGTTGAATTTAAAATTTAATATTTCAGACATATTTTGTAATAGCAAATATTATTCAATATTAATAAATTTTTTATTAGTTGTTAACTTTTTCATTATTAAATATTAAACAGTGTAGGCACTGCCAGAACCCAGCAAGCTAACTGCGCCTTGGATGTCTTCGACTCGACATGCCTTGCCGAGAAAGGTTCTTTATGAAGGATCACTCCCAGATATCTAGCTTCATCAGATATCGCGTTTAAGAACTTGCTGAGTCAGACCGGTCCACATCGTGAAGAAATTAATATCAGTTTGAAAATGATCGACCGAAAGCAAGCTCCTAGTGCACAAATCATTATTATCACCGTCCGTTTCTAGTATGATTTGACAGAAAGTATGGCAACAACATCCTCGTATGCCAATGTTGAATGACAGTGAAGATCCTCTTTAGAGTTTATAGAAACTGGCTTAGATAAGCTGGGTACACTACATCAGAAACAGGAAACTCGAAACCTCATCTGTTACCACGCCTGATGCAGTGATACCGGTTACGCCGAGCTCTGTGCCTTTAACTAAGATCAACCTCTGCAGGCGGGGCAAAGATGTGACTTAATCGTTATGTAGTTACTCGAAAAATGTGTTTCCAGCTGATTACTAAGAGCCTTCGCTTAAATTAGTTTGTCTCTACAGACAACTCTAGCCAACCCACTGACTTCACCTATTCCTAGAGTCTCGGTCTTTCCACAGAAATGTTAAACACTTTTTGACAAACGCCATTAGTTCTTCTTTTCCTTGGCTTTAAATCAGACAAGGTTTCATCTGATTTTTTCTTGTCTTGATAGACGAGTCTCTGCAGTCAGTCCTGGGTGCATGGCACTTTTCACTTCGGAAAATCTGGTAATGACAAAATCTGTTGTCTGGTTCTGAAAAGCATATCGGACTTTCCGTCTTGTACCGAGTTTATGATTTTTGACAGACCTGTTTAGCGCAACCAGCTAATTTTTCCGAGTCACTTCTTCAAAGGAATGTGTTTGCTTTTGATTTTGGAAAGGGGCATTTCGGACAGAACTCTGCAGTTTAAATTCAACATCTGCGAACTGGTGATGGGTTAGAAACTTCACCCCAACTCGCTCCATTAGCAGGCGAAAGTCTACGAAAGCCTTGCCTGCAAAAGTTCTCATCTATCCCTCCGCCAGCTGGTTTTTGTTTCGGCGTGCGGGCCACCTAAGCATTCCATCCGCATCCAATTACACAGCGTTTTCAATTTTACATGTGCCATGCAACAACAGCAACCTCTCAACAAATCATTGAGTTCTGTTGAGAAGCGCAACAGCATTCCACGGATTAATGCATCAGGCTGTATTGTCCCGCTCTCGCACTCTATACCGTACTATTGCTTTAATTAATACGATTATTTTCCGATGGCACAGCGGCAGCTCCGGCTATAACACTCGCCACAACAATGTTATGGCATGGCCCGTAGGTGCCATAAAAATCATCAACGGCTCGTAAAATTATTAAATATGGACATGAGTGCTTACATTTTAAGCGCGCCAACCCCAAACCGCATCTCGCACGCACTTGCCTTTCCGTCGATTATTACTTTTTCCTATAGACTCACACTTACTCGTAATGGACGGCCGCACTTTATTGTGTGTGCGACGCGACGTGGCCACTAGCGACTAGCGACTATGCGTGATCGTCAAGTTGTATATGCGAAATCACAAATTAAACAACAACAACAATGATGATGATGCTTCTTCTTTTTGTGGTATTAGTGGGGGGTGGAAGAGATGGTTTGTTGTTGTTGATTGAAGCAATTGCAAAGTGAAAATTACAAATGCCAAGTTGCGAATAAATCGCTGCCGGTGGCTTGTTGGTGTTGGGTTGGCTGCGCGCGGCTATGCGCCTAAATCACTGCGGCTGGCTGCTCCACCTCAAATGGCTTTCGAATGGGATGCGAATCGTGCTTCATCTTCATGGATAATTTATTTGAAAGCAAAACTTATTAATGCGTTATAATCACACCAAACGAGCATTAAGTGCGTTGTTTAGCCATTTTGTGTATGTGAGTGTTTCCCTCGGAAATGGCACGATAATTTCTCCGATCGTTGATTAACTGATGGGCTGCACGTAAAGTGAAAGGCAGGTGGTTTTTTGTTTTGTTTGGATTTGGGAAGCGATCCAAGAGAGTTTGTCCAAACAAACGAAAGATTTGGTCTGTCTCTAGGGTGACAAAAGGTGGAGTGGTGGTCTACCACAGCGTTTCCATGTGTTTCTAATTTTTGGGCGAGTTAATCTGCTGATTGATGGAACGGTGGTAATGGCCGAGTGCCATTTGAGGTGTGAGGTGAGGTGCGAGATTGAGTTCAATAAAAGTGGTACCCTTAAGAAATTCGCGTTCGAAATTCAACCCACTCAGAGTTATTTAAGGCATGCCTTTCAAACGCGAAAGACGCTGCGACCTATTGTGATTGTGTAACAAAGTCTCATTAAAAGAACCACGGAGGAATGCAAGCAGTACTCCAGAAACCAAAGTTTTCCTCGGGCAAAATGGAGCAGAGTAAAGGGTGGTAGGGGAAAGCGGTTCTAGAAGTAACATTTTCGGCTAAATTTGTTGCTGCTGCTACGACTTTCCAAATGATTGAGCAAAACCTATTTTAAAAAAGAAAGCAATGTTTAAGTTACAAATTTAACCAAAAAAGTCTATTAAATTTTGCCAAGAAGGTGTCAAAATATTGTCAAAAAACTTTTAAAATAAAAAACGAAATCCTCATCATTGTCGATAGTGCCTTACTTATAATCATTTTTACCTTTATATTTTGTCGGTCACAATATGAAATTTTGTATGAAAAATTTGGCGACTGTGAGTTTGAAAAATTAAAGCTTAGACACTAAAAACGATTATTAGATACGTGATACATATATCAAAAGCGTATGAAGATACCCTCGATCGCTTCGGCAGAAAGATTCTTTGCAAAAATTTTCGGTCGCGTTTGACGAGATTTTGAGAAGGAGATTCAACGAGCTGTACACCGACTTAAAATTTGTCAAAAAAATTACCATCAGTCGCCTTAGTTTAGGATATGTAGATTGGATGGACGCAAATGCTACGGCCCTTGGAGTATTTAACAATAACCGAGAGAAACAACTCTGAGAAGATGACATCGCCTTAGAAGGCGCGCACAAATGGGTACCTCAACTAGCTTGGACTGATGGCAGTTAGCCAAGAATTGGTCTTCTTGTTACTGAAGGCCGAGATTCATCCCCGAACTGTACCAGCACCTTAGAAGAAGAAGAAGATCCTATCCTGCAAATAGAGCAGAGCAAACTTAGTGACTTTGGGTTTAATGTCTGGCTTCTCATTGCTTGTCTGGTTCATAAAAAAGGAATCGCCTAGACCCTAGAGCATTGTCAATCTATTTGACATTGCAGATCCTATCTGCCATATTAGGTGCACACCTTTATAAATAGCCTGTAACTATAACTGGAGTTTGCATAGTGTTAAACGATGCATGGTTTTTCGAATACCTAACTTGGATGAGCGATTTTAGTGATTGTTAATTTGATGTTGTAAGTAACTGAACCAAAACTCTCTAGGTAAAATTGAATAATTTACGAGCGTTGTTCCGACATTCTATGCATGCTCTCCGGTTTCGTCGCATCTTTCACCTGCACTCAGTTTCCTAAGTATATCAGTTCTGCGATCGATAGGGAAAAAAAATTCAGTTTAAAAAATAATTATTTCAAGTATAAGTTGCCTTCATTCAAAAAGGCCGTTTCGGCCTCTTCTTCGATCAGTTTTCGAAAGAAAATTCATATGATTCATATCATAGTTCTTTCACAGTTTTAGCTGAAAAATCAGAAGTCGCTGTAAATATCGAGCCAAAAGGAGCAGTAATGAAAATTTGTTTGTATAGGGACCCCTTAGATTTGCACAGCTGAGGAAGAGGATCCTTCCTATCCATCCACTTCTGTAGTTTTGGCAGTAGTATATTTACCTCTTGCGGTTCAAACACTCAACCAATCTTAACAAATGAAGTGTCGAAAATAAGAGATTTTCGGGGTGCTTATTTTTGCATTTTTACTTTTTTAAAATATTAGCAATGGAAAAAGTTGAATTTTACTACATGAAATTTCAACTACGCCGATGTGTATAATTTTTTTCATTCATCATGCCCGTAGCGTAGCGCCGTAGCGTACAAAAGACACCACGAAAGATAGTCGACGGCCGAAGAGAGTTATAGTCATATGAAATCTAAGAGAGAATTTTTCAAATTTTGCGGGGAAATCGGATTGGTTGGAGCGCTGTTATGTTCGTTGAAATATAGTTTTGTTGTCAGTTGACATTTTTGCACAGAAAATTCAAGGTAACCGTGATATAATCCTAATATTATAAATTAGACCCGATTGATATAAATATTTTAATGAGTACGAAGTATGTACTAATTCTACGCAGACGAAGTCGCGGGTACCAGCTAGTAATTGTTATTGTGTAGCTACTGTTGGACTTATTAATACTCAGTGGCGCTGCCGATGCAAATGTGAAGATAGGCTTTCGTTCCAAAAAATAACACCATTCGGTTGTATGACTCCTCCAAAAGAACTATCTTACGAAGATCAGCAACAAGAAGAGTTGGACCAATGAACCCATGTGCCGAAAACTGAGCAATCACACATAAAAGTGGTGCAGATATTGGCCAAGAACTTATGGAATTACTGTAGCAGAAGTACTGGGATCAAGAACCAAATATTGTGAATCAATAGACAGAGGTACCTTTTCGGCTGAAGTCTGTGCCATAGATAAATGGTTCCAAAATAACCTGGACAGAAAGAAAGCCAACTCTGACTTAGCTACAATATCAGATGGCCATGCTGCCACCATGGCTCTTGGCTCATCGAGTCATTGAGTCTAAACTTGTGTAAGAACGTATGCAAAAACTTTGTGAATTGGGTAGTCGAAATGATGCAATGTCGGAAAAAAGGGAAATAGAATGAGGGACTCCCTATAAAAAGAAAGCGAGTAACTTTATATTTTCTGAGCCATATTTCCCAATAGGGAATCACGTCTTTACAAAAAGATTCAGAAAAGGAAAACAGGTATACTAGCGGAAACAACACCTCGAGCATAAGGAGCAAGCCGAGCAACGTCATGGAGAACATACCCAAAAATAGTTCAAATCATGTATTAAAAATGAGAAAAAATAACCTCCGTTAAGAACAGAGAGCTGTCGTTAAGGAGCAGGTGAGCAAACAGGTATATCTAAACAAAGTTGTCCGAAATTTCTGGAACGAATCTAGTAAAACCCAAAAAAAGCTGAAATGTTGGTGTTACCTAAGTAGAAAGAGAAAATGTCGAGGTCAATCCTCATTGTTAGATTTTTAAAAGCGACTGGATTAGGAAGACTGCTATAGGATGGATTTATTTAGCCAAAGCTGCAGGTAGTATAAATAAAGGCCCCTCCAAACTGAGTCGCAAACGAATCTCAGTGCGAGGGTAACTCTTATGAGAGAAAATACCTTACCAAGGTGTATAAATAGCGATGTCTCTAAATCTGTGCCAGGTTGCGAGTCTTCCCAAGCCACGTTGATGACATGAGAAAGATACTGAAATGCGCCTTCACTGACTAGATAATTTGTGGTCGGATTTCATCGACTGAGGATTTGTAAACTTTTAGCAAGTGACTTCCCCTTCCCGCACTGCGACGGATCTGTCCACAGTACCCTGTTCGCGCTTACGAAACTCGGAAAGGAGCTCCCTCTATCTGCGTGGAATTTAGTATTTCGAAAACGATTTCAGCCGCCACAGTTGCCCCTACCTTACAGACTGGATTCTTGAGGTCTAATTTTCAACACTTTTGGAGCAACTGTGACAGTAGATCACTGCTTCAAATAAAAGTCATTTAATCTCTGAAAATCTTCTTAAAATTTGTCTTTGCCGAGGATAATTGCTGCCTCTACGGCCAGAGTGTGTCCCGGATAAATAAAGACTTCAGCCAGCTGCATGGACTTGTATGGCCTCAAAATCAAACAGCAAATTATCAGTAGCGACCATTCAGCTGGCAAAATTAAGTGCAAGAAATTGCTTCTATCCCGGATAGCCACATTTGTTTCCATGCGCAATAAGACGTCCTCCACCATTCGAGCATTTAATTCAAGTCATGCACACTCCTCATTCACCTCACGAATTACCACTGATTGCTTTCCATCAAAACAAAACACGGTGACAGGCCAACAAACACTCATATACCTTTCCATTCCGTAACATCATCTATACCGCAGGTGCATCGCACAGAGTCTCGTCTGCTCCGCAACCCACCACCATCATATACCGAGGACATGAATCACGATCACGCGCTCGGTCTCATTATCTCTGTGATGTTGGGTTACACCCATCCCCCATTGCATTTGGGCAATAAGTAGCTCTGCAGCATCGGCAGCTTCCTCCTTTCGATTTTCATTAGTGGCCCCAAAAACCAGAAAAAAAACAACGCAAGCGGTAACGCCACCACTCTCACTTTGTGCGCTGCTGCGCGCACCATCGGCAGCATCTGCGAATGCAATCGAATTCACTTATTGTGCAATAGACCTTCACTGCACCGAGAGAGCACCACCACCACCAACAGCAGCAGCAGGTTGTACTCCAAATTTAGTAACGATAATTGCAATAATTATACTCTGCTCATAAATGACGAGAGCGCTGTGCACCGAGCGAGCACAGAACGTCAGTCAGACAGTCGGTGGTGGTGGTGGGGCTTTTGTTTGGCCAGTTCCGCCCGGGCAACGCGGAGAGGTCACCATAAGATGAGGCTACTCTCGCATATACACAAGTATACACCAATGTAATCGACTGAAGCAGGACTTGCCAAAACAAGAAAACGCGCCGCCATGCTTTATGGTGGTAAAACGGTCGTCAGTCCGCTGCACTCATGATCAAGTGAATGGCGGTGGGCTTCGTGGTGGCGGCGGTGGCGGAGGAGTGATGTGTGGCGGCCACCGCTTTACCATACTCGAGATTTCCATAATGAATTTTAACGCCTTTCGCAAGTAGGTACATGCGAAGCTGCGGGAATCGGATATGAGTATTTGCACTTGGTCGTCGCACAGCCGCTGCCATTGCCGTTGCTGTTGTCGTAGCCGTTGCCGTTTTCCGTCATCGTCAAGAGTTGTTGTTGGCAATAAAAGCCATTTAAGATAATGAAGTAATTGTAGAGCCAGCGTATAGAGCCGACTAAATAATAATATGCACTGCACCGCGACCGTTTGCGCGCACCATTCACACTGCTGCAACCGTTGTCCGGCAGTATAATGCGCCTTGAAATCATTTTCCGCTTAGGTTAAAAAACAAAACTGATTTTCTGCAGCGCTTTGTGGATCACATGTGCTGAATGGGTTTGTAGATTCGGGGTATCCGATGCGGCCACGTCATGGTACATCAGACTTCTTCTCACACAAACAGTGGTGGCCGCGAACAATTTACATCCGGCAACCAATTTTGAGAGTTTATTTATCGAAAGATGGGAGACTGCTTTGAGCCGAACTCATAGCCAGCAATTAAATTCGCATAACAAATACGGCATTTGGTGTCACATACTCCACTACCAGAAAAGTCGTCCATTTATTGAGTTTGATGAAAAAATTATTTCCAAAAACGAACATATGGCAAAGATCGCGTGATTCTATAATGTTGCACTATTGTCTGTAGGAGAATTGAAAGACATTCGCCTAAATATGGTTCAGGCGAAAGCGAATCCAATGTGCATCTGTAAAAAACGAAAACGAAACGAAATCCACTTTCGCATTTAAAAAAACGAAATAAATCATCCAACGGCAAAAACATAACTCCCACTGTTTTATACTTCATATTTGAAAATTAAGGAAGCTGACTAGTTTTGAATGTATACTTTTAGGGATTTTTTTACAGTGGCACCTTCTTTGTTAAAATTAGTTAGGTACCTGAATTATATTTTTACTGCAGAAAAAAATAATAAAACAAGTTAATGGAATATCTTTAGTTATTTTAACATTCCCGCGAAGCGAAACTGTCTTTCGTTTTTCGAGTTGCATGACGAAAAGAAAAACTGAAACTTCACTAAAGTAGTTTTCGTTTGTTTTAGGCTTTAGCGCAAACGAAAATTCCTTTCGTTTTAATAACTTTAATAACTACAAGAAGCAAAACGTTGGTGCTAACGAAGACGACTGGACTTTTTCATCTAACATAGAGTCCCGCCTAAGAAGCCATCATCAAGCGCACCATCCGTCAGAAAGGGCTATCAAAAATGCTTGAAAAAGTGGTCAAAAATTTAAGCTACGCTACAGTTGCCGAGAGGCTTTGGTAGTGGCCTTATGATTGAAATCTTCGCTAACCAAATCGCTTTTATGCATGACCAAAGACCATTGAAGTTTCGGTAAGATATTACATAGAGTATAGAGAGAGATATGCGTGTCTAACGCCAGCTTCCTTTATATTTCGTATAAATTGGAAGTGTTTTTTTTTGAAGAGTGGAGTAACTCTCACGAATTTCGATCGTCAAAAAATTAAGGAACTCTGCGGTCAACTAGGACTTACATTACTGATCATCGTTAACCCAAACCCCTTGCGCAGTACCGCCTGGATTGTTGACTGCAACCAACGAAGAGTGTTTTCAGTGTGTCACATTTGAAACGTGTTAATTCCCAATTTTAAAATAATAATAGCACGTCCTTCTGTGAGTATCTTAAAGCTTAAAGAAATCAGACAGATCATATGAGTACTTTTTAAAGATCAAAAAACTTAGGACGAAATTAAATTACGGCCGCTACTGTGACTTGATGGTCTTTGTGTTTTTGTTGGTTACATTTTGGTGTTTGCTGCTGAATGAAATACAAAAAAAAAACAAATATAAACTACAAAAGGAACACCATCCATTTGTACACATACGACGAGTATACAAAACATATGGCGTTTAAACTTGCGGGCACACCTCTGGGGGCTAATACAGACATGCCAGTCAACCGCAGCTCAGTCCATCCATGCACACACATGTGTTTGTTGCATACGGATTTTTGTAGTGCACACCAGGCACACTGCACACACAGCGCACCGGTTAAGCACAATTAATTATACCAACTTTATCATAGACTTGTTATTGGAGTTAATTGCGAAAGCGCCTATTCCCAGTCCCAGCAAATGTGGCAATTAGTCGTTGTTTAGATTAGACAAGACGGCCGGTCTCGTTGGACCTATACGTTATAATCGCGATCGGGATGACGACGAATCGCTGCTCATCAATTTCTAGAGTAACTGCACACACATATGGTGTGGATTTGGCCAAGTGAGCGGCGGCGTTAATACACTGTGCAGTTAAGTAGGATCCGTGGAGGATCGATCAACCGCAGGCTAATGTTCAAGTGGTGTTAAGGTTTGTTGCTTTTTTTTCTTTGCCACATGCACAATTCAAATGGGAAACGGATAAATAGAGGAACAATTAAAAAGCGATTATGTTCGAACATGAGTGTATGCCAGAAGCATTACATAAAGCTGATACCGAAGGCGAATTCCTATAAGGTTTTCGATTAGATTGGCGCAACTTGTCTCTCAACCTAGCACACACACATGGGTGTACTTGTTGCTTGGTAATGATGGTTATTCCATTCGGACATTTTATTAATTATCGTTTGGGTAACAGGCTTATTTTTCATGTGAGTATATAGATGTTGCGTCTTGAGGTTTGTGGTCATTTCGCAAACATTTGGGCCGTGACACCATCCTGGGTGTTGCTTTGATCTGTAGCAGTGCAAAATAAATGACCAACCTATAGCGAAAGACGAACCCTTGTGTTGATTGTTGCTTGTTTCATTTAAGACCCAGGTCTTCGATGTAAACTTATTGTCAATGGGCTGGCCAAGGTCGAAGACGCAACTCATTGAGAACATGAAACATAACCCTTATGTGGAATGCCAACTGGTTTTGGACCAAAACTCGGAGAAAAAAATTGGATTTTCTCATGAAAATCGATACAATGGAGAGTAGGCTCTGCATAGGTCAAATATAAACACGCTCTTTTCAAAATATCTTCAAAAGAAGATTTTATAAAATTCCTTGGACAACATTTCATTTTAGGCGGCGATTTTAGTGGAACGCATTCATTTTGGGTATCCAAATGCATGACGGAAAGTTTAGCTCTGTGTATAGGAACAATTGCGATTTTCATTCGACAAGAAACCAACTCGATAGGCTTTTTCTTACAAAAGGACTACCCGCAAGCCGCGTTAAGAATTATTGAAAAAAGTTTGGTTTAAACTTCCGCTCATCTTAGCAACGACTGAGGGACCTGATGAAAAGTGTAAAAAAAAAAGAGATTAATAAATGAGGGAAAAGGCTTTAAAAAAGACGTCCCAGACCAATTAATACTGAAGTGAGTGTATCACTCAAGGCGCTCTTAAAGCAATAGCAATCTTGTTTCACATCTTCGTCGCTAATGTAGAAAAAAAAACTTCACGGACTAATATTCCTTACCAGCATAAAATATCAGCCTATAGGCTCGGAAAACAACCGCAGAAAATGGACAGATTCAAAGCTCTTAAGTCAACTATAGCTTTATCCGGACTTAATATCTGAACTAGGGCGGTAATATTACTTTTACTATAACAGGCGGTTGGGTGTTGTGTGAATAGGGATGGGCATCTGATTGGCATCAACTTGGCGATGTCCAGTGTCGCAACTATCTCACACTCACCAATTGTGCTTATTTTACCTCCCCGTGGTCACCACCGGGTACTGGTCTATGTCCACCCGGACTTGACTTGCTAAACTTATAAGCGCGAGTGTTGAACACGAAGAAAATAGCAACACTATAATGCTCTGTCGGATTGACTGTCTGTTCGAGTCTCAGAAGTCTAACATGAGCCCCTCAGAAAGAGGACGTACGGCGGATGAATTTACATAGCTGAATCAACGGTGGCGTCAACAGTCAACATGGCAGATACCTCAATGGGCTACTCTGACGTATTTGGAGCTGAGGTCATTGAGGATTTTCAACACTAGTCAGGGTGTTGAAATAGAGATGGTGGCGGAAGAGCCCTTAATGGGTCAACGGCAGCTCTCACATCCCCGCAGCGGGTTACTGACTCCGGAATATTCCGGCTCCTTTTGTCCAAGGGGTCGCAAAAAGGGCCTGGTCCTCCAGGTTGGGGGTTGTACGCCGGGGTAACTGCCCGACTACGTAAAAATTACATAGTTGCGAAGCATCAACAAGCCTCGGATACGGATGATCTTACTGTTGACGAACCTGGCAAACGATTAAAGGACAACGAATTTCGGATCTGTACGTGGAATGTTAGGTCCCTTAACAGACCGCGTGCAGCCGAACAATTAGCGGAAGCCCTGAAACACTATAAAGCAGATCTAACCGCCATCCAAGAAGTGCGATGGGATGGCCCGGGCAAAAAGAGGATGAAAAACTGCGATATTTATTACGGCGACTGCTATCGGCAACAAAAACAGCGCTTATTCGGATGTGGATTCGTCGTTGGCGCCAGACTTAGGCAAGAAGTCTTAAGTTTCAACTATGTAAACGAGCGCATCACGACAATCCGCATCAAGGCTAAATTCGGCAACATTAGCTTAATATGCGCGCACGCCCCCACGGAGGAGAAAGACGACGACACCAAAGAAAGGTTCTACGAGCTCTTGGACCACACTTACGAGCAATGCCCTAGCTATGACATTAAAATTGTCTTAGGCGATTTTAACGCCAAGCTAGGAAGAGAGGGCATCTTTGGTAGTACTGTCGGAAAGTACAGCCTACACGACACCACCTCCGACAGCGGATTTAGGCTGATCGATTTCGCGGCGGGGCGAAATGTTGTCATAGCTAGCACACGGTTCCCGCATCTCGATATTCACAAAGGCACATGGAGATCTCCTGATCAATCAACCGTCAACCAGATTGACCACGTTGCGATCGACGCAAGGCACTCCTCCAGTATTGTGGATGTCCGAACGTTTCGAGCGGCCAACATTGACTCGGACCACTACCTTGTTGTAGCCAAGGTACGACTCCGGATATCCCGAACGCCGCCAAGACAAGTAAATACTGTGAGGAAGTTTGACGTCGGACGGCTACAATCGCAAGAGATCACCAGATCCTTTTCCGATCGAGTCTCTCTCAATCTCTCAAGAGGTTCTATGCAGCCAGCATCAAGTATTGAAGACCAGTGGCAACATTGCCAAAAAGCCATCAGAGACGCCGCCTCTGATGTGCTGGGTTTCACCCGACCACCACAACGAAACCCCTGATTCGACGACGAGTGCCGGCAAGCACATGCAGCGAAGCAAGAGGCATACAAAGCGGCGCTGCAAAGGAGGACAAGAGCTGCTCGTGAGCTCTACGTGCAGAAGAGAAGAGACGAACACCGGCTTCTAAGGAGAAAAAAGAAAGAGCATGAGAAGCGCGCGATCGAGGAAATAGAGAGATGCTACAACAGGAATGAGGTTCGGAAGTTCTACCAGAGGGTAAAAAGGACTTCACAAGGCTACAGAACCCGAACCGAAGCCTGCAAGGACGAACAAGGGAACATCGTAGTAGAATCGCAGTCGATGCTGAGGATATGGAAGAACTACTTCTGCAGACTGTTTAACGGCGATGACGACTTACATTCCGCTGTCAGGCAGAATGAACCGTTCAACCTGGACGATGAGGATCAACAATACCGTCCACCCGACTTGGACGAGGTTAAGATAGCTATATCTAAACTGAAGTCCAACAAAGCCGCTGGAGCAGATGGCCTAGCCGCCGAGCTGTTCAAAGCGGCAGGCGATGACTTGGTTAGGAGCATGCACCAACTCATCTGTAAAATATGGTCGGAGGAAAGTATGCCCGATGAATGGAACCTGAGCATTGTTTGCCCGATCCTCAAGAAAGGAGACCCTCTGAACTGCGCCAATTACAGAGGTATCAGTCTTCTAAACATTGCCTACAAGATCTTATCTGCCGTTTTGTGTGAACGCCTGAAGCCTTTCGTAAACAACCTGATTGGTCCATATCAGTGTGGCTTCAGGCCAGGAAAGTCCACCATAGACCAAATATTCACACTGCGGCAGATCTTTGAGAAAACCCAGGAACTTCAAATCGATACCCACCACCTTTTCATCGACTTTAAGGCCGCCTATGACAGCATTTATAGGGACGAACTATACAGAGCAATGTCTAGTTTTGGCATCCCTGCCAAACTCGTCCGTTTGTGCAGGATGACGATGGAGAATGCACGCTGCTCCATCAAGGTCGGTAAAGAACTTACCGAGACCTTCGATGTCAAAAAAGGATTTAGACAAGGCGATGCGCTGTCATGTGACTTCTTCAACATCGTTCTTGAAAGAATAGTGCAAAACTCAAACGCCAACACCAGAGGCACTATCTTTCAAAAGTCCGTCCAATTACTCGCATACGCCGATGACATTGACATAATTGGCAGAACGCAGCGTGATGTTAATGGCGCGTTTGTGAGTATTGAGACTGAGGCGGCGAAGATGGGTTTGGCGGTTAATGAAGGCAAGACGAAGTATATGCTGTCAACTAAAAAGGACACCCAACACCGACGGGTCGGACAGAACGTCGCAATAGACAGATATTACTTTGAGGTGGTTAAGGACTTTGTCTACCTAGGCTCCGCTATGAACTCAGACAACGACACCAGCGCTGAGGTTAAACGTAGAATTACTCTTGCCAATCGCTGTTTCTTTGGGCTAAGAAGGCAATTGAGTAGCAAAGCCCTCTCCCGAACAACTAGAGTGACCCTTTATAAGACCCTTATCATCCCAGTTCTGCTATATGGCGCAGAGGCATGGACGCTATCAAAAGCGGATGAGGTAACTCTCGGTTGTTTCGAGAGAAAAATTCTTCGTGTTATTTTTGGTCCCGTCTGCATTGACGGTGAATGGAGAAGGAGATTTAACGACGAACTGTACGGGCTGTACAGCGACATCGACCTAGTCAGAAGAGTGAAGGTCCAACGACTGAGGTGGCTGGGTCATGTAGAGCGAATGGACACGAATGCTCCGGCCCGGAAGATCTTCGAATCCATACCCGAGGGAAGGCGCAGTAGAGGAAGACCGCGACTCAGGTGGCGCACGCAAGTGGAAGGGGACCTTAACCAACTTAGCGTGCGAAACTGGAGACAGCTAGCTAAAGATCGCGCTAGCTGGAGACGCTTGTTGGTTGAGGCCCAGGTCCACCCCGGACTGTAGCGCCACCTTAAGTAAGTAAGTAATAACAGGCGGTTAACCCTCAATAAACGTCAACTGCAAGAAACTGTTCACGTGATCAATCTGGGTCAATAACCCCAATCATGGGTGATTAAGACAAAGCAAAGAGCCCCTAAGAGATCACAACAAACAAAACAAGCCAAGATGTGTTTTAATCGATTGTGCAACTTACCAACAAAGTTTGTTAAAGATTTTGCAAGCCATGAGTCAGTAAGTTGGTACCTCAAAAGCCTTTATCTTCCTTACCTTCAACTATGGGCACGAAAATACCGAAGATATTAAGCCAAGCGCAAACAAAAAAGAAAAAGGAAATTTTTTAGTATTTTTGATAATCGTCATGTGCAATTCAGTCCGAAAAAGACTCTTTGTTCTCTCCAAAGGACTAAATTTAAAATCAGACGCATTTGCCGAAAATGGACTCTTTTCATATTAAGAATTTTTAGTGACACAAGGAAGCAAACCACTTTTGCAAATGTCCTTCAAAGCATGCTCTGTTTATAATATTAAAGAATTGGTGCATATATAAAGCCCGTGGGTGTTATTTACTTTTTTTGGGGAAATTAGTTCCGTGGGATGTAATTTCTCTGTACTGATAACAGAATGACACAGCTGTCTCAAAATTGTCTCAGACTCACCAATCCTAGAGAAAAACTCAGCATTGCTCCTTCTATCCCGTGTACCTATAAAACTCCCAGATGCTTCAACTTAGAAAAGGACTCGATGAATCTGCCTACAATGGGGACAATTTTACAAAATGATATTTTGGTGCAAGAATTGATACCTTAACCTTGACAGGGACAAAAATGGAAAGACGTAACTTTGACAAAGACGGAACTAGTAGATTATTTAGAGGGAGACCCCCATTATTGCTCGAACGATGAAGTTTAAAGCGCTCAGAGAACAGTGACTCTAGGTACGCAAAGAAGCCGACAGCATATCAAAGACGTGAGTTAGAGAGATGTCTGGATACCTTTGGGCTGGCGGGACGCGATTTAAAGAAGACTAAAGGAAGCACAGCAAGATGCCTTAGAATAGAAGACATCGAAGTGAATGATATGTCGAAGAAGCAACTGATTGGCAGAAAGCCGAGTTGCTCGACAAGGTTAAGGATATTGGAAACCATCAAGAGGAAGACCAGCAAGCTCTAAATTCTGTCGAATTGAATGCATGGAGATAGGCGGCAACAAAGCGATTGGACTTGACCGAACCCCGGCTATGATATTTAAAGCAGCTGTTCAAACAACAACGGACTTGAGTTTGCTGAAAATATTGCTTGAGGTGGAGGTCATTTTTAACCAAAACTGAACAAGTCGTTTCAGTTAGGAGAACCAACGTACTAATAGCCCTTACAGTAGCGGGACACTTCCAAGATATAGGAGTCCGCCACATAGGCAAGTTTCTGCCTAGATTTTCCGGGCTTAAATTTGGCTGATCACAAGAACATAAGTTTCACCAATAACCAGCCGAAGACAAGTTACCAACGAACAATGTTTGACAAACAGGCCTAACTACAAAGCGAACGAGTACTCTTAAAAAGGCGTCATAGATGCTGCTCAATATTGTAGGGGTTTGAGAAGACTGTCATTCAGAAGGGTCAGGTCAGTCTACCGCCGCTCAATTCACGTCGTGTACACTTATAGCGATGCAAACAAGAAGGAAGCTTTCGACAGCATACAGATTCCCTCCACGAATTAGACCAATAAATATAAGCGGAGCATCTGTCTGTCGACATTCTCTCCATAGAGCTGGAATATTAGTTAAGCGGCGAACTGGCAAGAGCCCATCGCTGCCAGCTGCCAGGCAGGTGAATGGGCAAAATCTTTGGAACGAAACCAGGTAGGATAACACGGTAGAAGGCGGACAGAAAATTCAGGGACTGGACACCTCGTTGCAACGGATTGTAGCGGATCCTCTGAAAACTGAAGTCGACTGGTTGGAGATCGGTTCCTGTCAACTTCCCAAAAAAGTACAACATGTTGAGGGTACAAGGTACATTCGAAATTGACTGGGGTCACCGTCCGGTTAACCCTACTAATATTGTGATTTTTCATCCCCAAATATCCACTGAGAGAAAAACCCTTCCTGCTGACTCTTTAACATCGCATCTGAGAGACGCAACTAGCAAAATTTGACTTGACAACTTTCCATACTGAAAACAGTCCAACCAAAAAAGTTCACAATAAAGACAGTGTAATGCGAAACCGCAGACTCACTCTCCACCCATGATTCACCCCATCCACGAAATTGATAAATCACACACATCCACAGCGAACTGTCGCTCGGTTCGCATAGCTGTCGGTTGCACCGCCTAATCGTGTCGTCACATTGTCTACGCGGACTGAAACCGAAACACAAACGTATGTACTTGCACGCTGTCTGCACGAAGTGGAGCGTTCAACAGTATACGCGAACGAGATAAACATCGCTCACGAGATGTCTCACACATGCACTCCGTGTAGTCGCGAATCTAACGACGAGCAGTCGTGCACCTCCATGTGTGCTATATGTCGCTATTCAAACTAACACACACACATTTGGTGGTGGAAAGTGTTTGCCCCCAATTTGTCCGCGGAGCGTTCGCAATTCTTCCGGACTCCCATCGGCGCAGCGCCCCTATATTAGAAAGTTCGATTTACCTAATTCAATTTCGAAACTCCAGCTCAACCTGCAAATGCAACAAATGTTCGCAACAACCGTGCTGCGTAATAAATCACACGGATCACATAGTCGCGCGGGTAGGCATTACCATCGCGCACGTAAGTCACGTAAAATATTGATTTCTCTTCCGACAATTGATGATGCACTCCGCTCATCCCACCAAACTGTATACGTACAGTGTGTGTGTGTGTGATTGCAGCACAGAGTGGGCTGATTGAATTATGACCAAATTAAAATTCGATAACTCCAAGGAAGCATGCAACGCGAACGCCTCTTTCTTTAAGTTTTTTTTTTCCTTTGTTTTCTTCCTTCGAGCTGAGATGCTCTGTGTTGCAAGTTCCAAGTGCTGCTGGTTGTAAGCGCGGCGCTGATCTTGATCTCGGTGCGTTGCACCAGCAGCAGCAGTTGTTGCTTTCTAACCAGGATCACTTTATTTGCATATGTGCAGCCAACTTGAGTCGCACAACTGACAGATTTATCATCGGACCGTGCAGCTTAAAATGCCATTTTTCAATTCGATTGCATATTAATCAGCTGCCGTTAACAATGGCGTGCAGCAGAGGGACTGGCTGCGCAACAGGCGCGAGGTGAATTGGGCCCTCAAGGCCATCGTGATGCTCATTAATATGCCCTGGGACCCGCGACCGATGACTTTTACGAGCTGCACACGAGCCATTCGCTGCTGCGTACGCGCTGGACTTGCGCATGCGTGCACCACTCTATGAAACTATGATGATGACTTTTCAAAGGTTTATGAATTATTTTATTCGTGGGGCTCTGCATCACGAAATGCAAAAGGTGTTGGGTCCACCCCGGATATAATTACACGCGAGTCGCTCTTAACTAAGCCAGATTGGAGAATCGCAATTACAACTGATTAGTGGGAATACGAAATGAGTTGAATTAACTTTCAAGTGGCACTGCTGCGGCTTAACTGCTTCGAACTGTGCTGCAGAGGTTTCAGTTTTTTTTTTTTTTTTATTGGCCATCGGAATGGTCATAAAAACCAATCAACGTCGTCACAAATTGCTGACGATGTCGATAGTATAAAGGCACGCGAGGAGGGGGCCCAGTAGGAAAGGAAAAAAGCATAGAAAACGACTCGTTGATAGGAATCCACCTCAAAGAATCGATCCCCAGCGGAATGCCCCGTCGCTGAGGGCCAGCAGCGCAAGGATTAATTGTCACTTCTTGAGGAGCCGCGAGAAACGCGGAGTCCACTCAATCGTGTGCTGTTTTTCGTTGTACCCTGCACAAGCTTGGCTAAATGGGGGTCTCTAATTTATTTCATTAGTTCGGTTGAATTATTTCCCCGACCGCAATGATTTCCAGATATGTCTTCTTAGATAACGACACAGGGATAGAGAAAGAGAGGGACGAGGGGACAATTAAATGTCAATTTCATCTATTCCATGCGAGCAGAGGAGGCCCCAGATGGTGCAAAACAATGAAATCTATTAATTCGAATGAAAATTTAAGCAGCTACCTATAATGAAATTGATTACTGAGGTTGCCAGCAGTTTAATTAGCGCTGGATGGATGCAATAAATAGCCCAACTGTCTGGTGTTCAATTTTGAGCACATTACTTATTGCAGGCCAAAGTGTGTACGATGGATTAGAGTGGATCTCCGTTTGGGAGATTTAATTATCGTGGCACCTGGGGGACTTTCTAATGGGAAGGAGCTACCGCTGAATTGGGAATTCCTTTGTTTTCAGTTTGAGTTTAAGTGCGGTTAGGGCCGATTGGAGGCGGCTATTTGCGCAATCTTCGAGGAATGCTGGCGAAGGGAATTTAGAGAGAAAGGTTGCTGGCGAGATATCTGCACAGTTTTGGGAACTGGACTGTGAAATCTATCTTTCAAAATCGATTTTCTATCTGGGACAAGGAAACACTGCTTGCTGGTGTTGAATGGGGCACTTCTCGAACGTCCATAAGAGAGATCTCAACACCTACTCGGTGGAATCCTTGTGGGCTCATGGACAAAAAGTGCAGACGTTGAATTTTACCAAAAAACTCTTTTATGGCAACCAAAGTTCTAAAAAGCAAGACGGTGAAGCCTTCTCTTCATTAATTCATATTAAGGAATTGATACTAGGGATTGCAACAAACGTCGGCACTAATGCGATTATCTTCTCAGAGGACCTCGGCATCGCAACACCTTTCAAACCGAAGTCAGCGCCAATCCATTCTCTGGTTGGCGGCACATGTATGGTATAGCAGAAAGCTATGGTAATACCGACATTCAGTCAGCTTTCAAGTCCCTCATATCAAGGGCAATAAAATCAAAGCCAGTGGAAGGTTGTCGTTAGAAATACTGCCAAGTTTTAAGTTTACCATCACCCTTTGCTGGGGTTCCTTGCCATTATAGTCCAGGTTATGGACAAATCGGATAGATGGTGGCATCCAGTCGTACTCTTTTAGTGCAAAAGTCGTTTTGAAAACTTTGTACCCTCTCTGATGTACTAGAAAGATAAACCTTGGACTTTTCAAAAAGAATGCAAGACATCTAAGCTAATGGACTGAAAATAGGCCATAAAAGGTCCACTGAACTTTTAAGACACACGAAAAGATCCATTGCCACACTAACAAACATCGCACAGGTCGCATATACATTACAACGATTTCTACAAAAGTTACAGAGCAGAGATAAGAAAAAGTAGGAGACGATAGTGCTCTTGTTTTGAACTTGATCTGCTCTCCCCTGTAGGACCATTTTATCACCTTTGTCACGGTCTTAGGAATCTTTAAGATGCCAGTATGGCGCCGTCAAAAATGAATTGTTTCTGAAAACGGACAACGTTGCAGACCAGTCCTTCTTAATGGCAGCACAGTAGACCTACTTTGGTCTAAGTAGACCTCTGTGAATACACCTTAAAAATATATAAAACAAATCATTTAAGACATTAAGAACTGTGCAATGGGTCAATGAATATACCTATACAAAGTCTTCAGAAATAGTTTTCGAATTTTTAAACCTGTTCAAAGAGAACGAATCGCATTACTCGGAACCACACTTCCAAATCTCAGATTCTGACCTTGCGAAGCACTTAAAATGTTCAATCTAGTACAAAGGGTCGTAGCTGAAAAGTTCTCTCTCAAACTTTGACATTCTGGATATTATTGCGCAACAGAACAAGGTTACAAGTAGGTAACAGTTCAATAGGTCAACTAAACCAGTTTAAAGTGTGAACTTATCATTACTTGTTAAAAATTTCAACATATACTTGTTAGACTTGTTAGTTTGTGTTAAAGCCCACTGGTAAAAAAATACAATTTTATTGTAAAATTGGAAATTGTTAGCAAATCAACATGCATCGAACTTGTTTTTGAATTTGATGTTCTTTTCAAAATTTATATAAGTTCTTAAGCCGGGTTAAGGCAGATACATATTTTGGGCCTGTACGAGTCAAAACGGACATTTTTTGCATGTCCCGGTCTTATAGCCATTCTTCGTTTTACTTGTGGATCAAGGGCGATATTTGCTGTTCGAAGTGAATATCCCTTTCAAAATGTGTGGCGGCTGTCTCAAATTATACGCTGAGCTATCTATTTGGAATTTTAGAATTTCTTCGAGTGCCAAGTTTATCCCGTTTAGAAATTTCTGATATATGAGCATTTTTAATATGTCAAATTGCCCCGCGCTGTTTTGCAATCCCGACCACATTTTTTAAAAATTCTTTTGAACAGCAATTTATTTACCAAATTTAGGAGTTGAAGCTGCCACAGATGTCAAGACGCAGTATTGTAAATGATTTTGTTAAACGAAACGTGCCACGCTTCATTCTGCGCAGTCATTTTTTTTATATGATTGGAACAGATAATATACATTTGTTTATCAAGTATTAAAGCTAAAACTGACAGAAGTACGAAAATGAAATGTTTTCAAGGTTTTTCCTTTGAATGAAAAATGACACGACCACATTTTGTCAAACCTTTCATTCAATCCTGAAGATAAATCTTTCATTTTTCATAAGTGCCAAGATACAGTGTTTCCAATGACATGCGGGATGTGCCACACTCGACTGTCCTATCCCGCCTACATATTGCAGAGTGCCTCTCGAATCATAAAGATTGATCGATTCGATAAGTTTTGCAACAATGGAAACAGGTGCTAGGATTTGTCGTTTTAGCATTTTTGTGCCAAGATAAGTGGCTTAAGGGCGTTTGTTGGATGGGTGGTGCCGCGCTCCTAATTTTTAACACTATGTAAAGTTGCGAACACTTTGAGAACACACATCAAGATTTTGAAAGACAAACAGATAGACAGACATATTCCCTTAGCAGACGATTTTTGATAATAAAGCGTTTTCCAATAAGAAGTGTTATTGTGAATGACCCGCTATTTCGGTAGCTTTCACTTTTGAAGCTTTTATTCTTTGACATTTGACAAGAAGAAACTACGCCATTACTAAAAATGGAACGATACACGCTTCAACAATGCATTGAAATTGTTAAAATTCACTACAAAAATGGTGAAAATCTTGCAGTCGCCGTTCAAGAATAACTGAGAATATTGCTGCTGTAGCCCAAAGTTTTGAAGGAGATTCAAGACCTCAAAGATAAAACTCGTGAGGCTATCGAGGACAAAGGGCAGCCACTTTGCGATTTTTTTGCCCTCTGGCTTCTTCATTTGCAATATTAAGCTCAAAAAATCTGCACATTTGGTCAATGTCGTCGTTTGATAATCTGCAGAAGTGAATATTTCAAGTTCCTGCCTTCGGCTCTAACTTTGAACTTTATTATTTTTAGATTTTGGTGAAAATTTGGAACCTTGTTATTGGAGTAAGATCTATATTCTAAATCAATGTCCTTATCTTCAACTTCTTAAGGTTTTTTTTTTACTGTGCCATCTCTCACGAAGGTCTTGCAAACACCCAAGAAAGAAACTGTCATGAAAGAACTTCTCAATGGTTTCTAAAATCTCAAGTTGCGATAAATCTATTTCGACCAAACTAGAGATTCGAACTAGGTCAATCTTCGCACTTTTGTGTCATAAATTAGAGAGCTGTCACAAATCTTCTTGCAGTTAAAAACAAATGTTTTTCACACATTTGAAATAGGAATTGAAAATAGAAAATAGATGTGTCATTCATAAAATCAATCGTCGTTTAATAATCTAGAGAAGTGAATATTTCAAGTTGCTGCATGTTTAGTTTTAAGCATGTTATTATAAATAAATGAATAAACAGTAATACACCCTATATGTAAATTACACAACGAACAGCACACCCTATTATAGACGCACTGTTGTTAGGATCTCATATTGCACCACACACGCCTCACTCAGAACCCAATACCTTCAGTAGCTTAATACACATTTTCCTTTCCCACGATTTACCTTTAGTCTTTTTTATACAAGTAAGCACTTTTTAGTTATAAGTCATATTCAATGTTAAATGCTAGGCTAAGCATTTATTTTGTATAAATATTGCACAAATAAAGACTCAAGGGATATAGTTTGTTAAACAGTTGAACCGTGCGAACGACTTATTTTTTCATTTCTCAATTGGGTGTTCTGGTGTACGACCAGCAACACAAACGACAGTCAAGATACAAGAATCTTGGTCTGTCAAACCATACATAACGATAAAACAATCGTTACATTTTTTGGTGACCTTCCATGCAGCCTCGTAGTTGGCATCGGATGGATTCTCGTTTGACCGTACGTGTCGCCACTGTATTTTGCTGGATAATCGATGAATGGTTGCAATGCGACGACCTACGAAGGCCTGGAATGATTGTGCGTCTGAATTGATCCAATCGAGCACTATCTGAGAGTCCGTCCAGAAATGTGTAGATCGTCCATCAATTTGTAGGTCGGATTTCACGCGGTTAGATAACTCTGCTGCTAATAAGGCAGCACATAGTTCAAGTCGTGGGATAGTCAATGAGCTTATTCCTGAAACCGTCTTGGTGGTTGGTGCCACTCTGGATTTGGAGCAGAGCAGTCGGACTGTTATCATGCCGTCCTCGCTGGTGGACCTTACGTATACGGCAGCACCATAGGCCTTCTCGGATGCGTCAGCAAATGTATGGAGTTGAACTGATGTGGGAGTATATTGAGCAAATACATGCCTTGGTACTTGAATTTGATCCAAAGCTTGCAACTGTTTTCGATATGTGCACCATCTAGTACACATTTCTACTGGAAGGGCAGCATCCCAATCGTATTTTATTTCCCATATTTCTTGAAGAAATAGTTTGGCCACGATTACCACCGGTGCAGCAATACCGAGTGGGTCGAAAAGTTTAGCTATCTCAGATGCCACCGATCTTTTGGTAACTCTTTTCTGTGGCTGACAATTAATTTTTATGCTGAAAACATCGGATTTTGGCAGCCATATCAGCCCAAGTGTTTTCACAAACCCTTCTTGCTCGTGTCCATCAAAACGAATTTCCTGATCATCCAGTGGAATGTTTTCTAGTAGATGCTTATGATTTGCGCTCCATTTTCTCAACTTGAAACCCCCTTGTTGAAGAAGCGCTGACAGTTGTGTCTGAATTTCTTTCGCCATTGGTATACTATTTGCGCCAGTCATCACATCATCTACATAGAAGTCTCCTTGTAACGGCTCTGTTAAATCGAACGCTGGCAGAACGTGGAAGACTTCATCATCAAATGTTGAAATAGGCACCATCGTTATTATTAAGGAAGACAACGTCCCGATCATGAGGTGGCCGCTTGGTAGAATTGTTAAGGTATACCACGGCACTGACGGATTTATTAGAGTCGCTGACGTCCGCACAAAATCAGGAATTCTCAAGCGGCCTATACATAAACTTGCTCCGCTCATCAAGGACGAAGTAACCGAAGCAGAAAAACTAACAAGTGACTCTCTAACTCAGCACCATTCATCAGAAGCTCCTCGGGATCGCAAAAGAGGAAATCAGTCAAAAAATCCTGACGGGTCAATAGATAAATCGGCCAAGAAAACTCGCAAGGTTGCATCAACGTTACTTACCACCCTTTTGGTATGCCTCTTAGTGCCGGCTGTAAGAGGAAACTCTGGAGTGGAAACATCAAAATATGACCCATCTCCTGGAATACATTTCTTTAATCAAGGAACTATAAACTTGGTGGTGAATCAATGGAATTTAGTCATTTACTACGACCTCAACCCATACCGAAGAGAATTTCAAGCCTTCAAAAACAGCACGACAATATTAGAGCATCTTTGCAAGCAAATCACATCAAGAAGCACATGCACGCAAGTCGTCCAAGAAATTCAGTACATCCTTCAACAACTTACTGATCAGAATGAATTACTTATAAATCAACCTCAGCCTAGGCCACGAAAGACAAAAAGAGGAGCTGTGGACGCTATCGGCAACATCGCTAACATTCTCTTCGGAGTACTTGATTCTCGATACGCTGAAGAAATGTCTGCTAATATTGATAAGGTGTACATAAACGAAAATCACCTGCTTCAATTGCTCAAAAACCACACATCAATCTTAGATTCCACTGTTAACATTATGACAAAAAACCAAGCAGCTCTGGACCAACAGCATAACTCACTTGTGGCGCAACTGGAACAAATCATCAATCGCGTGCATAACATTACTGAAAACTCATATCAAATGAAGGTTCAGCAATTATTCTCAGCATGGGCTATATACACGACACTCCAGATACAAGAATCTTGGTCTGTCAAACCATACATAACGATAAAACAATCGTTACATTTTTTGGTGACCCCGACGTGATCTGCTTATTTGCTTCCCCCCACCAGTGGTAAGGGGCACTTAGCAATCACGAATTAATAACAGCGTGCATCAGGGCTATACACTGGTGCAATTACAAAGTCATACAAGCGTTCACCAGGGCTGAAACACTGGTGACTTCAACAAAAGAAGCGTTTGCCAGGGCTTACATTGGCAAGATCATAAATACAGAGTCTACCTGGGACAAGTTCATCTAGAGGACCTGGGATGGACGAAACAGATATATCTATCATCGTTGCCAGGCAGAAGACCCTAGCAGAGGAGCTAACAAGGCTGAAGAAAAACATCGCAAAGGACAGTGCCTCAAGAAAAACAAGACAATATCAACAAGATAGGCTCGAGCGCATTGAATTCTTGTGGAAGCAGTTTAAGGACAACCATGAATCAATAAAAGACATAGTCAAGCATGACACCCCCTACATGGCAGGGGATATGCTTAGCAAAGTAGAACAACTGTACATGGAAATCAAGGGAACTTTACTAAATATACAACCGGTGGAAGAAGAGGGTGACGCAGACGTGACGAGTGAGGATATGCCAGGGAAAAACCCTACACCTCTTGTCCGGAACTCTCGCCAAACAGTAACTGAATCATCATCGGCAGTCAAAAAACTCATAAGACGACAAAAAATTATTGCTGACACTCTTCAACGTCTCCTTAACACGCTTGATGACTCCGTGGATCGCTCAAAGGCGTTTTACGACCTAAAAATAACCGGAATCAACAAATATTGGCTCCAAATGGAAGAATTGCATCAACAAATATTAGAACATGAAGGTGACCCCACTGCATCCGGATACAGCATAGAGGAGTACATAGAGCTAGAAGGAAGAACACAGGATTCCTTAGTCCAATTGTCTATCAAGGTTGAGGAATTGACTGTTCAGGCGACTACACTTTCGTCTGCACCATCCATGACAAATTCTGTGCTTAATCTGCCAAGATTTGCTTTGCCCAAATTCGATGGCGACTACCTGAAATGGAGACAATTCCATGACCTATTCACGGAATTGATTCACAATCAAGTAATTCCTCCATGCCAAAAGATGTACTACTTGAAGACAACCCTCACAGGAGAGGCTGAAAAACTTATTCGACATTTCACAACATCCGATGCCAACTACGAGGCTGCATGGAAGGTCATAACAGACCGTTATGAGAACAAACGTCTCCTTGTAACGGCTCTGGTAAATAAGTTGATGACCCAACCATCAATTCAAAACGAGAGCTCACCTATGATTAAGGGGCTCCATGACACAACACAAGAGTGCCTACTAGCATTAAAGGGGGTAGGAATCGACACATCCACATGGGACCCAATGCTCCTCCACGTTCTAGTGAAAAAACTAGACGTCAACACACATGCATTGTGGGAGCAATCCATAAAGCAGCCAAAAATGCTACAGCCACTGAAGGACTTCCTTCAGTTCCTAGAAATCCGTTTTCAATCGCTTGAAGCACTGGGCGGCAAAACAAAGGCTAATGACTCATCAAACAGACGATTGTCCTATCAAAAATCTTTGGCTACAACATCGGAAACACACAATTCATATTCGTGCAAATGTTGCAAGGGATGTCACCAATTGTTCACTTGCAACACATTTTTGCAACTAACGCCATCTCAACGGTTGGCTATTGTGAAAGAATCAAAAATCTGCATAAACTGCCTAAGGGTCGGACACATGGCATCAAAATGCTCATCTAGGGGATGCAGACAGTGTTCAAAAAAGCATAACACACTACTGCATCTGAGCAATGTAGCTCAAGGCCCATCAGTGGCCAACATTACCCGACCAAACATATCCACTAAAACTCAGGAGTCGAACAGCTCGTCTTCCAACCAACATAGTCCGTCATCCTCGAATATTGCTGGCGTCGATCTACATACAATCAATTTAGCCAGTGACTCTCAAACCAATACGTCGCTAGCGGCAGCTGACAAAAATCCAAAGCAGGGATATGTCTTCCTAAGCACCGTCATAGTGAGGCTTGTAAGCAAAAGTGGAACAATAATAAACTGTCGTGCTCTCCTTGACTCTGGCTCGCAGATAAACATAATAACCGAGCGAATGATGCGCAAACTGGAGATACCACTCACACGCAATCCAATGATAGTAAATGGGATTGGACAATCTAGACGCGAAACGCAGCTCAGAGCAAATGTTGAATTATTATCCTCCGTAACTAACTATTCAACGAGGATTGAAGCCATCGTATTGCCCCAAATAGTATCTTCACAACCTTCACAGTCCTTCGACATAACAGCATGGCAAATTCCAAGGAATATTAAGCTGGCAGATCCACAATTCAATGAGACTAACCGCGTTGACCTGCTAATCGGAGCAGAATATTACCACCAGCTGCTTTGCGTTGGACAAATAAAATTAGGGAAAGAGCTCCCACTACTCCAAAATACTCTCCTTGGATGGATCGTTACGGGTAGGATTGGTAAAGCATTCGCAGTAGCTTCAACTTGTGGTGTATATACGCAAAATGAATCGCTTGAACAAGCAATTGAAAAATTTTGGGACATCGAGAAATTACCAGATGCAAATTCCGAACGAACGCTGGCAGAACAACATTGCGAGGAACATTTCAATCAGACGACCATAAGAGACGCATCAGGACGATTTGCTGTAAAATTGCCCTTCTCCATGGAACCAACGAAGTTAGGTGCTTCCATGGACATAGCTTTGAGTAGGTTCTACTCATTAGAAAGACGTTTAGCAAAGGACATGGACTTGAAGAAACAATACGTTGAATTCATGGAAGACTACAAAAACCTGGGACACATGGAAGAAATTGACTACAATTCACTAATGACACCACATTGTTTTCTGCCGCATCATGGAGTGATTAAGCCAGACAGTAGCAGCACAAGGCTGAGAGTAGTTTTTGATGCTTCAGCTAAGACCTCCACAAATATCTCCTTAAATGATATTTTGCACACAGGTCCAACTATACAAGATGAGCTATTCACAATTTTGATGCGTTTTAGGCTGCCAAGATATGTAATTAAAGCCGATATTCAAAAAATGTATCGGCAGATATGGTTGCAACCAGAAGACAGATGGTATCACTTAATCTGGTGGAGAGAAAATTCAAATCAACCCGTCAAATGTTATCGACTCAATACGGTAACTTATGGAACAACAGCAGCTCCATACTTGGCAACTAGATGCCTGCAGAAGTTAGCCCAAGATAATGAAACTACCTATCCATCGGGCTCAAAGGCACTCCAGAGAGACTTCTATGTAGATGATGTGATGACTGGCGCAAATAGTATACCAATGGCGAAAGAAATTCAGACACAACTGTCAGCGCTTCTTCAACAAGGGGGTTTCAAGTTGAGAAAATGGAGCGCAAATCATAAGCATCTACTAGAAAACATTCCACTGGATGATCAGGAAATTCGTTTTGATGGACACGAGCAAGAAGGGTTTGTGAAAACACTTGGGCTGATATGGCTGCCAAAATCCGATGTTTTCAGCATAAAAATTAATTGTCAGCCACAGAAAAGAGTTACCAAAAGATCGGTGGCATCTGAGATAGCTAAACTTTTCGACCCACTCGGTATTGCTGCACCGGTGGTAATCGTGGCCAAACTATTTCTTCAAGAAATATGGGAAATAAAATACGATTGGGATGCTGCCCTTCCAGTAGAAATGTGTACTAGATGGTGCACATATCGAAAACAGTTGCAAGCTTTGGATCAAATTCAAGTACCAAGGCATGTATTTGCTCAATATACTCCCACATCAGTTCAACTCCATACATTTGCTGACGCATCCGAGAAGGCCTATGGTGCTGCCGTATACGTAAGGTCCACCAGCGAGGACGGCATGATAACAGTCCGACTGCTCTGCTCCAAATCCAGAGTGGCACCAACCACCAAGACGGTTTCAGGAATAAGCTCATTGACTATCCCACGACTTGAACTATGTGCTGCCTTATTAGCAGCAGAGTTATCTAACCGCGTGAAATCCGACCTACAAATTGATGGAGGATCTACACATTTCTGGACGGACTCTCAGATAGTGCTCGATTGGATCAATTCAGACGCACAATCATTCCAGGCCTTCGTAGGTCGTCGCATTGCAACCATTCATCGATTATCCAGCAAAATACAGTGGCGACACGTACGGTCAAACGAGAATCCGGCCGATGTCTTATCAAGAGGAATTACCCCAGAGAAGTTACGAGAGCACAACTTGTGGTTCTACGGTCCCAGATTCTTAAGTGGGAATGAATCGGTATGGCCACCACCATATACAAGTCACAGTCCGTGTGCAGAAGAAAGAAAAGGAACAGCCTTGTCAGTCAGCGTGGGAGCACCGGAGATTGTGATTGAACAAATCAAGCATTCAAACTCATTTGGCAAGCTTAAAAGGATAATAGCTTATTGCCTACGTTTCATTACTTTAATTAAGAATGGCAAATTCCATTCCAAGATTCATGCACTGCGACATTCCCATTCACAACCGTCTAACCCAATCTCGCCGTTGACAGTTGCAGAACTCAATAGCGCTCTTCAACTCATTTTGAAACACATTCAAAAATGCGAATTCAATACCGACATCCTTCATTTGAAGAAATACAAAGATCTCGACACAAAGAGTAAACTAATTGGGCTCTCCGTATTCTTGGATGAAAAAGATCTCTTGCGAGTAGGAGGAAGGCTACAGGCATCTAATTTACCTTACGATGCAAAACATCCAATATTATTGCCTTATTCCCACCCGTTCGTCAAAATGCTAATGACGGAGATACATTCCGAAAATTTGCATGTGGGACCTCAAGGTCTATTAGCAATAACCAGACAACGTTTTTGGCCGATCAAAGGAAAGAATATAGCGCGCTCAATCGTCCAGCAATGCACAGACTGCATAAGATCTAAGCCAAAATTGTACGGTCAGATGATGGGCAACTTACCAGCCCACCGAGTTCAACCAGCACGTCCTTTCATCAATTGCGGAGTTGATTTTTGCGGCCCAATTTGGATTCACTACCGTTCGAGGGGCAGTCGTCCACAAAAAAGCTACCTCTCGATATTCTGCTGCTTTAGTACGAAGGCTGTACACATCGAAGTCGTCAGCGATCTATCCACGGATGCGTTCATCGGTGCATTAAAGAGGTTCATCGGTAGGCGAGGGCATTGTAAAAATCTTTACTGCGACAATGCCACCAACTTCGTTGGCGCAAGGAATCAATTAGATGAACTACAAGCGACTATATACTCGACCAAGGCTCAAAACCAAATATCAACCACCTGCCACTCAAAAGGAATAGAATTCCATTTCATTCCTCCAAGGGCTCCTCACTTTGGAGGTCTATGGGAAGCGGCCGTCAAATCCGCAAAACATCTACTTCAGCGCAAGATCGCTTCAGCTTCATTAACATATGAAGAACTATGCACCCTGAGTGTAGACGCAGAAGCTATCCTGAATTCAAGGCCACTCACCGCCCTCTCCACTGATCCAAATGACCTAACTGCGTTAACCCCTGGCCACTTTCTGATAGGAGAGCCTCTAAGAGCTATAGCCGATCCGCAGGCGGAACCATTACGCGGAAGTCTTAGCAGCAGATGGAAATTGGTCTCTCATATCAAGGAAGAATTCTGGCGCCGATGGTCTCAAGAGTACCTAAACGAGCTACAACACAGAAGCAAGTGGAAGACTTCATCATCAAATGTTGAAATAGGCACCATCGTTATTATTAAGGAAGACAACGTCCCGATCATGAGGTGGCCGCTTGGTAGAATTGTTAAGGTATACCACGGCACTGACGGATTTATTAGAGTCGCTGACGTCCGCACAAAATCAGGAATTCTCAAGCGGCCTATACATAAACTTGCTCCGCTCATCAAGGACGAAGTAACCGAAGCAGAAAAACTAACAAGTGACTCTCTAACTCAGCACCATTCATCAGAAGCTCCTCGGGATCGCAAAAGAGGAAATCAGTCAAAAAATCCTGACGGGTCAATAGATAAATCGGCCAAGAAAACTCGCAAGGTTGCATCAACGTTACTTACCACCCTTTTGGTATGCCTCTTAGTGCCGGCTGTAAGAGGAAACTCTGGAGTGGAAACATCAAAATATGACCCATCTCCTGGAATACATTTCTTTAATCAAGGAACTATAAACTTGGTGGTGAATCAATGGAATTTAGTCATTTACTACGACCTCAACCCATACCGAAGAGAATTTCAAGCCTTCAAAAACAGCACGACAATATTAGAGCATCTTTGCAAGCAAATCACATCAAGAAGCACATGCACGCAAGTCGTCCAAGAAATTCAGTACATCCTTCAACAACTTACTGATCAGAATGAATTACTTATAAATCAACCTCAGCCTAGGCCACGAAAGACAAAAAGAGGAGCTGTGGACGCTATCGGCAACATCGCTAACATTCTCTTCGGAGTACTTGATTCTCGATACGCTGAAGAAATGTCTGCTAATATTGATAAGGTGTACATAAACGAAAATCACCTGCTTCAATTGCTCAAAAACCACACATCAATCTTAGATTCCACTGTTAACATTATGACAAAAAACCAAGCAGCTCTGGACCAACAGCATAACTCACTTGTGGCGCAACTGGAACAAATCATCAATCGCGTGCATAACATTACTGAAAACTCATATCAAATGAAGGTTCAGCAATTATTCTCAGCATGGGCTATATACACGACACTCCTCATTACCAACATACAACGGACGACAGCCAAACCAACACCAAAACCAAGAAACTCATCCACGGTTACATCTGATAATCCGAGATTCATCAGCGAGGGGCAGGATGTTTAGTTTTAAGCATGTTATTATAAATAAATGAATAAACAGTAATACACCCTATATGTAAATTACACAACGAACAGCACACCCTATTATAGACGCACTGTTGTTAGGATCTCATATTGCACCACACACGCCTCACTCAGAACCCAATACCTTCAGTAGCTTAATACACATTTTCCTTTCCCACGATTTACCTTTAGTCTTTTTTATACAAGTAAGCACTTTTTAGTTATAAGTCATATTCAATGTTAAATGCTAGGCTAAGCATTTATTTTGTATAAATATTGCACAAATAAAGACTCAAGGGATATAGTTTGTTAAACAGTTGAACCGTGCGAACGACTTATTTTTTCATTTCTCAATTGGGTGTTCTGGTGTACGACCAGCAACACAAACGACAGTCAAGATACAAGAATCTTGGTCTGTCAAACCATACATAACGATAAAACAATCGTTACACTGCACTTGTTTGTTTCCTTTGTAGCATTAGGCTATAAATCATTAAAAAACTCAATTCACTGAATCGTTGCCCTATTTTATATTTGTAGTAACCACTGCGTTTGTTTGAATTGCAATTCTCTCCTCAACAATTCACATCACTGTTTGAAAGACAACCACTAACTAAACACATCTGTTCCAACTTCCAAGTTTAAACGGGCCACAAGCAACCCACCCAGTTACGATCAAAAACGCCCCAAGCGAATTATGTCGAATCGTTTAGTGTATCCCCGCAGAAAAAGAAAAACAGCCCATGATGGAATACACTACTCACTACAGGCGCTGTCATCTTTTACCGCAGTCGCCGAAAAATGCGGAAAATCTCTCCTTTAGTTTAGGAACTCAGAGTCGATAATTTGCTAGGCCATACATACCCCAGTGCGCAGTCCCGTATGGCAATAGCAACCGACTGTCTCGCACAAAAACAGTCGCAGCAGTCTCCCAACTCACAGACACACTGCGCCCGCGCGCACCTCTTCGTCCGCACAGATTGACATCTAACAAATGCGCATAAAATTTGTAACAAAGTGCAGAGACACAAAACTGTTCACTCCATGTCAGGAAAATATGGTCACAACAGTTCCAAACAACCACACCAAGTATCCATCCCCCCATATAAGCGCATCTCGAAAGCTTATTTTTGTTGTCGCCGCCGCCTCTGGCATAGTTACAAAGCCCAGCACTGCAGATGAGAGAGCGAACACAACAGAAAAACAACAGAATCGGCAAAAATGTTGCCCAGAAATGCCTTTTCACACCTCGAACCTCGAAGGCACCCGACAACGACGATGATGATGACGAGGCCAACACTATGCGGTACAAAGCAGAGCGGCGAGCACCGGAGTAGAAGAGCAATTATCTTGCCAATGTAGCCCAGTACATTCAAGGGGATATCACTGAAATCACGCAAAAGTACACGAGACAGTGCGCAAAACAGCAACACCTGAGAACCTGGACAGGACCAGCAGCCGGCGCACACAGCGCACAGAAAAAAGAGGCGAAAATCACTCTGACTGCTGGCCAAATAGGCAAAGAGAATTCCATGGGTGACCATTATTAGATGGCATTTAAAAACTCCGACAGCCAAATTGAGAGAATTTACTACTGGCACCGGCTCTGGCATAGGCACAGGCACAGCGGCGCGGTACGACTGCTACGAGTGGCTTCCCGCATTGTTGGCCGAACGACGACGACAAAAACAGCGAAAACAATTCCAGTTTTGGGCCGAGCAAGGATTATTGCGTAATTCGATGCCGCTACAGGGCACCGACATACCTCGTGTACGCGACTCGCACTCACGGACAAATCGATCCGACACCAATCCGAGCCGATCTGACAACTGCCTTCCCACTGGATATGGATACCGCAAAGGTATCCAACAAGTACTCGCACTCGGTACTTGACTGATGTCCCCGGCTGCGCGCACTGGTCCGCTCAAAGTGCAAAATTAATTTAAATTTATCGGCGGTGTCACTGCGATCACCTTAAGAAGCACACTGCTGCCATATCTAGAGCACTTTTGATCGGCGCAGATTCAATGCTAACGCAGCGCAGGTGCAATAAAACTTAATTCTCTCGCGCGGGCAGTCCATTATTATTTTTACCGGCCAGAGAAATTTCCATTTTCGGATTTGGGGGATTTTTCCTGGGAAAATCGTTTCCCAACCGACAATGTGTGCGCGTGTGTGTGTGTGTGGGAAAAGTGTCGGGCACCCAGAACATTTCCCATTTCAATGCGAACATAAATTTCATTAGCACCGTGCACAGTCTGGTTGCAGGGTTCTTACAGGTGATTGCATGTCAAAGATCTTGCAACGAGAGCAGCTGAATGGACTGCTCCACTCCGGGTATGGTCGGCGAATAAATTCGCTGCAAAGTACAAAAATGGAAGGAGCAGGCGAAATTGCACCGGCCAGTCCATATATACGGCGGTGACAAATTGTCCAAACACTGCGTTGGGCTCGGGAGTTTGAGTATATATGGCATTGTGTTGTTGGGCTTTGTTTGTAAATATGGTAAGCTGGACGAGAGGAGTTAAAGTTCAGTGCAGACGCGGATGCAATTCATGAGAAACTCGTGACCCATAATAGCAAAAGGATATACGGCTTTTAATTGTAGTTTTTTTAAGTCAGGGAAGGATATTTGGGGGTAGGAAGGGGTTTAACACCAGTTAACACAAGCTGTCTCCTGTTTTACTTAGAAATTTGTGTTCCTTCTTGAACCTGTTTAATTAAAAACCAACTGCCCTTGGAATAATACGTTAAATACATTTTTGATGCAACATTTTATATATGTACCCTACGTTTGGTATCCCACATGGCTTACATCTATTTAGGGGTCACACCTCATACCTAAGAACCCTCGCTCAGTAGTTCAGCGCACAAACTACTGAGCTACTGGACTTCCTACTCTTTACCGGAACTGGTGGCCCCGATCCGCTGCAACAGCTGCCCAAAAATGTTCTGCAGTTGAAGTGATACACGTTTTCTGAAAATATGTCTCCAAGCAGTTCGTTGATTGTTTAGTAACGAGAAATATTTTGGAAAAGTGATCTCTTCAAGTTGATGTCGAATTTGAACAATCGCACTCTATACCCAACTAAAAGAACGCAAATAAGTAACCCAGTTCGCAGATGAACTCTTTTGTTTTGTATGGTTGGGGTAGGACAAGCGGAAGAGTTCACTTAACCGAATTTGAACCAATTTGAGCTTCAAATAAAGCGTAAGCGACTTCGAATGGATGTGTTTATCAGAACGTTGAGATGTAGTTAACGCTCCCTTAGATGGAGGTTTCGTTTTCGGCAAAGAGTTGGTAAAGAGGAAGATGAGGCAACATCAGACAGCTTCTGCAAAAATCCTCTCAAAGGCTTGCAAAGGGTATCCCATAATTCACCAAAATTTGAATTTTGCACCATTTAATAGTACATTGACAGTGATACCAACGGAAAAAAAGATAACAATGTGACAGCTAATAGTTCGGGGTTAGTAAAAATGGAGCGCTATACGAAAGAACAACGCATTTTCTTTGTTGAGCAATTGACAAATTCAGGGATACTGGATAAATTAGTGATCCTAAACACTCCTGTGTCCTTTTACAAGTCGTTCAACAGAAATTTCGAAGCAGTTCGCGAGAGTTTTGCTGACAGTCTAGGAAAATCAATTCGGCACCGTAGTAAAGAATTGGCCATTTCGAGAAGATCTCTACAGCGATTAACAGATATGGATGTGACCAACATGTGGTTTCAACAAGACGGTGCCACATGCCATATACAGCCAGAGAAACAATTCAATTACTGCATAAGTCATTTCTTAATCGAGTAGTCGGCCATTTTGGCGATCAGCATTGGCAACACGGTTGCCACTTTGGTAGTTTTGGTAAATTTTTTACTTACTTTTTGAGTTTTGGTAATTTGGTAATTTTTATCTGGTTATTGTAACTTTTTGTTGAACTAGTATGGTTTGTGGAAGCAGTTTCTATCTTCACAACCAAATAGAAACACGTCTATTAAGTAGAACGAACAGTTATGAAGTAGTTTTATTAAAAAGTAGAAACTCTAGGTTACTAAAATAATAATAATTTTCTAAGTAAATACATGAACTCCAACACTTTTTGAGCAGGAACACCAAAAATACGAACTCGATATCAATTCATTGCATTTGCATTAGGTATATGCGTCAGCCAGCACCACCCATGTTAACCTGTTTTGTTTCTCTGACGACTAAGCAAATGGACGTTTTTACACTGTCATGCTGTTTTTTTTTATATTATTTACGTAAATCAGAGAAAAGTCCTAGGATACTGATAAGGCATTTTCACAATGGCTCAAGACTATGTATCCTTTTTTTTCTTGTATCAGCGTCTCCAGATTTTTGGTAAATTTTACCTTGGTTTGGTAACTTTTTTGTTCAATTTTGGTAGCTAATTTTTTTTGCAAGTGGCAACCCTGATTGGTAAGGGTCTGTGGTCTCCTTGTAAATTTAGAGATTTAATGTTCTAATCCACTACAAGCTTCGATAGCTTAACAACCAATCACTCTTAAATGTGGTTTTAACTCGGTAGGCACTGGTTTCGACGAGATCATTCCTTATTAAGAGAGACGCATTATTTTTTACGATCAATATCGGAAACGCTTTCGGAGTATAGTTAAAAATTAAAAGTAATGAAGAGGGGGTAGCAATGGTGCATTGCTTGAAACCCGGGCGAAGCAGGTTTGATCACCCCTGCAATTTTCTGTCAATGTACCAAAAAGAGAAACGAAAATTTCTACCGCCCAAGACTCCTTTATATATCTTTAGCTTTAAGATAAAAAATTTGGATCGGTTCGTGTTTTTTAAAGGTCAATCCAAAGACCCCTAGATTAGTAGTCTACTAGCAGAAGAGCCTAGAAAGACAGCTCTAAACTTAGAACTGAACAAGGTCGTTCATATAGGTCAGTGGACTTTTTTTCTTGGAGAGTTTTGTATAAATCGAGTCAGAGATGTACTGAGAGAACTTTCTTTTTTTTTTCATATATTAAGAGGATCCCAAATTTTGCAGCTTTCAGCCTCGATTTTCGACCAATTGGACCTCTGTTCTGGTGGAAGTGGATGAGAAACTCTCATATCATTCGTTTCTTGTTATGGTTAATGACAGTCGAGCTGAAACTTATGTATCAAGTAAGCCATCATAATTTTTTATACAGACCTTCTAATATATGCTGCCTCTTCTACAACTCTGACGAAAATTAGAAACGTCCCAACCTTCTGCATATCTTCCCTTTCCCACAATCGCCTTGATTTACGATATCTTTAAGAAGCGCATTTCGACACGGAAGGACACAAAGAAAAATGGGTAACCTCGACCACAACAATAAGCATTTGGTCTGCGTAAGTGATAGGATGGGATCTCCCTTGTGGCATCGGACCTTCACCAAAGACCACACATCCAAAGACATACAATTTCCAACGAAAGTGCACTTAGCCAGACAAAAGTGACTGTCACGTCTTCGCACCCATATCTCTCTCAACGTCTGTACGAGAACATCTCTTCACGCGACCTACATTCACAGATTCCCCCAAACACCAAGCGGAACAATCAAATGCCGCAGGGAGACACGGCTATCGTAGTCCTCCCATCGCATTGAGAGAAGCGACGACGACAACGACGACGACGATGGCGACCCACCCAGCCCCTACATCCAAATCGTGGGAACAAACTCTCTATCGCTCCAGAAATACGAAAACTACACCAATACACACACCGAATCAAATGGATCTAACCTCGCGCGCCGCCGCCACAAAGCCCCCGGGACACACGAAATGAATACCCATCGCACTCTGCGCATGCAGATTGCCAATGCGCGCTACAGTCGTACAACCTCGCCATCGTCGTAGTCGTCGCGTATACAACTTTAGCCAAAAGTTCAGCTTATATTAACATCGGAGACATTGATCTGGCCGTCCGATATCGATTTGTTAAACATGTCTCTTTGGGTTTTCAGCAAGATCCAGCAACGATACTAGCTCTGTCCTTCTCTGGTCGCGGTTGCGACAATTTATTATCAGCAGTGCGCAGTGCTGTAAATCCGCGTTTCATTGAAGGCTCCGTAGGTTGCTGCATCGGCTGCAAAATCGATCAGTTCAAATGCATAAATTTGTAGCTAATCAACCCATAGGTGGTCAGATGTCAAAGCCGAATTAAAATATCCCCCTGGGGGGCTGTGCGCGGGGGCGAGCGCGCGCGCATAATCTCGCCAATCGATCGACATTGCATACAGACGACAGGCAGTGCGGCAGCGTGTACTCCTGCACGGCACACAGATCTTTAATGGGATTCCATGAATGCTACAAAAGGCTTAATTAATTGTGTGAAGTTGTACATGGGCCCCGGTATGTGATTCGAATTCGTAAACAGATGTTGGGCGCTGATTGGGTTGAACCTCGTTTTTACCGGTTCCTGGGGCAGAGCAGAGCGGATTCTGCACACACAGCCATGACCATGAGAAAATCAGCCGCCGAGAAGGTGGTACACAAATCAGTGTATCGGTGCTTTAATGGCGTTTATATAGCACATGGCCTAGAACAATAGGCTGTTGCGTTCGCTTATCAGTTGCGGGAATCGTTGCTGTTGCTGTTGCTGTGTCTGTCGGTATGGGCTCTTAATTAAATTTTCAAAATCCCACCACAGACCATATAGTACTCCAGATGGTGAATGAACTGTTGCGGTGCGACTTCATGGAGTGTGACTCTTTTATCTGAGCCAAGTATCTCGGCTTTTTATGCGCGCACTTGCGGAAACGTATGGGCAATTGAAAGGCCACCTCATCACCAACAGGCGAGTGCAGTGCGGCAGCGTTGGTGGCGCGTTATGATGCGCGCATTAGCGCATGCGATTTGTTGCCTTTGTTCACGTTGCATGTGGCATGCGTAAATCGCTGTACGTGCGCGCAATTGAATTTTAATGAAGATTCCACCTCCCGCCGGAATCGGTGTGGTCGGGCTTCGTACGAGCGCAGTTCTTTATTTTTCATTTTTTTTTTGCTGTAGTGGGTTGCGTTGCTCCGCCCTTGCGGGAGGAAAAGATTTGCTCTGAGAAAAATCCGATTTAATTGTGCGCGGGAAACATCGATTTGTATGCTGTAACAACAGCAACGACTGGAAAAGGTGTTTTAAATGCGCACCACAGATGCATGGTCATGTAGCAGTGGTATGGTTCGCGCGCACCGATAAATCGTGCTGAAGGTGAACTTTTCGCGTCGTCTTCGCAAAAGCAAGATGCACTCGCGCAACGTTCACATAATGGCTATTTGGCTAAGGAGATGGGCCGTCTGTATGTAGGATTGGGTGTATACCTACTATAGCTCTGCTTTAACGGATTTTGCACGCTCTGTATAGCACCGCAGAGGAGGTAGAGGTATGTGTTTTTGTTGTCGTGTATGTGGCAGTGGGTTTTCGTTCGGTACATTGGATACACAATTTGCGCCTGAAATGGTGTCTAGTATTTTTCTTTTTTGTCTGGGCCTCGTCTTTCACTCTCGTTCTATAGATTTTGTTGGTTTTGTGCAAGTTTGCGATCGGGGAATGATTACTTGTCGATTTTGCTGAGAATTATTGGTGGAAAACTGCAGCGGGTAGTATTAAACCTTTAATTCAGTTCCTAGGTGTCGTACAAATGGAAACATGGAATGGATCTGTTGCAAGCTCCTCGATAACATGCTGCCAAGGAAATAGTCTAGAGCAAGCATAAGACGTAGATTTTTCTGTTAGAAGTAGCCTAAGCCGCATGCGACGGACAATAAATTTGTTTTTATACGAAAGGGTTTAGGGTGGAAACAGAAACTAAGTCTGACGCGTTTTGTGGATCACCCTTTGGAACCTTTTGAGTCATCAAACCTGTTCTTTAGTCCCTCGGTCCGTCGTAAGGCGGACAAACTAGCCAGACAATGCAACGGCCTTCATGTAACCAACATTAGTGAGCCGCACGCTTCCCTGCAATCAGTAAAATTTTTCCTATTTGAAGTGGTTTTAAAGGTCCAGAACAGTAGGTAGGACATTAAGACAATATTCGCCCGAAACTAGATGCCAAAAGAGCTCGAAGAGTTCCACAATTAGGAAAAAAAATCAGCTCCATCTGAGGCACTTACAGGACACTGTAAGATAGAAAGCAAGCTCCTAGAATGAAAGTACCCTACAACGAATTTTGCAAGAGCAGTAGAGAGGAGAATGAAGAAGAAATCACTATTCGGCTCCTTCGCATCTGTTCAGCTTTTGCCACTTTGCGTAAGGCAGATTTAGTAGTAGGTTACTTATTTAAAGAGTCTGAATAGATTCGTTGAACAACATTACGCGTAGTATCGAGAGCGATGATTGCTTCATTCACACGGTTCTGCCTCGCATCAGACGCCTCTCTTCTGACAGGATGTCACTATGTGAGAAGTGAGAGAGGTCAAAAGCGAGGTTTTGACTGTATCGCGTTTCGGGCTTCGTCTACTCACAGAAAAATCATCACCCGGTCCACCTTGAACCCGCCACCGACTGGCTGTCTGAGGCTTTTGGCAGGGGTAGTCTGCCTCACCCGGTGATGTGAACTGTATCAGTGTTCTTCATCTCTAACCTATAAATTTATTCACCGAATTACAAAATCGACAACACCATATTATGAATAAAAACGTTACTTCAAAAATATTTCAAAGTCACATGTCTCACCCTGACTCTGGTGATCAAAATGAGTGCCTAACTCTATAAAGCGGGGAGTTAGGGAGTCAATTTCAAAAACGACTAAACACCTCTTAAAAAATGTTCCTCTATCTATCAACATGCAAAGTTTTAAGGCAAGCAAACCTCGAAGCTATAAAAATGCCTCCAAAAATGGAGAGGACCTTCCTGCACCCTGCAATTTTGGAATGTACTGAGCCAAACGTTTTTCCATTATAATAATAGAGCGATAGTGCTAAGATTCAAATACGGGTTGGGGTCAAAATTCTGAATGGGTCAAAATTATTTTTAAAAAATTCTGCTTTCAAAATATGCTTTTCTAAATGTTTTCTGATGATGGAGAGAATATTTTCTTTTTTAATCTGTTTTTTTTTTAAATTTTAACTCCGCTTTTCTTAATTTTTTTTCTCGTAGCCTTATATTTCCTAATGGGAGAAAAATAAAAGGCGTCGTGGGTATTTTTAAAAAATATGAGTTTGTTTTATTTTTATTGTAGAAATACGACAGTTAACAAAAGAAGCGACACTGTTATTGATATTGTTTAGGAAGACTGAGAAAAAGTCCTTGTCTATCCACCAAACCATCAATCGCAGCACAACAGTAATAAACATGGAAGCACACAACCAATTCAACCAGACAAAGGTACCTTAGATAGATCTTTTGAATACATTGCTGTTACTAAAATGCTTTTGAAGTTTGATTACTAAAGACTGCAATAAGTCTTTAATAAGTGTCATCCCTTGGCAATGCCTCTTCAGTACAGGGCTTAGCATCTTTCCAAAAGAGTTTTGCAGAAGCTGCTTGAACAAAACGAAAAAGTGAAGGAGAACACTATTTTTCACTTTCTATGGACCAAGTTTAATCTTAGAGTGCTTGACTATACCTTGACGATACGACTCATAGCGATTGAGGGTCCACCTAAAATCCATACAAGTTTATGTCATACAAAAAGCAGAAGATTTATTATATAACTTAAATCGTTACAAGTCGCATCAGCGAACGGTTTCGAACGATATAACAAAAGCAGACTTATAAGTCTCTGAAGCTTCATCAGAACCTCTAATTTGATGTATTATTATAGAGTAGGGAGAAAGTTGAACTGCGCCATTTCATTTTACGAAAGTGCGAAGTGCCAACGTTCCTTTTAGCCAAAACGGGCGCAGATGTTGTTAGATTAAGAGCAAAATGTACGGGCCGCTGGAATTCAGAAACTCATGCAACCAAGTTTGGCAGTGTTCCACTTTTTTGTGAGCGTCAAGCAATCATCTAGCTCTCTTATGACCTCTGGGCAATCTCAGGCATCAAATGCAGCAAGATTATGAACTTCCTAAACGTCATAGCCACGGCGTCGTTTTGAGTTTCACTACCCTAGGCTTTCAAGGAATTCTTATGTTAAACATTTATTTATCGGTTGAGGAGAAAAGTCAAGGTACAGCAGCACAACAAATGCCAACAAAATTGTCTGCTCTTAGGTTAGACACAAACCAATAAGTTTAAGCATTTCTTTAAATAGGTTTGAGGCTTGCTTCTATTATTCGAATCATGTTCATCGAACCTTTTCTATAATGCCAAACATTTTGGGATGGTTATGAAGTGCCCATGGTGAAGTGGTGAGCTTTATTGCTTCTGTGACCCGAGCGCAGTAGGCTCGAAAAAAAGTATAACGCAGCAGATCTCAGTTAACAGCCATTTAAAGAAATAAGTTATATCCGAGTCGCGCCAGCCTATGTACACCGAAATTTTTAGTTTTTGACCGATAGTCTAGTTGGACTACTCCGACGATGGGATGCTTAAAAAATCCCTTCATAGTTCAATAACACGCGACCTAGGTATTTACGTGTAGCTGATGCAGACTTAAAGATTGGTATTATATTTGATGGCCAGTTTCTTCAAGAGGCTCTGTTGAGACAACATTAAAGACCACGAGGTCTGACAACGTTTTCTAGCAATGCTCAGCTCGTACCGAGGACCTATCAACTGACAAAATTCCTTCAAATCTTTAAACGGACAATAAAGTTTAGACCTGCAGTGAACGACGGGATCTTCGAAAGCACGTATACCCACCTCCCCCAGTTTAGCTGGGCATCTAAGCGTTTACACCAAAAACCATTCGTTTGCTGCTTTTGCCCAAAAAAGCAATCTTTTCCCATGCCCGTACCACACTGGTGGGGAGTAGGTACTGTGTGACTGAATAGTAAAGTTGTTGTTCCCATGGGATAGATCGTCGCGCGATTCACGATCTCGGTGGTGTTGCCCTGCGCGAGCACACCATCACTGGGTGGGTATATACACCCTGCTCGCCCGACTTAAACAAATAATGCAAATAGACGCAAATAAACCTGAAAACAGTACAAGAACGGCGCGCAGCACGACGATGACTCCTCAACGAAGACGACGACGACGACCAGTATACAAGGGGTATACGACGAAAGTCAAGATTATGGTTATGGTGCGCGATGAAGGTGATCGTGTACTCAATTGGGTATTGCCGGTTCGCGCAATACTCTGCGCCCAACAGAAAGAAGGAACTAGCGAGAAGCGCGTTCGTGATGTGTCGATCCCCGCACACCTTCCTCTGTGATATGATGACCAATGTTCTCACAATGTTCAACATGATATTAGAGACGGCGACGGCGACGGAGAAACGTCGCGCGCGCGATCGTCATGCGTTTCCACACACACCACTCAGCAACAGGATGCGCAATGCCCTACATGCAATTAAGGCTTATATCGTCCACTTTACGAGCAAGCAATCGCGTAATGCCCAAAGTGACACCTTTCTAATCGGACTCGATTCGCCGCGAAGCGGTCAACACCAACTACCGTGGGAAAATCTAATTTTCCCAATAAGTAATAACTACATGAGAGTGGTGTACACGGGAACACAAACTGGTGGCGGCGGCGGCTTCGACTGCTCGCAACCGCAAACCAATTATTTTTTATCGATCGGCTTCCACAGTACGAACAGTAGGCAAATGATATTTACTTTTCTGCATCATTACGCGGCCCGCAAGTTGAATGTAATCATCGCACCGATCACGTACTGGATACACTTTATCAGGACTACGGGCGCTGGTCGCCAGTCAGTGGTAGGTAGCTCAGCCGTTTTTACTATCGCCAACGGATCACTCGAGCAGCGGTACCGTTTAACTGCGCGCACAAAAATGACAAGTTCACCCACAATCATAACTATCCGTTCGAATTGCGACGAGTGGAAAATTTAGCGACAGCGATATGCCCCGGCAGATAGCACAACGACAGCTGGACGACCGAGCGCAATCCCGTCCAGTTAGCATGGCACACATCCTCACGGTGGTGGCTGCGCGGTGGACTCAAATACACTCAAGTGTGTTTATATCATAACAGACATTCGATTTATTGACACATTTATTACGTTTGCAATTTTAATGCTCGCCAACGAGCTGTATGTGTGCACACACAGCACCCAGTTGTCCATCTGTCTGTCCTGACCGTTGTTGTGGTTGCTGTTGGAGCAGCTTCGGCCGATCTCTGATCGTTTAGAGTCATGGCAATTATTCAGGTGGAGTGGATGGAAATGCAGGGCAGCCGCCGCAATCGGATTCCCCGGGTTCGGCTAGTGGTATAGTTTGGACGCACAAGTTAAACGGTACAACCCGCCGCGATACAGGTCTTTATGACGTCCGCATAACCTTTGCAGTGCGCCCCCAGAGGATGAGGTTTGCGCTGCCATTTGGCCATGCAGTGCATCTCGCTGCGGCTAATGAGCCTTGTAAATTTTACAAGCACTATGTATTTGCAATTAGCGGTCGGTGGACGACGATGACCGCATCCGCGGCTAAGTTCTTCCTGCCCAAAAGGAGGCAGGAGTATTTTGCTGTTTTGATGCTTTGCCCCAGGGGCGAGTTCTTGTGCATCATTAGCAAATTCAGGTGTACGCGGTGATTTGTATACACATCGACAGTGTGGTGCGTTAGCCAAATGCGATTGGCGCATGGCTATGGCTAAGTAAACTTGCAGCACTAATGCTGGCCTGTGCATTCGTGAGTCATATGCGAATAAAGATTCTCTCGGGAGTGCTGCTTGTGCGATAATGGCAGACTTCCTGAATAACTAATATGGATTTGGTCGTTTTGGGTAACTTTCTAAATGTGACACTGAATGGAGCGCAGAGTGATTGCGGATGTATATCTAAGGTAATGAAAAGACCGGTCAGTTACTAAGATGCCTGCCATACGAGGAGTAGGCAATTCACGATAGAGCCGAAATATAAACAATTTTTATTCAAAAATATGCCTTTTCGAGGGATAGTTGTAATTGAAATATTTTGTAAGTGATAGCATTTTTAGTGACCATTCACAATACTCCATAGAAAATTATCTATTGTGATCTACAGAAAAAATAAGATGAAGATTAAAAATGATAAGATAGGCTACAAAGATGTTGAGCGATACTCATAAACAAAAATTGTATTTAGTGTCCAGATTTACGAACACAAATTACACATTGTGACCTATAAAATTTGTATTGTGGAGGTTAAAAATATTTATTAAAGACCCTTAGTCTCAATAAAAAATCAAATTCGTTCTATAACCTGCACGATAAATATTTTGTAGGTCACGATAGATAATAATGATTGAAAGAATTGGCCTTTGTGAGTTTGCTTAATATTCTGGAAGGTATTGGTACAGTGCTTTATATTCAGTCAAAAATTTCTGATTGAACTTTAGTTCTCGTTGAATTCTACTCAAACTATTTTAGCACGAAGCACCCATTATTTTCGAAAATAAACTTCAGAATCAAAAAGTACACAAGAGCATTTTAAATAAAATAAAATAAAAAAAATTGCGCAACAGGGGTCCGTAGGGACTATATGCCTAGCTTCTCACAATCATTCGTTTTTGTGAGTTTTTTATTTTTGCGACGAATGGAAGTGATCTAAATTTTATGCCGATTTCAAGCGGCTAATTGAGAAGCTCTCTCATGAGAATTTTACTTTCGAATGTTTGTCAGACGTTCGCGAGAGGTAGCGCAGTGAAAAAACCTTAAGATGATGTTTCTATTTTTTCGTGGATCAAACCTGGGACACCTCGCTTAATGGTGCAACACAATAACCACTCAGCCACTTCGCCTTTTACCCCTGGGAAAACCTGGGGATCATATTCTAAAATTAAACTCTTGATTAAAACGGCTAAAGGCTATACAAACTTAAGTAAGTATCGTATGGTGGTCGGCTATAAGCAAGGGCACTTTACTGAAGGCTAATAAAAACATTTAAAGTCTAGTTTGCATTGGAGCCACTAGCTTACAATGAAGACAACTTTAACCGCAGGACTAGCGGCAGCCTTTAGTGGCAGTGGCAGAAAGTCAGAGGATTAAGTTCCACCCTTCTAAAATTCTTAAGACCCCAATAAATGAAGGAAGAACAAATAACTTTGCTGAGGCTGCAGTGATGATCGATTTGTTATAGGGATACACCTCACATCCTATGTCCGATCCCGAGAGAACAATACTCCAGGGAAATATTTATTGGGTGGTTCTTTTCCTCTAGACGAGCGAAGTACCAGATCAACAGATAAGATTATGATCTTCATAATAAACTCAGATTAGTTTGAACGCAGCAGCGCAGTAAATCTTAAAGATAGGGTTTACTTCGGACAAGGGACAACCTCTTTCAACAGATCGGTATAACAATGAGTCAGTAGGGACCTAAGCGAGAAACGGGTTACCCCTAATCAGTCCACAAACTTAGCCCAACGTAGTCCATTATTTTCGGAGTTTTGTAATCTGATCTTGTCAAATCCAATTTAGTTTAAATTGTCAAATATTTATCAATTTTTATTTCGAAATCGTTACTAAATTCCATTGCGATTAATAGGCACAATTTTGGCCAATTTTGCAGCTCTTCGGGACAGGTTCTCAAACATTAAACAAACTATGAGGACATTCAAGATCGCCAAGAAAATTCACTTAGCACTTACTTCAGCTGATGATAACAACTTGAGGTAGATATTATCTGAAAATTTATTTCCCAAATTTTTATCAAATCCAAAAGTTATTTGAACATTTTTTATATCTTTTGGGAATATTTCCAAGGATCTTAAGATTTTCTGAACTGAAATTAGAATCAGTTATGTAGGGAATCACTCGAACTAAGGCTGTCTGAATTTAAGCACAATTTCAGGCACTGACAGAATTTTGCTTAAGTAAGTTAGCTGATTATATAAAACTAAAAATTAGCAACTCAGTGCTGAGAGATTACAAGCTTCAGAATAGTATCCAGTTTAATCATCATCAATATCTATTAGGACAAAAATGGCTCACACCATCGTCCAAATTTTGAAAACTACATCGTTCCGGCGATGATCATCATACGAGCCCCTTTTGAGTGACTATTGAGAAAATAACTCCAAAAACACGATAAAATATCTTGAAAAAAACACGAAAATAAGCGAATGGGGTCTGAAAGTAAGAAAAACAAAGTTCCAAAGACGCAATCCTTTAAAAAGCACCTAGGAAAGAACTCATATCGTAGATTTGATAAAACAAAATGGAAATAAAGAAATCACTTAGTTCAAAAAATTCTGAAATTCGGAAGTGGAAGTCCAGATTCAGCGCAAATTTAGAAAACGGTAGCGATCTGCCAGTGGAAGTTTTTAGATGACGTTCGAACAAGTGTCTTAGATTGGTTCTTGCTTAAAATGATTCTCTACATGTCTTGGTAATAGATAAGGTCTTAAATATTCCAGTAACTTCAGGCCTGAGAACCAGCCTGGCTACCAAAGTAGAAGGCGGTATGTATTTCAGAATTTGCTTTCATCCGCATTAGCTCCGACGCCATTAAAACAACATGGAAGACACTGCAATGTACTAATACCAAATTTTAGTCTCGACTTTAAGTTTACGGAAGCTCAAAATTGCGAAATTTTTATGGAAAATATAGCCACTGTGAACTATTAGAGTTTAGAGTCGAAACTAAAAATGTTTATCGGTAAGGCCCACTGATTGCAAGGCCTACTTGTGTCCCGTTCCCGTAGCGGTAATGATACAAGAATCTATTACCTCTGATTTTCTATATCCATTTCTAAAGATTAAAATCTCTTTTGTTATTTCTACTGGACCGCTGGCAGATCATGTCTTTCATAGGAAATGTCAAAGCGAACAAGAGGAAAATTTCATGAGTCAATATCAAATTGCCTGACAATAGCTCTGTTAAGACAGTGCGCTGTGTTTAGAGATGTTACTCTTAAAATCGGAAAGGAAAACATCTTTGGCGGGTTAGTTGGTAAGCACAGAATCCACGAAACGACCACAGACAACGGTTACCGACTAACTGACTTCGCGGCAGCTCGTAATACGGTGATAAGTAGCACTAGGTTTCCAAGGCTAAGGATCCACACAGCAACCTGGCGCTCTCCAGACGGTCGAACCGCCAACCAAATCGACCATGTGCTAATCGACGCGAGGCACGCATCCAACATCCTCAACGTGAACACATTCCGCGGGGCAAACGTCGACTCTGACCATTTTCTTGTTGCGGCTAAGTTCAGAGCTCGACTATCCAACGAGAAGAAGCTGCGTTCCGCCCAGAAGAAGAAATTCGACGTTGGACGCCTTAGCACACCTGGAGTAGCCAGAGTCTACAAAGAGCGACCACCCAGTGGTCCCAGTATCGCGACATCATCAAAGAGGTAGCCGAAACCACCTTAGGGTACCAGCCACCCCAGAGAAAGAGCCCGTGGTATGATGATGAATGCGTACGCGGGAAAAAGGTGACAGAAGATGCACATATGAAGGCGCTGCAGCGCAAAACAAGGGCAGCGAGGGAAGAGTATCGAGCCAGGAGGAGGGAGGAGAAGAAAATCCTGCGTAGAAAGAAGGGCCTACGCAGTCTCCCAGCTCAAGGAGATCGAAGAGTCCCGCGATCGAAGCAACATCCGGAAGTTCTACAAGAAAGCCAAGCAACTGGCTGCTGGCTTCAAAACCGGAACGCAGGCTCTTCGAAACAGTGATGGAAACCTAGTCACCGAAGCGTAGGGAATAGTAGATGTGTTTAAGCAGCACTTCCAGCAGCTGCTAAATGGGCATCATGTAGAGAGAGTGATAGGGCAAGAAGAGAACCCACGTCCAGTCAATGAAGATCCAGTTCCACCGCCCAGTATAGAAGAAGTTGGCTTAGCAATAAAAAAGCTAAAGAACAACAAGGCCGCCGGCTCTGATGGTTTACCAGCGGAGCTCTTCAAATACGGTGGTGATGTTTTGGTAGGGCGCATGCACCAAATCATCAACCAAGTATGGGTGGAAGAAAGTATGCCCGTATCTACAAAAAAGGCGATCCTATGTCTTGCAAGAACTATCGAGGCATATCCCTGCTTAATGTCGCATACAAGATCCTATTCAACGTACTGTGTGAACATCTCAAACCGTTCTGCAACACACTAATCGGCACGTACCAGTGTGGCTTCCGGCCCGGCAGATCGACTATAGACCAAATTTTCACACTGAGGCAAATTCTGGAAAAGACCAATGAATTTCAAGTCGAGACTCACCACCTTTTCATCGACTTCAAAGCCGCATATGATAGCATTCATCGTCAGGAGCTTTATGTGGCGATGGCCGAATTCGGGAACCCGGCAAAACTGATCCAGCTATGTAGCGTGACGCTGGAGAACACACGCTGCAACGTGCAATTTGGAAGTAGTTCCTCCGAGCTATTCCAAACATGCACCGGATTTCGGCAAGGAGACGCACTATCATGTGACTTCTTCAATCTCGTGCTAGAGCAGATAGTGCGCAGGGCAGGTGTCAACACGGAAGGCACTATCTTCAACAAATCCGTCCAGCTACTGGGGTATGCAGACGATATTGACATCATCGGTCGCTCCCAGCGTGCCGTGATAGAGGCTTTTACGGCGATTGGAGAACGGGCGAAGTTCGTTGGTCTTGTAGTAAATGAGGACAAGACTAAGTACATGCTATCAACAAACAAACAAGCATCTGTCCACCGCCTACGACAGAACTTTCGAGGTGGTTAAGGAGTTTATCTACCTCGGAGTAAACATGAACTCCACAAATGACATCCTAGTGGAGATCCGGCGAAGAATTACCCTAGGAAACCGCTGCTACTTCGGTTTGGCAAAACAATTGGGTTCAAAACTCCGAACTCGAAGGACAAAATGTATGCTTTACAGAACCCTTATCCTGCCAGTTCTGCTTTATGGCGCCGAGTGCTGGACGATAAGCAGGAAGGAAGAGCTGATACTGGGCTCCTTCGAAAGAAAAATTCTTCGGCGGGTTTTTGGTCCTGTGTGCGAGGAGGGCGAATGGAGGAGAAGATACAACCGCGAACTCTATGAGCTGTATCAAGATGTGGATGTGGACAAGGAAGACCGAACCTCCGTTTCAAAGACCAAGCCATCGCGGATGCCAGAGCGCTTGGTCTGGATAACTGGAAGCAGCGTGCCCGGGATCGCAGAGGATGGAAGGCTGCAGTGTCTCAGGCAGAGACTCTCCACGGGTCGGGAGCCCGTTAAGTAAAGTAGTAAGTAAGTAAGTACTCTTAACACCAGCCGTAGCACTCATTTTTTTAGCAAAGAGATATTTTTTTTTCCTGCAAATCAGGTAGCATAAAGTGAATAAAGGGGGCTCAGTGCGGTCGTGGGAATAATATGGAGCCAATTTCCAATTCCTAATTTAAAGAAAAAGTTTTAGCGTGAAGTAAGGACAACATTACTGTTGGTCCACCAATTGCAAGAAATAAATAAATAAGCCAACAACAGACAGAACATCGTTGTCCCTTTTGACAGTCGTTTGAGCTTGTAGCAAAATAAATACCAAAGTCAGACACCATTCATGACAGGAAGCCTGAGATATAAATTCAGCATGTAGAAAAGTGATAAAAACGTCTTAAAAGTCTGGAAAATTACAATTTCGACTTGACTCTTGCTCTGACAGCGAAAATGTAATAGATTGCTGTAAAACTCAATATGAACTACGATAGATAGGGAATTTTAGTTTGCAACTAACTAATAGTCGGTCCATCACTACAACCTCCGTTTGTACACCAAAAATTAGAGCCGATTCAAAATTCGTCATGCGAATCATACACTGCAATCCCAATCTTTCACTCCCAGTGGGGGTGATATGGGTCAATTTGTACACAACTTGTGGCGTGGGACCTTTTGCTCTATTACAACTTGTCTACAAGTTCCCAAAAGACAGAAACAACAAATCCATAGGACACGCATGACTTCGTCATTAATTCACCCGTCAATCTTATTCGCACCTCATTTAGATATCCATTCACAGACAAAGGGTCACGACGCACAATACCCCCAAAACTGTTGCTGCCTCGAAGAAATGAATAAAAAAAAATTGTAAACGCTCAATAATCAAACAAATTTTCACACTTAAGACGGATTTTTTCCCACAGGTAACACCGCGCACCGCCTCGGACGTCGGACTCCCCTGCTACCGCTACTGCGCCGAATCATAGCTGTCAAACATTTCAAGCCTGCATTCATCGCCTCCGCATTTGGCCACACAAATTACACCGATCATCTACACCGCACAGCCAACAATCAGACAGTAGATGGACGCGGACAGACGGACAGGCAAACAATCGCCTTGTGTTGTGCCATGTTAATAACTGAAACAGCAGAGATCAGCTCCGCGAGCAGGCTGCCGAGAGATGTTAGTCAGATAAGCGCAAGCTGATGATGGCGCGAACACAATGCGCTGAAATGTAAGATAACAGTACACAAAGCGACGCAATGTGCCGCGTGTTGATGCCTTGCGGGTCATTCAACACAACAGGCTGTTCTGTGACTGAGACTTTGTTTTGTCGTTGTCGCGCATTGCGTTGATTCTGCCTCGGGTCGGGATTACGATCGGGCGGCAGTGTGTGTGTGTGTGCAAGACGACAAAGAAGACAGCGGCATAATCGATCAATTTGTCGTTGCTGCGAATCACGGGGCAGAGTTATAAACAGTATAATGAGAATGACGTTTGTCGTGCGATACGTTAAGAGATGTGGAATTACGACTGTTTGCGATGGCGCAACATCGTCGTATCGATCGATGTGCAGTTGGCAGTTGCCATCGAACTTAGTGTGAACGGTTGAAACGATGGAATGCAATGCATACCGTTGGAAGGATGCAATACCAAGGACTTTTGAAGAATTAAAATATTTAAAACACTAAAAAGAGTCTGATGACGGATTGATGGTGTTGTTCGAAGTGGGTATTGGTCCAACCAAAGTGTTTGTTTGCAACAACGATTTCTCGATTTTTGCGTCTCCTGAATTTTAAAACGTTCCCTCGAAAGAACTAAGTTCTCAGGGTTCCGATATAACCTCAGTACACTTGGCAAAATCGTCCCTGTTGGTTTTAGGGTTCGTAGGTCCTTAGGTACAAAACCATTTTCTGAAGTACAGATTTTTTTAAAAAATAAAATGGCATAACCCTAGTGAACCATTACTGTTAAAAACCTAACCCAAATCGCAGGTCTATTTCCCTATTGAATTTAATTATGATCCCAATATTGATTGAGCAACCAACCTCCTCTAAGTTGTTAAAGGAGTACCTGCATAGGTACTTCCTTCAACTCCGAGCAATTGCTTGACACTCGCATAGAAGGTGGGAGATATCTTCCGTGACTTGTAGGTCCTCACAGTACCTGCATATATCCATATTGGGTAAGCCTAGTCTCATGGCATGCTTCCTTAGAAGTCAGGGTCCAGAGAGTATTCCTACCGTTAATCTTAACTCTGTTCTACTGAGATTTAGTAATTCCTCAGAATTTTTCCTAGTTAAGAAGGGCCACAGTGCCCTTGAGACCCGGTGCCCTTCTAGCTTAATAAATGTTTTGAACGGTTTTACTCAGCAACCTTTTAAATCAGAAATGATATAAGATTCTCTCCATATCAGCTCTACACGAAAACTAAAAATAGCTAACAAAAATACATTTTGGAAAAGAAAGTTAAACAAAACAACTACACGAGCCTTTTAACATTTTTAGAACAGGCTTTAAGTTAATGAGGCTTGCGGCTTTTGAATGGCAACTATACCCGATGCGGAACTGCTTAAATGTAGTCTCGAACACGTAAGCCTTCATTGCTATGGCTACTGCGTTGCATTTTACTTCAATTCAGCAAGCCTTTGGGGTAAGGGCTTACTTTTGTCCGCAGTTGGCAAGAAAATTTGAACCAGATTTCGATTAAATTATATTTAAAGACTCCAAGAAGGCTATAGGCTACGTAGTTCATTGCCTATTTTTTGAAGAGGAAGTTTGAAAAAAAAAATATCTGCTTTTTTGAACCTTTAATTTAATATTAGTCAAAAGATTCGTAATCAATGAATAAAAAAAGACAAGAATACTTATGTCTGTTGTCCACTTATGCGAAGTAAATTTTTTCTTAGGCTACACACAATTTTTGAATTCTGACTGAGAACGATACTTTGTTTTAATTGTTATTGCCCATGAGAGAAAATGAAAGGAGTCTTGTTATTTTCGTCGACAGTGGACGCCAAAGACAGAATGAGAAACTTAATAAGCGATTTTGGGTAGATGAATATTTCTTGAGTCGCAGCTTCAACTGGTTTTTCATCGAAATATAGGAGAAAATTGATTCGATTTTAATTCGCCGACGCACTCGAACTCAAAGACATTTTTCAAAATCCTTATGTGATGGGCTTTCGATTGGTTTCGCTCTTGAACTTGTGTCCCCATTAAGCAAGATCCCCGGTTTCGAAAGGTCGCTGGGTGCCTTTAATCGTCTGCTTGGTGATGGTGCATATGTTTTATTGCTGTTCATCTTATTCTAGAAAATTGTCAAAGAAAGTACGTAGACACTAAGTTGCAAATACCAACGTTGCACTAACAGTTGTAAGCTGATTGATTCCTTGTTCAATGAGCGATACAAGCTCCTACACAACCCGTATACTTGTTGAGCAATACATTGTGCAATGATGTCAAACGGACTAAGAACGTCGCGTTAGTTGCATAGAATTGGAGTTGACTGTGTTGAATTCGGAAGTGATGAGTTGAGCTTAAAGTGGACGAGGCGAATTGGCGCAGGAACACATCGCTTAATATTTTATCTTTCCATCAGCTTCAGCTACGATTGTTCTTGATCGTAACTGTGCTTTGAGATGGTTGTCGCATATCGGAAGAACTGTCTATCGTTTTCTCTGTTTAAGCAGGACGGAAGAAAAGTATAATCAACGCAATGCCGGCAATATTTGTTTTAAATAATTGGTCATGGTGCTTGAGACAACCCTGTTGCACGAAACTTCAGCTTACAATCTACAATTCTACACAGCGACACCGCAGTAGAGGAAGTCCTAGCCTTAGGTGGCGCGCAGAAAGTGGATCTCGAAAAACTTGAAGTACGCCACTGGGACAGCATATTCTTTGAGGCACAGGTCCTCCGATACGCTAAGTTCAAACAGTTAATAAGGAGCGACCGCTAAAGCCATAAACAGAAGACATTATGTTTTAACAAAAAGAGCAGCTATGCTGTAGAAACGTGGCTTAACCAATCGCAGGCCCAACCGCGGGACTACACCTATGTACTCTATCTTTTCTACATAAAATAGAAAAAATAATGTTTGCCTGTCTATACTATTCGTTCGATGCTGCAAGCTTGATGAGTTATTGCACGCACGTTTACAAATGTTTCTTAATCAATATAAGCGATATTCAACAAAGGGGCGTGGCACCTGCCATAGAAAGAATAAAGCATTCAGAATGCTGTTTTCAGCACCCATTCATGGAAGGTAGTCCTATAATAAAATTTGGAATATTGTCTCAACAAAGCACTTCGCAAAATCCGGGCGGGATTGAAAAGGGAGGCGTGTCACCTTTTATACATCAAAGTTATAGAAACCATAAACCATGTGGACGATATTGGACAACCAAAGCATTTAAATCGAGGATACATCCCTCGCGAAAGGTCTTCCTGTGGGGTTCGCTTAGAAAAAATATCGTCACAGTTTTTCAAATCCTAATTTCATACGATCCATCCAAGGTTGATCAAGTGATCTAACTATTACTTCTTAAAGGCGCATATGTCATGTTAAATTAAAAATGTGTTCCTCATGATGCACACTCCAGTGTTGGCTGCAGAGCATGCTGCTTTGATATTTATAGCTTCGGTGGAAAATAAAACAATCTCGCAGTGGAATCTATACTGCCTACGATCGAAGCACATCTATGCAGACTCTGTACAAAGACAGCACCCGACCCGACCCAACCCTCGTCTGCATGTCTCGGTTTCAATTAATCACTCCCCAACTTTTGCATAAATGGAACAAAACCCAACCACGCCCGATACATCTTCCCAGCGGCGGTGGCGGCGGCGCCCCCTACAACAAGTTCTCATTCCTGTGCCAAGTCTCCACCTTTTCTCTTTGTGTCTGATAGATGCTACTGCGCTGTGAGCGGTTTATGCGGAATTGCTGTGCCGCCAAAAGTAGGTGTGCTGCTTCCTTAATTGAAACAAAACGATTTTGCGCGGGATTCACACCCTTTGCACTGCGATGACTGGTGATGATTGTGTGCACCGCGGTCTTCACAAAGTGTCAAGCCTATCTTTTGAACCACGAAAACACCAAACCCATGTCAATGCGTCGTCTTCAGCGCATGCAGATGCAAGGCAGCACCACACTACCCACCCATGACAGGTGTGATATTTTTGCACGTTCCTCCCCGGGTTCGCCGTACACAATGCCCGCAGTACTGATCCATCAATCAAAGCTCATTAAAACGAACAACCGCGGAGGAATTACCGAGCGGATGACGCAAGAATCTCTTAGACAACATACAACTGAACTACACAACCTACTCCACTCGTACTCCATCAATTTCCATCGAAAGAGCGAGCGCGAGAGGACGAATTTACATGTTCATCAAGGTTGCACACCTCTTCGCATTAAAATTCATCGCGAGCAGATACAGAAGAGGCCTACAACAGCGGACCACAACAGATGCAGCGAGACCTTTCAGATCAATCAGAGCAGATAATGGGGCTTGTGTTAGGCTTTCGTTATTAAAACGCGCGGCGGATCACATCGAACCACATGTGTACGTCGCAGCGGATACAATGTGCGCTCGGACCCGACTCGCCGCAGCGTCGACTTATTTTGAATTTTTGCCGACATAAACGACGACTGCCGATTGATTGACGATCGTTTAGAATCTCGACCTGTTACACTTTTAATTTCTTTATTGCTTCGAACAGCAGTGGCAGCGGTGGCGGTGGCGGCGGTGGCCCAATGCCAAGCTAGCTGTCCAAGCCGATCTTATCCGATTGCACCTGAACCGCGTACAAGAACCGCATCGTTTAATCGGCGATCGTTTAGGTTTTCGGATGCGATCGATCTTGCTGCTGCTGTTGCAGCAATTACACACACACAATGCTGTGAAGAGAATTGTTACCGTTAGTTTTGGTTCTCTGTCCTTGTTGTATAGATAAAAGCAATTGTGCCGGCTGCAGCACGATCCGTCAGTCAAAATTTGCCTGTGCAGCGCTTGCGCTTGCGCTGATTACGTAATTTTGAAAAATTTGTAACATATGTCGCGGCAGTCGTCCTGATTGTTGTACCATTCTTACTGTCTGTACCCGAGAGAGCAGCCTAGTACCTTGTACTTCGTTTATTTGGTTTTTCCGAAAAATTCGCGATCGTTAAACATTTGGAGCAATCGCAGCAGCAGCAGCAGTGGCAACAAAAAAGATCGCGTAATTGATCCGTAGTGTTGTACAGTCTGGCGAAACGGAATAACACATAGACACACCGGACGGACGGATGAACGAACGAACGGACGGACGGGCGAAATGGACAGACGGATGTAAAGAAGGCAGGAGCCCCCATTTCGGAGCGCTCCGGACTGACCTCGTTTCGGCCGTTTGAGTTATTGTCTCTGCAGATACTCAACATAAATAGATTTCTTTGAAATGCACTGTTTCTGTGTTTCGTCCATTTTTTTTGTTTTTTCCATCTGTCTGTCTCAGCGCCTTCTCGGATGTGTGTTTTCCTTCAATCGGTCGTTTGGGCAATCACCAGAAGTTATCGAAATTTGACGATCGCATTGGCAACGTGAGAAAATTACAGCATGCTCGCGCGCATTGGGATGCCAATTTAGGAGTATGGGGTTCTTTTGTGCGATCACATTGTGAACAGTGAACAGTGGACGACAGCGCGAGTGCATTATTTGCGGAAAGCATGTTGACGTCTTTTATATCGGTGATCTCGGATTGAGCAGAGCGCGCGGAAGAATGAGTTATGCCAGGCTGTCGCTCATGAAATCGAACACCTGAGTGTTGGTGTTCAACAACATCTGATTGGCTTACATGTTTGGTGGTTTCTTTTTCCATATAACAAATACTGTAAATAGCCGAGTAATGGCCTAAGGAATTGGCTATTTATACCAGGGGGCTATAAAGTAAGCCATGAAACGTGGTAATGTTGTGAACTTCTAATGCACAATCAGTGTGTTAATTTGACAAATGCCTGGTGGAGGTTTTTTTTCGCTGGTACGTGACATCGATAGATACTTAGACGCAGAGTGGATAATTGCGAAGACTAATTTCAGCGAACGGAACGTGTGATGCAGAATGCTGGCGTTTCGCCTGTTTTTTTTTCTTGTCAATGGCAGTAGAGTTTGAATGACCATCTGATGGTGGATACTGTCCAAATATCAGTTGGATTATGGGAATATCCTCGTTAAACATTAAGAACGCCTAAGTGGTGTCAGACACAAACAGATTACTACACAAGAGCATTTGACGGATAATGGACGGAATGGAAGGTATTGCCGATAAATGGCAGAGGAAAGGCATATAGCACGTGGCGCATAGAAGATAAACAAAGACGGATCGGTAAGAGAAAGCGTCGTAAGGTTCATACTGCATAGCTGCCTCAGTAGGTGGAGCTAAATAAAATTTAATAAAAAAAATAGTTGGCCCGACAGGGTTATTTCAAACCTCTTACTTAGTAGTCCAGCCACTGAGCCACTGCCCCCACAACTAGAGATAGATAACTAGAGCTCCAAAATTGAAAGAATATGGGAGAAGAGCGGCCACGGCAGCATCAACGAGCTGACAGGCAGTCATCCCTCTTGGCAACACCCGGTAAAATGCTAAGATGGCTCTTTAATTCTTAAAGGTGGGTTGCAGCTCAAAAGAAAAGCTTTGAACTGTGTTTTTGCTAGTGAAATGCACCCAAGTCGAAAAGAGATGTCCAATATAACACATGTCTGAATACACACAACAACTCTGAGACGACCACTGCTATCAAAGCTCTTAAGAGTAACGAATTACAGACCAAACTGTAGCGCCAAAAGCATCAGCAGAGCTGTTCCATACTCGCTTGAAAACTTTAATTTTTCGTAATCGTTTAATGGTTAAACAGGCATTTTTCGGCTCCCTAAATATTTTTTTTGTTCTTTTATTTCTCGGTGTCAAAATATTTAGTAAGGTTTGCAGTTTCATCATGAAGCACATAAAGGGCTTCGGACCGCGATTCGAATTGAAAATTAAGGACGCATTAATTTTGGAAACATCAATAATTTTACTCTAAGTTTGGTCAAAATCGTTATTGCCGTTTTCAAGAAATTACTTTTTCAAAAATCTTTTTTACTATAAAACAGAGAAAAACTGAGTTTGGCATTAGATTAGAAATGACCACATTACCTTAGAAATGTTTGTTACTGAACTGTAAGCCCCAAACTCCAAATCCGAAGTTTGATCGAAGTTCGGGTATCCGTTTAGGCTGTAGGCCTCGGTACAGACGGACAGAATTTTGCGACCCACTTTTTTAAGTTCCTCTATCATAGTAATGTCAGAATTGATTACCATGCCGATTTTGAAATTTTGAACGAATACAATATTTTTCTCTTATAAAGTGTTTTCCAATGAGAGGTGTTATTGTGAATGATCCACTATTTCGGTAGCTGTCACTTTTGAAGCTCGACATTTGACAAGTAGAAACTACGCCATTACTAGAAATGGAACGATACGCGCTTCAACAACGCAATGCAATTATTAAAATTCACTACAAAAATGGTAAAAATCTTGCAGTCACAGTTCGCAAAACTAAATTTGTCGGACCGCAATACAGAAATTGGTGGGAAAATTCGAGCTGTTGGGACAAGTTAGTGATGTGAAGAATAAAACCCGTGCACATCGCTCAAGAACAACTGAGAATAGTGCTGCTGTAGCCCAAAGTGTTGAAGAAAACCTCGTCGTTCTTTGGAATTGGGCATTCCGCAAACGTCATTACACCGTATTTTGCATAAAGACTTGGGTCTTAAGGCTTATAAAGTTCAGTTGACACAAGAACTCAAGCTGGCCGATCATCAAGGTCTACGTCAACAGCGCAGCGTGGATTCAAGACCTCAAAATAAAATTCGTGAGGCTATCGAGGACATAGGGCAGCCACTTTGCGATTTGGTTATGGAAAATTTCATGAAAAGGATATGGTCCTGTATGCGTGCTCGTGGTGGCCATTTGGCTGATGTTATTTTTCAATATTAACGGCATACCTTCCTCTTTATTATGAAATAAACATCCGATCACTTATCTCAAAAAAATTACATTTTTCTTTGATTACCAAAATAACACCTTTTATTGGAAAAGCCTTTACTACGTAATGGAGAAAGTTAAAAAAGGTAAAATGACGGATACAACGGAATCGATGGACTGGGCCCTTTAATAGACTTTAAGTATTGTTTCTGGAGTAGGTATCGAAGGGAATTTTCAATATGAAACTCTGAAAATGTCGTTAAGGCATCTGAAAAAAAATTGTTAACATTTGGCTAATACACACAAAAGGATACAATTCTTCAAATCACTTCTAACAGAAACAGCTATCAAAAGTGAAAACATAGGGTAACCTTTTTCTATAAATTTTGAAAAGAGGTGAAAATTATGCACAATGGATATCAACGATGACAGAAATCCTATGTGATGAGCGTGTTCGAAAATAAGAGGTTTTTCCAAAATACACGAGTATAACCAGTTCCTTAACAGCTCGTAAGCCTATGAAGTGCGTTGTTTTAAAACTTGGTTTATTTTTTACATAGCTACCAACTAATAACAGCATCATTATTATTTGGCAGTTTGATGAGTCAGTGACTTTTTCAATTTTTTGCTCTGTAACTGTATATTTTTATTTTACTATCGTCAACTGTCATCTCGTATTAGACTACTTTAAAATTTTGAGTAGCCTGCGTCATTTAATTTGTGTTTGAGAGCTATTTAAAGAAACTTCTACAATTGTAATAAAAATGGAAAAAAGTGAATTTCGTGTGCTTATTTATTTTTTATGTAAAAAAACCATTACCGAAACCAAGAAAAGGCTAGATAAATACTGTGGGGTATCTGCACCATTAATTTCAATGGTTAAAAAGTGGTTTACTGAGTTGTGGTCGTACCAGCACAAATGACGCCGAACGTTCAGGACTCCCCAAAGAGGTCGTTACGCCAGAAATAGTGGATAAAATCCATGGAATGATATTGAACGATCGGAGAATTAAAATTCGTGAGAGCGCTGAGGCATCAGGCATCTCAAATAAGCGAGTACCTCATATTTTAAATGAATATTTGGACATGAGAAAGCTATCCGCGCGATGGGTGCCGCGATTGCTCACAATCGACCATAAACGCAACCGAGCGACCATTTCAAAGGATTGTTTAACTATATTAAGCCGTAATCCCGAGGAGTTCTTGCGCCGTTTCGTAGCCGTTTACGAAGCATGGAAACAATCAAAACAGTGGGTTTCTACAGGCGAACGTGCACCAAAGAAGGCTAAAGTGGGTCTTTTTGCCAACAAGGTCATGGCCACAGTATTTTGGGATGCACGCGGTATCGTTCACATCGATAACCTTGAAAAGGGTAAAACAATCACCGGCATCCATTATTTAGAGCTTTTGGATAGCTTTGATACTGAATTGAAGCAAAAACGTCAGCATTTCGCATAGAAAAAGCGCTGTTTTATCAAGACAATGCCCAGGTGCACACGTGGGTAGTCAGCATGGCAAAATTCCACAAATTACGCTATGACCTGCTACCCCATCCAGCATATTCTCCAGATTTGGCCCCTTGCGACTACTTCCTGTTTCCGAACCTAAAGAAATGGCTGGGCGGTAAGAGATTTAGGTCCAATGAAGAGGTCATCATTAAAACAAAAGCCTATTTTGGGAGTTTAGAGAAAACCTATTATTCGGAGGGAATACAAAAATTGGAAAAACGCTGGGCTAAGTGTATTGAGCTAAAATGAGATTATGTTGAAAAATAAAAAACTTTTTGACCAAAAAAAAATGTATTATCCAAAGAGTCAGTGACTTATCAAACAACCCCTACGTTCAGCCTTAAAAGTCTGCTTACAAAAGAGCTGCATATCAAATTTCGCACTTGAAAATCTCGTTTTATAGAACTGAAAACGAGTTCATGAAGTGCACCTGTAAAGTGCAGCACTTTTCTTTGTAAAAACAACAACAGAAGTTGGAGATGATTACATCTGTGGCAAAATTTGTTAATATCACTGGAACGCTATGAACAATTAGTTAATGCAATTTTTAAACCTTCTGAGCGAGCACACACCAATTATTTGGGTTGAAAATTAACAGAGAAGTTGATTTTTTATGTTTGGTACGACTACCTTTGCCGTTTCGTCTGTTGGTGTCTTTCCAACGAAGATTATTACCACGGGAACAGTATTTAGTTGAACATTTTTATTTAGGAGATCTTCAACCAAATGTCACTTTGTTCTATTTGACAGATCAACAAAAATTTTCCAATGGAAAATAGTTTGGGTAAAAATGAACAGAAATTGATTTTTTATGTTTGATAAATTTTTCGTTCCCTCGTTCGGTGTCTCTTCAACGAAGTTTATGAGTACGGGAACAGTACTTAGTGAAATATTTTGTAAGGCTTTTTTTGAATTTGTTTTCCCTTGTACTTTACAAAAACGAGCCTCAGACCGGAGTGTGTGCCATTTTTGTTTTTGCAAACAAGCCTTTCAACTCTTCTTTGATGTGAAGTTGGTTGTCATTTGAGATTGAATGTGTTTCTGCTCAGTACTGTAATGGTTTCCTTTTAGATGTTGGCATACCGATGGCGGTGTTGAAACCTTATACTTAATCGTGATATGGAGGATAGTGGAGTTGTGAATGAAAGAGGGTTGCCTACATTTTTTAGAACTGTACTTGCTGAGCCATAAAACTATAATCAATGTTTTAATGCAGATCGATCAAGTAGGTATGTCAAGGATAGTTTTTACTCGTTCGTGAGATTTGAGCGTCTTTTTCACCTGTGCGTTATTTTATTTTATTTAGCAAAGAGCTTTCTATTGAGTTAAGTGTCGCCAAAATCGAAGAAACTTAGCCAAACTTGCAAACGGGTTTCATGGTTGCCAAAGAAATATATCTGACAAAATTAAATATAAAATAAACAGAATAAGACTAAGAAAGAAAGAAGCCCCAAAGACAACTGCCAAAAAAACTAAAACAACGAAACACTCGTACGCATATGTTAACCTGCAGCATGCCCCTTGTGCCGCTGCTTGTAAACCTGATAACTTTGTGGGCAACCTCTTTCTCTCTGATTAATGGCTTCACACCTCTCGAAAAATTATGCTATAATTTAATTATTAACAACACCTGTCAGTCTGAGAGTCCAAAAATATACCAAATCAAATAGAGAAACATTTATCTTGTTCTTCACGTGAACGCCCAGACAGGCACGTACTATTACTCATCACGATCTTGATTGAAGCTACACCTTTTGACATAGAGCTAACAAAAATCCCGTGAGCTGATCGTGTTCGTCGGCTGTCGAATGGGAATCTTTTGCGCCATGCGGCAAACCTTAGTCATAGTCTCGCCTATCAAGCGATTCTAATTATTTAAGACCCGTGCTGAAATCAATAAAACGGGCACCGCAGCGGCAGCGAAACCCAATCACAGCCGACCGCGCATTGGTGGATATAGTTGAACTTGCATCGCGCGAGCCGATGAATTGATTTATTTGATAAGTCCGCTCTCATATGGTGGATGTGCGATTAGATCTGGATTTCTGTACACGAACTACCGGCGGAATTCGGGAAGCTATGATGATGTGATGATACGCCAGTGTACGCGCTTGTGCAGTCTCAATCTCAATTAGTAATTATTTTCACTTAATAGTCGTTTGGGCGACACATTTACAAGAGCGAGAGAGAGGGAGACATTCCTGCGCTGGCACGCATGCGTCACAATCAATTAAATGTAATTAACCGTGATCGAGAAGTTATGCACGACAACTGACGGCGGCGCACAGCTAGATATATATACCAACCACTGGGAGGGGTGCCTTCAGAGTTTGAGGCAAAAACAAGCCGCATGCATACCGGGTGAAAGAAGATAGACACAACCGCGCGAGCTTTATTTGTTGTCATTCAAAAGGCAATTGATGGAATTGTATGCGCGCTCCACAGAAAGAGGCTGCAGTGGAATTAGAACTTCTAATGAGGGACGTGAGTCGAATGTGTGTTCACAATGAACTGTTAGCGAGAAGTCGGCTAGTATCGTGAAAATGCCTCGGCGTGGAGTATGCCGCTGATGGGAGAGAAGGCAGTACATTGTTGCATGTCCTATTAAAGGCAGTCAAAGTGGATTTTAGGGAGGAATACAGGATAAAGCTTTCAGGCCGAGGAACTGATACCTTAAATAAAAAACCTATCGCTTCAATACAGGCTGCTCATCTATCCCTGATCAACTCGTTTCGCATTTGGAATCAATTGAGCTCAGTGGCACGCGGTCTATGATCGAACACTCGTGAAAAATTGGAGGAAGAAAAGAGACACAGCAATCTAACCCGCCAGTTTTGCAGATATACCTGCTTAACACGCATCGTAAAGAAGGCGTACTCCCCGTAACAGTGAAAGAAACAGAGAGTGGTCCTTTAGATAAAGTGTTTTTTCTTTAGATCTAAAAAGTTTGTCAAGAGGTTTCAAAAGCTCTGTTCACTGGGTGTTTTTTTTTTAACCTAAAATGTTTAAGTCCACAATGCAAAAGATTGGATTTGTCCTCAGTTCAGCATAGTTCTGAAGTTCCTGGTGGTTTTTAGAAAAAGTTCCGCCCTTTCAAAATTAACAAAAATTCTTTTGGGTTCCTTAAAGTTTAAAAAAAAAAAAATTCCCGAATTCAAAATAAACAAAAAGTTCTTTTTGAAATTTTTTTTTATAAAATATATATATTAACTACCTTAATACACTTTTCGTAGTTAGAATTTTAATTTCAGAACAAAAGCAAAATGAGTTGTGGAGCTGTGACGATGATCAAAGGTGGGAAAAGGTTTTTTCTGTAAGCTCCCGAGGGCTTTGAGAAAGTGATTGAGAAACGCGGTACAAAATCCAAAATCGAAAATAATCTGCTTGGAAGACCTCAAAATCGGTACCAGTAATAAAAGGCTGCCCGCAAGGTGGAGTACTATCACCCATCTTGTGGTCATTGGTCATTGACGAACGGCTTTAAAGGCTAAGCAAGACTTGATCTTCAGGGGAACATGTCCACCCTGGAGCCAGGACTGTGGGACCGCTTTCTCTTTCGTTTTGGCGATTTGCACTGGCCATCAAGATCGCCTGATTTAACCTTTCAACACTTAGTTTGGTGGAGTTTTTTGAAGTCACAAGCCAATGTAAAAAAGCCTCAGATTATTGAAGCCCCCAAAGAGCATACCCATCAATAATGCCTGGACCTATCCCCGAAAGTTCTGGCAAGGGTATGATGGCAAATGCCATAAATCGGACCCGAATGATCGTCAATTCTGTCGATATAATTTTGTCGACTTAATAGAAAAAAAGACAAGACATCAAAGAAACATAATCCAAAAGCAGAAACAAAGATTTTTTTTACAACAGGAATTAGAGACAAAGAAAACCGGGTGACAACTTTTGCGCCAACTTGATATCGCAGAAGACGGACCAATAGGGCGGGGGTGGCAAAATATGATATGGCTCTGGACACCCTATCTTTTTCTAAATATATGCGCTATGAAGGGTTACAATTCAAACTCGATGAAGAGGCAGTAGATTTTAATTTCTAGGTTATTTCCAAGATCTGCCAATTGATCGACGGGCCAGAACCTATACAAGGTTGTAGGCGACAGTATTTTTAAGCCAAATTGGAGTGCGATTTTATGGAGGGTATACCTCTGTAGATGGCGATTTTAAAGACAATAGATGGCCTGAGATCGGGCATAATTAAGCTGACAATATTGCAGACGGCGCAGGACATAAGTCCCGATGGGGTGGTACGGAAGTCCCTAACTCTATTCGGGTATTATGTCGCACCCAAGTGCGACTTAAGTCCATTTTTTTTCTTTCGCGACGTACCATTGTAGACGCGTTTTCAAATTTTTAGCTAACTTAAGGTTAGTTAGAGCTACTATCACTTAGTGTGATTGAAGCGATTCTGGTCTAGAATGGTCAATATTTCATACTGGTTGGTAGATGAATTTTGATCATCACCGCCGTGCTTAAGGGTTCATTCAATTTTCTTAGCACTGTCCCTACTACAATATTCCCTTGATCGATTATGCTTGCTCAAGTTTGTTAAAGAATTCTGGGAACGACATCTACCTATCAACACAATCGTGCACTTCTCATATACATAAAACTGAAAGGCAAAATTTGTAAGCCCGCAAAAATCTTACGAACTGTTGCTCCGATTTAAAAATTTCTATTTTTAAAATGTTTGAAATAAGTATGTGCAGGTTTTAGGCTACTTTAAAAAAAAAGACAGCATTTTTCATTAAACAAAATAATGTTTTCGTGATTGTATAGGTACGTCGACCGGTGTCTCCTAATATTTCACATTTTGAAAAAAGTTGAGTTAATCTTTCCTGCAGAGCTCCTTCGTATTAGTATATCAGTCTTTCTCTCTCTTGGAGTAGCTACGGGGAACACGCCTTTTTCCTGGCTGACACTGGTCATCGAGCTAATTCTTAGTGGTCGATTGGTGGTACCTAGCGCATTAGATGCGGCACTGATGATGGTATCCTAGTGGCACTGCTATTGGACTTTTGCATGTTGATCTGGGACTTATCACAGGCCGAATATTTTTTTTGATGTACATTGAGATTCATGAATCAATTATTCACCAACACTCTTGGTATGTCCCCCTCCCTCAAGTTGGACAACATTTGCCCGGTCTCTGTCACTACATTGACATTTGCATTGGCGGATGTTTTGTCTTTAAAAGACACTCCTTCGTTTGTTTCGCACTCTTAGCAAGGACACCATATAAAAAATAGCACAAATTCACTACCAGACTCGACAGTACCAGAGGAGCAACAAGCTTTGGGCGGGACACCATTAACTTACGACTGCAATATTGACACATCAATTAGTCTCGTGTAAGCGGCATCGCCTACGAGCTAGTAGGCGCAGGAATGGGTATTGGGTATGTTGGTTCAAGTATATGCCATGTGGGCTCACGCGCAGTTAACAAGTGCCCTACATTTCGGAATCGTGACGCACTCAACACTGTTTACAATTATAACGAACGCGTGCGCCGCAGTACTTCAACTTATCATCATTCGCACGATCCCGTCCGTCGGCAAATCAATCAAGCAAACGCTTCACGATAACCAATATACTCTTGTTACATGGTAAAACGCGAATACAGGTATCGCCGGTACACACGCGTTGCCGTTGATATTTCATTTCTCGCATAACGTGAGACCACCGTCGCCAGCATGCAGCATCCTCTCTGATCCGATCCGATCAGGTGATGGTAAATCAGATCAACTAAAAGGCGATATACGACGATGTTAATGCTTGTTGTTGTTGCTGAGTAAAACAAGCGCACATGCCGCATGCATCCAGTTCAAAGGAAGCCGCCCGCGGACTTTTACTCGTCGCGTCGGCCGTATCGTATAGTCATCGTCGTCGTTGTCGTGCGATGTTCTATGAGGCGCTTCTACATCGCTTCACTCTTTGCCTGATGCTGCCGCTTTTGATGGCACATCCCAGCTCTCCGAACGCTCAAAGATCTAGCTCTGCGATTATGGGGCTGCCTTTGGTGGCAAAGACGCGATCCAGCTCCAAGTGGTCAAGTGGGAGAGAACCAGGCCGAACTCTATAATGCTGAATTTAATTTGAAAATAAATTTTATTGCAGTGCTTGGACATCATGTTCTACCCGTGTCCGTGTTTAATGTCCGCTCTTAAAGTGAGTTATAGATATGGAGATGCCGCTCCTGCTGCACACATCATGTGGCGGTGGCGGTGGCGTTTCCCGGCCAAGGGAGAGATTGTCAACAGCGATTATCGGATCTAGTTGTGTCAGGGGGGGTTCCGATACTGATGCGAAACAACAAGTCGAGCGCTTTGGTTTTTGGAAAAATAAATTGCGCCTGCCGTCCTTAGAAGGAAGGCAGTCGGTAACCGCTTGGCTTGGCTTGTACTAATTGTGATACCTTCGGACGGCACAGATTCACTTGGGTTTGGTTCTCACAGTTTTCGGGATGATTTCCCGCCGCCGTCGCCGCCACCGAATGATTTATGAGAGCTCCCATTGCTGATCATAAATAAAGTCGAAGCCCCTGACGACAGACACCTCCTGGTGCCTGCGCGGTGCAACTATTTCGGTGTTAACCTTTGCCTATATGGCCCATACCAAAAAAAGATCACCAGATTGACTCGGCGACTCGACGAATTGTCATCATTTAAATGTGTCGGAGGTTAGGGAAGAATGGAAGTGGGTAGCGCACCAAACCCATCCCATCATAGAGCGCACACTGTATACCTTGGGCATGCTCACCCGCCGTTGTAGTCTTCTTCTTCATTCAACACTGGAAGAGAAACCAAATCGGAAAATCGCAAAAATCGACAAAATAAACCGAAAAGAGTCGTCTCCTGTGTTGGCGCTCTCCGGTGTGGTGCTCCAGTGCAGCGTCAGCTCCTCTATGGGTTATGTGAAAGGTCAAGTTCGTGATCGCATTCAAAATTGTTGTGTGCCAGCGTCCGTAACTGGCAGATGAAGATGAACAAGGAGACGAAGCAGTAGACGAAGAAGCGACAAAAAGAAGAGCCACCACCAACACACAGGCAAGACCACCGCCACCATCCTCATCACCACTGCGGTCGTTGTCGTAGCCGTGCTCGTCGTCGTCGAAGAAGATACGAAGTGAATGCTTCACATGGAGACATGTTGTCTCCATCACCAGCCTGGCTGGTTGGCTCTTTGAATTCCTTTATTGGTAACGAGGAGGCAACATCATCGTCGTCGTCGTCTCTAAATGCAAAGACCTTCTCGATGACACGTTAACGGGATCCACCTTTCAAATCATAATCAATAGAGCATGTTGTTCCCATTTGGGAGCAGTGTGTTTCGTCAGCGACATCGTCGTCATGAGTTCGATTGCTTGCGATACTTGGCCCCACGGTTCATGGAATTCCTCGCGCGCTTCCAATGCGGGTAGGATAGGTTCTGTTTTCGTTTTTTCCTTGCCTGCTTTTTGACGAATGAAAGGCAAACGAATATTTTTCGGATATTTATGAATAAATTTTCATAAAGTCGACGGCATATGGGTACATGTGTGACATGACATTCTCGGACATGGCCACCGGAGGCACCAATGTCTTGAGAAATCAGATTTTGTCTTGGGGCAGAGTAGATGAATAGAAGCATGATTCGGCTCGAAATAAATTGAATCAATAGTTGGGAGCAGAGGAAACCGTGACGACTGATCAGGTCGTTGAATAGTTATCCAAGCTTCAAACCGATGCATCAACAATTAGTCTTTTGAGGGACAGGGTTCTTCTCTGAATCACAGAAGAGACTTCTCTTATGTGGAAAATCTTCCTGTGGGTATCCACAATCGCCTGGGACCAACTCCAATAAGATGGAAACCGATGGTAGCCTGGGGTGTTAACGGATTTTGGAGCCCTGGGCAACATTTTTGAAAATCGGTATAATACATCACAAAGCCAGTCAAAAACATTTTTCAAGTGCCTACTCACGTATAGTCTAAACAAGATAATGTGACAGTTGGTGACAGTTAAATTTGTACTCTCCAGTTCATCTGTCATCGGTCGCTTTCTATGTTTCCAAGAAATTCCACATCATTCGATATGAAAACCCAACCGATATAAGCTGTTTGGAGGTGCAGTGGATACACGAACCAATTGTATTCTACCCAGCTGATAACTGCACCTGCGGTCTAACTACCTACTTTCATCTTCTGCAGATAATTTATATTTTTGTAAACCTTTTGGAAAGACTGCTTTGGGGGCCGAGAACTTTTTAGTTCTGATCGTTAATTAATGAGTTCATATTCAATATTTGCATCTGGTTATAAAAATAGTTTATCCGCGAAGATTTTTAGCTCTCAACCGAATTTCGTTCGACACAGTCTGCCAAAAATTGCATCCCTTAAATCAACGATAAGAACTGCCTTGGATATTTGTATAACATATCAAGATTAAGTTGTGGAAGGTTGCTTTTAGTGACATTCAATGACAGATAAAATATTTGGCCTTGCCATATTCTTTAGGGAGCTATCTATGGTTTCTCTTGATGCGTCAATATCCGAGCTGGCTTGATGTAGGTAAACACCAAACGAATCGAGCTCTGACACCGCCAATTTAGCCGATACATGAACCGACAGTTTATTTTTACATTAATGGGCTAGAATTTTTTTTTTGTGGTAGCGGTACGGCGTCTTTTCCAAACCGATTTTCTTAAATATGGGTTAGATGAAAGATGACTCTCGGGAGCTGAGTTACCGCATAAACTGCTTATTTTTATATCCACTAGTAATATTAAACAAAAAGATGTTACTCAGTCCAAGATAAATACCCTAATTTTGGGACGCTTTGTTTTCCTAGTAAAAATTAACAGGTCCTAGCCGAGCCTCTCACAATCATTTGATTGTTTGACTCTTTCAAGGGGGCCAATAGAAGGGAACTACAATTTTGAGACGAGCTATAATTAGGAGGCTTCCTCAAGGCTGTAGTGCTTTCGGATGTTTGTCAGACGTTAGTGAGAGGTGGCGCTTTGGAAGAAAAACCTTAAAACGAAATTTTTTGAGATCGAACCTGGGACTCCTCTGTAAGTAGTCCAATAGACTAACCAAAGAGCCACTGCGCCTACCAATGGGTGCAGAAAGAGACGCAACCATTTTTTTAATGGGGAAAAGAGTAAGAAACCAGCAGCCCCTCACCATTTTTAATGGGAAAATTTTTTTACGAATTTTCATGTCATGTCAACTTTGCTAGAAAAACACTTCAGTTGGAATGAGTAAACCCATCTCCCACTATAGTTTTAATTCCTCAACAGACCTCTTTCAGTGGTTTTTTGGAACTATGGAATTCAGACAGTCAGTTCCCTCAGATATTTCGTAACATTTTCTCTGTCAGAAAGTAAACCATGCACTTCACTGTACCGTCAATTGACGGCTCTACTAGGATATCAAATGTTTAACCAAATAGGATAACTACTGCATTTGCTTTGCTGGCCACTCTTTCACCAGCCTTCCTAAACCCCTTAAGAAAAACAACAGCGATGCGGGGGTAAAAATTAACACAACAAGAGTCTCGACCGAGACTAGTGCTGTTAGTTCTGTGCTCATTTTCGCCACGGACATGACACAATCCCCATTTAGCGCATTCCATTTGATGATAGGGTTCATGCATCACGGGACATTCGTGTTGTTCTGGTGCTAAATTACCACATTGGGCTCACATTGGGACACAGCGACACATCGCGCAACCAAACATTGTGTCGCATTCGTGTAGAAAGTGAGATGTCGTCGCGGCGGGTGAATTGCGTGTGAGGAAACACTGTGGCGTGCGCCTTGCACGAATGATGCCCCAGGGACCAGTGTATGCGCCTCCTCCACGCGTTTCAATTATTGATTTGCCAAATTGTGTGTGAATTTGTCGATTGGCATCGCGGAATAAACGCGGAGGAAAATAAAAAAAATTACGCCGATAGTTTTAATGGACTTGCAAAAATAGTGGCGAGGTTTCGTATTTTTTTTGTGCTGCTATCGTGCAGAGGAGAAGTGTGCGCCTGAGCCTTTCTCTTTTTCTTCTAGAGCTGGGCTGTGTGTTCCTATCCGCTGGATAAGCGATTGCACCCGCGCAATAACAATGCGCCATAACTGTAGGTAGGCTGGTCATGTGGAGCCACTTTGGCTCCATCTGTTACATGGTATAGGCGCTGCTATTGCTACGGGATAGATCTACTTGAGATCAATAAAAATTCATAAGAGTCTCTGTGCAAACTGGAGCGCGGCAAAGCTGCTGCTGCTGCTGAGGCTTTTTGATCGTTTTTGCAGTTTGTTGTTAACGCTCCCCCTATATGTGGGCATTGAACATAGTCCGAGGTTAAACTATTTATATTGTCCAGTGCTTCCTTTAACACACGGCGCATATACACAGATTGAGTGTTTTTTTTTGTGGCACACACAGCTGCTGTGCGGTGCGCTGGTCGCTGTTGCCATGGCTTTTGACTTCTCCTTAATTATGGCCAAACGAACAGTCTACCATATTTGTTGTGTTGCGAGCGGCTTTGATTTTATTTGCTGTTTCGTTGTTTTGCATATGCAAGAGAGGCACCCACCATCCGGCAGCGCAGTTCGAGTGTATATACCATTTTTGGTGAGATGAAACTAAAAGACACCACTTCTGGTGGCACATTTGGGTTAGTACTAATTTCTGGCAGCTAAATACCATCTCCCAGGCCCAGGTTGTCCTAGTACGGAGTCGTCTCAGTTGTACCCGGGGAGTTATGTGGGAACGAAACATATGTGCGCCGTGTATGTGTAGCTGCGGTCGGGGGCGGGGGTACACATATAATTTTGTAACGCGGTTACATATTTGGCTAAGAGGATTGTACCAATCCAACTGCTGTTAAGCTCTTTTCAATTCGCTTATGCTGATCACGCAAATCTGAATGCATGCTGTTGCAAGTTGTAACTTGCAAGTCGAACACCGAAGAGGGTGCTAGGGAATGTGTCGTGAATCCGAGAGACCTTTCCGAAAGATCGGGATGACGCAGATGGTCAAGCTGGAGGGAATGTAACATTTCCGAGCGGTATTTAGGTTGCTTTTGCAATTGGGGACATGGAGTGGTGTAAATCAACGATTTGTTGAGGGGTTGCCCGTTTGAAAGTCGTTTTTTGTTGCAGGTGGTACTTTAAACGCAGCGGCTCAAGAGAGTCGTGCACGGTTAGTCTAGCGGATGACAGAAAACTTTGTTTTCAGAGCCATACCTATAGAATTAATGGAAGAGTAACTGTTGCCCGTACAAGGCAAACATATATCACATAAAAGACAAATACCGAAACAAAGGCAAATATTCTCATCACAGCCTTGTCTAGGCGTTGGGAAGTTCTTTCTGTGGGCTCTGTAAAGGTGACGAAGGCTAGAATCCCGATGTTAGGCAGAACGTACATTCAGTAAAAACGTCGATAGACAAAACTTCCGTCCACATGATCAAACCGATGTAAGGATGCAATACCCAAGCTACAGGTATAGTGGGGCTGAGGCTTTACCCGACGAGCTTTTAAGAAGTGCTTGAAGATGGCTCGGCATGCAACAGCTGAATTTAAAGATATGTTGGTTGCATTCCTAATAAATGGAACCTCTGAAGTGACTATATCGGTTCTAAAGTTAGAAGACCACTTTAGCTGCGCCAATGACTAAGGGTATCAGACTTCTTATACCCTTTCTGACATATTGTACGTACCTACGCTTAAAACGTTTCAGTAAGAACCTGATTGAACAAATTTGCGCATCAGTCGTCTCAGATAACAAGGATACGTAGAGCTTATGGACATAAATTCGTCGGCCCATAAAGTTTTCAAGTCTGGACCTGAGTGACAACGCAGTATAGGAAGACCTCCCTTAAGGTGGCGTGTATAAGTTGAAGCTTCAGCACGTAGCTGGAGGCAGTTAGCTAGGAACAATTCAGAAGGTTACTTACTTCAGGAATTTTTTAGTGGCGGCCGTTTGAACGATCCCTAGCTAAGGTCTTCATTTATCTACAAAACTTAACAGCCAGTGGGTAACTACGAAAAAGCTGTACATTATCGGCATTTTTACATATATATAAAAAAAAAGAAAAGTAAATCACAGACGCTCATTCGCTTCTATAAAAAAAATTATGGCGCCAGTATTGACCCTTGGGGAACTCCACTGCTTAGGGCGAGAAAAAGGATGTTTTAATATCAACAATAACTAGGACTTGAATACAAGAAAACCAGTCTGGACTTTTTGGAGATGCCTCAAATAAGAATTTCTCTTTACTGCCTACTATAGACAGTCTTGAAAGTTTTGGAAACATCCAAAAAAGGGAACGTTACTAGCTTAGACCCAGTTTGGCTGATTTCCTGTGGACATAAGATATTTTAAAAATCGAAAAATGACTATTGGGCATATGGACTTCAAAATTAGCAGTTAACGACCAATGGAGCTTAAAAAGGCAGAAAACCTTGATCACTAAATGTGTCGCCTGAGATAAGCTCCCAGGAGTTGAAGCCGACTACAAAAATATTCTCAATGGAATCCAAGGAATGGGTAGCATAAATTAGGCGTCTAATTTTGTCGAACTTTCATTTTAAAATTTGGACCTATTTTTTTTTCTCGACGAAATTAAAAAACATGTTTGACAAGTTATGCCAAACAAAGCTAAAGAACAGTGATAGTGTAACGCACGAGCTTACAGCAAAAGAGTGTGATGATAACCACCCAGGTTACTGTAGAAGATTATGATATAGGAGTTCTCGGGAGGTTGCAAGAAATGTAGTTTGGAAGTTGTGATATGTGGCGCTAAGCTTGAACTCATTCAGCTAGAAAGCTTTTAGACCTAAGACGTTCCCATATTATAAATCATAATTTCTTGCCAGATATTAGTACTCTCTGGCATGGATTACATAATGCCAACCTTAATTTGCTATAATTTACTAAGGAAATGAGTAATGCCATGAGACACAGAAGTATAAACCTTACAATGTCAGAAATAAACCGTGGCTTTCATAAATGGTGGCAGATTTGCAAAATCCAGATCAATAGACCTTCAACGCGGAAGAAAATCGAGAGGAAGAAATCTCTGGCAGTCTGCAGAGCTATCGAAACTTAAAGCGCTTAAGTCTGGGGGTGTTTGTAAAAGTAGACAAACGGCAGCGCAGTTTTTGGAAAGATTTTTAAAACAATCATCAAGTCTACTACGGAGCTTCGAAATTTCACATCCGTTTGAACGATTAAACTAAAGTTTGACAGATGTTATGTCTCTGTTTCATTAATTTTTATGAAATTCATTATTTTTCAGACCGCCAATAGATGGCGCTGAAGCTTATCTGTCTATTAGATTCAAACCATTAACAGCCCAACCGGTTGAGCTCAAATTTTGGGGCTTTCTTCGGTATTTGTATTAAACTTAAAAGCTATTTCTCGACCCTCAAAGGGGGTTTTCTTCTTCTTCTTCTTAAGAAGCTTTACAATTCGGTCCTCAACTAACAGCTTTTAAATGTAAATTCAGCCTGCTCGAGCATGTGCTCGCAAAACTCGAATAGAAATCGATTTATTGCATTGTAATTTTTTGACACAACTTTTCACTTGAAAACGAACCTGTTTTGAATGTAGAATTATATTTACAGAGTGGCGTGGCACCGCCCACACAAAGAAAAGTTATTCAAAACACTATATCTTGACATTCCCAATAGTCTTTATTTGAAATTTGGAGATTTGGGACGTTAGGAATATCGGGCGGAATTAAGTGGGCGTGGCACTGCCGATACAGAAAAAACATTGCAGCAGCTATTTCTTGACACTCGTGGAAGATAAAGTTGTAAAACTTGGAACATTGATGTGGAATCCCCGCGAAAAAACACTTTCCGCAATGTCGGTGGTATTGAGCAAAGGGGCGTGGCGCCTTTCTTACAGAAAAAGAACATTTCAAACGAAATTTCTTGAATAATCGAGTAGAGGATCTTAAAAGCGTCTATTGGTCTCCAGGATCTGCAGAACAATATTATTTCTAAAATCAATATAAGAATTTCAAGGAACATCAAGTCTAAAAGGTTTTGAGGATCAAATTGCAATTGATTCAAGGGTGGTATTTTCATGTTTTTTGAAAAATTACCTTTAAAATGATGTCTTATCCTGAATAAACGAAACTTTATCGTTCACTGATACCTTAGTGAAGACTAGTGCCCAATCAATCGAACTAAAATCGCGAGCAAGGACTCTATAGTTGCTGTTATAAAGATCTCTGAGGCAATAGCTGCAATTTGAAATTAAGGGTCCACAATGGGAAGGTTAAGTGCGAAAGGTCGTGGTGCGAAAAACAAAATGCAAACAGTTGGTTAAAGTGAAGAACCTTGCTCAAGCGACTTACAAAAAATAAATCAAGCAAGGTGCTTAGTTAAGTAGGTAGAGTTTCATGTATTCACTGTATAGATTGCAAACTTTAGACTTTTATGTCATAAGCAAAAACGCAGGTAGCTATTAGAATTTGGTGAAGCATCATTTACTGTGATTATATAGGCTGCGCCCACTAGAGCCTTGATGTGCTTGTCCAAATAAAAATCATTAAGATGAACACACCTAGTACGAATAACCCAACTTTATACTAAGTGTCAATGCGCTAACAAGTGACATGTACCCAAGAGGCTGAGCTCTAAAGCAGGAAGCCGAACTTGATTTTGGTTTCACGCTTTTCCCCCTACATCACCAGCGTCTCAATGATTAATCTCACCGATTAAGCCACATGAGTGCGGATATTAATCAACCGACTATTGGCCTTTTGTCTCTAAATGTGCATGCGCGCAGCCCATACGCATATATCTCAAAGAGTGAGAATATTCTCAAGGAGCCACAGTCTGCTATACAGCAAAAGAGAAAGGCAAACCAGATCAACTGCATATTTCGCGCTCGGCGTAGAAAAACCCACCACCAGCTACAGCTACAGCAGCAGCAGCACCAGCACCACCACAGGCGCATACCTATTACCAACTGGTGTAAGACAAGTGAAAGACACTCTGTGACACAAGAGCCGACAGCACGCCTGCCTGCCGCCGCGGCGGTCGCCCGAGTATCAAAAACAAGTCACGACTATAACCACCAAACCCACATTTCGATTTGAAGAAGATTTGCTTTTTCTGTTTGTTTGGATATTTTGTGTTCAAGAAGCAACGGCGGCGGCGGCACCATCAGCCACCAGGCACCATCACCATTGCCACCACCAAAATGTCAATTTAAATCGTCGCTCCTAATAATTACGCTGACGGTTGCTTCTTCGAATGTGCCAATGGAACAGCGGAGAGATAGAGCGAACCCAGTCTAGGTTAGGCGAGGAGCCTCCGCCGTCGTCCGTGCAACTTATGGGGTTCGTGTACACGCCGGCCATTTGGGGTGACGCCTGAATCGTCAGCCTTAGCGACATTTGGCGACAACAATTACGTGAAGATTCGCAGCAGGAGTTCAGATATACGCACAGAGTAGAGCACCGGCAACGGGAATTAATGCAGAGACGAGACGCCGCGCCAACAATTATAACCTTCTTGCGTCCACTGGGGAATCATTGTCAGCCATTGTGCCTGCCAACCAGATACCAGACAGCTGGACAGTGCGTTGTCGTCTTCCTAGTAACGCGGTCTACATTTTCACCCATCATCGACGTGGACAGTGTCTGCTCGGAGCCCATGTACGACATGCGAAGAAATCATCTCGAATGTAAATTTATGGGACGCACGCATGCGCTTCACGCATAGTTCCCTGAAAATGCATTTTGCACGCGTAATGTGCGCTCGCGCGTACGCAATTTGAGGATAATTAAAGCGTTTCGCGTCTGGCGCATGCAAAGCGACTCTGGCGACTGTTCTGCCATTGTTTCTGGTGTGGAGGTGGAGGAAGTTTCCACGAACAACGCTCCCAGCTCCCACAGTGTAATTGCCCTCCATTGAGGCATGACGCAGACGCAGCTACTGCCTCTTCAAATAAGGACTTGCCGTCTTGTTAAAATCGAATCTCCGCTCCGAGATTAGTCGGTACACGGTTAATTTGTATAGGTCGGCTACGCTTGGCTACGTATGAGAGTGGAACCCACAAATCACCACTCTAAACAGGAGACCGTAATTAAAATAGATACCCGCGCCCGCAGCACCGCCAACCAGTATGTTCTTGATATTAAAATATTCTATCGGCAGAGAGCCAGTTCACCTTAGCGGTCGGTGGTGATGGCGACGTGTGGTTCAAAATAGCATACGCGGACATAAGGCCAAGACTTGGCCGGCCTATAAAGCATGTCGCAAGTGATTTTTTTTTCATTCTCTTTCTATTTACCTTACCTTGACTATCGCGCTATGCCTGACCGGTGATGGTGGCTGCACGGCTAAGTTATGATTCAAAGAGGCCCAAAACAGGGCATAAGAACTATGGACTGGTACACTGGTACACTGTTCGGCTTGTCCACTTGCGCGTCATTTAATTAGTGCACGCTACGTGGTTATATGGAGCACTCGTCTCAGTGTCTCTCTGTCTCTTTCTCAGTTTCAGTTATCATAAGTCGCAGGCGGTTTTTTAAACACAAGACTATCGATTGAAGGCCGCTACATCTGTAAACCGTGTATGACCATGAATCTGTACTGTAGCATGGATGCCCATGCCCAGAGCATCCATCCGCCATCCGTCGAACTGCTCATTATGTGACTGCGCTGCGTCGAGTCTTAATGATTAGCTCTCTAATGATCCGCTCCGGACTGACAAATGAACGATAATGGCAGTAAATCGTTTTCGTGGCCAATTAGCCCCGTGGCCAGTCAGCCAGTCGGCCGCAGTTTGCATGTTTAACTCCTCAAAACGCGGAATTTAATTAATTACAGTGATCCAATTGGGGGGGCCAATTACAGAAAAGCGTTTATTGGTTTTCCGTTTTCTCTTCGCTCGCTGAGGAGTGGAGCGTTTGAGCTGAGATACCGAAAACAAAAACAAAAACGCCTGGGAGTAGGTATAGGCATGGGTAGCGCCCCCTCGGGTTTCGGCAGTTTTTTTGGCGAGTAAATTAATAGAGTTTGGGCTTTCTTTAGGAACCGTGTCATGCAACTGTTGATAGTGAAGCAGCAATTAATAACGCGGAGAGCTGGCTGTAATTATTTCTGTCATCATTTCGGTTTTAAGCCAAACACAAATGGGACTTACCGTTCAAGAGTGGCCTGATTAGAAAAAAATAAGGTTTGGGAAGATGAAGCTGTGTATTGAGAAGCCGTGGTTTATAGAAGCGGTTCCTAATTGAAGAGGAAATGACGAGATTGACAACGTTAAAGGGGTTGCCAGCAAGAGCCGACTTACTTAGAGCTGTACAAGGTCCCATGTGAATCTGGAGTCAGCCTGTCAGGTAGAGGTTGTCTGTTAAAACTGTTAACACGCCATAATGACAAGTTAAGCACGTGTATTTGAAGGGTAAATCAGTGGAAGCAGCTCAATATGAAGTAGAAAGGAGCCATCACCGTAAGGAATTTTCTCTAGTTATCTTTTCGGACTTTAAAGGGGCTTTTTTAAAAAGGTTATGAGGACCAACAGCTAAACTCGCCATGGAAAGGATAAACGTTGACGACGGAGTTACCAATTGGCTTTGCTAAATGTCCACTAGAAATTTTGACAAAAATCATAAATTCCACTGTCGGACGGAGTTTAAGAAGGAAGTCGGTTACAAGAAGCAGTCTGCAATAAGTTGCTATCTATCGCCTTCTTTAAATTGTTGTCAAAGACAGTAGATATATACTCAAAGAACGAAGCAAAAGGGGGCTTTAGGTAGCTATACTGACGATCTGGTGATTGTGTGCCAGGGAAACATCCAAACAACATATTGAGTGATAGAAACATTCCTAAATGAGGCTAAAAACTGCGGACTTCTTGCCAACCTGGAAAACGCAGAACTGACACTTTTCACCACGAACAATTTACAAGATAACGCCCTTCAAACCGCATAAAGCTTTCTGGAGAGGAGGGCAAGGACATTTCGGCACAAAACTTGGTAAAAATCTAAACTGGAAGCTTAAGGTTCTGATAACAGTCCGCAAGGCTGACAAAGCTCTCTTCTCAGAGGGACAGCAGGGGAAAAGGTTGGCCCTGAATGACCCGTTGGCTATACATCATGGGCCTTACTAATAATGATTAGATACTTAAAATGAATATTAGTATCGCGGCATGATAGTGAAACTCGTTATTACGCATGCGGCCTTGTTTAGTGGAGAGCCACTCACAAGAGCGTGCAAAAAACGCCATCGCTGGTGCTCTCCGCACTACGCCCATACGCCTGCAATTGAAGCAGGCGTTTTTTCGGGAATATAACCATATACTCCGCGCTCAGTAGGTAGTCCAGCACACTTATCACTGAGCCACATCCACTTATCCAAATACCTTTGCTGGCGATAGCACACTGTGTATGAAAGTACGTTACACAATCGAAGATCTGAATAAAGCTCTTAGAGAAGATCTTGAAGTGGGTAAAAGACAACTTGGGTGTAGTTAAGAAGACCCAGTACAGCACCGTTTTTAGCACTGACTGTACAACAAATCAAATTAGATCAGCAACAATCATGAAAATCTCCAGGAAGCCAAGCACTTTCTTGTAAAGGATAGTGTCAAGGTCTAGGGAATAACCTAATATCGCAAAATCAGCATAACCAAAATTGAGGTTCCTATGCAGAACTATGAGCACAGTTCCATAATAAAACAAAAACCAAATACGTCATGTAGGACTCGTTAATGGATGTGACGATTTGGCACGACTTCTTACCATATAACAGGTTAGATTGGCGCTTGAACATTATTCACATATTTGAAGGTGTATCCTAACCTATTCAGTCAACTTGCGTGAGAACGTACAAAGACAAGTCTTTTGACTTATAGAAGGCACTATAATTAACTTGCGCGATACTTATAATCATATTTAGTGTCTAGGCAAGATTTCACGAACTGACAATGGGGAAATTTTAAATATAAAACCACCATTGTGACCAACGAAATATTTAGTGTGAAGGTTTAAAATGAGTAGTAGTAAGGCCCATTATGTATGGCCCGTGAATATACAACCTTTGACGTACTGAAGACTAGTCGCTAGGTTAGGACTATTCTGCAGGGGCTAATATGGTACAAGTTTGAATGACCTTATGTAGAAGAGAATCTCTCTAAAAGAAGGTTACAAATTCTCATAATCTAAGGATACCCATGACAACCACTGGGACGTCACTCTTTTCCGAACACCTTTTGAAAACGTAAAAAATAACAAAACTCCGAAAATGGCTACCTCCAACAAAATTGAAAATATATGTAGCTCCATTCCTAAGCTAGGAGAATTATTCGCTGAGACGAAAAGTTGTTTTGTTAAGCCGACCGAAACTGCTGCTGCGTGTAGAAAGTAAGTTGATTCAGTTGAAGGGATGTGTCGATATTTTCGAGTAATTTAGGAAGGGTAAGGAATCATCTAAGTCGAAACTCCTTTAACTAAATCATGTCTAAATCAAAGAAGCGTGGCAGCTCCTTTTACATTTCACACACACATGAGAGCTAAAGTTGAAAACTTGTAACACTGAGAAAGCACTTTGCGAAATATGGATCGAATATAAAAACTGGGCGTGGTCCTTCCCATGCAACAAATTTATGAAAAGCACTTATCTTGTTTAAGACAGTTTTATCCTTAAAATTTGAAAAAGGATCGTTTATTGCCTACTAAAAAATAATTTTTCAAAATGTCGCCAGTCATAAACAAAGGGGCGTGGCACGCATCAACGGCTATTTCTGGATACTGTACAATTTCAAACTTTGATAGGATTGTCCGACCAAAGCAAGCAGTTTGCAAAATGCGGACGGGACTTAACAAGAAAGATTAGTGACCTCCTTTTTTAGAAGAGCATATTTCAAACTTCATAGGCAAAGCCGGTCAGGCATTTTAATACGAACATCGAGAGCAAACAATAGATTACCCTGACCCTTTCTAAAAGGTGCCTTTCCTAATATAGTAAACAATTTGCGTTGGGCACCATTTGTGTGGCCAAGTGCTGCCAAAGCAAACAAAAAGACAGTCTGACAGTACATTGTTATTCAAAATGGAGCGCTATACGAAAGAACGAAGCTTTTTCATTGTTCAGCAATAGTTTAACAAAAAAAATGCTAGCAATTTTCCTTCTATAGCGATGAGCTTCATTTTTAATTTTGTTGCCTCAATTAATAGTCAAAATTGTCGAATTTGGATCCGGGTGCAGAAAATTCACAAATGATTATTGAGAAACAAATTTACCCACAACTTTTGACGCTTGATGTCGATTTTGGGCTGGAGACTTCATGGGACCGTTCTTCTTTAAAATTCTTGCTGGGCAACAATGACAGTTCATTGTGCTCGCTATTCCAAAATTATGACTCAGTTTTTTACGCCTAGATTACAATATGTGGATAAGAACGACATGTAGTTTTAACAAGACAGTGCCACTTGCCATACTGTCCGACAAATAATAGATTACCGTTCAAATCTTGACAATTTAAAGACGTTAAGACATATTTCTTTGGGGGTTTTTCTACAGGCAATACCTAATGCCAACAAAGCAACGATTACCCACTCCTTTAAGAAGAAAGTGGAACGCTGTATCAACAAAATTCATACACATACATGCAAAAAGATCGAGAACAGTCTTCGGCACAAAGTGCGTTGGTTAGAGTAGGCTAGAAAGGGATGTAAGAGAGTAGGTCTCATGCGGCACTTGACAACAAAAAGATGCCATCCACGTCTCCATATTTTGCGAATAAAAAACAAGTACTCGTAAAATAGTTATCATCGGCCTGACCGATGCTTTGATATCCTCCACAGCATAAAAGTCATACAAAATGCATTTGGGCGCTATCGTGTTTTCAACAGACACACAGAAGACAGACAGACAGACGGACATGGCTAGATCGATTCAGAATGTGATCCTGATTCAGAATATATGTAATTTATGTGGTCTCTGGGAACTCATTTCTGGCGTTACAAATGTAATGGCAAAGTGAATGTACCTTCCTGTGCAGGGTATAAAAAAGAAGCGAAACAAAAGTTTTTTCTACAGGGTGGGCCAACTTGGACTGACTGATTTAAAATGCTTATAATCATACTCCGTGCAAAAACGAGAAAAAATTGTTAATTTTATTATGTTTCTGGGCGATCAATTATTGCAACGCCAAGAAAATACCGTCAGTATTTTTAGTACTGTGACGGCTGCCAGTTCAAACATGATAAGAAGCTTAATCACCCATTTTTTTTTTTTTTATAATTGACACGCGCTAAAGAGGTTATGACTACTCTTATAGTGCAATGTGATTTACACAGCGCGGGCATTAAGGAAATTGGGATAGAGAAGATAGGAGATACCGATGCACATTGGTTTTAAATGTCTGCAAACTGTACTGAGGAGGAAAGACAGAGCCGGGCAAGGCATTCCACATTCGTGTTGAACGGCTTATGAACGAGTCTCTATATTTCATGGTACGTCCGAAGATAGGCTGAATGGTAAACTGATGGGCATTCCTAGCAAGGCGAGTATTGCGGTTGAATTGCTGAAGGGGCGGAATGCAGCTGGCAATTTCATTTGAGCACTGTTTGTTAAAAAAGCGATAAAACAGTGTGAGACACGTAACGTTTCTTCGATGTTCAAGCGAATGAATAGAATTCGCGATGTTCGTATCTCCGATTAGTTTCAACGCACGGTTTTGGATCCTATCCAGTAGGTGCAATATGGTTTTCGGCGCACCAGACCAGATATGGGAATTGTACTCTAATTTGGGGCGAATGAACGCCTTATAAATTGTAGCCAGATCAGAAGGGGTAAAATATTTCTTGCACCGTTTGAGAAAACCTAGACATTTCGCAGCATTCTTAGCGACTTCGTGTATGTGGTCATTCCAACGAAGGTTGTCATGAACGCACATACCGAGAATGGAAAGTCTTTCGGTTTCGGTGATGCAAGTGCCATTCATGGATAATGGCTGTAGGATCTGGTTTCGCTTTAGAGACAGCAGACAGCATTGTGTTTTTGAAGCATTAAATTCTACTCTATTGGCTGAACCCCATTTTAAAATGCTGTCAAGGTCGGAATTTAATGAGCTTAACATACGTTGCCGTTCCAGTTCTACGGCCGAAGAGCAGGGACGTGAGTCCTGGAAAGAATATGAGAAGCTAAGAGTGCTGTCATTAGCGAAGGAATGGATTGGATTAGAAGTTGCAGACAAGAGATCATTTATAAAAATTAGAAAGAGAGTCGGAGACAAAACGGAGCCTTGGGGGACACCAGCATTTATATGGTGAGTATCAGACTTGAAACCATCCAAAACAACTTGAATTGAACGGCCAGAAAGGTAGTTTCTAATCCATTGAACAAGAGACGCATCGATCCCATAAGCACGCATTTTCGACAAAAGAGCTTGGTGCCAAACTCTGTCAAATGCTTTTGAAATATCAAGCGCAACAATCTTCGATTCACCGAAGTGATGGAGAGATTGGTTCCACTTCTCGGTGAGATAAGTCATCAAATCACCAGTGGACCTGTTGCCACGAAAACCGTACTGCCGGTCATTGAGGAGTTTCCGAGATTCAAGATATTTCATAAGATGACGATTTATCAGCGTTTCCATGACCTTAGAAAGAATGGACGTAAGTGCTATGGGTCGGTAATTGGTGGGAGAAGAAGATTCGCCTTTTTTAGGGACGGGCTGGACAAATGCTGTTTTCCACCTTCTCGGGAAGAGTCCAGAAGAATAGGAGAGATGAAGAAGCTTACGCAGTGGTTTTGCCAGTGTGGAAGAACACCTCTTCAGAACGATGGGGGAGATACAGTCTGGACCAGCGGATTTATTTATGTTGAGATCATATAGTACCCTTGCAACTGTGCGAGTGCGAAAATGGATTTGTCCCATGGTAAATTCGACGCTCTCGAGCACAGGTGGAGGCAAAGCGCAATCTGGGAGCACCGAGCTGGCTGCAAAATGTGCAGCAAACAGATTAGCTTTGTCGAGCATCCACGTGCAGTATTCGATGAACCACGAAGAAATGTTGCTCGACCTGTTCGCACTGAACAAGCTGTGGATGCTGGACGAACAAGTGTTCGTTGACGTGCAACTCAATTGGGCATCTCCAGAACATCGCTACGACGCATTCTTAAAGATGATCTGAGGATGTTTCCATATATTCCAGCAAGATGGAGCTACAGCTCATACCGCGAGAGACATAATGGCGTTTCTGCGAGAAATTTGCGATGACCGCTTAATTTAAAAAAAATGCTGATTTCGCGTGGCCACCTCGTTCCCCATTTTGACAGCCCCTGATCTTTTTTATGGGGTTTCTTGAAGGAAAGGGCTTACTTCAACAAACCACAAAACATTCTGGAACTAAAGCAGAACATTTTCACAGAAAGAGCCATTCATAAATAAAGGTTATATTTAAATGATATAATTTTTCACAATAAGCGTAAACAAATTTTGATTATTTATACTTTGATACATCGACTTCAAAGCCGCATATGATAGCATTCATCGTCGGGAGCTTTATGTGGCGATGGCCGAATTCGGGATCCCGGCAAAACTGATTCAGCTATGTAGCATGACGCTGGAGAACAAACGCTGCAATGTCAATTTGGAAGTAGTTCCTCTATAACTTACTTTGGAGCTGCATCGATCGCGCGGTCGGTGGGTCGATCTAACGAGCACCGGATTTCGGCAAGGAGACGCATTATCATGTGACTTCCTCAATCTCGTGCTAGAGCAGATATTGCGCAGGGCAGGTGTCAACACGGAAGGCACTATCTTCAGCAGATCCGTCCAGCTACTGGGGTATGCAGACGATATTGATATCATCGGTCGCTCCCACCGTGCCGTGATAGAGGCTTTTACGGCGATTGAAGAACAGGCGAAATTCGTTGGTCTTGTAGTAAATGAGGACAAGACTAAGTACATGCTATCAACAAACAAACAAGCATCTGTCCACCGCCTAGGACAGAACGTCACTATTGATAGCAACAATTTCGAGGTAGTTAAGGAGTTTATCAACCTCGGAAGTAAACATGAACTCCACAAATGACATCCTAGTGGAGATCCGGCGAAGAATTACCCTAGGAAACCGCTGCTACTTCGGTTTGGCAAAACAATTGGGTTCAAAACTTATAACTCGAAGGACAAAATGTATGCTTTACAGAACCCTTTTCCTGCCAGTTCTGCTTTATGGCGCCGAGTACTGGACGATAAGCAGGAAGGGAGAGCTGATACTGGGCTCCTTCGAAAGAAAAATTCTTCGGCGGATTTTTGGTCCTGTGTGCGAGGAGGGCGAATGGAGGAGAAGATACAACCGCGAACTCTATGAGCTATACCAAGATGTGGATGTAGTCCAAAAGGCCAAAATACGTCGACTACATTGGCTCGGCCACATCGAGCGAATGGACAGCCGCCAGGTTCGAGACGACAAGGAAGACCGAACCTCCGTTTCAAAGACCAAGCCATCGCGGATGCCAGAGCGCTTGGTCTGGATAACTGGAAGCAGCGTTCCCGGGATCGCAAAGGATGGAAGGCTGCAGTGTCTCATTCAGAGACTCTCCACGGGTCGGGGGCCCGTTTAGTAAGTAGTATACTTTGATTTAAAAGGAAACAACATAAAAAAAACTTTAAAAATAAATAAAAATCTAAGCATTTCAAATCAGTCACTCCAAGTTGGCCCACCTTGTATATTTAAATTACTTCGTGAGTGAATTTTGGCAGACCCTTTATGTTGTAGTGGCTAGCGGGTATTGGGCCAGTTTGTGAGATCTTTGTAGCACGAAAATTCCATCAGAAACTGTCCTAATACCTACTTGATATGCAACTACTTAAAGACAGATAGGTGCCCCAGTATCAAGCGATTTAGCTCTGTTTTTTTCAGGAGAAGCGCTTTCAGATATCACAGCCCTAAACAGAAACAAAATGCAACAAAATATAACACAGCAAAGGTAATACCCTCTAACGACATACGACTCTGAAATCTGAATACCATTTCTAACGACCGTCAAAATCGACAAGACACTCTAAATAGAAAGTTCACAATTTCGACCCTCTAATGGGAAAACAGTTTGCGGATCTTAGCGATCGCATAATTTATCAATATCTAAGGTTACATATGTAAATGCGGCGCTGTCGGAATCCGCTTGGTATTAAATACAGTAATTGATGATTCCCCACTCTGGTCATGCAAGTAAATTAAGTCAGTTGGCGCACTTACCTCTTGGCGATCGGAGGCTAAGATCCACTGGTTCCACTTGTACTGGAGGGCCCTCTGCCTGCAAGTAAACACAAATGTGGAATTAATTAATATAAAACACGGAAATGCTCTCTTTCACTTTTTGTTGTAAAGACGACTATCTATTCTAGTACCGTATCATTATTGGTTCGGATCGGATCGGATCGGATCGATCAATGAATATCAGCGAGCGATCGATCGATCGACTTGCAAATAAATTCAATAAATTTCCCGAACAGGCAGCAAGTCAAACACTTCCCTACAGGTAATCGAGGTGTCTAAATAAATTGCATAAGGGTCGACCTGGCACCGACAGCGACCCTGAACACACACACCACAAGCCAGTCGTTAGATCGACCCACCGACCGCGCGATCGATGCAGCTCCAAAGTAAGTTATTAACCAGTTCTCGCGCAGATATTAATAGTTATTAATTACCCTCGAAGTTTGCAACTGTCGTTCGAGTTTGCGTCGTCGTTTGCGGACAAATCCAATGCAAAGTGATGCAAATTAAATGCAGCGGCGGCCGAGGCAACACCGCTCAACTGCATATTGTTGCGACTGTATCGGAGAGAGACTGGACATGGAAACCACCCCATAGCGAGCGCACATTGTGGTGGGCGATACTGGAAATTAAGAGCTAGATTTGCTTCGGATTTTGATAAATGACAGCGGGGTCCTCCAAGGAGGCTGGCTATCGATCTGTACTCCAATTTAGCCAGTGGTCACATTAATCAAGAATCACTTACAGTGGCGGCAGCAGGTTTGTCGGCTCGCGACGTGATATCAGGTGCATGTGCTGTAAGGCTGCCCATTTGAATATTGTACGGCTTCTTGTGCCTCTGCTTGTGAGATATTGCCTGCCAGCCTGACACTGATGTGGCGAGGGTGTGCTCGTATAGTGTCAGACACCTGCACCACCCCGTGGTGGTGGCTGCACTTTAAGACAATTAAAACCCACCCAGCGTCAGGCGTCTAAGAACTTAATTGCAACACGAATTATTCCAACCGGAAGCTTTTCCTTCTGTAAGCTGACACTTAACTGGGTTTACAGGTGCTTGCATGTCTGCAGGTGACACTTTATGGTGTCGGCGGCGGTGGTGTCGGCCAGCAGGCCACCATACAATGTATCATGCAAAAGAGGTGCACTCACTCACGTGCCCGTGTCTATACAAAGTTATACAAAGCAATGCGGTAGACGCAGATGGACAGCGCGCGGACGAATGCGATTACACGTCGGTCGGCCAGTTTGCACTAAGACACCCCGCACATGCATACATTGTTGGCGCAGAACATGCACAGCTAGTCAATTAGTTTGCACTTGGCGCACTCCGCCCCACCAATGCGATTAGGCATAGTCTTGCCGACTGAGTTCAGTTCCGCATTTAAGGGATGATTCAACTTTCCAGCTATCGGCGTCAATGTGACAGACAAAGAAAACGGCCAACAATCTGCTTGTGCACCCGAAAAGCCTTCGCCGCGGATTAAGATGTCTGCACACAGAGACATAATCCATTCAGTTCCAACAGTCGCAATCGCAACCTCATATCTCTGCAAATATCTGAATGCACTACATCTACCTACCGGTGTAACCGCAGCCACAGCAGCGGCGGCAACGGCGGCAGTTGTTTAGCCAGCCGCGGCACGAGCGCTAAATTGGGTTGGTGTCGATCGATGTCAACCTAATTTCTGGCCACCCTAATCAGAGTGAAACAACGCAGCGACAACGCGAGCGCGCGATCTATTCATGTGCAAACAAGCAACTTAAGTCACTCGAAATCATTGTCAACACGAATTATTACCACGGTTTGTTCGGTTTGACAATCCATTGTGCGGAGACACACCCACGACCTTGATACAGCTGCAGCCTGCTGGAAAACGGCTACGGCATTAGCGCGCCAGTGACTTTATTCTCTGTGTGTGTGTGCTTAACCGACGAGTGCACGTGAGCTGATGTTGAACGTTCGAGCGGAGTGCGCAGTTGACAGTGATTTTAAGAATTATTTTCCTACCGCAATTGCTGAGGTAGGTGAGTGATTTAGGGACAAGAGATGTTGATTCGGTTACGAACTGTGCGCAGGGGGACAAATTAACAACAAATGGCCAAACGCCAAAGGAATGTGGGACGTCCTTTGAGAAGTTTGTGGCATATGTGGATCAATTTTAAATATGTATGTCAAACGAAGATGAGAAATGGGAATAAATTAAGATTTGGTCTCGGTCTCAGGTGCCAAAGTATGACGGCTGAACTATCACGAATGTGTTTCCCAGCGATATTCCAACAACTGAGTTGAGTTTTGAGTAGCATATTTAGGACAGTTATTCTCTGAAATAATTGTCAAGTGTTGGCAATAAGAACAGTGAAACAAAAAGTGATTTACAGAGTTGGAAGGCATTTTTTTTTATTTTTGGGGGTTAACCGGGAATAGATAAAACTGCATTGCGGTTGTGTCATCCACTCTGTTCTAGTTGATATACGGTGTTCTAGACCTTATTGCTTCGACAGTAAAAGACGATGAGCGTGGTATATATTCTGACCAGGGAAACCCACAAATGTCCTTCCAAAGTGGGTATCCACCGGATATTAAAAAAGTTGTCTGCTCGAATTTTTTATTTCCATACAAACTTCTTGCTCCATTAAGATGAAAAGTTCTGGTTGTTCCCACAAAAAATAAATTGTCAGATTCAGTTCTGCAATCAGAAAGAAACCAAACCACTTCCCGCCATAATTTTCATTGCATTAAAGGAGTTTTTTTTTTTGTAAGAAGTGAGCTCTATATGTTTGGACTACAATCGAAAAGGCATGTGGGTCTCTATACCTATATAAATAAATAAATAGTTGGAGGAACGGGTCCGTAGGGCCCGTAGGCCTAGCTTCTCACAACCATTCGTTTTGTGTGAGTTTTTAATTTCTGGAACGGATGGAGGGATCTGCAATTTTATGCCAAGTCTGTCGGCGCAGTGGCTTAGTGGTTAGTGTGTTGGACTACTAAGCGAGGGGTCCCAGGTTCGAATACCGAGAAAACCCAAATTTCAACTCAAGGTTTTTTTTCCACTGCGCCACCTCTCGCGAACGTCTGACAAACATACGAGAGTAAAACTGTCATGAAGAAGCTTCTCAATTAGCCGTTTGGACTCGGCATAAAATTGTAGATCCCTTCCATTCGTCCCAAAAATTAAAAACTCACACAAAACGAATGGTTGCGAGAAGCTAGGCCCAGGGTCCCTACTGACCTGTAGCGCCAACTACTTACTTTTTATTTTTCTAAATGGCTAATTGAGAAGCTCTTTTATCGCAGTTGTACACTCCGATGTTTGTCAGACTTTCGCGTGAGGTGGCGCAATGGAAAACAAACCTCAAAATATAATTTGTGTTAAATTATTCAGTAGTCCAACGCAATAACTACTAAGCCACTGGCCTTTCCTCCGATATAGTTGGTAGGGGCGAAATAAATTTTTCGAGTTACTGAGTTTGCTATTAAGAAATTACCATTATTAACTTAGAAATTAATTTTTGTTACAATCGTAAAGAACGTTTTCGAGATATGTATGTCAAAATTTCAAAAGTACCGTTATTAGATTTTTAGTGGAAAACTGAGTATACAGTTATGTTAGCCTCACCTATTTAAGCTCAAACATCAAATTTGGTTGAAATCGTTAGAGCCGTTTTCGAACAAATCAAACTGGTATGAAAATTTTGTATGGGAAGTAACATTAATATTGCGGTTACCGTGCAAAAAAAAACGGCCCCAAAATTGTAAGCCCCCAAACTCCAAATCCGAAGTTTGAACGATATCCGAGTAGCAGTTTAGACTGTAGGCCTCGGGACATACAGGCAGACAGACGGACAGCATTTTGTCACCAACTTTTGAGAGCTTCAAATTTGCCTTTTTGACTCGGCATAAAATTGTAGATCAATTTGTCCCAAAGATAAGAAAAACTCACACAAAACGAATAGTTGGAGAAGATAGGCCTAGGAGTCCCTACGTATATGTGCCTCTAACTATTTATTCACTAATCATATAAATAAAATTGGTGTAGTTCTGTTCGACTAAGATTGAATTTGACTGCATGCCTTTAAATGCAAAAATCTTAGAAACTACTGAATATATTCTGGTGCATTTTTCTTAGTCCTGTAGAGGATACCTAGGCCTACAATCTCCACTTAGTTTCAACTCTCTATCTCTATAAATTCCGGAAAAAATTGGACAAGAGTAATTTATTTTTTCGTTTCGTTTCGCTTTTTTCTTTGTAACGCTTTCCGTTCGAAAATACTGGGAGCATTTAAATATAGTAACCAACATCTTATAGAGGACATCTGCGGGTACAACTTAGGATATCCATTAACCCGAAAACTAAAAGGTTTTTAAAGAAATAGGCAAAATTTGAAACATTTCTACGATTTTCACCTGCGTGAGTTGATATGCACTTCACTCTCAAATCAAACATACTAACCGCGCGATATATTTACATCTCTTTTAACCTTATTTTACTCCTGTAAGGGAGAGGGAGACAGATATAGGCAGTGTGCTGTATGCTGTTCGTTTGTTAAAAAAGGGAAAGAAAAAAACATTAAAAGAAAAGTCAAATAGGTATAGGTATCAGTGATACTAGATCGTGGGTAATTACCCAATTCGCGGGTATTTTGCCTTTACAAAAAAAGCTAAAAGAGCGATCAAGGTCAGTAAATTAGCCGCTCGAGTTTTTAAATATCATTACAGCCCATGGCCTTCCTGATCATAAAATTGAATTAAAAGTTGGAGACCCCATTATATTGCTTCGCAATTTGAATCCCCCCAATCTTTGTAATGGAACCAGATTGAGAGTGATATCGTTACAGGAAAACTTTATTGATGCTTTCATTTTAACTGGGTGTGGTAAAGGAAAAACGGTGTTTATAACAAGAATATCTACAAATAATTCCCAGCAGTTATTCATTTCAGTTTAAACGGATTTAATTTCCTATTAATGTTTGTCTTCCACGACAATCAATAAGGCACAGGGTCAAACTTTAAGAAAATCGGGAGTTGATTAAAGAAAGAATTGCTTCACACACGGGCAGTTATATGTAGCGTGCTCCAGGGTAATTAATGCAGGAAATATCTCTTCCTATCTTAGTCGATAGAAACAAAACCGCTAACATAGTATACAAAGAATCGTCACATTAATAAAAAAAAGTTAGTTAAACATTATAAAATTATTTTCTTTCATTTTCATTGTCCACTCAGACTCAGTCTTCGGGAGTTTTTTTTTAAGATCGAGTTCAAGTCCCTCACTATTGAAGAAGGCTTCCTCACTTTATACCTCTACAATGTCTTTCGAGGATTTTTTGATTTTTCCTTCCAGCGATTTTCAAAAGAAATACATTTTTATGTCCCCTAGAAGACAGTAAATTTCTTTATTTTTTTTTTCCATCAACTGTTCTGAAACCACATTTTACACGGGCGAAGCCGGGCGGGTACAGCTAGTCGTTTATTAAAATTTCCAACTTAGGTAGAAAGAAACCTATTTAGCAATCGCATGGTCAAAATATTAGGCGCTGATTGTGAGAACTAAATATTCAAACAAATAAAAAACAAGGGGACAAGCACCTGCCTTAAATGTCTGCATGAATTCAAAAACTATTTTTAAAATATCTACCAATTAAGGGTACCGAAAATCGAAATTTTTTTATTGGTAGGTTCATAAAAAAATCAGTCTCCCTGCACGTACAGCGTTCGCTACCGTTTCCAATCGACCCAAAATAAGTCTCAAGGACTTGCCCAAAACTTTCATCAATCAACACGAGCATACATTTTTTTTCCTGCATGCCCAGTGATTATATAAGAAAATCTGTTTTTCCACCAGAGAGAAGGCGCCACTTTGATTGTTACTGCCATTCGTTTAATTATGTTCAAACGTAAACATTGACCCAATAACCACGCGGTTTTCCCATTCACTTTGCCCACTTCGCCAGCCCAAAAAAAATAGCTCCAAAATTGTCTGTATGTCAACAATAATAAAAAGAAAAAAAAAATCCCCTCACAGCTTACTTCGGGCTATAAGGTCTTTACGATTTTTTTTTTTTTTTGCAACTCACCGCCCCGACGGAATAACATGTGTGGTAAAACAAACAAACTTCTCAATTAGATCCAATTCCGTAATTTTTGAGTAATGCCGCGCGCACCGTGCGTGTTCTTGCAGTGCAATACAAGATACATTGTGCGCTAAGTGGCACCCTCTGTAGAACAGTTCCCGCAACAAGCCGGCCCGATGGTGGTCCCTGTCAAGCGACTGCTTTTTTGTCGTCTCTATATCGTTTTTTGTTGGTCTGTTTCGGTCCACTTAAGCACCCAGTGAAGCAATTAAGTCAAAAACCATTCAGTCTATCATTTGCTGTTAAAAGTCAATAAATAAAACCCGCAATAAATTTTCCATTTAGCATTAAATACGATTACAGGTTGCTAGTGCTATACGTATACGTGCGGCACAATGCGCTTTGGCTCTCTGTGCTTCTGGATGGAGGAGCTCTTTGGCTCTTTGGCTGCTGCTGCTGCTGTTGTGTTGCATGTCATATGGTAATTTCTTCACCTGCTAGTTGTCACGATCCACATAAATGTGTGGTAATAAGTGCGACTGAGTCTATCACGGGGCTTCTATCTGCCGTGCAGAGTGTGCCTGTGACTGTGCCTTTGCCTTTGCCAAGGAGTCAAAGAGCTAGCTGTGGTGACAAACTCATTGCAGCCGCATACAAAGGGTATTTTATTGAATGGATAATGTGAAGTGAGGAAATCTGGTCATCGGCAGTGTAATTGACAGCGAATGACAACGGTGACTGGTAAATCACTTGACAATGCCCGAGGAGCAACTGCGAGAAAGCCCGCGCACATAAAACCTTGATGGCGCGGCTGAGTGTGCCACCGTTTTATTGAGTCGAACCTACGAAGGTATTTAATAGAAAATTTATATCGCCTGCAAATGCTCCTGCGGAAGTGTGGTTGTCGTCCGTCGTCCGTAGTCCGTTGTCGTCATTTGCCCGGGGGCGATTACTATATGCCGCCTCGCACCTACTACCAACCAATGGAATTTATCGTCGCAAGGCACGAGAGGAATTTTAGGAGCTCACTGCTACTGAGCTACTGCTCCGCACGAACCCGCTTTTGGGGGAAAAATGTGGGAAAATTACGCGAACGTGCCGCGGCCGCCACCGACACCGCCGACAACGCCGACACCTCCTTTCAGCCTGCCACATACGATACCCATTTGATTCGTAATGACACCATCAACATAGTCGTCAACACTGGTGTCGCTGTTGCTTTTGCTGTCGCTGCAGCGATATATACCGCGCGAAGGTGTGGTAATTTTCCACTTTATTAGATTCTAAATTAAATTGATTGTGTTGCCAGATCAACTTATATTCATTGGAATGCAATTAAGGCTTTCAGGCTGTTTTATGCCGCCGCGCACTCTTCGAGGTGCATTTTTTCGATTTTCACCTTTTTTTTTTTTGTTGTCTAGACACACGGTGGTGGAGTGTTCAGAGCTGTAATGATGTTTCGCGGTCGTGTGACAGCAGTGGTCGCGCAGCTCGCAGATTGAGTGCGATTCGAATGCGATCGGATTGTTTGGAATCCTTTTGATTTCAAGTGGCGGTGACTCGTATGGGATCATAAACATTGATTAGTTGACTGGAAGCGGCAATTAATCATATGGCATTTGACTTCTTTTCTTTGCGACATCGGGTGACCTATGAGCTTGGGCCTGGCAGTATGCGGTTGACTGTTAACGAGGAGGCTAGATTCCCACGGCTCTCAAAAAAGGAATGCAGAAAATCGGGGAATGTGAAAAACATTGTTTTTAAATATCGACTTGTTTGTATCAAATGTTTAACGTAAAATAATTTCGAAGTAAATAGATAATGAAGATCAAGTGAATTTGTACGATCAATTCATACACTGATAAGTTTTCCTGTTTTGGATCCAAAATACTTATGTTTGTATACATTTTTTTGGAGCTACAGTTGAAGTTTTGGTTAATCAGTGATCGGATGTGTAAGGCCCCTTGAGCATTAACGATCATGAAGAAAATGATCGCCCCTACCATTGATCAACTAGTCGCATCGTACGATCTTTAAAATGTTTGACAATTTGACAGTTCCACAACAACTATGAGGGCAATTCGTGTTTGAGCATAAACGGAAGGGAATCGATAAAATAGACTGATTCTCATGAAATAATCGGTCGATTGATTCGGTGATCGTGTAACGTAGAACTTGTCATATTTTTCATATTTTAAGAAAAGATTTGGCGATCATAGTTATTTTTACACTAACAGAAGGAAGTTATAACATTTAGTTGATCAGTCTTTATTGTATCGATTGTTTCGGTGATCGTACAACGCTTGACCGTCTAAGCGAAAAATTGGCAATGCTGGATTTGCTACCAACCGATAAAACGGTTTTGATCAGTGTTTCAGTATATGCATTGCTGTGTCGATCGATAAGGTGATCGCATATTGTAGGGTTGTATAAAATGTTTGAATACTTAAGCACAGATTTGAAGATCACACTCGTTTTGACACAAACAGCACCAGTAACATGAGCTTATCAGTTTTTATGTTGTTGGAATAATAAGATTTAAGCAACAGTTTGCTTTAAAATGGAAGATCATTGAGTCAAATTGCTTATATGTGGATCGCTTATAGGCTGATCGTGTCACAGCACCAGCTTATTTTTTTTAAATGTGCTTTTGTCACTTATAAAAGGGACCTGACTTATAAAATAGATTGTGAATGGAAACTCCCTGCTGTCACGGAGAATTGACTGTCAGAACTCGACTGTTCAAACAAATAACTTAAATAATTCTAATGGTGATTAGAGCTGTAATTTGAACTCTATTCAGTAAGAGCAATACGACATCCGTGTTTAAATTAAGGGCGAATGAATGCCTAATGAAATTTTTGGGGCCACATCGGAAGCATTGAAACATTTCTATAGCACCCTTTAAGGAAGCCTGGAAACTTTAAAGTGTTCTGGGCGACACGCATGTATATATGTTTGTTCAATTGTTCGCTGTCATAAAAAACAAACAGAGAACGAAAAATCTTTTAGTTTCGGCGGTAAAAGTTTCATTCCTGATTAGCTGACGGTTTGGGTTCCGCTTTGGGGACAGCAGACAGCATTAAAACTCCACTTTATGGACTGAATCCCATTTTCAAATGGTGTCAAAGTTGGAATTTTATGAACTTTACATAAGTTTCCGCTTCAGTTCTAAGGCAAATGAAAGCAAACGTCCTTGCCAAAATTGTTGAGAAAGAAAAACGGAGTCAAACCTTGAGAAAAACCAGGGTTATATGGTGGGTTTGAGACTTAAATGCATCTAAAACAACTCAAATTGAAAGGCCAAAAATCTAGTTTCAGATCCGATGAATACTCGTAAGATATCAATGGATCTCATAAGCTTGATGCCAAACTCCGTCGAATGCCTTTGAAATATCAAGCGCAACGATCTAAATTTTATAAGACTGGTGGAAAGATGTGTTCCACTTTTCGGCGAGAAAAGCCTCTAAATCAGCAGAAGATATGCTGCCACGAAAACCTTACAACGGGTTTATATGAGTTTTTAGTATTTTTCGCCTCAACTATTGGTCTTCTGTAGATTTGAGAATGTAGATAAGGGCAACGCAGTCTTTTCCAGCTCGTTTTGACTATTTACGGTTGTCCTGAGGTGGCTTGGCTTGGTTAATGCAAAAATTGAACTCTATGAAGAGTTGTTTACAGCTTGAACGGTGTCACGCATCTTATTTTGGATTGAACCCTTTTAAATCTAGAAATAAAGTATTTCATACCCAAGGGTGATTATCTGCATTTGGGTCAGCTGTATGTACACATTGTTTTTCCTGAGTCTGTAAAATCGGTCTGGATTTATTACCTGGCATATGTTTTAATTGTTTTTGCAATTTATATGTAAGACTCCAATGCCCCATTTTGTCGGAAGCTTCTGCTTTATCCAGAAACATTGCGGAAGATATCTTTATATTCAACTGTACTGATAAATACAAAAAGCCGCAAATGTCAATAAAGTCTCAATCTAGCTTATCTCTGCGGTTCATTTCAGATATCGCCACAAATTATAGATCACGGCAAAAATAAACCTTCTTGGAGCTTGTAGCCCTGTGGACCCTCGAAAATCTAGGTAATTTTCAAAAGCTCGACGTTTGCATGTTCTAACTGGGATTATGGGCTCTTTTCAAAGTCCAATGAACTATGAATGGCTCATGGTTTTAACATAATTAGTCAAAGTTTTAGAAATCTCTTCCAGCGTGCCTTTGGCAATGTTTTGACTGTCCCTGCACCGTCTGTATTATTTAAATTAATTTTGATACCAACGACCGTACAACGAAGCGAATTCTTTCAAAAGCCCCTGCGCTTTTCTAATATTGAGTTCTATTCTAAAGCAACCACTTTAATTGACCGTGCAGGCGACCGGTCGTTTGCTGTCAAATCACTGGGACTTAATGCAGACTCGATCACAAAGAAGCAAACGCAAATGAGTACCTAAAGGCGCAGTACCTAAGACTTATATCAATAGCGAGATCAAACCCTCAGTGCCACAATTTAAGATCGCCCTGCTCAATTGCAACAACACCCAGTCGAATGTCAAATTCCACTCTTTTGCGACAGATTAAATGACAATCTCAGAACACTTTTGATCGATTTCCACCGCACCCATAAAAATAAAAAATAAAAATTGAAATACCTAGCGACAGTGGGTCGTAAAAACATTGACCTGCTTACGGCACGACACTTTTCCGAGCCGAAACCCTTAAGTACCTCCAAATGTCAATTAATGTTTGTTTTGTGGCCACTTTTTAATACTCCACACAGAGCAGAGACCACCCATTAGACAACCTTGCTACCAGCAGCTCATTTACTTGGGCAACCTCCGAGAACCTCCCTGCACCTTAATTAGTTAATTACTATGCCGAAGCGCTGAACGCAAATCCCACATAGAATAGCGAAATCTCACACCGAGTGGCAACGTTGCGATATGATCGTTAAACGTAACAAGGCTACACCCTTCGATCTGGCCGACCTCTTCCGCACACCACCCGGACCCGACCCACGAACTCCAGCTATGTAATTACGATGACAGTGACGTGACGACGACGACGACGACGACGACGACGATATTATAGTCAGACTCACTCTTACATCAGCTCACACACAATGTCAATTAAAGCGAACAGCGCACGAGCTGTCACACATGTATATAGAGTGTGGTGGGAAAAGGAAAACGCCCAGTGTCCCCCCGCTCTCGCGGTCAGTCCACTCTAAATGGGTTTGTTTACATGTTTAGGCAGATCGATTACCTTAAATCGGCCGCTGCCGCCGCCGCTGCGTTGCACGATGATGTAATGAGTAATGAGTGCGCGGCGTGCTGAGCTGCTCAGTGTGCACCGGTAGGCGCAAAATTCACGCACTGTAAACATTATGATTAAATTACGGACCCTAGACCCAAGTGTAAGTGCAAGTGGCACAGAGTTTCCTCGATTTGTCTTTTCCGGAACATAATTAAGTCATTAGCGTGCGGCGCCGCACGGACAAACGCCGTAATGAGCGGACCCCGTCAGCTTACGCATGTGCCACTGACATGTGGCCACTCTCGCCATTTACGAAGGCTACGAGCTGCGACTTTCCCTTCGGCATGAACTTGCGACAGACAACAGCCTTTCTTAAAAAAAAAAAAAAAATGCGCAGCTGATAAACTGCGACCCGTCATCAATTTGTGTGACTGAGATATGTTTGCCGTCTTCCATCTGCGATCAGCGATCGTTTGACTTTGAGTTTTATTGGGCTTTTAACATGCTCGAGGAGTATCCGCACTCAGCTTTATCGACGGCAATCAGAGCAAATAAATCGGTTCGATTGTAATGGGCGAGGATCGGTTAATTAATTCGATCGAATGACCCGCCGTCGGCAGGCCGGCCGGCCGGCGTGTAAATGAAAGGCGATCGTGTGCTGCGCTGGAACATTAATCGGCTTTTATTTAGGGTGTGTGTGATAAATGGTTCGCTCGACAGTTGTTTGGGGGGATCAAGCGCTAAGGTCTCTCGGATCAAATGGGAACTCCGTAATTTGAACAGATGAATGTAAACATGGGAATTAATTTTGTAAATGTGAAAGGAGGTTATCGGTTGTGTGGAGTTTTGTTTGCCGGTTTTGTTGTGAGTGCACGGTTAGAATGATGGACGGTTTTTCAGACACTTCCGCATCTGGAAGTTGAGTACTCGTCGAGGTTTGCGGAGCCAGCCAACTTCGAGGTGTTGGGGACCACCTCACCCTAAGGCCAGAGCTTCTACATCTAGTTTTAGAGACTAACAGCAGTATATTTACAGAGCATATGTTCAAGTTCATTTGGAAGTGGCGATCGCGCTTAACAGTCTGTGACTCCACAGCGGTAAGTAGAGAAAGCGAAGAAGAACGTTTCAAGCTCAGTTAGCGGACATCTGTCAAACTTGAAAGTTGTACGAAATTTATTTGATTGTTTGATTGTTAACGCGTTTTTTTACGCTCTTCGAAAGTCCTTTCAGCTGCACACGAAACTGCGACCGCAATTGCAATAAATGGAGATCCTACGTAACACTTTAGAATGCTACAAAGAGGAGCCATCGAAAATAATACCCTGTCGGATATACCAGTGCAAAAGACCGTCGATTCGGTCGACAGGGTTATGGCTGGAGCTTCTTAGCACAACAGACTCTTCAGAGGCAATTCGACCTAAGATCGTCATCGAAAGGTTATTACCCGACTTTGAAATAAGAATGTGGTTTGGAAGCATCAAGCATTATCATTGCACGGCGGTTTCTATACACACGGATTATACGAAAGCATTACGGGAAGAGAGGAATTGCTTTGAACTAAAAAAAAACAAATCACACCGAAAAACAAAAGCAAATAGTCAACAAAAGTGAGAAAGACTTTTTTCAAACTACTCGCTTGAGGGAAAGCCTGCCTAAAAGTACATAAGAGGGGAATGGAGTTGCAGGTCAAACAAGTACTTTATTCACTTTAGAACTCCAGATTATTTTTGGGCATAGAGTAACGAAGAAGCGTGATACTTAAGACTGAAATCTTCTGCCAAAGCTGGGGAGGAATTTTGTGAGATCAAATCGTTCAATCGTTTTGCTTCATTTTACTTAAAAAAACGAAACGAATTTTCGTTTCTCGCGAAAGCAAAAAAAAAGAAAAACCTTTTCCATATTGGTTAATTATTTCTACTACATAAAAACCATTTGCGGCTTTCGCCCCAAGCTTTGTTAACGGATATGGTCTCAAAAAAGGAGGTTATCTTTTGCACAGCTTTATAGCCATGTGTGTCTTCCATAAGACGCAGCTGAATGTGACAACTTTCTGTGGAAAGACCTCACAAGCAAGGGAACAAAATCTATGTTTGTACAATAAAGTAAATGCTTGAGGGCCATTCTCAAGCTAAGAGCTTTGTGAACCTACAGTTAGAGTCAAATGCAATATGAGAACAGTGCCAAAAGGTACATCTAGTGGTGCGCTGTCAAAAAGCAAAGTTTCTCTAAGTTATCCTAAGATTATGCAGCAACACCGCTTCTATAACGCTTGCGAATAGAATCAAAAAAACGAAAGGGGTAACGTAGAGCGAACTTTAGATTTCGCATGATTCCTTTCGTTTTTTGAAATGCGAAAGTGTTTTTCGTTTCGTTTTATACAGAATCTCACCTTTGGTTAAAAATGACAGTAAACTGACTGAAATTTGAATATAAAAAAAAATGTTTTGTCAGGCTGTGTTTAAAGACGAGGCGGACTAGGGGAGAAAGAACTTCAAAAGAAAGAACTACTAAAGGGTGATTTTTTAAGAGGTTTAGAACTTTTTTTAGAAAAAAAACACAAAAAATTCGAAAAAACGAATGAAATATTTATTTGAATCGATAGTTTGAACCTTGCAATTTAATGTTTAAAGATAATTTCATGCAAATGTTGACCGCGGCTGCGTCTCAGGTAGCCCATCCGCTGAGTCCAATTTTGGCATACTCTTTCACACATATCGGCCGGTATCTCACGAATGAATGCATGGATGTTGGCTTCCAGTGCGTCAATCGAAGCGGGCTTGTCCCTATACACATTAGCCTTGGCATACCCCCACAAAAAATAATCTAATGGTGTCAAATCGCACGATCTAGGCGGCCAATTGACCGGCCCGAAACGTGAAATTAACTGTTCACCAAACTCGCCTCGCAATTGCGCCATTGTTTCGCGTGCTGTGTGGCATGTGGCACCGTCTTGTTGAAACCACATATCATGCAAGTCAAGAACTTCCATTTCGGGCAAAAAAAGTTTGTTATCATCGCTCGGTAGCGTTCACCATTGACAGTAACGCTGCGATTCGCATTTCGCGGTCTTCTGTCACACTAGCTGATACGGCCGCAATATTTTCTTCACTACGCACAGTACGTAAACGTGTTGGTGGTTTAATGTCCAACAAAGTAAATTTGGTGCGAAATTTGGTCACAATCTTCCGAATAGACTGCTCAGAAGGTCGAGAATGCCGATCATAAAATGGAAGCAGCGCGCGATGAACATTTCGAACCGAGCACGAATTTTGATAGTAAAATTCAATAATTTGCAAGCGTTGTTCATTTGTAAGACGATCCATGGTTAAATTGCAAACCAAACTGAAGCTGTTTGACAGTGACACAAGGTACTAAACACACGTCAGCTGTCAAAACCAGTGTTGCCAAAACCAAACCAGCTAAAAAATCACCCTTTACCTTGCACGATCCACAAGAAGGAAAATTGTTCCAATTACAGAGGTATAAATCTCCTCGACATCGCGTACAAGAACTTATCTGTCATACTTTGCGAACGGCTTAGACCCCAATCTACACCTTGATAGGTCCGTATCGGTGCGGCTTTAAGTCAGGAAAGTCCACCACCGATCAAATTTTTCCACTTCCATAGATCGTGGAAATCGCATCAAGAAGCCCAAATCGATACACAATATCGTCGATTTTCAGCCATCGTATAACAGAATTTATATCGACGAGCTATTCAGAGCTTCCCTGCCAAACTGAATGAAGGGAAATGGTTCAGCCCGTAGAATCTTCGAGTCTACCCCGGAACGGCAACGCAGTAGAGGTAGACCTCACTTGATTTGGCAAGGCAACTTCAATCAACTTGAAATGTGCAACCGATGGCACTTATCTGAAAATCGGACTAACCGCAGGGAATTGTTAGTTAAGTCCTCGTTTCACCCCGAACTGCAGAGCCGACTGAGTTAGAACTAGACCCATCAACACTTCAGTTCTTGGTGGCAAAAGCCTTCCGGACTTACAAAAATCACCAGAATAGGGTCCAAAGTTTGGTATATATAGGAGTTGGAGATGGATCACAGAAGACAACTCAAGATGGTTGTGAACCTTGGAACAATGTTGGTTAAGCTTTCAATAACATGACCGAGTCGCTCCAGTGGGCACGAGTCCGACAAAATATGATAACGGTTTTTTGTAGAGTGGTATTGCAAGTATTTTTCTTTTATAGTGGAAGGGGGGGGGGATCTATCCCTCCTTTAATTAAAAATAAAATACTTAAAATGAAGAAAAAAATTATTAAACAGAATAGCAACACTTACAATAAAGTACTATAGCATTTCTGTGAGCCAGGAATCTGTTCTTTCATATAATTGTCAAATCAAGTTATTTCTGTTAAAAGTTTGTAAAAAAAATAATTTCAAACTTGAAAATTAAGAAAAAAAAAAATTCATTTTAAGTTACCGTACTAAAACACGAGATAGGTAGTAGCGCTATCGACAAGGCATGACAGATGGACCTCATATAGACCTACAGGAAGCTAAGACAGCGGCACAAGCACTAGGTCTTTTTACTTTTAAATCTTACGAATTTTTACTCAATGTCCATCCTTAACTCGAAAAATTCGTAAAAGGGAGAGTCATGGAGAGAGCAAGATAATACCCCTCCACTGAGAATCTTACGAATTTTTACTCAACAAATTTCTTGGTGTAAGTTCATGTTTTGATTTCTTGCGTATTTAAATGGTGTCAACAGGCGGAAAACTAAAACTAAATGTTCTCCTTAAGAAAGGACGGTGCAGGGAAATAAGTCCCCGGGAACTAAGTCCACTGAGGGACTTAGTTCCCACCTAGTGGGAAATAAAATCACTTTCGTAAAGTGGACTTAGTTCCCATGTAAGATGGGAAATAAATTCCGAAAACTCAGAGTGGTTTTATTTCCCTTTTAATGTGAAGTAAATTCTCACTGTCGACTAAGAACAAAGTAAAATTAAAGAGTCAAGTAGGAACTTTGCAATTTTTATAAACAAAAATGAAATTATCTGTTCACTAAGTCAGAGTTATATATACCAAACTGAGTTAACAAAATTTTCAAAATTTCGATTTAAAGATATATAACTAAATAAATACATATATAATATAAATGTAATGCAACCAATAAGAAGCTGAAAAGAAAAATCAATAACTTAAAAAATTGTCAGAGTCTTGCAAACTGAACTGAATTTTTTAATTTTTGTTCTGTTTGACAAAATACTCCCTTCGAAATTCAGTTTGCAAGACTCTGAAAATAATCAAATAAAAAATCGCGCCCCAACTACACTAGCTCGTTCTGCACTTTACACCAATCACACGGAAGCGTAAACATCGCCGTGTGACCATCGTCCCGCACCGTCGACATGTCACGTTAAGTGGCAACAAGTGCGGCCACTGTGTTCTACACCGACTTCAAACGTGCTTATATATCCCGTTCACTCTGACAACTGTGGCGCCTTATGGTCGTTCACCTCCTCCCTGGACGGCGGGGACGACACTCGTTGCTGGTGTTGCTCATAAATTTATTATTAATACCGATTATTAATTTCGCATTGAGGCCTTATAGCCGGGGCAACGTTAAGTCTCCGCTCCCGATCCAGCTGCAACTGCAACTGCAGTAGCCAGCCGCCCCACGGCACAATCCGAGGTATATGGCACACGCAGTGCAGTCCCAGCCCATTTCACAAGCGCAAAGGCCACTCTTTATCGATTCGGATAAATCTTCGCGGTCGGTGTGCGCCTGTCCCCCTGCTCCCGGGTACGCAACACCATCTGGACTGGCGCGGCGGCGGCTGCGGCAAAACCACCGGCAGATCGTTGTGCTGCGGCTACCGCAATTTATTCAAGAAAAATGATCGCTTATTATTCATTTATTCAGCTTTTATAAAATCGATTTGTTACTTTTTAAATGGCGCGCAGTATTACCCGGAGAGGAGATCAAAACGCGCTTAAGATACCGATGCAGATAGAGATGGATAGATGTATTGTGTCGGTTAGCTGTTTCTACGTCTATTTCCCTTTAAGTGCGCTGCTGATCCTCCGATCAGCGCGCGGTGTGTGCTGCTACCTGTGCAGACGCACCACAGTGCTGCGCTACCGGTCATGGATGCGATGGTGGCCCAAGTCTCAAATTGATCTCTAAGTGATTGAAAATTAGTCCGAGGGGTTGGACGAGCAAAAACTGAGCCTGCCATCCATTACTATGTACGACAACAGGCGAGCATTTATAAATCACTCACTACGCGATCTGCGAGTGATTGGCGAGATATCGCGACTATTTGTCCGGCATTTATTATTTGAAAACCCGCTTGAGGTTTTCAGCGAGGCGCAGTGCAGCACTTGTGCGTTGCGCAGCCAGATCCTCCTGCGCGCGCGCGCGCACTAATTTTGTATGCGACGTGGTCATTGGTGACAACTTATCGGAGATTAATTTGCGCTAGGCCGCTCTCGCCATTGGGTGACGCTGACGCTGACGAGATGGGTGAGAGATGCTCCACGGTCGCGCTCGGTGTCTGGGTGCGATTGTGCCCGATAATTGAGTTGGTGTCTCCGGCGGCGGCGGAATCTGGTTTCTTGAACACTGATTAAATCAATACGGTGCTGGCTCGGTGGTGGTGCGCAAAAAAAAGGCGATTGGGTTCTTTTTTGGCGCGCGCAAAATTAGATTAATTGATTGGACAGCAGGTGGATATAGAAAGCAGTCGCGTTGACAGGTGAATTCGCATCGCCAATCATGTAAAGTGAGTAAGTTGTGTTGAACGCAATGTCGCTGCTAATCGACTTCGAAAAGCGACGACCAAAAAGAGACAGGATCACGGAAGGCCCAACTCCGACGTCCGACTCAGCGGGACGACAGGTATAAGGTAATTTTCGCGCGCAATTGGTATGTGTGTGACATATGGTCTTCTGTGCGGAGAACCCCCCACAGGAGGAGGAAACAGCAAACACGCCGCGATCGTTACCTACTACCAGCTATTTTACACGTACAGAGACGTCGCTGTCGTGTAGGAGCAGGGGGACCAGCGCAGCACGTTGTTGCACTCCCCCAAAAAAAATGAAAAAAAACGACACAAACGGATATTTTAGCCGAAATCGTGATCGCTCAGTCTTTTCAAGGTGAGACGGAGAGATGATAGCCGTGTGTCTACAGCGTGTATTTACCGGTGTTATTTTGCATTGCGCCGCTGCCGCCACTACAGTATCGCGCGCGCAACACCACAAACAACAACAACAACAGCAACAGAACATTGTAGGCACAACACTGAGATACAACGGCGCGCATTCACTTGGACAGAGATTAACGTGAATGTTTCGATGTTCGGTCGTTTTGTCATGCTGGCGTTTTTCACAATTGTAAATTTGTTTTGTGATATTTTCACCTGGGACGCCCTACTGTGGTTTTTGGTTGCCGTGCTTCGATTATGCTCTCCGCGAAATGTCTTGGTGGCGGCGGAGGAGTTTGGGATGCAATAGCACGGCATGGATGATGTGAGTGCTGTTTGGGCGGATGCTGCTAGTTGGGATGCACGGTTGGACTTCCTTTCTCACTCGCAGTCGCAATCATGCGGTGGTGGTTCTCGTTGTGATTAATTTTTCATGAAAAAAGAAAAACAAACAAATAAAGAACCAAACGAGTCGCTCTTTCCCAGTGAGAGATGGTTATTTCTGTGTGCGATGGGAGACTCACAGTCACAATGGACTAGGTTTCTAATGATGTGTACGTAGGAAATTGGTAAATTGTTCACAATGAGGTGGGGATTTTCCGTATGTATTTGTGATAGTTGTGTCAAAGGTAGAATTTTGAATGATGACAGAGTGATAGAGGGGGGCTGGGAGTGGGAAGTGTGCTAGAATGTATTACGGGTTGGCCACGCAAAATGTGGCTTATCCAGAGAAATGAGCTATTTAAAGGGAGGTGGCGATATGCGAATTATTAGCCTAACAGAAGACAGAAGGTTTTTAGCTTTCGCCTCTTTCGACCTCAAGTGTAACCACCAATGCTATGAGAAAAAAAAATAGTAAGTGCAACAGTTGGACCAAATTCTGTGTAAGATAAGAGAGATTGCTCTCATGAAAAGTGAGTGTAAATGCTGACAAAAATCGATATTTATAATTTTCGAACTCAATGATGACTTCGACGACATTTGTTTTTCAAATAAAAGTATTGAAGTGGATATTGCTTGTGCAGCAAGAAATCTATACTTCATCATACGCCATTAGAAATCCATGCTTCGAAGTCTAGAACTCATCCGTGGCTTCGATTGCCGCTAACCGAATTATAGCAATTTTCGAACAGTAAACGTTTAACATTAGCAGTTAAACAACGAAGCACTGAATTCTTACTTTCAAGCTTACGGTCTCCAAGTCATTATTGATTTTGACTGCACTCGTTAAAATGCTAACAGCAAAATTATCTCATCTCAAGAAACAAGTGATTGCAAATATCAGTCAATTTTCGAACTCAAAGATGACTTCGACCGTCGCTCACGGATTTATTTCAGTTATTTCAGAACTTTAAATTTGTAAACCATAATCCCCAGTCAGTCAACAAAAAAGTTAAAATCAATACTTTAAAATTTCGAACTTAGTGATGAGTTATCCTATTTCCGATTATTTCGATATTAATCGCCATTAGCAGTCGAACATTTAAAAAACTCTAGAACCAATAGTTTGCGCGTCGTGGTAAGTGAAAGTGACAGCGATTTTAAAAATGACGTACAAAATTTGTGTTTCAAAAATTCGAACTTAGGATGACTTCGATTGTCGCTCACCAAATTTTCGCAATTCAAGTATAATAAAATTCTGTAAATAATTATCTTTAGAGAAGTAACAATTCTTTACTTTGAAGTTTTCGAACTGAATGATGACTTCAAATGAAGCTCATTGAATTATGACATTTCCAGTACTGTTTATCTGGGAGTCACTATATATCCAACTAGAGTGCGAATACATTGCAACCAGTAGTTTTTGCTTCAAAAGTAGTTGAAGTACCTAATTAAGAAGTTGAATGCACTGAGAAATCTATTCTTGGAAAATTCGAACTCATTTATGACTTCGACTGGCAATGACTTTTTGAATAAAAATAATAACTGGTAGCTGGCAGGATATACGCAACCAACTGCTTATAGTAGAGTCATGATGCTTCCAGGGTATGTTCCACTAGCTACTCGTATGTAGACGCGCACTCGGAGCGATTTTTGGATATGAACTCACTGCCCCTTCAAAAGCGGCTTCTTATAGAATTTAAAAAAAACACGACTACTCACCCATCGTTTGTCGAATTAATTGGAAATTCTGCACGTTGATAGAGAAGTAAAAAAGGTTTTATGCGTGGTTCACCGTTTCTCAAAATGACCCCTCTAACCCCTTTTTGAGAGAACTGTTAAGAGTACACAGCTTTTCTCAGGGGCCACAACTTTTTAATCACTTACCATAGCGGTTTGAAATATAACGTGATTATTGAAAATTGAAAATAATTGCAATACCATTTTAGGAAATTAATATATATTCGCCTTTTTGGGGGGGGCAACCACCAATGGGGTATTTATATGCACATGAAAGCAAATATTCTGTTCGCCGGATTTACTTAATACTTATTGGTAAAACTATAAACTTGCGAGGACACACTTTTCCCAAATTCGTGCACGAAGGGGTGCAGGGCCCTTTAGGGGTCACTTTATAGTTTTTGGATTTTAATTTATTTAAAATTGAAGATTCCAGAGCTATCGCGGCCACCTTTACAGGGTTACTCATAAGTATCTCTAAAGATATAACGTCAGCATCAGGCAACAAAAACAACGTGTGGTTACTGCCAGTCTATCTATTAATACACAACACCTACCACTGGGAAGACCCTAAAACTAAACCTTTGAGGGCGACAACAAAACTTTACCCAAGTTCAAGATGCCATTTTCTGTTTATTCATTTGTCAGTTTAAACCTCACAGGGCACGACAAAACGCCAGTCGCCTAACTCTACTAATCGATCATAAACACCACCAGTTACCTAGTAAAACAAAAAAAAAACCCCTCCCCACCCATATAAAAGGCAACATTTTGACTAGCATCTGTCACCGTAAACCAACGTCCGAACGAGGCTCCTTCGCTCCGCTGAGGTAAGGCTTTAAAAATAGTCATAAGGCGACTTTCTATTCAAAATACTCCCAAAACACAGTCACAGTAATTAATCACCAGTTAGTCCGCTTAAAAGTTTCACCATTTGTCAAGATACGCAATTTATCGATTGTCTTAATTATATTCCACCAGCTTTTAATTATAATATTTGATCAGCAGCATTCTTCTATAGGGGCAGATCCAATTAGAGGCAACTTAACACTCGCACCATACAATGACCTTTATTATTGCCAGGTCAGGTCAGGTGTCAAATTATTGATAAAATTCCATGTTTTTCAAATTTTTTTTTTGCATTCCATTTTTTGCTGTTTGATTAACCAAAAAACAAAATGGTGGTAAAAAAGCCATATACCCCGAGGGCGCAACACCAAAGCCGGTGAGTTAAAACAAAGGTCGCATAAAATTATTCGTAAGGCAAAGGATTGATGAATATTTCTTGGCCTGAGCCCTTAATTACCTGCATACTTTTGCTGGAGGAGTCACCATTAAAACAAGTCCCAATTTAATGTGACAATCACGCGCATTAGCCGAAAGCATAGCCGATCGTCAGGAATTCCCCACAAACTGAATTAATTTACCAATCAGAGTGTACCAAGAGCGTTGACCCCTAACCTATTGACAGTCCTCTATATACGTATATGGGCGTAGTTGTCTTTCATCTGGCGATTTCAACAGCCGCCGGCGAAAATTGCCTTTCACATACAAACACACGAGAGTCAACGGGATCTGCGAGTAAACAAAGCTGTCGACGCGATTCGTTTTTATTCTGGAAAGGTTCAGTGCGGGTCAACAGTCTTGATGTCTTCTCGTTGGTTACGACTTGCGAGTATTTGCAACTGCGGCAGTGCACAAAAATGCGTGCCAGCTGCGGTAGTGCGCTTTGTCGAACTGTCAATCAACGTGTGATGGAAATTGAGCTCGAAACTCACTTGTCTATCTGTAGCAAGAGTCCCGCTGGCATCACAGATACACTCCACTGGAGTGGCGGCTGCTCCTGCTGTCAGTAATGCACCGCGCTAACGAATTGGGCAACTTTCATTTGGATTTGGATTTTCTGCAAAGTGTGTTCAGACGGTGGACCAGTCCATCAAGCTCGCTGGCTGATTAGGCGAAGATAGAGAGAGAGAGTGTGTGTGTGTTAGCCGACTGTCGACTGCCGAATGGGATTCAGCAGCATTTCTAATTTAAACATTGCTATGGCTTGTAACCACTGACAGGTTTGGAATTCGTTGATCTGTTTATGTCCAACGGGTGTGCTATTAATAATAATAGCGAAACTGTCCGACCAATGCGCATGTTCCCTTCAGCTGCGACTCTCTCAAGTGGCGGCGCGGCGGCTATAAAACCAGACACTGGCCGTTTCAAGTTTATCACCCAGGAATGTGATTAGAGCGCAGCCAAATATGCACGCAGGCGCATATTTTGCCTGCCAGTAGTGAGCTGTGCGAACACCCGTTGGAGAAACCCGTTCGCATCCATCCCATCGGGAATTCAAAATTACTGTAGTATGGCTTCGCACAGATGTGTGGCTGGGCTGCGCGCGCGATTTACACCGGCTTTATGAATTGAATTTGATTTATCATGCTGACTATGAGTGTAGACGCGCACACCGCCAGTTGGAAAGGAGTTGAGACAACTTGAATTTATATGGGACGCCATGAATCCCCCTTATCAGACGGTTGAAGCAAAGAAAAAGTGTCAAAGTTGGTTAACTCACCTCCTTGGCCGGCAGAGGGTCTGGTCCAAGTCCATTCTGGAAAAGAAACACGAAGTTAGTTTTGGTAGCAAGTCTTAAATATTTTTTGTCTTTTGTTTTATCCCCATTTTAAGCTAAGAAGACGGAAAATGGTGGACTAAGATCTTCACCCCTATCGTAGAATCCGCCTGGGAGAATTATTCGCTTAAAAAATTATTTCAGTATCGTCAAATCCGCAAAGTGAATAGTTCCCCGTATCGGTAATGTGAATGATAAGGCAACTTTTCCGGCGGATTCTACGATAGCAGTGGAAGGTGAAAGGGAATCGAATAGGTGAAGTGAAACTCAATTCCGACGGATTCCACGATAGGGGTGAAATAAAATAGGCAACTACGGATCTGGGTTGTTAGGTGCTATCCAGGTGAATATAGGTGACCCCCAGCTAAGACTAGACCTTCCCACCTCAAACTAGCATTTGACTTTTGTTTGGGGTTAAAACGGTTTGTGGATTGAGAGGTTTTGACCTCCAAAGGCATTTCGGTAGAGCTTTCTGGCGGAGCTCACTTTTTATCGAAGCTCAGGGTCAGCATTCTGAAGTTTAGAGGGTACAGGATTTATCACTCCACTAGTATGTCGATGATTTTTTTTTTGAATTGAGTATACAATTTGTATTTCAATGCTTATTGTTAAATATTCTTTAAATCCGAGCTCACAATTAGATTCTAAGATAAGAAAAATTCTAAAACCAATCGGCCAAGGTACTCCAAAGCTTAGAGGTAGAAGATCTCTTCAATCTTGGATACTTCTGGACAGGGGAAACCCATTAAACACGCCCTTTATCTTAAGCCCAACATTTTGAGTTGCAGCTGTGAAAACCGGAGTGAGTTTCGTGGATAAGGTTTTCTGGACAAACACCTTACAGTCGGAAATGAGCTACAGCCTTACTTTAGAAAGGACTGATTGCTTACTGATAATTTTTTAACTTTTCCGAAAATTTGGACAAAGTGTATGTCAACATTTAAGACGAGGAAATCGCCGACTTATTTAGTGAAAATAGGTATAATTTGGTATTTTTTGGGGCTTATCGAAAAGCGTCTTTCCCTCAAGCCAAAGTAGTTCTTGTTGCTTAGAAGGAACCTATAAAAGTGCTCGCTTTGAAGGAAACTGTCAAACTGAGTTGAACTTTGTGAAAGGTTTTTGTTTTTTTTTTAAATCGTAGAGGAATCTTGCTTAAGATACTGCTGTTAGAAGCAGTTATGTCTGATTGCTACTGACTAAAAACCCCCCTCTTCTTGTCCTTTCTTCTCGCTAGACTGCCGTCAAGGTCAAGCAGTGCATCGCTTATGATAGGTAAAAAGTAGGTATCTGTCATTGTCCACATTGGCCTAGTGGGAGTGATTCCTTAAAAATGTCTGTTCTTATTTTGGCTTTTTGTCACTTGCAAAAACGGCAATCGACTACCTTTTCTGAACAAAGATTAAGATTTAAAGGTTCTAAAGATATCAACTATAGGTATAGAGACATTTTTTGAGCTTCCAACTAAATATTTTGTAGTTCACAATGAAAATTATTTAACGAACTGTTGACAGTACTGTGAATGAGCGGTTTATGTTTTAAGTTCGCAAAAACATAGACTAATTTAGAAGTTAATACTGAGGACGAAAGCTTGTCAATATGAGGCAGTAAGCTTAAAGAAGCCATGTAAATTTGACGTTTATTCTAGGTACTTCGTCTGTTAGAGCAATAAATGCACAAGAAATTCGAAATTGTGTTGAGCGATGAGGTTTATATCTGTTGACAGGTTTTTTAATAACCTAAACTTGTCCCATATAAAGTAAGACAAATTCAAACTAAATCCTACAACAAACAACATAGAATTAAACTGTAGGAGGTTTTAGGTCTGATCGAGGTTCAAACACAAATTACTGGAGCTCTTTTGATATATTTTTTAAATCTCCTAAAATGCTCTAAGCTATGTCGGTCATTGCCTGGCATTATCTTATTCATTGAAATATTGCTTTATAAATTACATGTTTTACTAAAAATTATGTTTTTTGAGTTAAGAAGTTTAAAATTAGAATTGAATGCATTGTGAAAAATGTTTCTCAAATCCTACAGTGGGTGGCACCCCTGGAAACAATAGTTAGCACTCTACGGAACTGCAGTTATTGACACCCAAAATGAATGACTAAAAATAGCAACCGGTTTATTAAAATGCTTTTAATGTTTATTTATTAAAAAAAGTCACAGTTTAATAAGTCAATATTTAAATGTATGCAATAAAACTATATCCATATATATAAGACCATTAATGTAAAAAGAGGTTATAAATTAATTAAATTAAAAAAATTGTGGTTAAAGCAGACACATTAGGCCTTTTATTTTACTTTGATTTTAATTTTACAATTACTGATTTTCTCTATGAATCCTCTTCACTAACTACAAAAGACTAAAACTATCTAGCCACATAGGGGAAGTCTTATCATGAATATGGAAGCTTTCTTCTGTTGTGTTGTTTTCAACGATATCTGCTGGAGCGTTATCTTGTGCAGTTGTTGTTGCTCTCATTACATGTTAACAGCTTTGCTTTTTTTGTTACATGTTGTTGTCATATGTTTGTTACATGTTGTATAACTGTAGACACTATATCGCTGTGGGAAACTATGTTGAAGCAACGGGTGGTGCAGCATTTTATTTTCTTTGATAATTTGGCAATCAACGTAAGTGTCATCGATGTGCACATTTTGGTTCTTTTTTAATACGTTCCCATAACTTAAATTTAATGATTTTGTTTTTATATTTAACAACTAAATTTAAGAGTTTTAAGGAACATAGCTAAAACGAATTTATTGTATATTAATTAAAAAAAAAAAATATTATTATTGTATACTATAATTATTGGCACCGTCAAAGGTACAGTTATTGGCAGTACCAACAAAGGTGGTTCCATATGAACAAGTTATTGGCGCACCCTGTCAATAGTGGAATCTATTGCTATTTTTCGGTACAGTTATATTTTTATTTAATATCTAAACTTTAATTAATAAATCAGCCTTATTGTGAGTTTCGCCCGAACAATAATCCACCCGAAAAAAAACAGATTTTTGTTCTGAAATGTAATTTTTTTCGGGTGGAATATTGTTCGGGCGAAACTCACAATAAGGCTGATTATATATTGCTGTTTGAAATAGCTAACATTTTTATAAATATTTTGAGAATTTCAGAAAAAATCTATACTAACAAAATTGTAAGTCTTTATTAAAATTATTCACAAAAAAGACAAACTGATAGGTGTTTAAACTTTGATTTACAAGTATCGACTGAATACAGTCTTCAATATAAGAAAAGCAGGAAAATATTACGAAAGTTTAGAGACAAATAAATCATTCTCGAAAGAAGTAACTGGGAGGGAGGAAATTACTATTGAACCGAGAGCTGTCAACTACTGTATCCAAATAAGGGTGTCAACCGTATCCCTTACGCTATATTCTATTTTCTGACTTCAGTGCTTTAAGCTTTCTTTTACTCAAATAATTCTTAATCAATAGAGAAACCAAATAATTCTTACAGTAGCCAAGACTTCCTTAAATATTTTAATATTTTACAAATCATCTTTCTGCCTCATCCTGAAGCTCCAGCTACATTCCAAAATCAAACTTGAACTCAAGCTTAGAAAAATTAGGTACTACAAGATTGCTCTTGATCGCGGTTCCGCTTTTGTATGATGGGGCGTATCGGAAACGCTGTCGTTTTGTTCAGTTGGAGCAAAACGAAGTGGTATATGGATTGTGAGTTGTTGTGACTTGTTAGAGTAAAGATGTGATATTAGCTCTTTAAACAGAAACTCCAATGATTAGGTGAACAGACCGCGCATAACCTCAGCTGCGAATAAAGCTCTAAGCAGGGAAACACAGTGCATTACCACAAGACCGCTTTGCCCATCCGTCTGCGATCAGGGGATTCATGTGCAACGATCGAAGAAACGACGAGTATCACAATTTTTCAGTATTGGCCTGAGTTGTATGACATCTCACTAACCTAACCCAACCTCACTTAACTACTGTCCTTACCAGAAATATCAAAAAAATAACAACTGCCATTGACAACATTGTGTCACAACACTACCGAGCACTGAATATTGAATAAATTCTTTCCCCAAATTGCCTCTAAAATAAGACGACACTACCCCTCTCACTGACTTGTCAATCAATTAATCAACATCGGCACCAAGGCATTTGGCTAGCAAAACAAGGACAAAACTCTACCAGTACCGTTCTCGTTTTATGTAACGACGCGACGATTCGAATCGAAAGACCGGATTTTCTCATTACGCTCCACAACTCGATCGTGATAAACGAATTTTAATTGGTGTCACCGTGATGCTAATAAGCGTAAGTCCAATAAAAGCATCACTATCAACATCAGCTGCTACTACTGTGCCGCTGACAGTTTAATAATATGCCGCCATCACCAGTCTGTGACACACACGAAGCAGTGCCACTGCTGCGGCGCGTTTGCCAGCCGAAAAGCGAGACCACAAAAAATGTATATATACCATTTATTCAACCGACTTAAGTAAACAATTAAAATTGCAACCTATAGCTCGTACGCTGGCTAGAAAGCCACTGGTGGCCCACAGGTGAGCCGCTACTGCTGCGAGAGCGCAGAGTACCTTTTTTATTGCGCTACACTTTATTGCCACCTTTCATTGCTCCATAAAACAATAGGCAGTGCGCAGCTCAATGTATGCGCGCCAGCCACACACAACGTCCGTCGAAGTCCAATTCACAGCAATTGTGCTGTTTCAAGTCCCCATTTGGTAAGGTTCGCTTTTTGGGGGGATCACAGCATGAATGTCATTTTTTGACGGCGAGATACAAAAAAAAAATGTAAACCCACCGAAAGAACAGAAACTGAAACTGGAACGCGACCGCATGCATGGTCTCTGGAGGTCTCCACGGAGAAGTGTCAATTAATTGATGAAGGACATGGAAAGGCGCAACTCAATGTTACAATTCGCGTTCGCGCAAGTAAACAATGTAATTACGCTGCGTACAGCTTTAAATGTGTGCTCGTGTAATTAAACGAGACCGCTAGTCTTCAAATTATATTGTGCGCGGGCACTTTTCAATTAGAAATCGCTGCAAACCATTCACGGAAGAGGCCTACCGTAAAAGAAATCTCTATCCTCGTTCGTTCATTATTACTTTTGGATTTTCGTTTTTTTGTAGTTGCTGCTTTTGGTTTTGGTTTTATTTATTTATTTCCTAAATAATGGAGAACGTCTTGAAATTGAACACCATGAACCAATTAAAGTTTTCCATTTTCCACTTTGGCGCAATTTTAATCGTTTTATGGCCTCAGCTCAGCAGTCCGCACTCCGCACATTAATGTTTATTTTTGTTTGTTTGTTTGTTGTTGTTGTTGTAGTTTTGTTACTCAACAATTTGGAAGCGGCATGCTTTAGGACATACTTGCGAACGAAGAAGTTGTATAGGCACGTATGTATGATGTACATTATGAGCGAGCACGCACATTTAGGTAGGTGTTCTGTTTGTGATGTGAAAGGTATGTGAACCGAAATGTGAGGCATTTGTGTAGCTGAGATTTTCCTGCATACGGACACGGAGGAATATTGGGTGCGGGTCCTTCGGCGAGTTTCAAAATTGAGTGGGAGACGACGCACTTTTTTTCTCTGCACGGAGCAATGATGGGTCTTCTTTGGAAAAGAGGTGCATCATTTGTCTGTAGACATTTGTGATGGGTCTTCTTTGAGAAGATGGCGCCATCTGTTGAGTTCTTTTTGGAAATGAAGACTTTATAATATTTTTAAGAGTTTGTTGATTCCGTTAACTTTCCGTTTAGTACCTATCTGTATATAAGGCAACACCGATTGGATGTGGGAGCTATGTCTAGGGTCATGTAGTGGACCGGTTGGTTCAGTCTTTAATTTTTTTTTTTTATTTTACATCAACTTCTCGACTGGACAAAAGTCTATAATATTTAGTACGTTTGCAATGGTTTGGAAATCTATATTGAGAATGACAGGACGAATATTGTGAAAGCCGGCAACATGTAGCTCCGCGGAGCTTGGCGTTAAATTAATTAATTGATAAATAATATTTAATTTAATTGATAAATAATGTTTAATTTTTTGATAAATAATATTTCATTTAGTTCATAAATAATATTTTATTTAATTAATTTAATTGTCAATATGAAATTATTTATTTTATTGGTTTAATTAAACTGATACCCGATTATTAAATCTGTACCAATGAACCCTGTCAAGACCATTATTGTTTGGGACTGAGTGAAGTGAACCCAAATGACTGTCTTGTGGAACACCAGAGCTAATCTAAAGCAAGCATTGTAAAAACGATCTTCCTGTTGTGAAAATAAACCTTTTAGTAGAATGGGCTTAAAGCCAAAGGCAGACAGTTTGGTAAATGAAATGGAATTGCTTAACAAAAGCTTTACTCCAATTAGTTACGACTTATGAGAGTTCAATCGGTACGAATCCGGCAGGGTTAGAGGTCTCTGATCTACCTTTTGGGAAGCCGAGCTGATTTAAGGAAATAAATAACTTACACTGCAAGTTAAGGCTTCGTTTAAAACTCTTTTAGGGAACATGTGTCGACAATGCCATACTTCGCTCCTTAATCATTTTTTTGCCGGCAATTTCACAAAACCGCGAAAATTAACCTTGAGAAAGTAATAGATGAAAGAGATATGAAAGGAGGAGAAAAAGAAAGACTGAAAGGCCATCTATGACGTTTTAGATCATTAAGTTTTCTTTTCTTACTCACAGAATGATCAATATTTTGAGGTATAGAAGCAGGAGTTTGAGTTAAGCGGCATCCGCTGCAACGTAGTTCTTGGCGAAAGGTCGCTTGGAAAAAGTTGCCAATGATATGCCTGACGTGAGACGATATGTGTTTTGAGATGGAGGAAAGACTACGTATTTTCTGGGAAAAAATATTTATGGTCGAAGAAAAACTGCCCATAAAGAGAGAGACCGCAAATATTTCTTCCAAACTCTTGAGTCCACTTTTCTAAGCTTTTTTGAAGAGAATATAAATGTGAGTTAGGCTTTGGCGTTGATACAGTCCTCGAAAGCGAAACCAACCACACTTTCGACTGTTGTTCTTTTAGTTAGGCAGTTGTGACTGCTTAAGGAGGGCAACTTTGAATTGTCAAAACTGTGAAGGGGGCAACTTAAAACTGTTAAGGCGGTTAATTTTGACTGTCCAGGATAACTTTAAAAACCATCAAAGCTGTAGTTTATTTAGGAGGACACTGGCAGAAATTGAATTGCAGCTCTGAATTTATTTTCAAGAAAATGGGACTTTCTTTTAGACTTACAAAAGAGGTAAGGTTCGCATGATCATTAGAAATGTCGAACTTGCTTGCTCCTAAGTCAGCGATTCAATTTGGCTTTAATTTTTTTACTCATTTGGGTGTTCAAAAATATATTTACCAGCTACATGCCAGCGCAGCGCCTTAAGAATCCTCTCTCGTTATCCTCTATATATAAGCATTAACAAATACGATGCCCATACAGCACCTAACGCATATTTGACTCGATTGCCCTGATCTGATCTCGTGGATCTGCCACCACCTCGATCCGCAGGCGCGCAATGCCCATAACCAGAGGAATCGCCCAAATATGGGTTGAACGCGTACCTCAACAACAAATAAAAATATGTTTACTGCATTAGCCAAACCACGCGCACAAGCCTACAATATCGTGATCGGTGGGTGTTTGGGGACCACGACCAAGTAGACCAACTGTGGCAGGCTGCCTGTGCCTGTGCACCGTGGCTTGTTATGTATGCGCGCAAGCGTACGCATGTTTTCTCTTCATTTTACCATAAAATAATAATTTTCCTATTTTCCCCCGATGATCTTTCGTTAATTTGATGTTTTGCAAGCAGCCAAAGTGATTTACGAGCGTGACAACGCGGCCAGAATTTTAATTCATGTCGTGTGGCCCGAAATGGCCGGTATACCCATGATGTGTCCTGAGCGGGTAAGGGCTGTTGCCATTTGTGTTCATTTTATTTTTTTGTTGTTTTTGTTTTAATTGATGACAGAGCTTAGTCGTTCAAATAAGCGACACGGAAAGGAATTCGATTTTGGTGCAAAAAAGTCGTCGATTTGGTCGAATGCGCCTGTCAGTGGACGTCGTTTTGCCGCCGCCGCCGCGAGAGTGGTGCAAACAAAGAATTCCGTAATGAAACGCGCAGCGAGCAGCGGGGCCAATCTAGTCAGTAGCTAAAGAATTTCAAATCAATCACCATCGCCCGCCGTCGTGTTTGCTTTACAGGCTCATTTAGCCTTTGGAGCGGGGAGGGCGCACAACAGCCCACCATACCCATACAGCTGGCTGGTGCTTTGTGTGTTTTACAAATGTTTTCCGCTGATGGAGGTATAAATGACTGTTTTCCGCTTGGCTTTTGTCGTCTCTGTCGTGACAGTTGTGGCATACTTCAATCGCGCAGGAGGACGACCGACGACCATGTACCTATACCTACTCCGTTGCGCAGCAGCACGATCTATCGCACACAGATCAATGGAATGATCTTCTGCAGATCGTCGTCATTGTGTGTCCAGGCCAAGATGGCATGCGATGCAATTTTTGGCCTCCGAAGCGATACAAGTGATAGATTTGTAATTGGCAGGCGGCACAAACGGCCTTTCTATTCCCATTTTGCGTTTGCCCAGACATGAACTATGGGAAACAGTCGCGTGTTGGAAATGGATTCCAATTCCAATCTCCGGTCGTTAATCATTCTGGTTGCCCCCTTAAAGAATGAGAAAGAGTGTGCAGCGCACAAATGAGAAGAAACCAAATGGGAAGAAGATAATTTCAATTAAATTCTGTACCGCTGTGCGAGCGCGGACCTTTCCCCCTCTCTCTCCCTCTCTCACTCTGTCGTATAGCCTCTTGACGCATCACCATGGGGGTGCGCATGCAAGTATCTTGCATCAAGGGGCATCCAACCAAATTGTTGGGTAAATAAATAAATATATGCGAGCGCAAGCCTGGGAGTGACTTATGACTCTTCAACTATTCTCTTCACCGGTGATCAGATAATGTGCTCAATGATGATGATCAGCGTCTCGGTGAAAGACAGGTAGTGGGTTGGAGTGCACTTGTGCCGTGAGTTGTGCCTAGTCATTGGGTTGGGCGGTTGCTACATCGCGCTATTAGACCGTACAATTGAAGATGATTTACACTGAGATAGGAATTTCTTCACGGAGATGAAAATTGGATTTGATTATCAGAGTCGTACCCGAAAAACGCTGTCAAGCTCTGTTGAACGCAGTTGAAGAGCGATCTTGCAGCGGAAGCAAAACACAGAAAGATCGGAAAAAGGACAATATACCTTGTGACAGTTTAAGTGTCATCATTGAAGATACACTCTCCTACCTCCCAAAATGACTCGCTTGGTCAGTGCGACAGTTTTGTTTGATTTTGGTTAGTCAGAGCGACTGCAGAGATGCTGAATGTTACGCCCAAAAGTCTCCCAAGAGCTGTCGATCGTTCTCATCTGCATTTACCTCGGATGAAAACTCATCTCGCTAACGAAACCTCTGGTAGGGGCGCCCAAAAGTCCCCTAAGAGCTGTCGGCCCTTCTCAGCTCGGACCAAGACTCATTTCTTTGACGAAAACTGGTATGAACCATCCCCTTGCAGCTTTCTCAAAACTCCATGAAGCGGCCGAAAAGAAATGCGAGTTCTACTCTAAACTGTCATCAAAATTTGACGGCGATATGCACCCTTCTCTGCAGTCATTGGCATTTGAGGCACGCGCCTTACAGACTCCTGGACAGATGACATCGGGGCGACGAAATTCGTCAACGCCCTATGACAGCATTGGGAATGGTTTACCCAGCTCTTTTCACAAAACTCCATGCCTGCGAATTTCAATCCTTGCCGTGACATTTGCCTTTGGACGAGGTGGCAGTCAGACAGACACTCAATTTTCAGCAAATCGAACATAACAGTCACAACACTGGATAAACTGAAAACTGACAGCCAGGCGGAGAGCGAAATGGCAGATCGGCTATCAAAATGAGCGCCCAAATATTATCGAGGGATCGTGTGCATACGCACTTGTTGGCTGCTGCTGATATCGATGATGATGATGATGGAGCGAACGACAATTCAATGAACAGAAAGCGACCGAAAAGAGTGAAAACAACAACAGCAGCAACATTGGCAACAACGACAACGACGACGCTGACAGTAAGACCGCTAAGAGCGCGAGATTTATGAGATCTCAACGATTTATTGGTTTTACGGATTCAGTTACAATCGAGATGATAAATTGCCAATGAATTCGATGCAGGCTGCGCCATCGGCCAGTGGAATGCGCTGGCCTTAGCTGTACTGTCTGCTCACTGTCATGTCGCAGCTGAAGACTTACTGCCCCAGTGGATGCGGTGTCTGCCGCAGTATAGATGCTGACGGAATGTCTGCTATGGGCTCGCAAATCTGTTGGGGCTGTTTGTCCGTCCGTCCGTCCGTCCGTCTGTCTGTCAGTCTGTCTCTGTGGTCGGCCAGACAGCGAAACGAACAATTTGCATGCCTGGCATAGATGCACGCTGACAAGTGTGCGTCCGTGCAAAGGCGGAGCTCTGCTAGTTGATTAAATATTTTCCTCCCATGCAATCGCACTGCGCCTGACCCTCGGGGAGGCCACCACCACCACCAGCCGGACACAAGTGGGTGGGTTGGTTTTGTGCGTGCGTGTGGCAACCAGGAATTGATATGTTTTCAAGCTCACTCACGCTCGACTGACACTTAATTTTCGTCTGTCACACAAGTTGACGTGAGTTGCCGTGTGGCTGGGTCCCTTCAACTAGTAACTGTCAACTGCAAGGCTGCCGCTGTCGCCGCGCCCTCCCCAGCCAACAGTGGACCACAACAAGAAGGAGGAGGATATACGAATACGAGTATATGCAAAGCATGCGCACTAGCCCCGCAGCGTTTAAGCCACAGTCCGACGCCTGATTTGAATATGAAAATGCGATCGCGCTCGCCCAGCTATGCAGCTAACTATGTGAGGTGTTTTGTATACGGGGCTGCGACGCCGCCACCACCACGCGAACCCCAGGTGAGAGAGACAGGTACGCTATGGGCTATGCGCGGCGCGAGTGCTCGTCGAATCGTGTTTTATGATTTATGATTGTACACCTCTAGTTTTCGCGCTGCTGCTGCTGCTGCATGGAATCGCCTGCGCTGTTACCTACTACCGCTGCAGTTGTTATTTCGAGAGATTTGCCTATATACAAATGGCATCGAGTAGGTGATTTGTTTGCTGCGGCTACACACTAGCAGTCGCATAATCCTTGCAGCCGCCACCGCCTCGACTACCACCTCTAATGCACTACTGGCGCGGCGGCCAATAACAGTGTTTATTGTTTGAGCAGACTCTCTGGTTGTTCGCGCGATCTCTCGCAAATTTGATTTGATTTGTGATAGATTGAGTGTCATTATTTCTTTTCTTGACATGAAAACTTTGACACCTCACCGACTATGCAGCGACTACAGTGACTATACAGCGACAACGACGACGGCGATGATGGCGAGGACAGCGTCAAATGTGTGCCCTCTATTTCCATATTAGGCGGTGTTTCGCGTGGTTGCGATTGTTCTACCAGCGGTCACATGCCGCTGAGAAATATCGCATATATCACACCAGAGAATGCGCGCACTCGCATCGGATCCGATGGATGAATGGATGCTGAATGGATGGATGGCTGGCTAGATGGATGGATAGATTTGGATTGCCAATTCGTTTTCGGTGCTCAGAGAGAGAGAGATTTGGTGCTAACGAGTGCAGTAATTAAATTAATGAAGGGGACTTGCCTTGAGCAATGCTGGCGAGTTATTTGCAACACGGTTCGCTGTGAACTGTGTGAACGCCATCAAGACCGTTCTCTTTCCAGTGGTTTAGTTTTTTTTTTTCTGAATTATGTTCATGATCAGCTCACGTCGTAAACTATAAGGGCATGCGAGTGAAAACGGTTTCTTCTTACGTGTAGGTCTTGGATTTCGATTTCGATTTGGATTTTTGGCGTGACTATTGGCCAATTGGTGGAGGATATTTATGAGGCATTTGTGGTTTTGTGAATGGAATGTGAACAGGATTTGTGACAATGTCTTTCATCACTGATGTGAGTAACACGCGAGCTTCTAAAAATCATCTGAAATCTGTAGAAGTATTTGATTGAATGTACACTTGGAGAAGTTTTATTGAAACTAGAGTTCGCCGAGTGGTAGCATTCTGCCACTAAACTTACCTGGCTTTTACTCAACATATTGGCAAACAAAATACAAAGAGCATTGCATTTCTGCAGAATCTTCCCAACAAAATAAAAAAAAGCAAGCAGTATATATTGTGTTTAAGGCATTGAAAGTGGTTCTTGACAAAGCGGTTGACAAGAGTTGCAAGGGTTTTAGGAACTGAATACAAATCTTGAAAGGAAATTGATTCGAGTTAAGAACAACGTTCTTCCATATTCTTCTACCTCTTACCTTCTACCTTTTACCTTTTACCTTTTACCTATTACCTTTAATCTTCTATCTTCTATCTTCTATCTTCTATCTTCTATCTTCTATCTTCTATCTTCTATCTTCTATCTTCTATCTTCTATCTTCTATCTTCTATCTTCTATCTTCTATCTTCTATCTTCTATCTTCTATCTTCTATCTTCTATCTTCTATCTTCTATCTTCTATCTTCTATCTTCTATCTTCTATCTTCTATCTTCTATCTTCTATCTTCTATCTTCTATCTTCTATCTTCTATCTTCTATCTTCTATCTTCTATCTTCTATCTTCTATCTTCTATCTTCTATCTTCTATCTTCTATCTTCTATCTTCTATCTTCTATCTTCTATCTTCTATCTTCTATCTTCTATCTTCTATCTTCTATCTTCTATCTTCTATCTTCTATCTTCTATCTTCTATCTTCTATCTTCTATCTTCTATCTTCTATCTTCTATCTTCTATCTTCTATCTTCTATCTTCTATCTTCTATCTTCTATCTTCTATCTTCTATCTTCTATCTTCTATCTTCTATCTTCTATCTTCAATCTTCTATCTTCTATCTTCTATCTTCTATCTTTTATCTTCTATCTTCTATCTTCTATCTTCTATTTTCTATCTTCTACCTTCTATCTTCTATCTTCTATCTTCTATCTTCTATCTTCTATCTTCTATCTTCTATCTTCTATCTTCTATCTTCTATCTTCTATCTTCTATCTTCTATCTTCTATCTTCTATCTTCTATCTTCTATCTTCTACCTTCTTTCTTCTATCTTCTATCTTCTATCTTCTATCTTCTATATTCTATCTTCTATCTTCTATATTCTATCTTCTATCTTCTATCTTCTATCTTCTATCTTCTATCTTCCATCTTTCATTTTCCATCTTCCATCTTCTACCTTCAGCCTTTTAGCTTCTACCTTCTATCTTCTGAGCAACGGGGTGCAACGAAAATATCTGAAGTTGTATCTGGGAAACACACCACGTTTAAGGAGGAAAAAACTGTGCCTACAATCAGTTGGTAAACTTTTTCTAAGTCTTGCGGCCTCAGATGTTTCTGGCTTAGGTATAAAGAGCTCTGTTTGTGTCACATCACAGCTGAAAAAATGTGCAGTTAATTGTTGAGAAGAAGTTCATCATATGGCCTTAAGACACAAAGCTCTGAGTTTTATATAACCATTTTGTTGGAAGGCTACAATCGAGGAACAATCGGCAATCGAAAAGTCATACATAAAATTTAGGACTGCTCCAAAAATCGGTTTCAAATGAAAGTCTAAAGGTACAATCATTCATTAGAATAATTAACCTCCCTGTTTAAAATCGACACCTACTTCATTTAAAGTTATACCTACTATATAAGTCAGCGCAATCACTAAACTCAACAACCATTGAACGGATTTGGAGATGGTTTTAACTGATGCTAAGGTGATAGCATAGCTTTAACTCAACCTACAACGAAACTACTTAAAACCACTAATTGATCGAAATGTTGTGGTCCGAATCAAAACTCCTTTTAAAATGATAAGCTTAATAAACCTATGTAGGAAAGAAAAGTTATAGCTCTTCGAATTGATAAATGAAACCAACTTTTCAAAGCAGCTATTGTGGAACCTGCTAATTGGGCATCATGTAGAACGAAGTATAGATCTAGAAAACAAATAGTTCAACCACTAACTTACTTGCTTCAGGTGGCGCTACAATCGGAGGTGGACCTGGCCCTCAACCAACAAGTGTCTCCAGCGTCTCCACCCACCACGATCTTTAGCCAACTATTTCTGGTTGGTTAAGGTCTCCTTCGACTTGTGTGCGCCACCTGAGTCCTTTTCTTCCTAAGCTGATGTACTCGTATATCGAAAAGCAAGGCGTCAATCTCCGCTGATGTCTTTGTTTTATTGAACATATGCAAAGGATCATATATGTGAGGCTGTAAGAAATCATGATCGATGAATGATCTATCAGCGCTAAAGGCTTTCTGTTAAGAGCTCTCATACACAAAAAGCTATATATATACTTGGTGAAAGTATCGGGCACAGCCCTTCTTAATGTCGAATATAAGATCATATTCAAGTGGAAATATCAAAGCTTACGCACCCGGCCATGGACGCAAATTTCACTCTGAAGAAAGTCCTTAAAAAGACAACAGGATTGCAAGTGGAAACGCACTAAGTTCTGCATCGACTACAAAGCCGCACAGGACAACTAGCAACAACCATGTATTTTCAGACTATGTCGCAGAGGCAGTCCGACTTTTGTTGATTTCTGTGGCTGGATTTTGGCATCCTGCCAACCGCAGCTCAAAACCAATCTGTGGAAGTCGATGGTTCCATATAAATGTATGAATGATAAGCTCAAGAGGTCATCAAAGAAAGATTTGTGCGATGCCCAGTATTAGGTTAAAGGCGGATACCCCTTAATATTTCACCCTCAGTTGCGCGAGCACACGGATATGAGGTTAGACACTTTGTTATGAGTTTCTACGTTCTAGATCTATTATAGGCTTGCCAAGTCTTTCAGGAAATGAGGCAATTCGTCACATTTAGAGTACGAGTATGTGATCTTGAGGTAGAGCGTAGAGCGCAAGAAGTTTTCTTTTACGTTTCTTTGTCTAGGCAATCGGTCGGTATTTTTATTTCTATCTATTTTCTTGTTGCCGGAAAACAAAGCCTGCCAAGACCTACCCTGTAGCAGTGTCTACCTGTAGTGCAAGAGGATGCAAGAATGGAGACCGCAAATCGCTGTCAAATATACCCATTTTTTCCTTAGATGTCAATATATACAGGAGCACCTTACAGATCTTTCTAATTGTCATAACTTTACCAGAAAACGTTGGATGAGTTAGGAAGGCTATAATATATTCAGGTCTGTTGAAAAGACGCATGCCTCACTTTATAGTTCATTTAAGACCCACCTGATAAAGATGGGGCTTTGGACTTTTCTTTCCCCAACAGTGTTCGACTTTTTTGAAATTGTCATGTTGAGTTTGGGTGCCGTTTAGTCAGGAATGATTGATACCTAAGAATGCACTACTGGGTATGGCGGCTTTCGGGCCAGTACCCCGTTTTTTTCTACCTTAGTACACTTTACAGACACTACCCGATCAAATAATTTCTATTTGTAGGTCAAGAGGTAGAACATAAGTGGATACCTTCAAGACTTATCGACTTGACTCTGATGGGTGAAGCTAAATGGTTTATTTTTGGCAAAAATTTACTGCAGCGATAGCTAATTCGACAACTGATAGCTGATTTGTGCTAAATTTGGTGCACAAATCATATTTGTATGGCCCCAACTGCTCGAAAATTAGAGACCATATAAAGTTATTTTTTGAGAGGTTGGTTTTTCGAATGGGAAAAAATATTCCCCGGGGTCAACCAATTTTTCAAACGACAGCTGATCTGTACTCACTTTGGTCTGTTACTTCATATTTCACCAAGAGTAGTGTAGACTTACTCTGTGCGGCCCCAAGTGCTCGAAAAACGATTCGAAAATTAGTGACAATGTTAAGGGTTTGCTTAGAGGCTAGCTTTTTAAATGGGAAAAACTTTACGGCAGCAGTTTTAATGTGACAAATCACACTTATTTTTTGTCATCTCACCGTGAGTAGCTCGAAAAACTATTTAAAATATTTTCAAAATCCATTAAAAAAAAAATTCTAGATTTAGCTTTATTTGAAAGGCATCCCAACAATTAGGAGCCTCAAACTTCAAAGACCAAGTGGCACATACATTGTCCTTGGCTGCCTTTCATTCGGCAACTGTGAAAGCAAACACTTTTCATAAACTACTCAGAACCACTCCAATCAGAAGAATGGCCCATTTCGTCGTAAAATTCCCAACTGCTCTCGAGAACGAGGATTGATTTTGCATCGCACCTGGCCAAAGCCCCAGTACGGACTCCGAACTTCGAGCTCCGCCGTAAAACCAATTCGATGGCAATAAACGCTTGGCAACAAAGTGGGTACACATGCGGCCAGCATAAAAATCCACGAAATCCAAAACTGTCCCATATAGTATACATCCATTCGCGCCCATTCCTGGGCAAGTGGTGAGGGGACGCAAATAAAACTTTCTATTGACGGTGCGGCGTTTAACTTTATGGTAAGCTACCTCTCGCATAAAAATGCACTTTTGCGATAAGGCCGACTGAGTCTTTTGCTTAATTAAGGAGAATCTCATTGGCTTTATGGCAGGCGTACCATCATCATCGACGCCGGTGGCAGTTAAACCACGCGTAACACCAACTCAAACTTTCATTAATAACCGAAATGCAATTAAAACTGTTAGTTTGTAATGGGAGCAGCAGCTGTTTCGCGCCGCTACTCACCATCGCTCTCATCCTCCGCGGACGACCTGCGACTAGTGATATATGCAACCACTGTCAACTCTGAAGTCGCATTAGCATATTTCACTGCACATGTACCGTAGCATGCAGACGGCCATAATTCGGTCATAATTTCGGCTTTTCTATTGCACATATCCATTTTGCGCGCGATCGCCATTTGGCATAGTGGCAGTCCATACTGCTGTTTATGCAATCAGGACATAACTCTGGATTGGAGCTGGCGCACTCTCTCTCTCTCTTTCGGCATCCACTTGTAATCACAGGCTGCAGGTGTAGTAGCACTGACCATAAATCGAATGCCGCGGTTTTTGTTGCAATGCCACCGGTCGCCGTCGTCGTCGGCGTGGAAAGGGCACTGGAATATGTCGGCTTTTTAATTGGTTATAAATTAATTAAACGACTATTAATTATCCGCTTTCATGTCACTCTGTATTTGCGAGGGTAGTCGCAGCCGCAGTCGCATACACAGCCCAAGTGGGCACATGGCGACAGTGAACGGATTAGATTACAAGGCATCTATGGTGAGAATTAAATTATCTGCCCATACGCCCAATTATGGCGCAGCCGGTAGCCCCTTCGAGTACACGTGTGGCGCACAAGTACCCGCGGCCTCTCAACTGTCGAGTGCATTCCGAGAAGATCTCAATCGTTCGCGCAAAATAGAAGTTGTCGAATTCGGAATGACTGACGAATGACTCAGGTATGCCTGTGTGGGTTATTACACACACTACTCTCGTGTCCCCCTTTGAGTAATCACTACAAATGACTCGTGTGTTTCATCTGTTTGCAATCAATATCATCTCCGTCGGAGAATGGTTTGTTTAGCCTTTAATAGGAGCATCAGCACCAGCGGCTACGTAATGGACAGTCATCTGCTGATGCGATGGGGCGGTCTATCTCTTAACCAATTTTTGTTTCTTCTGTACGGCTCTGGGAACTGGGAATGGGAACTGGGAACGCTCTTCTTCATCTTGTTTTTTGTTGTTGTTCGCTTCGCTTCAAGTGCAGAGCGCGGTTGGCTGTGGTCTATCTCTGTGGAGGCGATTCAAAAGTAAAATGCGGCGAAGGCCACGGAACGTTTTGTTTTGTGTTTCTCTTTGTGGGCCTCGCATCAGTCGTCGTGTAGGTAGACATCGAGGACCTCTCGGGGCAGTACTTAATAGATTGTTGATGAGGCGACTGTACACTGTAAATTGTCAAAACGTGACTAGCCGCGAAAAAGCACTTGAATCTTCCCAAACCCAAAAATGAAAAAAATACAAAATTGAAACAAAACCCACCAGACAATGGGTGTTAGATTAAATTCGAATCCACTGACCGCAGTGTTATTCAAGCGATAAATCAGTGGCGATCATCGTGCGCAGCCATAGATTGCCGATGAGGTTGGGGGGGGGGAAGGCCCATTGTACTTTCGACAAAACTGTCTATGTCATTGGGCGAGTGAATTGCTGTGCGCAAATTCAGCGGCTAAGTTTAATGCAAATAGATTAATTGTTGTGTAATTGGTAATCGATTGAGGTGAAGAGGCAGCTCTTGCTGTAGGGAAGGTCCCACATTGAAAGTTCGCTTGGCATGCATAACGCTGTTGTTTCGGTGCGTTCAATCATGTGTATTTAAATCACATTGATAAACAAAAACAAAAACAAAAATTGGGAATTGACGTAAAGATTCACATAATCACGCCTTGTGCAAGCAAGGTATGTATTAAGACGCGACTGGGATTGCACTGCAGTGAGGGATGCAGAGGTTCCCCGACGAGAATGGAAGTCGACACTTCAAATGGACAATTTTAGGCAATTGGTGAAAATATAAAGGGTGCCCCATAATTCACACAAAATGCAATTTTGATAGAAAATATGGATTTTTATTTAGAAAGCTTAAACTTTTTAATTGATTCATAGAGTATAGAGTATTGGGGTTATGTATGGAATAGCACATCGGATAAATGGCCGCCGCGGCCATTCTCTTATTAAAAAGAGCCTTTGACTTGAAAAACCCCAAAGAAAAAAGTACGATGGCTCTAAATGGCAAGATCTGTATGGCCAATTTGATCGCAAAAACTGCCGATTATTCACGATTAAGAAATATCTTATGGAGTAATTGAATTGTTTCTCTGACTGTATGCAGGGCTGCCATTTCACGATTTCGTTGAGGAGTATGTAAGAAGTTTTTTGGGGATTACCGGGGAGTACAAAACAAAAATTAAGAAATTACATTTGCAACATTGGATAGGTTGATGTTGGCAGCCTGTGGCGGCCATGTTGTTTTGGTGGCATCCGTCTGTTCTAGTGTATGTTATTTAGTCGCTAATGCCAAATCAACATGACAAGCTACAGAACTAAGCACAACGTCCAAATGATAAAACTTTATTACTAAAGGGTGATTTTTTAAGAGGTTTAGAACTTTAAAAAAAAAAAAAACACAAAAAATTCGAAAAAATGAATGAAATATTTATTTGAATCGATAGTTTGAACCTTGCAATTTAATGATTAAAGATAATTTCATGCAAATGTTGACCGCGGCTGCGTCTCAGGTAGCCCATCCGCTGAGTCAAGTGTGGCATGTGGCACCGTCTTGTTGAAACCACATATCATGCAAGTCAAGAACTTCCATTTCGGGCAAAAAAAAGTTTGTTATCATCGCTCGGTAGCGTTCACCATTGACAGTAACGCTGCGATTCGCATCATCTTTGAAGAAATATGGCCCAATAATGCCGCCGGCCCATAAACCGCACCAAACCGTGGCTTTTTCGGGATGCATTGGTAGCTGTTGCAATGCTTCTGGCTGATCTTCACTCCAAATGCGGCAATTTTGCTTATTTACGTACCCATTCAACCAAAAATGAGCCTCATCGCTGAACACAATTTTTCGATAAAAAAAGCGGATCCTCGGCTCGGATGAACATTTCGAACCGAGCACGAATTTTGATAGTAAAATTCAATAATTTGCAAGCGTTGTTCATTTGTAAGACGATCCATGGTTAAATTGCAAACCAAACTGAAGCTGTTTGACAGTGACACAAGGTACTAAACACACGTCAGCTGTCAAAACCAGTGTTGCCAAAACCAAACCAGCTAAAAAATCACCCTTTATTAGAATGTGCAAACTTTGAGCGCTTTGCATCCATTGGTGACCCTTCAAAGTCAATTCTCCAACGTTTGGTGGCCAAATTCGAGAGAAACGGTTCGGTAAAAATTCAGCTATAAATTGGACGAACCTGATTCGTGGCACCGTGAGAAGCCGTGGCAAGTTTGTTAACAAAATCTTAATGAAACACCAAGAACGTAAAATTTGTTTTGCAATTTACTACCTATATAGAAAAATGTAAAGACAAATGAGAATAGTTAAATACAAAATTAATCAGTCGGGTAAAAATAGGAGTATAATTTGTCTGTGGAGAGTACGGGAGTATGGCGGACGAAAAAGGAGCACAATACTACTATTGTAGTACTTTCGGCAGCGCTGGCTGTATGGTATGTGGCACCGTCTTCTTGTAACCATATGTTGGTCACATCCATATCTGGTAATCTTTTCACTAAAAACTGGGTTATCATACAGAATTTGCTGCAGAGAGCTTCTCGAAATGCCGAATTTTCGACTACGGTGCCTAATTAATGTTCTGGACTGTCAGCAATACTCTCGGGAACTGCTTCAATGTTTTCGGTGTGACAGGACACCCAGAGTGTTTAAGATTGACCCAGTCTCCCTGAATTTTTCAATTATTCTCTTTACAGTTTATGGTTTTAAATCATATTTTGGACGAAAATTGTGGACTGTAGCTGACAAAGCTTCATTATTTTTAAAATATTGTTCAACAATGAAAATGCGTTGTTCTTTCGTATAGCGCTTCATTTTTACTAATCGTGAACTGTCAGCTGTCACATTGTTACTTTTTTCCATTGGCATCACTGTACTAAATGGGGCAAGATTCAAATTTTGCTTGGATTTTGGGACACCATTTATAAGCGTGGGTAGACCACATAGATCCTTGAAGAAATCTTTAAATAATTGACAATGAGTGCGTTCATTTCGTCAGATTGGATGCGTCGTCTAACTCATTCGGTCTATACCCAAATTTCATGGCTGAAGGGAAGACTGTTTTTGTTTATCTTGTTTAATTCTTAGTTTAATATGTAGCAAAGCTATTTATGTATAAATATTTGGAAATATCGTGGACATTTTCTAACAACGGCATGTGGGAATAGGGTATATATTTAATAATCGTCGTGGGAAAGTCAGTCCGAAAAGTCTGGCATCACAGCGACACCGATGTGCTCAAAAGATCCATGTTAGAAAATGACTTGATCGTGTAGAGCGGACGACCATAAATTCTCCAGCCCGAAGAATCTTCGACTCTATACCTGAGACACTACACACAGAAGACAATCGATCCCAGTAGATCACTAGAGGGTATACTAAGGAATTTAAACAAACCCCATCTGCCAATTGAAAAGTCGCCACAAGCAAAGTTTGTCAAATCCCAAAGAAGCTGCGCCAAACCCGTTCCAGCAGTCTGTCGCTACCATCTTACGCATGTCGTCGCATTTGCCGTCGGCAAAACTAGCAAACCCAAGTACCCACTTCAAGTGTCGTACCTATTATTAATTAAAAAGCTTATGCGAGTCCCCCATTCAACAACAAACAGCCAAACAATAACAAAGGGAAAACAAATCGTTAGAGCGCCCCGTTTGGATCCAAAGTATCTCTTTCTCTCTCATAAATACATACTAATGCGATACGGGATAATTCTTCCCCACATTAACTAGACAAGAAATTGCACTAAAGATCCCCACTAAGTGGCCATCCCAAGTGGGAAGTGGCTGACATAAAATGCATCAACAGCCACAGCAGCAAACCATCAAATGCGAGATGCGCGTCTTCAAGTTCAGCAGGCCGCATATGCCCAGCACCGGCAAAGAGATTGCTTGCTGTCCAACTAGAATCTATCAGATCAATTTGGAACACAGAATCTAAATTTATGATGGCCAATTAGAATTGTCTATAATGGCCGGCAATAGGAGCAACAAGTAGTATAAATTGCCAACAGAGATGAGGCGACGCAACAGCACAACCTAGACGGGCACGAGTAAGTGTGCGCGCACTTCTCTGCTGGCCAAGTGTGTATAAATGGAGATGAATCCGGTCCACACGGTTACCTTCCAAAAAAAAAAACAAAAAAAAATTGACAGCCTGCTTTCCATATGCTGAATTGGATCGTTCGCTGTGCGGTATACATGATTAAATAAAAGAGATATACGCCCACCCGCATTTGCATGCGGGGATTTGATCGCTTTGCTTATTTAGGGGAATACGCGGGCGCTCTGGTCTAGTATGGTCTCCTTGAGACTTTTATAGATTTAGCCGACGGGATTCTCACGTCGAATGGAAGTTATATGGCGCTTTTATGGGCCTGTAAATGTTGTGTAAGGCTTAATTAAGGAGGCTACAATGTTGCCCGCAGATTGGCTGAATGATTTTGTTGTTTTTGGCAGGATGCACTGCAACTCAAATTGAGCATACACTGGGCCATTTTGATGAACAGAAGTGACTGAAACGAAGCCCACTTAACTGTGCATGTGGGAGGTATAGAGAGTCGTCCTTTTTGCAGTTGCAAGTGAGCTATAAAATCGGGGAACTTTAATCACCTCAATCGGGTAGATTCGGACAGAGTTATACTGTCGGTAAGTCACAGATGTGATTAATATTTCTTGATGAGAATAGGGCACTCAACAGAGCTCGTTCAAAATCGAGTGTGTTTATGTAAGAGAGGCCTCAAACCCAGGAGTACACAATTCACTTTCTCTTTCTGGACCAGCATTCACATACCTGATCAGCACATATACCTACAGTAAGCTGTCAAAACAAGCTGTGACAACATTTTTGGACAGACACCTCTTTCAATATATTGTGCGTTCTGACCCTCCTCTGACCGAGAAACGAAACGAAACTACGATGTGTCTGAGCTTAAAGAGAAACACAAATAGTTCAGGCTAATCTGAACTAAAACAGGGAAATTTTCCAAACTTTTGTTGAAAATTGGAATAAATTCTGGCATAGAATCCCTGGAAATTATACCGACTTTTGGGGGGAATACAGTTAAAACCAGGATCGCCCAAAAGTCATGTGAACTGACGACCATGAAACATTTTGATCTCAATGGGAATAGCTACTTCGGAAAGAGGCAAAAACGGCCTTGGGAAGATGATAGGTACGGGTACGTATACAGTAAAACCCGGATAACTACCTCTTCACAATTTCAGCTTTCTTTGGGTACTTAAGCGGGTGAGGTAGTTAAACGAACCCACTTAAGCACACAAAAAAAAAATGTATATGAGATTTGTGGGTACTTAAGCGTTTTGGGTACTTAAGCGTGAAGTACTTATCCGGGTTTTACTGTACCTCCCGTGTTATACCCATTTCCAAGCTAAAGGTTGTGCTTATTTGCAGATCAAATCTGAAAAAGGGCTCTAAAGCAATTTTCGAGAATGGTCAGAAATGCTAAAGCAAGGAGTCCATGAATCGTAGATCGCGCTGTCATTATTAAGGCAATTCCCTGACAGCAACAAGAGTTTAAGAAGGAAAGGTACAGTGACCTAGGGTTCGAGATTGCCTCTAAATATTAGGGTAGTAAATTGGGGGCAGGAAAGAATATGGAAGTTTGAGTCAGGTTTGGGTTTACCTTATTTCCTTGACGGGTTACAAAAAAGTGAAAGAGTCTTAATTCAACAAGAAGTGATGTAACTAAAAGGACCAAATGAGCAATTTCTTAGTGGCTAAGGAGCATCAGGCGTTCTCTTGTGATCGCAAATGATTCTGCACACCGCTGATGATAAATGTCAAAACTTCGTTGTTAATTTAAGCAAGTCCCAAGTAATGAGCACATCCTCTAGCTATCTTAAGTCGACTAGATTGGTCTGGGCTAGATCTACGCTGAATGCAAAAACTAGATTTGTGGTTATGGTCACTTTTTCTTTGTCAGCATCATATTCGAACTGTGAACTGGGTGCTCAGGCATAAAATACTTGACAATAAAAGTCAACTGAAAAAACTGTTCACATGATCAATTGAGGCAAATAAAAACTAAAACACATCAACTTAGCCAGTTGTGACTAACTAAACTAGAGCTTTGAATGATACCAAAGATTTTCAAAAAGGAAAGAGGAGAAACGCGATATAATACCATCCAAGTGCGTTCAAAGAGGTACAAATACCTAGGGGTCTTTTAACGGGAAGTCTTTATATGGAGAGATACCTAAACGAAAATTGGGCAAGACGAAAATTGCTAGTGGCTTGAATAAAAATGCTTCAGGCAAGAGATTTGAATATCATAAAAGCAAATTTAAGGCTTTTCTAGCTGTGACTTATAACCACTCTTTTTAAAAAATTAAATGCCAGATGGATTAGATCCGCCTTATCTGACAAGAGTCAGAAAGCAGTGGCATGCAAATGAAAATTGAGCCACAAAGAGTGTTTTAAACTGGTCAGTAGTTTCTAAATTGAACTTTATCTTGAGGACTCGCCAAAGAGCGAGAAGCCCTTGGACGGAAAGATCAGGGAGGAGTTCATGAATAAAGCAACAAAGGGAACTTCGAAGATCAATTTACAGGCAATTAGGTTGCAGGAAAAAAAATATTCCGAGAGCAAACCACTAAAAAAATGGCGGTTGTACTAAAGGTCCGTGGGGAGTTACTAAAAATGAACTACTTGCCTGATCTATTACTAAGTTAATTTATTTACATTTCAATATAACGTAGACTTATTTGCTTAATCTGAAGTTGGATCATTCTGGCAAGAGTCCAATACTGCGCAAAGTCTCAAATGACAACACTAAAAAGCAAAAAGATCTTGATCATGCTGGATTTTGGTCGGTAGATCAGCTTCCAGAAAGCTGATTGATGCCCACAAATATTTATAGAAGTTTTGGCTTACTTACATAATCCGTATTTTTTTTTTAGATTTTTTAAGAGTGATAACAAGTAAGAGACTATGAAGTCTGAAAAATGCATTTTTGTCGAAAATGATCTTAGGAAGTAGGCGCGGCAATGAACAATATAGCTCATACTCATATCCACATCCTTCTTAGAGTCTTTGGAAATATTTAAAAAAAGTCTCATCGAAAACTGTTGGGTAATTTTCAAGCCATGTTAACTGGAAACAGACACAAAACCCCTCTACAGTTGTATTTGATGCCTTGTCAACATGAGTTATTCCAGATGGTAATCATCGAATGTGTTTGTTCGGCAAAATACTAACCAGAGAATCGGTGGTTTGGTTAGTTAACGAGAGGAATCGATAACCAGTCAATTTTGCGTGGATAACAAGATTTAACCAATGATTTTCTAGAATTTCGTTTATTCAAAATTTTGTAAGGACTTCGTAGGCATTAGTTTTGACTTATCTACTATACAACAACTTTTTGTATTATATTGCGAGCAATCTTGTGCGAAAAAAAATACAAATAATAAAATAAATAAAATTATTATAACGCAAGTAAAGTAACGTTTTCAACTGACAGATGTATAGAATACACTGCACGCCATTCTATAGAAGGTGAGGGTACAGACAGGTTCCCAACTTCAGCCGGAATAATTTAGATCTCTTTCAAGATTTTTGTTCTTTGACAGTTCTCATAAAATGGGGAAATATTGAGAGAAATTGAGACGAATCCCAATAATGGGTTAACAATTGTAGGTAATTTTTAAACAGTCGCATACTTTTGTAGCATACTGTTCCTATGTAAATAGAACCCGATATCTAATAGTGGCCTCATGATCGCATGATCCTCCCGCTAATATATAGTATCCCGTATTGTACTTTGTGTTAAAAGACAGCTTTCGATTGCTGTTGAGTTCAGTTTCTAATAAACCATCGTAAAGTCAATATCACTGTCTCTTTGTTTTTACTTGATAGTCTGTTTTTTCGCCTACACAATTTTTATTGGTTGTTGTACCTACTTATTCAGTTTTATTCTCACACCAAAAAGATTTTATTCCTCTGCTTTTAAAAGAAGTCCTGTTTCATTTGATATTGATACTAATGTAGGTACTCAACATTAAAAATATATTTATAAATAAATTACCTAGACAAAAACACAAGGAGCCAGAAATAAAAAAATGGAACCATAGATTCGGATAATCACTGAATTGACAAATGAACTGGAAAAATGGAACGATTTCTCGCAAATATGTGGTCTGGTGACCGAAGTGAAAAAACGGTGAGCAAACACTCATTGGTTATCACTAATTTGTAGTCATCGGTTCAACTAAATCGATGGTAACCTAACCAAGGATTTGACCAGCCCTTAGTGTTTGTTTCGTTAGAATTAAAAAATTGGGTATTGAGGAATGGGCAATGAATATGAGCCTCTGCCATCGCTTGGAGATCGTTTCCTTTAAGTGATTATAATTCAAAGGAGGCTCTATCTTCTAAATCCAACAGTTTGGTTACAAGAATCGGTTTCCATTTTATAGCCTTTACATACAACTGAACATTAAGCTTAGTCACCAAAGACATTTTTTATGAACATAATCAAGTTTTAAGCAAGCTGTAAGAAAACCTTTTAATTTTATTGGAAACTTGTCAGAGAACTCTTCAAGTTATGGAAAACAATAGCAACTAGCTCAAAAGACGAATTTCTTTCTGGCGACCCGCAGTTTGGCCTAAATAAAAAATGTCAGTAAACTCTGCTGCCAAATAAGGAGAGGTTGTGACCCAGAGACGCGATAGAAATGTGGTGCATTTTTAGTTTCATAAATCGTAGATCACGCAGTGATTTTTAATCCAAGTCCCTCACAGCTTTAAGATGCTGACAGCTTTATATTTCCCAGACCAATGACCTGTCCCTGTTTCAGCAACCGTGTACTTATCGCCGTCACTACTGAAATACGAACAAAGAGCTGGGATCGAACCAAAGGCGATAACTCGATAGAGAGGGGTTGCATTACTGCATTTTATCGGATTTATATACAAAACAATACAAAATTCAGTCACTTAGTACTTGATGACGGATGTGAGAATTCAATCCCAGGCCTTTTTTACATTCGGTGCAAACATAAATTTCGTCAAGTTTCTCGTTCACGGATAAAGCCTTTCGCCCCTTACCTTGGAATACTTAAATCTTTAAACAGGTGAGTTTCGTCATCTAAAAAACTGACATTTTGAACATCAAGCAAGCATAAAACGCTGCTAGATCAGAGCCTTCGTGATGAACTAACTCAGTTGAGGTTTTTACCATCTGGGGGTTTTCGGAAAACTGTCTTTTCATGGGTATAATGTTAAGATAAGTCACATTGTACCTAGTCTTCATACGCTTTCACAAAATCAAACCAACAAATATTGATAACTGTGTGAAGTCTGTAGTTTCCATCACAAGACGCCCCCTCGCTCAGTAAAGCATAGTCTTGCGTGGCGGGGGCACTCATTCCTTAACTTTTTAGACGATTATCGTTGAAATGATAGACCTTCAAAACAAGCAACTTAGTGCAAAAATTACTAGCTCGAGAGCTTTATTCAGTTCAAACAAAATTCCGCCAGAATGTAACTTATTATGGTCACCAAAATTTCGCCCCAGATGATTATTGTTACACGGCATCTGCCCACTGGTAATGAATTTCAAAAAAAATAAGTAAGTACAAGACGTTCAGGACGCACCCACAAATGGTCAAACCTTTTTTTTTAAAGCAAAGGCAGAGTAAGTGAAAGCTAACTCAAATTTACGTTGATGTCCATGTCCGTCAGAATTGTTTAAATTCCTTAGGCATCAGACTACGAATACCTTTTAGCTTTTGCTAAAGAGGATAACTGGCATGAATGGAAACTATACACTGTGACCCAAGTGGCGGAGGTTTAAGCCTCGACAGTGTGCATAAAACAAAAAGAGGAATATCACAGTTTCCATAGCTGCCATTAGACCGTAAAATTAATTTTAGCACAGTGGACAAACGGAATTTGAGTATAAGTGGCGCAGTATAATGCGCCCACTACAGCAAAACAATCCTATGCAAGAAGACCATTAAATACGACGCTTTCGCGGTAAGAACTGGCTCCAACTATACAGAGTGGCAGGTCCAACTTCAGATCGAGCTGAGGATCTAGCGACATCAAATAAGGATTAAACTCCCATTCGCAAAGGCTTTTCTTTACAATTACAACGATTCACCCTCCCGTCAGATAGAACTAGAACATTTTTTTTAAAGACTTTCCCACCACCCACAAGATACAAATGCAACAACTCACCATGAAAACCATTAAATTGTAAAACAACAAACGAAATTTTGATCGCCTCCAGTTGCCGGTGCATTTGCAATCACTAGCACTCGTTCACATTCCATGCGCATTACCTCCAGCGTCAGGCGTGAACGCAAATTGAAAACGCAAAACAAAATTCTAACCGGAAACCAAAAATCACTGCAACATGCAAAGAACTCTTCTTCTTTTTTCCTCAGCACCAATATAATTGCGACCGCTCACTTTTCATCGAGCAACAAATTATTAAAAAAATAAAATAAAACCAAGAACACAAAAAGAACAGCAGTCGATAAATTAAAATTTAACACAATCAAACCGAAAGCCCGACACAAAATAGGTATCTGTCACCGACAATGTAAGACGCGGCCGAACAACTGCTGCTGATGACGATGCTGATAAAACTTATCACACGGAGCGCACACCGTTTATCTTTTATCTGTCGATAGGAGCCGCGCAAAGTGCTACATGCAGCACGCATACCAAGCGGGAGAATTCTTATATAACAATGTGCCCTTTCAACTGAGCTGTGCACTCGTACAGTTGGTCTCAAATCAAATGACATAACAAGCGCACGCGATCGGCGATTTTTCCCTGCACACACTCATGCAAATCCCGTCAATTTAATTATCCGCGGGCGGGAACTGCGAACTGACATAAATCTAATTCCAGACTGAGGGATGGTCAGGTAGTACTGCATATCCGGCACTTGATTCCCGCACTCACTCGGCTCTGTTCGAAGGGGGAAAATGCATTGACATTAGTCCAATTGGAAATATCCGGCTGCGGAGAGCGTTTAGTTGTGCCCACACCCCATCGCCAAACCAAGTGTCTCTTGTGGCCGCAGTGACCTTGTTGTTCGTTTTCTTTACGGTTTACTATTACACAACATACACATAAACACACAATACAACTGCAGGCACCTGTCAGATTCAGAACTGATGCGGCACAGGTGTCAAAATAGTCCACAACATGGCACACAGTCACTCCAGCATGCGGTGTGCGTTCAAGTGCAACGATTACTTCGAAAAAACCGTAAACAGCAACCGATCGTCATCTGCCTGAGTCATGCCCCACCACCAGCGGTTACAGCGCGTATGGGCTCACAAAGTTCGTTCATCAAAGCAAAAATCACACACACGAAAAGAAGATGAATCAAAAAATAAAAATAAAACAAAATTTAAAAAAAAATCCAACAACAATGTGAAAAAAGTAAAGAAGATGTGTGTGGAAAAAAAAATAATAATAATAATAACAAAAAATCGAAACGAGAAATCAAAGCGAAAACCGAACGCACGTTATGCCGCCTCACGGGACAGCTCAGTACTGCCTCTACCCGGGTTCCGGTCGAAGTTGTCTACCCCCAGTCGAGTTTTATCTTTTAAGTTACACCAGTTAACCAGCCAACAACAGCGGCCAACCAAACAGCCACCCAACATTCAACAAAACTTCAGATTGTTTACCTATTGTATGGGATGGTGGTGGAGGCCGAGGCACCTATCGCACCAGCCATGCCATGAGCCAGCGTCAGCCCAAACAACAACAACTGCAGCAAGTGCTGCGCTGCGCTGCTGGTCCGCTTAAGAGAAAGGTGCCAGATGGAAAGAGTTTGGCGATTGGTGAAACTGTATTCTGTATCTGGTGGTACTGGTATCGGTATGGCTGGCTTGAGTTTCTGTTTCTTGTATAGGTGTGCGGTCGCTGTCGTTCTCTTTTGGCGCCGTGCCGGTGTGTAGACATAACAGTAAACAAAACGTTTTGATTTCAGCATCGGCGCTTTGGCTTTCTGCTCACTCAGGCTCACCACCGTCACCGCTGGCTGTGTTTGTGTTGAGCCGATGAGAAAGAGAAAGCTTCGAGTCAGAGAACAGCTTTTGCCAACAGGTGAATGCGAGGCGTAGTTTCGTCTAGGAAATGCAGTTCGAAAGGATTCGCAGGGTAATGAAAGACGAACATTTCAATGGAATTTATTGCGGACTAGGTACACGCATACAACGGGGAGTTGGTGCCATAGCCCATATGGCGAATAAATTTGCAAATTTGTTCCTTTATGAGCCTCAAGACGCGTGGCCTTCACTTTTTTGAAAATTAACGACGGTTTTTTCGGTTTAAGTCAGATTTTAAAATTTTAAAATTTATTGAACGGAAAAAATTTAAAAAAAAATAAGAGAAGTTATAAATAAATGTTTTTGCTGTTGCCTTTTTTTTTGTTATATGTATAAGTATTTTATGCGGTGGTCCTTCTTTTGGCTTGGGTCCCTTTTTATCCCCCTTTTTTTAATTTTCAGCGGCAACGCTGGCCTAACAGTTCATGCGAATATTTGTAGATTTTCAAAAACAATTAATTTAGCCTCAAATTTAGTTAAAAAAAAATCTTTCGGCAGAAAATCCTCGACCAAAACTGTCATAGTTAAAATTTTTGAATTGAAGAAACCCATTTTCTGCTGTTTGTGACTTATACAATGCTAACGAAATAAGTTGTGTGATCTTCGAGGTTAGCTTTAGCTAACCGATTTTCAATTTTCTGTTCTAGTTATACCGAGGATGCGTTAAGGCCTGTGATCCTTAACTTTGCAATTTTCTTTAACATCTGCAGGATCCGCAGTGTAAAGTTGAATATTGGTAGAGTACATTTCACAATTTAGATCGTGCTTACATTATAAATTGTAAATTAAGACAAAAGCCTTCATTTATTAAAAATTAGTAAAATGTTACTTTTCAAAAACTTGTCAAAGAGAAGAAAAGTGTTTTCAAATAATAGTTTTAAAAAAACCTCATTAATCTACAAAGGCTTCAAAAGGGGCTTCATGTCAATAAAACTAGACAAACAAATCTCTGAAAAATACAGCGACTTATAGTCGCAGGCTTATAGAGCTTTAAGTTGCACAGTTGTGAAAAGTAATGGACTGCATTTACTGCATTTTCCGGCAGTAAAAGACTCAAGTCTGAAATTAGCTTCAGAAAAGGTGGTTTCCCGAACACCACAGGGGAGATATACATTTATCCATGTACGAATTTCGCTATTGCGACTTCTTGGGACTTTTGAACGGCTACCTCTTAGTGCTAATATTGCTCTCCTGAATTTGAGAAATTAAAAAGTAGCAATGCAGGTCAGGGTTCGGACTTTACTCCTGTCGGAGTAGATCTACTTCGCTTTTCGCAACATCATTTAAATCTACTTCGTCACTCCGCTTGGCTAACAAACTACTTCGATTTTTTTCCTAGATATACATAGATCAGTCAGAGAATAATTATGTGGCAGCAGTGATTATCGAAGATTTAGTTTTGAAATAAACTTTAAACTCGCAGGTTATGTCTTTCACGCTACCCAACAAAAGTTTGTCTTCTCTCCATTGTAAGACTAGTTGATACATATCCATTCAATAAGACCACAGCTGAAGTGTTAAATAATGAGTGGAGATCTTTTTTAATTTATGATTTAAACAAAAGGGATCAAAAGACTTATAAAAGTTTTGGCTTTCTTTAAAGGAGCATAAAAATACTCTAGAAGAATTCATGTTTCAGAATTGAATAGAGAACGAGTTGTAACCTTAGCTATTTTACCGCACAGTAATGCAGCGGACGTAAGAAAATTCTCCGAAATGAATGAATAAATGAATCCGAAACAGATTTAAATTTAAAAAGGAACAGTTAAAAATCTAATGTTCTCATGATGTTTATTGGAAAATTGGAAAGAACTGTGCGCGCTATAGGGCCATGTTAACCGAGTTTTTTCTGCCGCAATTGGACGAATTAGGACTGGTGGACATGTGTTCCAACAGGACGGAGCTAAGGCACACGCTGCGCGAGCCACAACCGATATTCTGAAGGCGGCGTTCCCGGGTCGCCTCATCTCTCGTTTTGGCGGTTTGGTCCTGGCGCACTGGCCCGCAAGATCGCCCGTTTTAACCGTTCCAGACTTTTTTGAAGGGTTTTTTGAAGTTCCGTGTTTACGTGAACCAGCCCGAGACCCTAGAAGCCCTCAAGGACAACATTCGACACGAGTGCGAGAATCTGTCGCCCAAAGTTCTCGCCGAAGTGATGAAAAATGCCATAAAACGAGATTTAACAAGTAACTAAAATTAATTTACCCTTTGTTGAATATGCAAAATTCCCTTCTTTGTACAAGTAACATGGAAAACAAGTTTCGAAAACACGTTTGTACAAGAAACTTGGTGCATCCGTGACGGCTGGACGATGTTCAGCAAATGATTTAGGTACAAAGAAAAGCAATGTAAATGTTGGTTTGCCACATTTAATAAAATGATTATTTTAACAGAGGCGAAATAAAACTATTCAAACTATGAAATATTTGTTGTGCTATAGGGTACACATTTTATCGTCCAAATTTATGTTCTACTTACCAGAACCAGCTCTTAGGAACCGGGCGGATCTGTAAAAGAAAACACGATTTTAATAAGAATATTCTTTTTAATAATAAATAGTCAACTAAAATGTTGTGTGCCAATAAACTTACATTAATAGTAATTTCGAGAAAGCAATTTAAATATAAATAAAAAATTTCTGAAACATTTTTTTTTTTAAAACTTGAAAATCATGAGCAATTATTATTTGTGAACACAAAATGTAGGTTCTAACTGACGCTGTTGTTATTATTTAAAAACAAGATCAATAAACACCATCTTTTAAGAAAACACTGCCTGTTTGAGAATCAAATCCGTTGACAAGCTCTTGATACGATGAAGAATCTGATAAAAAAAATAGTTTTAAGCCACAGAAAAGCATTTTGCGAATGTCTGACAAACATCCTAGAGTTAAACTGTCATGACATAGCTCTCAATTAACCGTTCGGAATCAGTATAATCGGTACATTTTAGCCCTCTTCCATTTGTCCCAAAAAATAAAAACTCACACAAAACTAATGGCTGTAAGAAGGTGGATCTAGCCTGTAGCCTGTTGCGCCAAATATTTATGTTTTCGTATACAAAGTTCTAGAATTTGATCAGTGAAATTGACAAATGTATTTATTGGCAGTTATGGGACAGCCTATAATATTTACAAGGATCTACCTTAGACTCAGCTATCATTATTTTAACATTTTACGAAGCGTCTCACCGGATCCACTTGTAGGCTCTGTCCTGAAAGTAACGAATCCTCTCTTCGCATGCTAATGGAATGTGCTGCTCTATATCGTCACAGACAAAACATCCTGATATAATAATCAATTTAGCTACCATTTCTGACATACACCCAGAGAAGATCCTTGTCTTCCTGAGTAAAAAGATGGCTCTAGGAACCAATCAGGGAAGGCACAACAGGCTCCTTGGAGAAGCCGCAGTGCCAGAGCCCCTTAATGGCTCTCCCGTCCTTATCTAAGGCGTGGAATATCGACACAACATAATAAGAACCGGCAGAGTTTAATTTCTTTTTTTTAAATGTGAAGGTCGATGCTTCTAATAAATTTTGAGATATATTCATTTCATTTCAAGAGAAAGAATTTTGAATCTAGGTAAAAAATTAAAAAAAAAAAAGCAAGAGAAAAAGTACGTATACGACTCAGTGCATAATACGAGGTGGGCCAAATGAAGTCATCCGATGTTGTTTGGCTCTCATTTTTTTTTTCTAAACAAAAAACTTCGATTCTGTTTCTTGATTATGTTTATTTGAACCTTTAGAATTTTATTGGTCAAGTCGACAAGATGATATCGGCCAAATGGGCGCCGTCACAACTGATTGTCATACGGGCTCGTTTATGACAAGGTGGGCCGAACAATATCGGATGACTTCTTTTGGCCCACGTTGTATGTATTTACATCAAAACCGGATAACAACTACTTGGTGGTGAGTTCATTGCGTGTCAGTCGTTGAAGTCCGCTATTTTTTTCAATATACTCAGCACGATTTCTGCTTAATTTAACTAAGAAAATCCGACTTATGGAGTTTATTCACACGTAAGAAATGTGTACAAAACTATCGAAGGAGTTTCGAATCTAGGATGACACTTTGACAAATTTATTTCATAAAATAATTTTTTTGTCTTAAGAACCTATAAAATCAACAATTTCTATTTGCATTCAAAGTTCTTCCTCCAACTTCTTTAAAAGCCTAAATAAATTCCATAATTCTGTATTTCCCAATTTTTTAAAGTATTGTGAACTCGTACTTATTGAGTTCGCGATACTAGTGATCATTTTTAGTGTCCAGGGTATTTGTACGAACTCACAACATGGTAAAATTTTCCATATTTAATTACCCATTGTGCCCTACAAAATAGTTATTATATTTTTCTCAAATCTTAGAAAACAATGCAAATTATGTCTTTGTTTGTTTTTTAAAAAAAATTCTAACAAAAGAAAATTATGTGACAAAAACCGCCAGTAAGTTATCAGAGACATAACTGAGCCTACAAGCTATATTTCTATGGGGTGGCAAGTGGTAAGTGCGCTTGTATTGTTACATAGACATTCGTATTGACAAATGTCACGTGACTTCAGAATCCGGCTCTCAAATACACTCGCACCTTGCATCTGCCACTTCCGCTTAGGGCAAAGTGACTTCCAGCGTTCATAGAATTGTATCCGTTAATTTTGAAATTGTTCGTTACGTGTGAGTAATATTTTTTTTAGGAAAAAGTGTACATTTGCCTAAAATATTTACGAAAAATTAAGAATACAGGTTGCTTGAGGGAAAATAAAAACATTTTGTTCAAATTTTCTTTATTATTTAAGAAAAAATTACACACGAAATCGAAGTTAATTATATCCAAAAGCGGGAAATACACAAGCATATTTGTCCTAATATATTTCTAGTTTGTAAAACATCTCCTTTAGATAGTTTTATTAACCACATAAATCAAATTATTCACCTTTAAAAAATTTATAATTACTAACCAATAGCATTCAGTTATGTTAAAATGTGGTATTCCCGAACTCTTTCACATTTCCCCACGGTTGCCGAGGTTGGCAGCATTTATTTTTGTATTTTTTTGCATGTCATACGGATTCCCAATTGACATAACACCGATAGGAATACAAAATGGCGAATTTGAAAAAAAAAACTGAGGGGGCCAGCGGCAGGAGGATTGTGAGTTAGGGGTCTCAGTATGGTTTGTCTATGCTTTTGAAGCAGTACCTATATCAAAAGAAATTCAGACTGCGAAATTTCTTGGTTTTTTCAAAACACCTACCCCCTTGTTAATAAACGCTGCGTGAAAGTTATCGACTCGTTATTCAGCAGTTACGTCAAATTTTTGTGTTAACTAACTTACTTGTGCACATTTGTTTATTAATACGGGGCTATTTATTACTGGGTAGTAACTTTCAAGTAGAACAATACAGCCAGGTATATATCGCCAAAAACACCGCTCAGTCAAGTCAGTTAATAAAGTAATTAATGGTAAATATAATTGTTGAGGAAATCAAAAACGAGTTCTTGTCTTCAAAAATAATAGCTTAAGCAAGAAATTGGTGGCAACTTTTGACAAACAAATTTTTCGCTTACCTTTTCTTCTGAGTGTCCTTTTTTTTCTTAGTGTGCTCAACAGTTGTGAGTAGGTACATTTAAATTAAGAACAAAACAATTTTCATGTATTTATGGCGAAAAAAAGAGTTGCAAAAATAGCGTCTTGAATACTAATGCGTGATTCACTAAGACCTGTTTTGTTTTATTTTATTATAAAGGGTGATTTTTTAGCTGGTTTGGTTTTGGCAACACTGGTTTTGACAGCTGACGTGTGTTTAGTACCTTGTGTCACTGTCAAACAGCTTCAGTTTGGTTTGCAATTTAACCATGGATCGTCTTACAAATGAACAACGCTTGCAAATTATTGAATTTTACTTTCAAAATTCGTGCTCGGTTCGAAATGTTCATCCGAGCCGAGGATCCGCTTTTTTATCGAAAAATTGTGTTCAGCGATGAGGCTCATTTTTGGTTGAATGGGTACGTAAATAAGCAAAATTGCCTATGCCTTCAAAGATGATGCGAATCGCAGCGTTACTGTCAATGGTGAACGCTACCGAGCGATGATAACAAACTTTTTTTTGCCCGAAATGGAAGTTCTTGACTTGCATGATATGTGGTTTCAACAAGACGGTGCCACATGCCACACAGCACGCGAAACAATGGCGCAATTGCGAGGCGAGTTTGGTGAACAGTTAATTTCACGTTTCGGGCCGGTCAATTGGCCGCCTAGATCGTGCGATTTGACACCATTAGATTATTTTTTGTGGGGGTATGCCAAGGCTAATGTGTATAGGGACAAGCCCGCTTCGATTGACGCACTGGAAGCCAACATCCATGCATTCATTCGTGAGATACCGGCCGATATGTGTGAAAGAGTATGCCAAAATTGGACTCAGCGGATGGGCTACCTGAGACGCAGCCGCGGTCAACATTTGCATGAAATTATCTTTAAACATTAAATTGCAAGGTTCAAACTATCGATTCAAATAAATATTTCATTCATTTTTTCGAATTTTTTGTGTTTTTTTTTTTTAAAAAGTTCTAAACCTCTTAAAAAATCACCCTTTACATAATTATAAAAAAAAAAAACACAAAACGAATTTGATTGGTGAAAACTTAATTATGCCCTGAAAGTCTCTGACATTTATTTTTTGACTATAATTTCGCGTAAATGTTGCACCCGTTGAATTTATCTATGATTTTCCCATTTGGAATATTTAAATTATTTCGTTATAATATCCAAAATACTCAATATAGTTATTTGGAAAAAAAAAAAAATAACGCTTGCTCAACGAACAGAAATAGTACGTATACGACTCAGTGAACAATTGCATTTACCTGTTGCAGTGAAACAATTCCAAAAAAATATACGACTCAAAAAGTGACAATTGGCGAACCGTAATAATTATATACTGTGATTTTTTTGTTACTGAAGTATACGATGGGTCAAACGAAGAGGGTCGGTTCTCAAAATATTGACACCAAAATCTTTATATATATAATTCTACTGTACGTGTGTTGTGACTGAACTCCTCCTAAACGGCTGGACCGATTTGCATACATTTTTTTGTATGCGTTTGGGTTGCGCTCCGGGTGGTTTAGATTTACAATTCGGTCCAATTGGACAATGGGGCGTGGTCCCTCCCATACGAACCACAAATTAAAAATCTATTATTTCTGCTCCTGATAACGGTATTTTCACAAAATTTGGTACGTCGGTTTGGTGTGCATTTTTTAAGTGCTGGGCGGGATTGTACAAAGGGGCGTGGTACCTCCCATAAAAAAATAAATTAAGAATCCAATATTTCTGCTCCTGCTAACGGTTGGTATTTCGGTTGAGTGAACATATTTTAAGTTCTGCTGCAAATATAGGCGGGATTTGATAAAGACGCGTGATACCTCTCATGCAAATCTTCTTTATGTATATAATTCTACTGTACGTGTATATGTCACTGAATAAATTTTTTTTTGGTCATCGAGCTTATTTGTTTGCTTTTATTTTTTGACATCTCACAAATTCGTTCTCAATCGTTCAAACAAAAGTAAATTTTAATTTACGCAATAGTGGTTTGTTTTATTTCGAATTGCAAAACAACGAGTGTGGTGTCATTGAAAACAACACAAACTTGAATCAAGCAACAACTACGGCCAGACGTAGGTATTCTAATTTAAGTGTATTGCATTCGTTATTTTCATATATAAATTTTTTTGTATATTTGGATATTTTTGGTGTCGCATTTTCAGTGAATATTAAGTGTATTACATTCACATATAAGTTACGTAACTGAAACAATGCCACGTCTTCGTGGACGAGAAGGAAATATTGGTCGACGGACTATCCATTCACAATTACAGCACAACCATCGGTTAAATACATCGGCACAAGATCAATTGACGGACAATGGAAATGTAATAAATCCAAAACCTTAAAACGATCATGGACTTTATCGTTAAGCACAGTGTTTTCGGACAATCGCGTTTCTGGACGCGTTTCTGGACGCGTTTCTGTCGAATGGCAGAAGCGAGGATTGCCGATTGCTCACATTCTGCTTTAGTTGATTTGGTTGATTGAGAAAATCTGACAGGACCAACTCGATTCAATCATTAGCGCGGAAAAAGATGATCAAGAAGCTGACCCTAAAAACTATATCTATGCTTTGAACTTAATTTAATTCCAAGGAAGTTCCATTCGTTCAATACAGAGGTTCAACTATCAAAAGGGATGCTAATAATTTAATCGATTTTAGGCGGTACGAAGTTCGCCCGGTCAGCTAGTATTTATATAGATTTCGAGAGATATTCGAATCAAACCACCATTGTCGGGTCTCTTTTCGTCTCTCTACCACTGTAAATCTTACTCAGAGAGACTCTCTGGATTTCTCCACAGTTCTTCTCTGGGCTCGATTCCTAGTGTTAACGCTAGCATCTGTTTATGGGAGATCTGTTGGGTCTCGACCCAATGATGTCCCAAGATCCTCATTCTTCTGCTAGCCAACGCCGGACATTGACACAGTATACGATTATGTGCCGCTGTCTCAGATTCCTCCAGGCATAGTTTACAAGTATCATCCTCTCTAAGGCCTATTTTCCCTAAGTGATACCCGAAATTACCATGTCCTGTAGACAAAGCCACCACCCATTTCAATGTTCCTCGACTCATGCTTTGAGTGGAGCAGGTCGGCCACTTTTTAGCTTGTCTACATTGTTCCACGGTTGACCACCTTCTCAGGTGTTCTGCCGTGATTCATTTGTGAATCAGCTGTTCTACCATTCCTCTGCCAATTGAAGAGAATGGTTCTGGTCGCAGCATCTTTTCAGTTGATCCCTGTTTTGCAAGAGAGCCCGCCTTTTCACTGCCTTGACACCAAAAAGTCGTCACCTAAAATGTCGCAAATGAATGTTACAAAAGCAAAACGTATTGGACAACTTGAGCATATTAACATATCACCATTGAAAAAAAAAACGCTTCATTGTAGTTAACTTATGTTTAGTTGTGTTATGTTTTGTAGGCTCTACGACCACATCAGGTTAGACACAATTGGCTCGTTTTAAAGAGGTCGCAGTGCCACAGCCCCAGTAAGGCTCAACTATTTCAAGATCTATTTAGTGCTATGTTCTTGTGTTGCGTACCATTAGTTCTTGATTCAAGTTTGCAATTATTCAACTAAAGTGCTTGCAATGTCAATGGAAAATTTTACTTTAGACAGGAAACTTCGCAGAGGTTATTTTAAAAAGTCTTTGCCAAGTGTCCCAAGTAAATAATTTGACTTCGGTAAGGCTTAAATTTGTAATTTCTGTAGGCAACAGCTTCGATAAAGCTTCCATATTCTTTGTTAACCGAAGGTGATCCCTTTCGAAGTAATTGCTTCGATAATAACTTCAGTAAGACCTTTACGAAGCATATACACAGGCTTTGTACAAGGACATGGAATTAAGTTTCGATAAGATTCCTATTAGACTTCTGAAAATGTGTCAGGAGATCTGTTGAATTGCTTCGATAAAGCTTGTGGTTCGAAGCGCTTCCTATAAGCTTCTTTAGAGTTTCTGATCGAAGGCATTGCATTATAGAAGCAATGAACTGTCATGCAGTCAAACGCTTGCTATTGGAAACTGTACAGAAGCACTTACTCTTACTCGTACTCCCTCCTAACTTACATTTATGAAAGCTTTATAGAGGTTAAAATGGATTTCATATGAAATTAATCACAGTCTTAAGAAACCATCAATTAATGGATCGGGGAATATTGATAAAAAATAAAACATTTTTAGCACAGTGAAAAATATGTCAATAGGTACCTAGAATGTGATTTTAAATAAACACTCCTCGCCCATAAATAAATTAGGTAACACTAAATGCCTTGCTGACAAACTCAGTTCAGTAAGCTGAAAGTTTTTTGCAAGTCTTAACGAAACCATAGAGGAACTAAACTAGAGGGCCGACTTTCAGCACACCTACCCGATTTTCCCCGCAAATTTTGAATGACAGCCCTCTCTCGCGCGCTCTTTTTTTCCTGTCTGTGAATACGTGTATTAATGGCCGCCGGGTGGAACTATTTCCAAAAACAAACAATTTGTAAATAGATTTATAACAATAAATGTAAAAAAGCAAATGTTGATTATGGTTTTTTTAAATAGCATAATTTCTTCTCTACCCATTTTCGTCACCAGAAACTGTTCATCCATTCAAATTTCAGTTTTTTTTTCATTTTATTTGTATGAATTCTATTTTTGACAGCAAAATTCATGCTGCTGCATAAAAGGGGTTGTTCAAAAAATTATGCATTAAACCCAAGCTTTCACTAGGGCATAAGTGAATTTTCTAAAATGTTCATAGACATTCAATAAATTTCTATAAGGTTTGGTGAATGTTTTCAAATTCGTTTATTTAACACCATATTTGTACAAATTCAAAATATGATTGGAAATTCTGTAGTTTAATAACACTAACTTACAGTGTTGAATAATGTTACTTTGGTATTTCAATCGAACGTAAAAATACATATTGTTTTGTTAATTGTTGGTATTTGCATGCTATATTTCGTTTTCTGTGCATATATTCTTTTACAAATTGTATAACAATGTATTTTGAAATGTGCACCGATTTTTTTTACAAACCTCTTTAAATTATTAATTAACAAAAACAAGTGCGTTCTTTGTGTTTTTGGAATACAAAAAGTGATAAAAACATTTTTTTATTATTCCGAGTATTTCTTAGGTATAAATAAAGGGCGATGTACGAGGATTTTAATATTATGGCCTTTACCGGAAAAAGCCGAGCGCATACATAAGGCGTGGTTTTTTGAGCTTCGATCTCAGCAAAGCAAAGTAAAGTAGGATTTTCAGCACACATTTTACAACAACTACTGCGAGTCTCGAAGTGTCAAGTAGAGCGTAGTTGTTGTAATTGCGTGCTGAAAATCCTACTTTACTTTGCTTTGCTGAGATCGAAGCTAAAAAAAACAGGGCTATAGTTAATTTTGAGAGCAATATAGTATAAAAGAATAAAAAAAATATCGAACTTATTTTTTAATTTAGCATTGTGCATACTTGGATATAATTACTGTACAAGTATGCATTTGCTAAAACTAAAAAATCTTTTTCACGAAAAAAAATAAACGATTTTCTTAAACGGTGTTCAAATATTTTGTTTCGATATTTCGAAATTATAACCATTAAAATCAACGAAAAAAATGTTCTTTCCTTAAAATATACAAAAAAAACTTGAATTTACAAAATCTCTTTTAACAAAAGTGAAGAAAACGTTAATTTTTCTCTGATTGTTATTATGAGTTAGATTTCTGCAAGATATTGACAAATTATTATTTTATTGTAACGAAATTATAAAAGGAATTCCATTTGATTCCAACAAGTTTATAGACATTAAAAACTCTTAAATTCAACTGTGATGTGAACGCCGTGTAACTAAATGGCACAAAATATGACGAACACAGTCGCCCAATGGCGGCTCGATTGACATAAAATTGTAACCTTTTTTTGCATAAGTATGCGTGCGGCATTAATGGCGCTCCTTTGATTTGTACAGGCACGAACACTTATGCAATAAAAGGTTACACAGGCAGCTTGTAGGCAGATTTCCCGTTTCTGCTCTCAGTTGGCCCTCTAGTTTAGTTCCTCTATGAACGAAACTCTAAAATGTATCAAGTAGTTCCGATTTACCACTGCTATAGCATTATGGGGAATTAGTCTAGGGGGTAGTGTATGGGACTACTACGGAGGTGGACCCATGTTCGATTCTCAGTGCGGCGCATGGAAGTAAAATGTAAATTATAAGGAGTACGTAAATAAACGGCATGAAAATGAAAATTGCAAAAAAGTCATTGAAAATATTTATTAATAAGAAAAAAAAAAATTAAAAAAAATAAAACGGAAAATTGAAAAATATAATAAGAAACATAAATATTTTTTTCTTTTTAAGTTTTGAGCTTCTATAAAGTTTCGGTGATGCCCAACCGAAGTAAAAACCTACTGCTGATAAATGTGAGATATTTCTTTTGGGAAGCATTTGCCTACCGTGGAATTTAATTGCCTTTCAGACGAAGAAGTTGTGTTTTCAGTAAGGTCTTTCCAAACTATTCAGGAAGTCTTAAACAAGTAAATACCTGCATTAAAGTGCGCCATTTAATATTGCGGGAGGTGAAAGTCCTAGTTTGGAAGAGTGGAAGACAGTTGGCCAGTGGAATGCACAAATTTCTAAAGCTCTCAACCTTAAGGTCTTAGATCGGAGGATTTATAATTATTGTAACCGAGAGGGCACTGGTTCGATCAACCGAAAAAAAAAACACAAATTACATCCTCGGTTTTTTTTTTACTGCGCCACCTCTCGCGGAAGTCTGACAAATATCCGAGTGTATAACTGTCATGAAAGAGCTACAAAATTTAACTTTTGGACTCGGCATAAAACTGTAGGTCGCTCACGTTTGTCCAAAAATTAAAAAGAAATCACACAAAACGAAAAGTTGTAAGAAGAAACCCTAGGGTTCTTACGGACCTGTTGCACCATCTACTTATTTAAATATTTTTAAGTACGGGACAGATCACTTCTACGTCAAGTAGCAATACTGAGTAAGTAAAGTGGAAGAGAAACTCCATAGTCGGAACTCGGAACCACAATGGGTCAATACTGACCTGAGTGTGGTGCGGATTACTCCTCAGACCATACCACTAACCTAAAGGTAGGAATCACGTGTATATAGCTCGTTGGATCGCCCCATTTATGGTAATATCTCCTATGTAGACACACTTTCTAAACGTGCAGTGGATCTTGTAGAGATCCAAGGTTCGACCCCCAAAAAAGTTGAATAAATCCTCAAGTGGCCTTTCATTAAAAAAAAAAAACTGCGAACAGACTAATTTTCGAGCGGACAAAGAGACACCCTACTCAGCCGTTTCAAGAAGACTATAGTTCCTTCACAAAAACGATTTGATTCTGAGGAGCTGGGTCTACGAAACTACATGGACCTGTTGCAGCCAATATTTTTTAACAAAGGCCTAAGGTTGGCCCTAGTGTCTGCATTAACGACCACTAAAATATGAACCTCTGCATTGTTAACGAAAACGGGAGCAACGCGACACTTGATTGCCACCAGTCCATGGGAAAACATTTCCCAAAGAGCGACTTGTCTGTACCGTTCACGAGAATGAGAATTAGTTGGCCAATTTAGATGAAACAAGGATCAGGAGTTACTTCACGTAAAGCCCTATGTTCCCCTGATAAAACCACACAAATTGGGTGGGTATTTTTGACAAGATGCGTTCACAAATCCACACGCAAATGGTCCAACTTATTAAACTTGTAATAAGTATAATTCAAGGACCCAATATTCCATTTCCTTTGGTTTTTGCAAGCCTATTTTGTGCCTGCGCGGTTCCAAAATTATCTGCGCCGACTCAGATTAAAACAAGAAAATCTCTCTCTGACCCAATAGATAGAACAACATTTTTTGGAAACCACTCGACGGCCGAGACCTCTGACCCAATAACCCCCAATTCACTTTCTTTCTCCATGATGGACAGTCCACAGTCATTTGACCTTCTCTGAGGCACCTTCTCAAAAGTACGCCCCAGCGCTTCTCGCATCTCGCAGAAGGCCATAACGACTCCGCTCTGTCATCAGATCCAATCAGAACAAAACAGAAATATAGTTCCAAAACACATCATCAGCATCTGCATCTCTCTACCCACATTTCGTTGGCCTATCCGAATCCAAAGTATCCATCACGACCAGAGGAAAAGTCAATGTGATTAGTCACGACCTTTTATGGAATTCACATACAGCTCTTCGTTTGCAGATATACGTGGCTGCGTGTTTTGATTTTCCACGAGCACCGAGAGAGATCCTTTACTTTGTCTATTTGCGTACCGTCATTTCCATGTAAATCAGTAGCTATCATCTAAAAAAAAGCCCAACGACGACGACGGGACATGGTCAGAATGGTTCCCATAACCCATTTCCACTTCGCGCTCGCCACAGACGTCACTCAACGGCACACAGACACACACGCGCACACACAATGGGACAGACTCCCGCATTACATATCGCTGAGGGATGCATAATAGGCCTATGCAGATGCTGAACCGCCAGGGGAATAGCCACCAATCTGTGCGCCAATTGAACACACATCGATCCCAGAGCAGAGTCTCTCAGACTCACAATACACAACATACAGAACACGGAGCGAAAGCGATTTAATTGATTGATAACGTCATTTTGCGGTGGCGTAGATACCATTGACTGCATCTTGTCAGATGTAATGGCAGGTTGATCTCTGTCTAGCGCTGGTCCTCGAGTTTGTCGCCGGCCGCATCTAACTGTGGACACGAAATCAATTTCGCATCTCACCGAACGCAACTGTTTCTATCATCCGCTCCGCCACCACCACCATCACCATCATCATCATCATCATCAATGTTTTCGTCGCATGTGGGAGATGTTGCCGTGCTGTTGTAGGAGAGAACGCGCGCGCATATACCTACCAACATTTTGATCCAATTTCGTGAGGCGATCTCCACTTTAGGATCTGCGCGCTGCAGCAAAAACTCGTTCGTGATTTTCAGTTTTCTCCCAAGAAGACCAGGACTACGGGTATCTGGTGGCATGGAAAAACTTTAATTTTAATTGAAGCGGAGCACTTTCGTGGTTCCCACGCCTGATGAGAGTGTGTGTGCCCGCCAGCCGACCAACCAACCGGCCAGGTATATCTAATGAAGTTATGAATCGTGGTGCACAAACACAGTGCATGTGGGAAGATGCGAAGCGTCACATAAATCTTTCGCATTAGGAGGGAAGACAGAGTGGCTGGGCTGCTCTCGCTTAATTTGAGACCTTTGACTTTGCTGCGATGCAGTAGCGCACACACTTGCAGAGCATTGCTACATGTCCAGTCTTCAGACTGTGGAGCCTTGGTCTGTTGTGGATTAGAGTTGCTAATTGAAAATGTCAGCGCTGAAGAAATCCTCTGTTTTGGTTCGAGCGCTCTATTGGTAGTCGGATTACTCACAAACGAACGAGTAGTGGAGGACAACGACGAACGGCTGGTGATGGCTGTTCCTGGTTAAATTTGGAATTTTCCTTAAAAGTAAATTAACCGCCCGAAAAGTTTGTGCAGTTGTTGCGAAACTTTCAAGGAGAAAGTTCTAATCATAACTAACATTAAGTAGGTTTGGATGTTGTTGTCATTAGATGCAATTAGGAGGGGGGTAGGTTTCAGTTTTGCTATCTAACTCCAGCGTGGTTCTCAACTCAACAACCACAAAAACAAAAGAAAAAGCAAGTGAACTCTTCGCGTTAAAGAGAGAGACATCTCTGAGTCTCCACTCTCCAATTATTGCGCAAAGAGAAGAGAACTACAACGAACGCTTTAAGCGTGCAAGTTTTCACAGAAGCTCAAATGTGAAAGGAAACTTTTTGATGGTATAGTTTTAGGAGAGAAATAGCAAAAGCGCTGTAAAGCCTTTTTGGCGTCTGAGCTTTATGAAGAGTAGGCAAGCAGTTGAGGCGAAATTGAATGTGAGGGATGTATGAATCGATTCGTGGTTCAAAGTAACCTCGTCCGTAAAGAAGTAGGTACCTTGTGACAGCATTTTTTACATTTACCAATTAAGACCCACATTAGTCCGTCACGTGCTTGATGTAAGGCTTGTAGATGAATGTTCATCGGTCTGTTCATCCAGATCACTTGCAAACACATTTGCCTAAACGCAAACGAATCATATTTAAAAATTGCATTTAAACCAACGTCTTTTAAGGCAACTTTGCTGAGGCCATCTCCATTTACGGAGAGCACTACAGAGCGACGCTAGCCGATTTCTTTTGGTTCAAATTGAACGATATGGAGGTAGACGACCGATAGACATGTAGTTCCTACAGGATTGAGCTACACGCCACACAGCAGATGCCACGATAGGCATGAACGATTCAAGGGTATGAATATGTCTCGCAAAAGGCGACGGGAATTGCCCACCAAGATCGTGCGATTTGACCGCACTAGACTTTATCTTGTGGCGTTTCCTAAATTCGTAGGTCTATGCCAATTAGCCCATGTCACTAATGCTATCAAATTCAGCCGATTCTAACTGACAGTAGTTTAAAATTTGGCCACTTGGGTCCGAGCCAGAGAGAAGGACATTAAAAAAAATAAATTTCGCTAATACCTCATACACAGCTTGTTTTATTGCGTTTCAACATGAACCCGTCCTTGTTGGAAAGCCCTTTATATATCATAATTAACTTTCTGGATTATATAGTACGAGAAAGATATTTTATTCGTACAAAGTTTCAAACTCGAAATGTTAAACAATACTGACATTACGATGATAGCGAAACTCAAAGAAGTGGGTCTCGGAATTCTGTATGCCTGTCCGCCTGTTTACCTGTTTGTCTGTCTGTCTGTCTGTCTGTTTGCCTGTTTGTCTGTTTGTCTGTATGTCTGTATGTCCCAAGCCCTACAGCCTAAACGGCTGCCCTGATTTGGTTCAAAATTCAGATTTGCAGTTCGGGGGTTGGGGCCACACTGGGCAGACCCAATCTATGCCACACCTAGTAATTTTTTTTCACACACTAAAAAAAAAACTTTGTCTACAGTTTCAACCAGTTATAACTAAAGGGTTTTTCAATAGGGACGCTACAAAAGTAGTGCGACAGGGACAGCAAACGACGCCGAATTTCTTGCCGCTCTTTTGACATTTCTCTTCAGTAAGGTTTGCCATTTCATGATGAAAAGATAATATACGAGCCAACACAACAACGAGTCGAAATTATTAAAATTTACTACCGAAATTCGGAGTCAGTGGCCTCAACGTTAAGAGCCCTACGTCCAATTTATGGTCGTCATAATCGTCGTAGCAGATCAACAATTGAGCGTCTAGTGGAAAAATTTTAATCCACAGGCACAGTACAAAATGCTCCCGTGCCAGTGAGACAAAGAAGTGCCCGTAGTGTCGAGAATATTGCTGCCGCTGAGGGGTCAGTTGAAGAAAGCCCAAATGTGTCTCTCACACGTCGTTCTCAAGCGTTGGGCATCTCTGTGACGTCGTTGTGGCGAATTTTTGCGAAAAGATCTTGGCCTACATCCTTACAAGATTAAATTGACGCAAGAACTGAAGCCGCTTGACCACCAGAAGCGTCGTATGTTCGTGAATTGGGCTGAGCAACAACTTGAAATTGATTCGGATTTCCATCGAAAAATCATCTTCAGCGATGAGGCTCATTTCTGGCTGAATGGCTTCGTCAATAAACAAAATATGTGGTATTGGTCCGGCAGCAATCCACACCTACTCCATGAGTCATCATTGCATCCCGAAAAAATTACGGTTTGGTGTGGTTTATGGCGGCGTCATTGGGCCGTACTTCTTCCGTGATGATCAAGACCGACACGTTACTGTGAAGGGAATCGCTACCGTTCAATGATAACCGAATATTTTTGGCCCCAATTGGATGATATGGACTTGGAGGACATGTGGTTCCAACAGGACGGCGCCACAAGCCACACAGCGAATGTCACAATCATTTTATTGGAAACCAAGTTTGTAGAACGTGTTATCTCACGAAATGGTCCAGTCGTTTGGCCGCCTAGGTCGTGCGATTTGACGCCGTTAGACTATTATCAGTCTATGTAATATGCCAACAAGCCAGCGACGATTGATGAACTTCGTACGAATATCGAACGTGAAATTGCAGCAGTATCAGACCATCGAAAATTGGGTTCAGCGCCTGGACTTCTGCAAGCGTGCCCGTGGTGGCCATGCAAAAGAAATAGAGTTCCATACATAATACAATCGAACGAACTTTCACAGGAATACAGAATTTCATTGATATCCAAAATCGTTTTTGTTTTATTTAAAAAAAACTTTTGTAGCGCTCTTATTGAAAAACCTTTTATGTAGATATGTCAAAAAACTGGGTAAAATTTTTTCTTGAAAATGTTGTCAACTGTTGTTCGTACTTCTTAGCAAGTGAATTAAAAATGAAACCGCAAATTTAAAATTCCGATTTCCCTATCTCTAAGCGGATAAAATGGAGCATCCAAGCACATCCAAGCAAATCTGGCGAAACCTAGATGCCAAAAGGACTCAGAAAATTCTCTCTATTAGTAGAAAGAGAATCAGCTCCGTAGTAGGAGCATTAACAGGACACTGCTTGATACGAAGACACGCTCGCAGACCAGGAACGCCCTACAAAGAATTTTGCAGAAGCTGTATGGATGAGGAGGCAGAGAAAACCGTTCTCCATCTTCTGTGCACCTGCCCAGCTATCGCAAATTTGGGCAAAACATACTTAGGAAAATACTTCTTCGTAGACTTGTCTCTCACAGATACACACAGCATCAGCAAATATATTACCAAGACCAAATGGCTGCAATGATCACTTACATGTTTTCAGTATTAGCAGCTGGTCCCATCAGCTAATATTTAGACGGATTGTTTATGGATGGTTACAGAGGGGAAACTGATTCGGTTACCCCTTCGTTCTTATCCGAAACAATCCCGTCACTCGGTCAGACCCACCTTTTGACCAATTTGAGACACCTAACAATTTGCATAGTAACTAGAACGAGTGATCCAATCAGCACTACTACTACGCCTCGCTTTATCTGCCCTATCCGATAAGTTACCAGAGGGTACAGGCGAGGGTCCAACCGTTACAGTTACCACCCGCCTATCCGAAGGCTAACTGTCGACCGGTCACTTCCTCCTTGACCAACTTTACTAAAAGTCTAGTAAGGCTCGCAAAGAAATGGCCGATCTAACTAATCACAGATACTCACACAACCGGGATACGTCACTTCGGACGAGTTGTCGGAGGATCATAAACGAAGGGTACACTGTTTCGGTCCCCTTCGTATATTCGAAGACATATCGTCTAATTGGGGTCGTCCGAGGTTCACGGGCAAGAGGTAAACTGTTTCAGTTCAGTTCAGGATAAACCACTCCTTTCCCCTCGACGAGACACAGCCATTACTATAAGGCAGCAACAATGAACCCACTATAGCATCTCCAGTCTATTTTATTACTTTCGCCTTCTTTGAAATAAAATAACGAAAGCATTTAATTTAGTTTTAAGTGAATAAAAAATGTTATTACGTAGGTACATAATGCAATGTTTCTATTTTTTTTTTTTTACAAGAAACTTTTTTATTCCTTTACAAAAAACATCTTTAAAATGTAGTTTTTCTACTTTTTAACAGGGCAAAATCTCTTATCATTCTTTCAGTATCGATGGTCTCAATGATTTCCTGCGCTATAGCCATGCTACCCAGATAACATAGCATTAGAGTGCTCATTGTGGACCTTAAATAATTTTTAATAAGCTTAAATTTTGAAAAAACTCTCACAGACTTCACACACAACTTCTAGCGAGAAAAGTGAAAAAGATTATTTTCGAATGCAGTGTGCTGTGTTATAATTTGTGTGTGCTGTACGTACAGGGTTGTCATTTCTGATAAAATGTAGTTGCATACTAGGGAACAGCGTTCATTGGATTTTTTTGTTAGGCAACACAATGAATGTAAACATTGTGAATAAATTTGTAAATAAACTCGTTGGACTGAAAAAAGAATCCTAAAAGTAAGCAACGCAATATTTGTTACTGTTTTCTCTGCGTAATTTTACAAAAACCGCTTCAACGATTTTCATCAAAATACATATTAAACATAATATAAGTATTCTTAATAAGAACCCCTATTTAGTTTTTCTCAAAAAAATCGAATAGTGACGACGTGTTATAAATATTTCTAAAAAATGAGTACCAAAATCTCATTCACATTCACATTTCTACGGTATGTTTTTAAAATAATTACAATGGCCCACTTCGAATGAAAGTACAATAACAGTTACGCAAAAGTTCTTTTTAGCTAATATTACCAACTTCTTTTTTTTCCAATCATATTGTATATACACCCTAAAAATAAACCCAACAAGTTGAAATTCACACAATCAGGCAACTTCCAATAAATTCACTTGCACCAAAAATGTCGACCACCACATGCCACATACCACAGCCACATGGAGCTCACACAATCAAAAACTCCCACTTCATTTGCAGCTACGTCGATCGGGACATTCAGTTTGTAACTGCTTATGCAAGTTCAAAAGCAAGTCCCTGAATTCTTACATAATATATCTATACAAAGATATGAGTTTATCATCTTAAACCAGCAGATCAGAAAACAGAAACTATTGCTACCCCTTTTTGTACTCAAAAAATCTAGCAAAATGTAAGAGCTATTTTTATATTTTATGTACGGTTGCTTCTGAACTATTTACCTATCTACCAATTGACTCAACCAAACTTTTGATGAACAAGAAAGTTTCGTTTGACCCAGTCGTGCACTTTATTTATGAATTACTCTGGTTCCGCCTTTCCATTTATAAGAACCAAATTCAAACGAATGTTTTTTTATTTGTATCTCATCCCATATTGATAATCCCTGTGATCGAATTTTTTTCGAATTTCTGTAGTGAAAAACTCACTGAACAGACCCTAGTACCGAAACTATCTGCGCGGACGCGAGCTCGGGAAGACGCAAAAAGTGATATCAATTCAATTGGCCTGCCACATCTACTGAGCTTCGTTTCGCAGCTACCTACCAGAGCGAGAGGGATTTCCCTGCTCTCTCTCACATGATTCATAATAGATTTAACGATCGTCTTACGTAGAATAATGCTCACTTGGCTGACGCATTTAACTGTCGCAAAAGTGACTAGAAACTATCCTCTAAGGAGATTTCAGCCCTGATTTGTTTAGTGTTTCTCCATTTGACTGATGTCTTATTTGCAACTAATTCGGGGTAGACCTTGACATTAAATTTTTCTTGAAAAATTCTCCACATATGTAGATATGTGCTTGAATAGTAGTTTTGTCAATAAGGCATTCCAAAGTCAATGGACATAGCCGCACTTTAAAGATGCTAAAAAATTCTACCCATTTTATTGTTATTTGACACTTTTTCGAGAGTCTGTCACAATTTTTTGCTATTTTGGCCTTTTTTTAGTTGGAGAAAGCGCTTCAAAATTTTTGTCAAATACTATTATTTCCAAACAAAAACCTTTTAAATGTAAAGCCGTTTTAAGCGAACTAATATTTGTCAAATATTGTTCAAAAATTCTAAATAAGTTATTGTGCTTTTTATTGGCCCTCTTTCTTGCGACTTTTCAGAATTCTGCAACAGTGACACAGTTTGTGCATGGAAAACAAAATCAGCTGCTATAAACTTCTTACCCCCCGTAATAATAAACAAAAATGTCCACAATTTGAGTGCATTTCATTTTCATTACTTAAATCGAAATTCAGTCAAAATAAATTGATTCATCTTACTGGTGTATTTATAAACAAAAAAAGAACAAAGTCCACCACACACTTTTAAATACCTACAAATATATTATTTAAATTTAAAAAAGCGAAAAGTCTTCGAATATTTATGTACAATCAGGTTATTTTTTGTTTATCTCTTACCTTGAACGGCGAAATTGTTGTTATAAAAAAAATCTCGCAAAAAACAAAACAACCATTTCGTCACCAACTCGTTTGGATATACTATATTTTTTTTTTGTACAAATAAATATACCCCTAACTTACGCAGTCAAATATTTCAAAAATAATGTGACGTATACGTAATGTAGTGGGCGTGAGCGAGGTGTGACAAAATAATGCAAACAAATCTTCCCATACCACAAGTTCTTGACTTGAGAGAACAGAAAGTCGCTTGTATACTTAAAAATAAAGTCCGCAGCAGATAGAGGGTGGATGTGCTAATGCTAAAGGCACAATGCGATTAGTTTTAATTTAATTCAACTATGCCGAAGGTGATTTATTATTAGATTGTGCAGGGGGCATGCAGCACGCTTTGATTATATACGAAATCAAAACGTGTGTTCGAAAATACATTCGATACATCTCGTCTTAAATAAGTTACTTTCGAAATTGATTTTCTGAATTGGTTCTCTCTGTGGATTCTGAAAATAACCAGGATTTTTGTAATTAGAAATCTGCCCGTTAAGCTTGCACTAGGTTGTAATTTTAAATGCAGTTCATTCGGAGAAACAATTGTGTTCCTACTGGAATCAACATGACTGCGGAAAAAATAAAGGGAAATGCCACAATATGCCCTTGAGCCTGATGCCAATCCATCAGTTCATCAAAACCCCTGTCAGTTGTCTATCTATCTGGGAGGAGTCCGACAACTTCTTCCAAATCCAGTTTTCTCTGTTCGCCCTGCTAATAGAACAATAAGCATTATCCACTTTAAAATTAAATTCAATTGTAAGAAATACCACACAGAATTCCAGCCAAGCCAACTATATATACGATCTGTCACTTGTAACTGGAAAGTTTAATCAACTAGCTGACGTCTTTGCTAGGCAATTACTCGTAAGTTGTAAGCAAAACTGCAGAATCGGTAAAGTCGTCTGGCACAACAGCTAGCATGTGGCATATATTACGAAGCGTGAAAAACCCTCTCCACAACTACATTTCCAAGTACGTATTTACAAACGAGTAACTGGAATCGCGTTTTTATTGTTTATCACCTCCAGATAGACTCATATATCACGAGCAAGACGCAAACAAACTGCAGCGCTGTAATGAAATTATGCGATTGCGCTTTTGGATTGGATTATCTAATAGGTTTATCTGTGTGCTTTTCCCCGCTCATTCATAATCGTTTTGAGTGGTTTTGAAGTGAGGCTTCACTGGTGATTAGGTTGCGGGATCATTATTGTTAGAAACCCCCAAACAAGTTACCGACCACGATCAAGACCAATTGATTAGATAAAATAAACTAAAATTGGTCATGCTAAATTGTGGATCGTACTTCATTTTCGGGGCAAAGCAAAAAGCTGATTGTTAGCTCAAAAATATGGATAAAGGTCCTAGCTCCCATAGTTATAATTTTGGTTTTGAATTGCCTCAGAATTTTTTTGGTTTATGGCGAGAAAAAAAATACATTTTGGTCAAAAACGCCCCCAAAAAGTAGAAGTGGCAAGAACTGATATAACCCAAAGCCTTTTTGGGGTCTGCAGAAACATTTGGAAAAAAGTTTCATTCCAATCTGTCCAGTAGTTCCTTAGTCAGAAGACCCCCTAGGCCTAGATTTTTGTTATATGTGTAGGTATATGCAAAGATGATAGAAAGCGCAGCCAGTTCATAAACTAATTTTATTTTAATTTTATTTATTTATTAAAATTTGTATTAAACTTTGGCTATAAATGGATTTCAAGTCTAAAGTAAAAGATATTTTCCAACTCAAAAAATAAATAAATAAACTAAATTTAGGTATTTAAAAACAGTATTATAAATGGAGGTATATAGACAACAAACCATCGTGGCGAAGCTCAACACCGCACCATCTATGATCACATTTTGAGCTACCCCGACAAGCCTACTATACCTAAAGTGCACTAAAAGCACGGTATCTATCTAATCTACCCATTTTTTTGTTCGCTCTTACTTGGAATACATATCTGTGGTTTGGTGTCCCCACTACTGTAAGTACTCAAGTTGCAGCTGAGCCCCTTGAAAACGATAGCTCAGCGAATACCGAGGGTAAATCCAGTGACGAGTGGACGATCACATGGGCAATCACCTTCAAAGATGACTCGTTTCGGCAACAATCGTCTGAGTCACAAAAGTATCAGAAAACAATTAGAGTTGAAAAGAAGACAGACAACCAGGCAGACAAGTTGACAGACAAACATACAAACCGCAGCCAGAAAATTATATTTCCTTACAAAACTTCCACTTCCAACTTAATGGCCAAGGCATGCCAACCTGTCACCTAATTTAAAATAATTTTTGGAAATTTTATTACTCTTATTGAGAGAGATACCCCTACATCAGCTTTATAGCTTATTAACAAATTTATAAAGACCAAACCAACTGACCTAAAACGAGAGAAAACAAAAAATTATCCACACAAATTGTCATCGATTGCGGGGGGGACGGAGGGAGGGCTAACTTCATCCGAGTCTCCATTTCGTCCTGCAAATTGCAATGCACCAGCACATGAAACTATTTCTGGTGGAGGTTTTTGCAGCAGATCTTGGCCTAGTTAACCGAATCACCTCACACAAAATCCAATGAATACGAAATTCGCTGCAATCCGTGCAACAATTTATCGAGGCCAGGTAGCCATAGCCACACAATACTGTGTTGTGCTGTGTTGACCATTTGTTTCGTCCTGTTGCCACTCCCACCCCGGCCTGCAGTCTGATTAATGTTGCCTTGAATGTTCGATTCTTTTTTTTATTGTTCTTCCTATGCAGTGCCTACGTCATGTGATTCGAATTTCCCCAAATCATCCGTACAATCACAAATCCCCAGCCGATAGGGCAACAAAACCGATTTAGATAGAACCAAGTTTTTCGACATTGAGCAGCGTGTCTCTCTGACACAAATCCCAGATAATCATTACGTTAAGTAAGCGATCGCCCGAGGCGGCCCGGCAAATCCATAATTAAACGAGCAACTTTGCGATAAGGCGAGTATCGCTCGGGACTTGGAACAAATAGAAAACCCAAGCACCTCGTCAGAGAGCGCGCGAGGTGCAATCAATTCGATGGAATAAATTATTTTATTGTTTTTGAAAAAGAATTCTGATTTCCTGACGGCACTTTATTAATTATGGCTTCACTGGGAGGGGATTAGGTGTGCGCGCGATAAAAGTCCGTTCAACTATAGGTGGTGGCTGTGTGTATCTGGGTCTCGGCGAAGGTGAAGTTAATCCGAGAATAAATTTGCCGAACTAATAAATTCGCAAATGGGGTATAGAGCAATGATACTGTTTCCTTTGGTCTGTTCAGTGCTCGCCGCAGAACGATGATGAATGCTCTCGATATCCGACTTCACTCGCATCCTTGCACATCTCGCTTGGGTTTTTGGCTTTACAATTTGGCATTCCGGGTGCAAAGCAGTGCACGTTGCCTGTAATAAGCGGTTGAGGTTAGCTCAAATGGTGGTCACGCTGATGATGGTGGTGGTGTTGGACTTTGTTACGGTTGTGTGTTGGGGTGTACAAGACTTCAGGTATAGAGCGCTGCTGTCGGTCTTAATTCGATTTTTTGTTCTCTCTCCATTCAGTTCCTGCTGCACTTGGTATATGGGCAGAGGATGTTGGTTTGTGAATATTGTGTGTGTGGTGGCACAAAGCAGTCGGATGAAAAACGTTTAAACATCTTTTTGTTAACGGTTTCCTGTTTGACCACCTAACATGCTGTGCATCTGTGGCTGCGATATTGAACGGCATTCCCCCGTGCAAATGTTAATCAATTTAGCGCAAGGCTCTTGGTGGGGGTGTACCTATCATACTCGCCCTTTGTTGTGGACAAGGGGTACTACAACTGGTCAGGGTTAGTTCTGCCATAAAATCAGCAACTCAAGGAGACAAAATGCAACTCTAATGTACGCTAAGAAAAGCTGATCAAAGTCACAGAGAGAGTAGAAGACCATTGTCCTTTATGGGCCCTTTGAATTTCTATGTAATCACCTGTCCTTGTGCGTAACCCTTTTTTTTGCAATCTCTATCAAACAGATTTGAAAACCCAAAGAGGATGAAAGCTCTAAAGGACTGAATTGCAAAGTTTGGGGAATAAAGCTTGAGTTTCACGTGAATTCGGTATCAAACGGGCACTACAAAAATGTAATACCTTAGGGAGGGTACCCGCCTGGCTGGGTCCATTGTTATCATGCAATTTTAAACTTCTTTAGGGGCTTTCAGTTTGAGGGAAAAAGTTTGATGTGTAGGTATTTGCTTTTGATTTTTAGGCTGCTTACTATGATTATTATCAAATTTCTTAACCTGCAGCAAGTTAGTTGTTTTGGAGAGCCAAAAAGTTTAGCCACTAGTTCCCAGTTGATTCCAATGACACGGGATTGATAATGGCAAATTATTCTTTTTGTAAATTAAGCATTATTTTATTAGATAAGGTAGGCGGTATGAAAGCAACTCCGCGACGACTAATAGACTTTTTATGTTGACTTCCCCCACCCGAGGTAAAAGGGTCGACAAAAATATTATCTGTGTCTTCGAATTTTGAAACGATCAGATCCAAAGATTTAGACAATCAATTTATTTGCGTTCCCAGGACGATAAACACTGGCAGTGAACAAAGTGAAAGTGGAATCAATTTGAATACATAATTATAAAGAAATGGAAGACACAACCGTATACGTCATTGTCGCGAGACAAAGAACGTTGTATCAAAAACTGGAGAATCTCAAGACCAACATTGGGAAGAACTCTTCAGTCAGAAAGACACCGGCACATGTAGCGGAACGCTTAAAGATAACAATTTAATCTGGACTGAATTTGATGGAAATCACAAAAATATCAAAGACATAGGGTGCGACAAGAAAACTTGCTGATTTTGAAAGGAAATAAAACCAAAAGTAGTGGACATACCGTTACAAAACTTGTTTATTCTTGTTACAAACAATCTGAATTTTTCATTACATGGTTTTAAAGATGATATCGGACAAGTGATGGCCTCCGTTTGCGATACACTGAGATACCCGATTTTCGAAGCTCCTCTGAACTCTTTGAAGCATATCGATGGGTATGTTCGCTATTGCTTCACGAATGTTGTCCTTCAGATGATTTAACGTTCGAGGCCGATCGGTAACCCCATAAAAAAAAATCGCACGGAGCCAAATCAGGTGAGCGCGCCGGCCACGTAAGGTCGCCCCTCAAGGAGATTAGACGATCGGGGAAATGTTCCCTCAAAATATCCATCGATGCTCGTGCTGTGTGGGCCGTGGCTCCATCTTGTTGAAACCACACATCACCAAGGTCCAGTTCATCGAGTTTTGGGATGAAAAATTCTTCAATCATCTCTCTGTAGCGAGCTGCATTCACCGTAACAGTGCGTTCGTTTTCTACGAAAAAGTAAGGACTAACTATCTCTATACTCTCGAAACAGTACACCATACGGTGACACGTTCACAATGCAGTGGCGTCTGATAAATTTCACGTGGATTGCGATCACTCCAATATCGCCTGCGGTATGGATGTTGAAGCTAGTACGGAAAGCACGTTGAGTGGAAATCATAGAAGGACAGTTTTAAAATTAAGCCTCGCAGGCAAATGCGCGTTGCTCTTTCGTCCAATGCATGATGTCGATTGACTGTGGCGTAGATGAAACTCAGGAAGTCCCCTAAACAATGAGACACTCTCCACCCACTTCCGACCACCCGCCCCCCCTTGACGCCAAAAACAAATCAGCAAGTTTTCTTGCCGCACCCTGTACCAAAAAAGGATTCTTATTGGACAGTGGCAAAACCTTACGGAACTGCATGAACAATTCATGTCCGAAGCCTTTACCAAGGATGACCATCACGAATACGAAGCTACAAGGCAATACGAAGAGATACAGAAAATGCTATATAAGTGTCTCTATAGAAAGGCATCCAGAACTTCAGCACTACACTTCGACGGCGCCCATTGGGCCGATATCATCTTCTCGACGTGATCAATAAAATTCTAAAGGTTCAAATAAACATATTCAAAAAACAGAATCTAAGTTTTTCATTTTGGCCTACCTTGTATATGTTGAAAACCAATCGGTACAACCAGGAGACAAAATTTTCGGTTCTACAGACATATTTTAAACTATATTTCAAGAATAAATCGAGCTTTTGTTGAAGCTCAGGAAAATTACACATTCTGGTTAGAAAGTTTTCAGCGTAAATTTTAAAGGCCCCTGTACCTTTTTGAGTCAAAGGACAGGCGTTTTTTTAAGTTTAGAGTAAATAAGGTAGGAAGTGGGGCTCTAGGTTAGGTTAGGTTGATGGGTGGATGCTGCAGAGTAACCCTGCAGCATCCCACTTAGGTCCTTGTGGACCCATTGTAATGCCCTTGTTGAGGGGTTAGCCGATGTCGTTGGCGATGAAGTTTTCTCCCTCACGTTACTCGACTTTGTCCAGCCATCCTGATAAGTTTATGAACCTGCAAAGATCAGATAAAGAGACATTCGAAAGTTCATATACGTCTTGGAAGTAGTATCTACCAAGTGTTCTATATCTCAAGTGACAAAGACTGGGGCATTGACAGAGGAAGTGAGGTGTATCCTCGTGTACCTCTTCGTCTTCACACCCCTACATATGTCATCATTCTTGAGTTTCAGTTTCATTGTATGGTTTCTTAGGAAGTTGTGACCTGTTAGGGCCCCTACCAGTTTATACATCGACGTTCTGTCAAACTGCATGAGTTTGCTAGTCCGACTTGGATTGTTTTCCGGCCATAGCTTCCTTGATATTTCGCAGGTAGTTAATTCTTTCCACCTGTTGTTGGCTTTCATTCGGATCTTATCTTCCAACCTCTCTCTGAGATTACAGAGTGGTGGCCTGATAAATTTGATCGCACGATCTTGATCCATAGTGGGGCTCTAACTAATGGTATACTTTTGAAATTTGGACATGTCTCAAAAGCGGTCCATCGATTGTAACAAAAATTTCTAAGGGTCACTCAAACTCAAATTTTTCTCTATATTATTGTACAAACAATTTTTGAAAAAAGTAATTTTTTTAAAGATTTGGTTTTCTTTAGTTTTGACCAAAATGCATTATGTATTTGCGTCCTTAATTTTCAACATATCTCGAAAACGGTCGATACGATTTTAACAAAAATTCATTTCTAAGGTAATTATGGTTATTCTAACTTAATGCCAGACTCGGTTTTTCTCGGCATTATCGTAAAATAAAATTTTGGAAAAAGTAATTTTTGAAAAATTTTGTTTTCTTTAGTTTGAAGAAGGCAATAACGATTTTGACCAAAATGCATACTTAGATTAAAATTTATGTTTTCAAAATTATTAAGTCCTTAATTTTCATTTCGAATTTTACAGAAAAGGCTCATTTTATAAACTGCTCGAAAACCCCATTTTCGATTTGGATAAAACTTTAAAAACCAAGTAATGCATTATTTTACAAAAACCGCTCTAACAATTTTGATTAAAATGCATTTTAGGGAAAATAAAATATTTCTAATTAGGATTCCATTCTTAGTTTTTCTAAAAAAAATTATAATAAATTCGATTTTTAACCCTTTACCGCATACGAAGCCATTTATGGTTTTGCATTTTCGTGACGTATTTTTACTTCCCCTGTGATTCGAAATCAACAAGTTGCAACGCGATTCGTTAGCGTAACCTATCTATCACACACAACGATAAGTATTCTAGGTATCTGCCAAACAACGACGGCAAGAATGTTCATGTTTGCAATTCAGTCTACCGATCAAGTGCATGCAAGAAAGTGCAGGAAAAATTTTTCAAATTTTTTGATTTTGTTTTTAATTATTTATTGTTATGAAATATGATGCATCTTTTTCAATCATCTAATGTGCCAAAAAATTCAACTAATGAACGTCAATATTTCCATTTTCAGTTAATGAATGTAACGCTTAATGCATACGAAGCCATATATGGCTTAGTTTTTTATTTTTTAAACAAAATAGTTTTTTTAAGTTTTTTTAATAAAAATTGTTTAGTAATAGCAGAATAAAGCTAAAACAATCGATTGTTATTTTTTTTGTTTATTCGGAAAGTTTCATGCAGTAGAGGGTTAACTTTATTGATTTTGTAGTAAGATATTCTATTCGTACATAATTTTGAACTCGAGATTTTGATCAATTCTGGACATTAGGATGATAGAGGAACTCAAGAAAGTGGGTCGCAAAATTATGTCCACGTGTCTGTATGCTCCTGAGGCCTTCAGCTTAAACAGCTGCCCGGAGTTGGTTCATTCTTCGGATTTGGAGTTTTTGGGCTTACAATTCGGGGCCATTTTTTTGGCACATTATTCCCATTATTAACGTTACTTCCCATACAACGGTTTCAAACAAGTTTGATTTTTTGCAAACGGCTCAAACGATTTTAACTAAAATTGATATATATCGAAAATCGGCCTTATCTCAAAAACGGTCTATACGAATGTTACAAAAATCCATTCCTAATGTAAGATGGTCACTCCTTACATGATAGCAAACTCAGTTTTTGTTTCTAAATTTTAGCATAGTAAATTTTTGAAATAAAGGCATTTAAGCATTTTTTTTGTTTATTTGAAAACGCACACCAATTTCGACTAAAATGCAAACTTGCAGTTAAATTTTTATTTTCAAAATTATTGCGTACTTAATTTATTCATTTGAATAACCAAAAACGGTCCTTTTATAAATGTTTCATATCTCGAAACCCCCATTAGGTGCATATTTTAAGGGAACTCGAAAAACCAAGTAATGCTTACATCCTAAACATTCATCCTCACCATAACTTTACTAAAACGACTGACGAAATTCATATATTTTAGGTGAGATAACAAAAGACTTCTAAATACGATCCCTTACTTAGTTTTTCTTAAAAAAAAATGCAAATGTACTACTCAAATCCCCATCTGCGTTTACATACGGTATATTTTTGTTTATCTCAATGCCTCAATTTTAATCAAAATACAACAGCAACAACGCGAAACTTCATTTTAGCAACCACCTACAACTTACACGATTGAAAACACTTTATTGGTACTCCGACTGTCATACACTTTAATCAGCCTGTTTTTGAATTCAAAAAAAACAATGACTCCTCGGACTATCATTCTCCTCTGCTTACAAGTTAGTGCTATGGTTCATGTGTAACGGTTTTTGAAAGGTGAAAAGTCGTTTTAAAAATAGTCGTTGGGAGTTGTTTAAAATATACGTATTTATTGGTAGGCTTAGGGCCACAATGGGTAGAGCGAAATGTCAAAAGAAAAAAATGTAACCTGGTTTACTTCCTTGAAGAGTCCTGATCGAAGTATTCTTCAACCGAGCTTAGAAGCAAGTGCATTGGTTCATGTTTTGCTGCCGCAATAGAAAGGAGGTCGTATCAAAAATATTGTTTTTAACTCGCGTCGTAAACACCGTCAAAAAAAACTGATGGAATTATTTCCCCCTCTGCTTACAAGAGTAGGAGGCCTTCGGTACGACTTCCTACTTTTTAGGGTCCTTTACATATCAACCATCCGCCATTTTAAACATTCCTACACCAGTTATAAAAAATGCAGTCTCCTTGATGGCTTGTGATCTCAAAAGTTCTACGGTCCATGTCAATTTGGCTAATTTTTGTTAGCCATGATGAAACAGTTTATGTTTGCCTGTGATCCAAGTGGCATAGGTTTGCGCTTCATTCGCTTCATTGACCATTGACCATAAACCACATAGTGACAGACTTTCCCTTAAGTACCTACTTCGAAAAAGATGTGTAGCTTTGCACTGCGATGGAGCGGTATTCGACTTCGAGTGCTGAAGGGATTGGATTTAGATTTTTTGCTTATTGTAAATGAGTCAATTAGTCAATTGGTGAATCGGATTTAGAGTGGTTTAAGCTATCGCAGCTGAAGTAGGGAGGGGGAATTTCGGATGTAGCTGCAATCGGACCGCTGTGAGTGGCAGGCAATCGCGGGATTTTATTTGCCTAATGGGGATTGCAGTTTCTAGTAGGAATTGGCAAGCGTTCATCAATCTCCTTTGATTTTTTTATGCAAACCTTATTAGGGACTTTTCACGAGTGTGTCTGCCCTATTCCTTGATACAAGTGGCGCACTTTCTGATTGCAAACTGATTTTAATAGCACAACGGTGTAAAAGTTACAGCAAGTTTTATTTCTGTTCTTTAATCACTAGGCTAGTTTAGGTGTCCTTTCATCTCAATGCACCGAAGGTAAGCTCTTCCTCTGTCACGTTGATTCATCTGAAATAGACAAAGACTTCATTTTCAATCACGCCTTTGTTTCAATGGATGACGAGTCTATATTTTCCAACTACAATACCCATTAGTCAATAAAATCCCATTGCTCACTGCCACCCACGTAGAGAGCGGTCCAATCTCAGCTATCTGCTCAATATTTCAAATATATAAAAATCTTCCAAAAACACAAAATTTCCGTCGCCCTACAGCCATTTTAAACTAACAAACTTGGGTATTTACGTTCTTCCTCACGCCGCCTCAAGCTCTAGACCGAGTGATGCATTTGACAGAAAACCTAAAATCCCAGTAAAAATATCAACATTTCAGCACAGTTACCTAAGCAGCACAAAACTAAGTACCACTTAAGCAAATAAGAACGAAAACCCTAATTCACATCATGGCCACAGGCTGCGCGACATACCTCACCATCATTCCACGTTAACCAATCTTCAGCATCATACCCTGGACGAGTAAAAGCCCATAGTTATCTGTATCTCACACACAGGCCAAACATCATTTTTTCGGCTGCCATAAACATAACACAGACAAATGAACGAACGCGCCCTATACGCTACACCCCATGATGAGCGTAGCAGGAAAGGGGAGCCCCAAACCCAAACCGTCATCATCAGCTCCCATTCTTTCCCAACCTACCGCACCGGCATTATATGATGAGCTACATGTTTTGATAGCATTGAGATCAAGAGCACGTTTTTATGTTGGCCTAGGTTCGGGTCGGTCGGACTCTTGTTTACATGTTTGCTGGCGGCCCCCCCTCCACTTGCCTTACCTGTTGTATCTGAAATAGACATGGATTGGAATGGCTCTTGCGCACTGTCGCACTCGCACTCTGTCCGATGCTCCATCTAAGTCGTGTTGCGGTACATTTCTACTCATTCAACAAGCGAGTGTATCAACATGTTGGGGTACATTGAGACAACCTGCTTGGCTTCGTGGCCATGTTGAGAGGAGTTGCAAAGGCAGCCGCTTGCTTAGTGTTTGCTTGACTTCCACGTTGAACGGTGGCGGTGGACTAAATAGCATATGGCGCGCTGGGGAATTTTGTCCCATCAACGTTGACGTAGTTCTACGTTCTAGATACTTTTGTTTTCATTTTATAAATGATCGGCAATTCTCCGTCGACAGTCAGTCAACGTCGGACCGCAGTTACAATCGCAGAGAATCGAGCTTGCAGCAAGTGAGTGCAGAATCACTGCACACTGCAACTATTCGTCGTGTCGTTCTTGCTTCTTTTTTTTGGTGTCTGTGCTGCTCGCTAGCAGTGGTGCATTGCATTCAATTAAATTCAATTTACGGTGCGTTAAATTGTGAGGAGCGCGCGTTCTTGAGGCAAAATCCCACTTGAGTATAAAAATGTAAAAAAAAAAACCAAAACCTCTGCACATATCGAAAGATGCACGAAAATAACAACAAAATACAGATAAATAAAAGCCGCGTGTTGCTTTCGTGTTGTGAATTTATTTATATACCGAGTGTAAAAATAAATTTGCACCGTAGTTTTAGTTTGAGTGCGGCTCGACGTAAATTAATATTCAAATGGGAAACCGTACTACAGGGCGAGCCCCCGCCCGCCAGAGATCAAAAAATGGACCGCTGCCTACGATCGCGCCTTCATTCATATTTCAGACGCGTAGAAGTTCCTATCAACTGAAATGTTTGCCCAATAAATCGAATAGTAAACAAATCCATTGAATCGACTCACAACGTCTTCCCCCCCTTCTTCACAATGAATCTTAAAGTCAGACGACAGACAAACCGGTCTGGTGTCTTGTGTCTGGTATTGGTGACTGATTTTTTTTTTTTGATGTTATTCCAATTAAATTGCACAATTATAAGTGTGGACTAGTTTTGTGTGTGTACTTGCTGTAACCAGATATTTCTTTCTCTTCGGCGGTGAGATAGCGAAGTCTAGGAGCTGCAAAGCATCAGAACGAGTTTGATTCGTACAGTCGCATGGTACTCGTCCGTTCTGGTCGCGCTACATGCCAATGGGTATGGAGTGGTTGTCCAGGCGCCCTTGAGGAGGAGTGGTGTAGTTTGAAAGTGATCGTGCATTTGATATGCATAGTTGGGAAACGGTATAGTGACAGGTGCGAATTGTGGCGGCCAGTTGGTAGGTTTTCCGGGCTTTTACATCCGTCGAAGTATGATCAAGCTAAGGCCTATCTTTGGAAACCTCTTGGCGAATTTGTTTATAGATACCTTGTTTCCTAAGAGATTAATAAGTTTAAAGTTCCAAAGGAGTGAAACTGTGCTGGGGTCTGTTCAAAACTTTCCACCAACTCTGCTCTTACCTTTGCATTATTGACAAAATTTCGAGTTCATCGGCGACTTGCTCGTCTAAAAATGAGCTGTGACAGTGAAGTCCAAAAATGACAAAAAGTTCCTTAAACCTTTTTGAAACGAGCAATAGTGACTGACTGAGAAATTACTGTCATTTTGACAGGCTGCACCAATTATCCAAGGTTTGCGGAGATATGTTCATCAAAAGCTACTATTGGAGTGACACTTTGGACCAAGAAAAAGAAACGAAGCTCTATTTCTAAAAAAAAGTGACTGTCAAATGTTTAGAGTAAAATTCACTATTTGTAAGAAATTTCTTCAGAATCCGATTGGGAAGAATTTTTCCCTAAGCAGTTTTGGCAGAATTTGTTCTGAAGAGTTTTCGAAAGAAGAAAAAAATCTGTCAAAATTCTTTAAGAACGTTTGGTTCAAAATCTCCGAAAGTGTATGGATGTTGCAGTTACTCGGTAAAAATAGTTCCGTTCAACAAAAGGCGAAAAGACGGACGTTTCAAAAAATTATTATCTGCAAAGAAGTGGAAAAGTTTTAAACACAAGCAAATCAGTTCTGGGATCAACTTCATATGATAAAAACTAACAACTCCATTTAGCCACCTACCTTTAAACTGAGTCTTAATTGCCTCACGCTCGGCTTTAAAATGTGGCGAATATGGTTCAAAGAGTATCTACAACTCTTTGCGTTTCAGATTTTTGGACAGATTTGTCAAGACAACTAATCGATTTTACTGCAATACTCGTGACGTGTCCGTGGACCTTGCTAAACCATATTTTGATGCGCATCTTTTAAAAGCCAAAGTACAGTCTTTTTAAGAATAGTTTTAACGAAAAAGAAGGGTTAAATCGTGACTAGAAAAAGAGGCACGAATTGAAGAACTAAACGGGCAAATACAGTCCGACACTCATGGAAACAGTCTAAAAGTGTTTAAGCCCAAGTCTTTGATCAAATAATAATCGTATAGAATTTACTGGCCCGTTGCCTGGCGTTCTTATTTTTTTAATCAAACTAATTTTCAAGTCGTGAATGAAATCAAGAAGTGAATATTTTTGGGGAGATTAAAATCAAAATATTTTAAACTAACCAGTTGAACGGTAATCTCCGGTTCGGCGAGCGAGCATTAATATCTCAGCCAAAAGAGCAATAAACCGGTCATAGCGGGAATCAAACTGAGCGTAAGAACCTTGAGCGAGAGTGTTGACAGGTAAATGCAATTTTGACAAGTCACTGAATTGCAATATAAATTCATACACGATGTATGAGTTATTGACTGTTGATGTGTGACGTAAAACACGGCAAGAAGAAGGGAGCATCTGAAAATGTTGGCTTTTAATAAGCATTAGCTTTATTTTTTGTCGCCGCAATTCAGCTGTCAATATTAAGTCGCAGTTTGTGTTTTCAAGTAAAATTGTAGCAAATTGCGGCTTGAATTCGTTTTTTCATAGAAGGCTTAACTTCTTTTTCGTTTAAACTTTTCTTGAAGATGACTGTACTGTAGCTTTCAAAAGACGAGCATCAAAATAGGTTTCGGTCATGTTCACGGAACACGTCGCGATCATATCGGGAAGAGTGCAGGCCACTTAATCGTTCAACACTTAAGTAGTAACCAATTAATATAAAATCTACCTTCAAAAAGAAGATTCAAACTTGTTGTTGTTTTTTTTTTTTGACAAAATTAAAATCGATCAGTTTGCGGCTTCAAATTGTTTGGCTTTGGAAAACTTTTTCTCCAACTTTTGTTCGTGAGGTCGTATGGCCCGTTTTCAGTCGCCCTTGTGGGGGTGGATTAGTCAGAAATGCCAGACTCAACAATAATAAAGCTAAATATTAGATGCGTTGAAAGACATAAAATTTCGAATCAAAAATTCAGAAAAACTTTAATTTTTAAAAAGATAGAATTGTTTTTTTAAGCTTAAAATTACAATTTCGAACTATTAACATTTTTTTTAAATTCAGATTATCCGTTAATTGACAAAATACTACCAACTTTACTTTGTCTTAGAAAGCACAATATCTGGAACATGAAAAGTCAAAAAGACTTCAGTCGCGTTTTTCTCCTGCGAAAAATCAATTGGTAATAAATATTGCTTAGAACTTCGAATTACCCCCTGGCTCTTTATCTCGGGGTAAGTGGAGGTGTTTTCATTGTCAGACTTGATCTCGGTATTTCCTTTCGGCTTCCAAATCACTGTATCGTGCTCCAACGTTCATCGCTCTAATGGCGATTAAAGAAATCCTACCTTGGCAAAAGATACCCGCATTTTTTCAGATAGCCAAGCAGCTATCAAGTCGTCTGATTTCATCTCAAATAATTCGAAAGTAGCTCTGGAGAGCCGATCGTCGCTTTCGTAGATAACAGTTTTATATTTACCTTTTCATATGTTTTTTTTTTCTACTTTAATGACATTTGTGATCTTGTTAACACCGATATTTCAAGTCTACTACTCAAATTGGTTTTTCGGGCACGGATAAGAGGCTTCTTATCACAATGGACCCTTTTTTAAAGCTTCTGACCGGCCATAGCGATGGAGAGGCACGTCGATCTTTTATGCGAAAAGCGTCAGAAGATTTAAGAATAGGTACAACTTTTACAACGGACCTACCTAACTTAAATAGAATTTAATATCAATACAGTAAGCATGACAGACATGTCCCGCTGTAAAAAAAAAAAGTATAATTCTAACTCGTCAGCGCCATAGAAAGTTATCTTTCTTTGCCAGCTAGCCAAGCAAGAATGTGAATGAATATTTGAGAGCAAAGTGATCTTCATTATAGGCAGCGAATCAAGCTTAAGTGACGCCTAAAATTTAAACCAAGTACCGTGAAAGCTGTGAAACAGCAAACAGTTTCTGTATGTTATCACTGTATTTTGCTCATCGTTTTATTTTATTTTGAGCATCAAATCAGATTCCCCTTTTCACTCTTAGCAACTCTCCGCGAAATGATTTTTTTTTAAAACCAACCTGGTCGCACTGAAAATGAACAAATGGTTGATTTATTCAGATTTCCGTTTTCACTCTTGGCGAAATTATTTTTTAAAACCAAGCTTATCACACTGAAAATGAGCAAATGATTGACCGGGAGAGAATTTAGAAAAACCAACCCATCGCGTCAGACTTATTTCCGTCGACTTTTGACGTAAAAAAAGTGGTTAGCACATTTGAAATTCTACTATAAAAGCGATGATAACGATATCAGGGGACAAAAACTTGCTGATGCAACTCAAATACTATTACTTATGTATATGTATATCTAAAATTAAAATACCACATATAATAGGTAAAGCGTCAACGAATCTATGTAGCTCAGTTGGGGTTGAGTTGTCGCACCAGAGATGAAGTGAGGTACATTGTCATTTTGGGACATGTGAAAACCATCAATCGGTACTTCACTTGACTTGGTCTCAATTGATAGTGCTTTTCGTTGACAACCTTGCTTCTCACAACCATTCGTTTTGTGTTTTTCATTTTTAGGCCGTATGAAAGGGACCTACAGTTTAATACCGAGTCCAAACGGCTAATTGAGAAGCTCTTTCATGACAGTTATCAGTTATACTCTCGGATGTTTGTCAGACGTTCGCGAGAGGTGGCGCTGTGGAAAACAAAAACATAAGTTGGAATTTGGGTTTTCTCGGGAAATTTGTTTCATAAAATAATCAATTTCAACTCAATGGTCGACGAAATATCTTGAAAAAGTGTACACAGTTTGAAAATCATCAACGTGCCAAAAACTTCTGATGAGAAAGTCAAGTAAATGAAAGACGCAAGTCGCTGTAAGCATTCCCGCAACTAAATATTCAAATCACGTCAAAAATTTTATCGTGAATTTTTCACCTTCCTTGCCAAGCCCAAGACCGATAAAAACAACTTTTTAGCGAGCACTGCAGTCATGTTCACGTCCTCTATCCGATCATTTCTGGAACACCTACACCCACATTTGTCAACGTCTTTACAGATTTACAACAAAAAACATGTGCCGTCACACAAAACAGGCGATAAAAAGATTCCCCATACTCACTTTATTTTTTATTGTGTGATAAGGTAAAATATACGCGTCCATGCAGTGTTTACTGTTTTACATGTCAGCTGTTTTTTTTTATATTTTAAGTGGTTTGAAAAAAAAATTCCATATCCCAAATGATCGCCAACAGAAATCAGTAACAGGAAGCAAACCAATTTTTACCCTCCAGATAAGAAACAAGTCTGTAAAAGGGAAAATCCACTGACAAACCAACGCACGCTTAGAACTGGGAATTTTCTGCTTCGATAAAGAGAAATTTTTGCGATACGATCTTTGATACTAAGGCTGTGGAAGACTATTGATAAATTAGCTGAACACACTTGACTTTGACTGTTGGCAGTCAATAGATATCTGGAGCCCACTTACTATTGTCGAATATATTTCGTCTGAATGAAGGTACTGTTATCACTAGGAGATGGAATGTAACATTTTTGAAGTGTACCCCACGACTCTAGACTTAACAAGGCATGGGACTATCATAAGTTCACTAAATTAAGCCGGTCATATACATATATGCGAAACAAATAAAAAATCGTATCGCAATTTGAGCACTTAGCTGTCAAAAAAAATTAAATAGTTGGCGCTTTTGGTCCGTATAGGAACTCTAAGTCTACCCTCTTAATGCCGTTCGTTTTATTTTTTTTTTTATATTTGGGACGAATGGAAGGGGCCTACGATTTTATTCCGAGTACGAATGGCTGAATTGAGAAGCTATTTCATGACAGTTATAAACTCGGAAGTTCGTCAGACGCTCGCGGGAGGTGGCACAGTGGAAAAAAAACCCTAATTTGTTCTATATCCGTGGATTGAAGCTTAGACCCCTCGCTCAGTACTCCAGCACTCAAAACACTGGGCACACTTAGCTCTATTTACCCTCCTGTCAATGTGGCACTTGCTGTCTCTCAGCTTTTTTTCAGGCTCATAAGTCCATTCATTCTGAGCACTTATAGGCAGCGTGACCGTTGTGCGACGAAAGTTGCAATTTGGCCCTATTTTTCGAGAGCCTGTCTCAATTTTTTTGTTATTTTGGGCCTTTTTCTAAATAACCCTTTTTTATTAGCCCTTTTCTTTTAACTTTTCAGAATTCTGGAACTCTGAATTGCGGTACAAACTGACAGCTCTGATGCGTCTGAGCATAATAAGTGACCCGAACTTTTGACAGGTTAGTCCCTGCTCTGAATTAAAATCGTTTGGCGCCCCATTACAGAAGATGCTTGCCTTGGTTCAAATTCACCTTTCAGTTGAGATTTACCGATTGCACTATTATTTCGCACTGTATTACCGACACGTATTACAAGGGGACTTATTATTTTTTAGGCGTGTCGGCAAAGTCGAAGACCTCTTCAGCACAGCGACTCATAAAAGTATGAACAACATGACGACGTTCTGTTGGCGGGAAAAGTTACTTCACCAATTTTAGCTTTACCAACATTATCCGAACTTTTTTAAAAACAAATGGCAGTTACTCCATATCTAAATATTAAATTCCAGTATAGATGCGACATTTTGCCACTTCCCGCCCAACGAGAACTGCACTTGTTTTCCAACTTTCCAGCGTACTTGTGGCGCCCTTCAAAAAAACACAGAGCCTTGCCCAATTCTAGTGAGTCCGCTTCCGACCACATTGATTGGCAATATTCACCAGTCACAGTTCAACGTACATCCGCACACCGCACGTATTCATACATTAATGCAACCACTACTCTCAGCTCACTGCTCACTGCTCCATACGTCGCCCCTTTATACCGTCGTTTTATTATTCGCCTTTAACCACAAAGAGTGCCATTGCAGCCACAATAAATTTATACATCTACATGTTCGAAGCAGAAAACCGGTTGACCCGGACCCGCACCGCCAGTATTCGGCGAACATGTTTTTATTCTTTAAACGATAAAAGCCCAATGTTTACAAGAGTGTACACGCAGTTCGCATCTTCAAGATGCCAAGCATCTTAGACCGCAAACAAAAGGAGGTGTGTCTGTTCTGGTTGGCGCTGCCCTGCCATCGGCAACGAAAGACCTTGCAAAAGAAGTCAATGATCCCCAATCAGTTTTATGTGTGAGAGTTGAGAGTTGAATTCCCTTTGAGCAATGGAGTAATCCATAAAGTTTACCTTTCCCCCTCCGAGGAGCAAACAGCGGTGGATATCCCCAAAATATCCTTGGGGTGCTTGGTCGCGATTTATCTTGATTATCAACACTAAATACATGGATTACTTTTGTGAGGGAGATTAAGCTGCGAGAGTAAATGTGAGACAGTGTTTTACAGGTGCGGAAGTGCTTATTACGGATCCCTCCGACCGGTCCTATATATTTATATATATAAATATCTACTTAAAAGAGACAAATTCCTTGGGGATTACACCTGAGACGAAGCATCAGTTTGGTTTGTTTCTGCTTATCGGGGTGATGTACGAGTGTGCTGTACTATATCAGGTGATGCTGACGTAAGAGATAGTGAGTTGCTTCGAAGATAAGCACAACTAGACGGAGCTCTTTGTTGCATGCGGAGCGTGTCATTCCTACGTCAGATATTGTTGCCATAGACAAACCATACTGAGACCCCCAACTCACAATCCTCTTGCCGCTGGCCCCCTCAGTTTTTTTTCAAATTCGCCATTTTGTATTCCTATCGGTGTTATATCAATTCGGAATCCGAATGAATCCGAATGACATGCAAAAACATACAAAAAATACAAAAATAAATACTGCCAACCTCGGCAGCCGTGGGGAAATGTGAAAGAGTTCGGGAATACCACATTTTACCATAACTGAATGCCATTGGTTAGTAATTATAAATTTTTTGAAGGTGAATAATTTGATTTGTGTGGTTAATAAAACTATCTAAAGGAGATGTTTTATATACTAGAAATATATTGGGACAAATATGGTTGTGTATTTCCCGCTTTTGGATAAAATTAACTTCGGTTTCGTGTGTAATTTTTTCTTAAATAATAAAGAAAATTTGGTCAAAATGTTTTTATTTTCCCTCAGCCAACATACTTTCTTAATTTTTCGTAAATATTTTAAGCAAATGTACACTTTGTCCCAAAAAAAAATATTATTCACACGTAACGAACAATTTCAAATTTAACTGATAAAATTCTATGAACGCTGCAAGCCACTTTGCCCAAAGCGGAAGTGGCTCATATTTTTTGGGAGTGTATTGGTGACTCAGAACTTTTGAAGTTACGTGACATTTGTCAATACGAATTTCTATATATCAATACTAGCGCAGTAAATCGTGACCACTCCGAAAAATATAGCTTGTAGGCTAAGTAACGGGAAATCGGCCGAAGTTGGTGGTCTCAGTATTGTCTCTGATTGTTGCATTATGCTGATAAATATTTGCTTGGCGAGGGTTTCTATTCAGGAAGTGTGTACGTAGTTGTTTTGAAGGTTTTTTTTATAGATTTCCGCTATTTGTCGCTTCAGTGTGGGGAGCCAATAATTAGACGAAACCGCTGTGGGACACATAACCTCTAATTAAGCATGTGCTGGCTTCTGTTTATGCGAATTAAATGATGCAAAATGCAAACATAAACAACTGAATGATGAGGGTTGGTTCTCTTTTCGAGATGAAAATTTGATTAAGCAAATCAGAGTTAAAGGTTGATAAGTTTCAAGTGTAGTTTTGAAGTTATCTACGTTGCGTGTGCTCTTTTAAACGTCTGTCGTTGCTATCTCATAATTTCTCTGGGGATTTGTTTTACTTTGCAAGTTTGTGTGTAGATAATGTACACAGGTGTGATTATACGAACAGTGTTAGTTTTTACAGCGAATTCAGCCCGGGGGTATCTTGTTTATTGTATGTACCAACTAACAAGGGCATTTTTAACGACTTAGGAAGTCTACTCATGTACAGGGGGAGTTAATTTTGAATTATATTGCACCAGCTATGAGTGTAAAGATATGGGAGGAGGTTGTAGCTTCTTCATATTCCTCTTGGCTTATAAAATCGTGTGTCCCGTTTGCGGAAGCATTTTAACTAAAGTTTTTTTGGACTAAAATCTAAAAAGAATGTTCTGTATGTTTTTGCTCACCTAAATATAAAGTTGTCAGACATAGGAAAGGACTACATTGAGAAATATATAGTTGTTTGGGTCTTGCATTGTCATTCACAAGATCTACGAAATCAAAGTTGCCTAAACCCAGACCCTACTCACTGAATATGAAAAACTAACGCATATGGCCTAAGTCCTTATAGTTGACAGATGGGATTTCCCTCAGTACTGTCCTCAAAGACTCTTGATTTATTGAGATATATGTTCAGAGATGGCTCAAAAAATAAAATAAAAGTGGTTAGTAAGAACAGATTGTATCGATCAGACGGATCTTAAACGCGAAAGATGCACTAGCCGACCTAGCATTGGACTCGTAAGCAGGGGAAATACAAGTTTTCTTTGAGAGTCAAGTAGTAGTTAAAACCTTAACCTGGCTAGAATTTACACTGACAGCGTGCTTGAGGCTTGACTACCTAGCTAAAGGTCTTTGGTTTGAAACCCAAAAAAATACAAACTACACCCTAAGCCTCACTCAGAGGTTTCGCTTTAGCATTTGACACCATGAGGCGGATGATGATTATAACTTCTTAGATGATTGTTGTTGAAGTAATGGACCAACAACCCCACTCAACGTAACCTAACCTTACCTAATGGACCCCTTGAGCTAACAACTTAGTTCCAGAGCTAAAAGTTTAAGAGCGGTATAAAAATTCATTCTCCATAAAAATGGTGAAATTTGGCGATAACCCAAGGAAAAATATTCAAAAAATAGCCTACTTTGGGTCTCTAAGATTTCAAAAAACAAAATATTTCAGGCCTTGTTTTGTCCTTTGTTATTTGGAACCAACTAAGGCTCTACATAGGTTCTCATAGTGTGGGGGTCGTAAGCCTCAAGGGCATCACAACTGATCTAAGTGTGGTGAGTTAACCATGTCTCGCCAACCCACTCACGTAACCATATATCTAACTAAGATACAATTAAACAGCGATTGTGGTTGTACCATATTTCACTCTTGGTGGCTGCAATCGATTTTAAAGAACCCCACTTCCGTGTGCTCGAATGCTGCATCATTGAAAATATGACAAAAATACGAGGCACTTATAACATGCAACTTCTGCAAAAACTTCAGAGTAAAAAGAAGTTAGACAATTTCAGCCCTCCAGGAAAGTTACAACTTTCGTTATAAGTGCATACAACAATTCTAAACCTACCTGACAAATGGTCCCGGTCTCAGTGAACCGTGAGTATCTTAACTTAACAAGCGTACGTAATATGAGATGTCAGACCGAAGCATCTATTCAAGTGTCGTCTCCTTAGGGCCTTAATACTAGGTATTTCAGTTAATACCGCCGATCGGTCTCTGCTTCTGTCAAGACTGTTCGTCACCACATTGAAATCCCGTGAATCCTAAAGATTCTGTTTAGAGACACCATCGCTCGTACTGTATTACAAAGCGGCATTTACACTGCCTTATCCTAAAATTCAACAGCTTCTGAAAGACAGAGTTTTACTTAGGCAGTCTATCCCCGCCTATGGTCCTTGACAGCCGGTCGGTGGTTAGGAGAAAGCTGGTAAAATTTCAAATGTCTGAAAGAGTCTACCCCTCGTTTGTAGCCTTTGACATCCCGTCTGAAAAGAAGGTAGGTGCGAGGCCGAAATGGGTGATTGAATGCTCTATATGAAGCGAAAACTTGCAGCGCTGAAACTGAGAGACTTTCCATTCTTGAACGCTCTTAAGTAATTCAACAGAACTTTTATTATAATGGTAAATTGCGAGATCGCATAGAACGCTGTAAAATAAGTTGGCTTCCCTAAAAATGGTGCTCTCTTCTGATCATGCTAAAATCCCAACAGTAAAAACAAGGGGGAGCACAATGGGCCCATCATAGGCGAAAAGATTACCCCCACCAATCAGCCATCCAACCGATCAGGCTACAACAAATTTATGTCATGAGAAGGTTAGGTGAGTGGATTGGCAGAAGCAACGTGTGTCCACCACACTTGGATCAATGTCGATTCCTCTGGATACCTTTAAGGTTTTATAGCCTTCACACTATGGAAACCTATGAAAAGCTACGAATTGTCAAGCCATCCCGAGGCTGTTACAAATTTATGCGAGTCTTTTATAGACTTGTCAGTGAGATTTCCTAAGTCGTCGAAAAAGTATCTTCCGAAATCCGAAGTCTGTGGCCGAGTCCAGGGCAGTGGCAGTGCATCACCGCGTTCTCTGAGCAGGTCACATAAGACATAACAAATTTCAGTCAGGTGCGCTGGGACCTATTGGACAGGTTTTGCAACCGTGCGTAAAAATCGTTCGGGGGTATGTGTACCTATTGGGATTTCTAAAAAAACAATCCAGCGTCCATCGGAAGGACATTAAATGTGAACCATGAAATGGCCTTCATCGAGAAATGCCAGGAGTTTCCAACTTTCATTTAGAGAAACAGTCCCCACTTGTATATCCAACTCAAACACTCCCTTAAGATTACATTCAGATACGTGAAGCCCTTCTCTCTATTTCCAACCGAAAGTCAATCCTATTTGAAATTGATTTCCGTTCCGCTTTTAAGTAGGTCAGGTGCTCGGTAATACTTTCGAAATAAAACAAAAATACACAGGATAATATTAATTCGACTCATGCAAACCTAAATCCGACAGAAGTACATTTAATTCCGCTTTCCAAATAGAGAGTACAAAGCGTTCGTTTTTGAAAAAAAAATTACCTGTTCCTAATCATGTCTTCTGATGAAATGACGTCAACTGCGATTATTAGGACAAGTACTCTCAAAACCCCTATGGCATTTGCAGCATTTTTAATCCGACTCGATCTCATATGAGTAGATTTTTAAATTAAACCAAAAGCAACGCACCTACACCAACAATCGGAAAATCCAATTTTCGTCGATGTAAAAACAAGGTTTCATTTCCTCTCCCCGGGTCCCTGGACGAAGGCAATTATGCGCGGCATTTACATTTATTATACAATAATTACCCATTCCACATCACACTGATTAGCGCCCTATTAAATCGATTGCAGTTTGCCGACTATATACCTATGTACGACAAATCGACTACACAACACTGGGGGGACAAACAAAGGGGACGCCCAGACGCTATCAATGGCAATGGCACAACTACCCAGCTAGTCCCAAATGGGCTTTCAAAAAAAAAAAAAAAAAAAAAACTTCGTCTCGGGGGAACGGCTTTGGCTCTACAAATACTTGTACATTTCACTCACCCACTCTGAGCGGGGCCAATCGCTGGGAATATTTGATTGTGCGATAGAATGTGCTACAAACGCAACACGTGATCAAAATTTCTTATATGTGTCGCCAGTGTTCTTAATTTCGAGCGCACGCGGCCACCAATCTCATAAGAGGACGTCTTTTGACGTGTCGTTTGTTGTGTGAACAAACAATAAGAGAAAGCACAAAAACAGGACGAAACGGTTTAAGGGTGTTAGTTTTATTGGATTGACATTAAGACCTTTTAGCTCAAAGTGGCGAATTGGCGAATGTGTGTAGGTGGGTCCTTTTGATCGGCGGGCGATGACGGGCGGCTTGTCGTGCGAATTCCGGCAGCAAATTTGATTGACCTCCCTTGGATTTTTCTTTGCAGATCACAAGGACACGATTCTCATTTCAAATTGAATTTATTTTATTGTCCTACACGTATATGTGCGTTCAAAAAAAAAACACAAACACAAAAACATTTGTCGTTCGAATTAAAGTTGTGCGCGCGTAAAACAATTGTCAGTGCCACTGGTCGAGGGCATTTTGATTACAACAGTTAAATAAGTGAAACAAGAGAAACAGAAAACAACCTTACAGTCGCAATAGAGGCAGCAACACAAAAATGCGAACTTCAAAGGGACTTGTACTGACTGCAGCTTGCATCATCGGTGAGTGGTATATTTTTTATTTTATTTTTATTTGGCTTGGACTGTGTCTTGGTATTTTAATTTTTGGCGTCGAATTGGGTGACGCTTCCATCGTCAAATAGACAGCACGTACGAGTGCGAGTAGTTGTAGTTTCATCAGCGGTGGACGCTAATTGTTGCAACGCAATTGTGCGAATGCGTTTGAAATTGCTAAATGGAGTAAGTTCGGTTGGATGGTGTCGTTAGTTATAAGCACTTTGTATATAGCAAGGGTAAGAGTGGAAAGCAATTTTTCTTGTGTCACGATTTTAGCAACGTCCCGATAGTTGATGAGGATCTGCGATCGAGTCTTAGTCGGGGGCACTACTCTTATTAGCAAACCTAAAATATACATAGCTGAGGTCATCAGTCAATTCTTTGGGAAGCAACTGCTCCCAGCCCGAAGGATTTTTTTATATCACTACCAGCTGCTGTACGATCATAAATATCGTAATTTTAGAGATCAAATGAGATTTTACGATTTTTTCTTGATTTTTCGATACGTTTTAAACAACTTTAAACAGGAATAAAATACGTTATTTAATTTAAATGTTTGTTTTCACACGAATTTAAGAAGAAAAATAAAATTTAAACTACCTATCTTTATTTATCAAAGTAGCCTACACTCAGAAAACTGTGGAGCTACCATAGCCCTATTCATGTAGGTAAATTGTTGGCCCTCTAGTGGTTTCTTTTTAAATCAAATGCTATTTTGACAGTGAGAGCTGTTTCCCACTGAAAATCTTGACAGAATGTCAGTATCATAAGAAATGAGTCGCTCTAAGCTTGAACAACGTTGGGAAATATTAAAATATTATTTCCAAAAGGAGTGAGTGCAGTGCGTTTTTTGAAAAGAAGTTTTGGCCGAAATGAAGCACCCACCACGCCTGCTATACGCAAGTTTGTGCAAAAAGTTCGTGAGACCATTATGATAGTGGACAACCCTCATGGTCCCCGTCGTCATTGCATCCACAGAGAATGACAGTTTGGTCCGAATTGTGGTGGCATCATTGGACTACTTTCCATCGAAAATGAGGCTGGGAACAACGTTAAGGTGGGCGTTACAGAGCCGCCTTTTTTTACTGAAATTGAAGTAATGCTTTTGCGCCCCAAATTCCCAAATCGTGTTATGTCAATTGGCAGCCTCGGAGCTGCGATTTTGCCTCTTTTTTGGTGGGGAACCGTGAAGGACCGATATTATGCCACTAATCCGGATACGATTCAAGAACTTAAGCCCAATATCATCCAAGCAATCCGTGAGCTACAGCCCGAAACCATCAACAAGGTTTTGGAAAATTGGAGGGACAGAATGCGCTACTGCGAGGCCAGCCACTTGAGCGACGTTGTGTTCCTTAATTAATGGAAATGTTTGGTCTTACTAATAAAACCATAAATACATGGAAGAAATTGAATTTTGTTAACTTTATTGCAATTTTAAAAAAAAACTTGTGTCTGGCCCACCCAGTATATTTTAAGTGGTAACTTCATGGTTACTGTAACCAAAGGCATTAGCTGTGATGCCATCGCTAACTTAGGTGCAGCGCATTAAACAGGGCTACGTGGAGCAATAAACACAAATTTTTAGGTCATCCAAGTTGGTCGGCTATCGTAACCGTATACAGATTTATAAGAAGTAAAAACCTCTTCAGAACGGTTGGATAACTAACTATATAAGACACTTTTATGTAGCTTGGACAATAACTTGGGAGATATAGGAAGTTCACAGCTGCCATAGTTTCTTTCTACATGCACCTGATCAGCTCATTAGTAATCTAGGGAAGTCCACATTGATTTAAGAGAAACACTTTCCATGAATGGGTAAAACGTCAAAAAGTTGCAGTAGTAAATACGCTCTTTTTTAATATGCACAACATTTTTTTTTAAATATCAAAAACCTTATACTTGAAGAAATTTAAAATAAGTCTACACAGCACGATTTTTTGTCGAACATAATACCAATAGAAGGCTAGGTTAGGTAAAATAAAATGGGGTATAAGTTAGAGAGGTCTCATACGGCACTAGGCACCATAAAAGGGCCCATCGCGATCCCTTGTAGTAAAGTATACAATGGTAGAACAAACCTAAATATTTTCCCTTAAAAACATCCAATCTCCTTACAGAAACCGAGTAGTCAGGGTGGGTCAAAAGAAGTCATCCGATGTTGTTTGGGTCTCATTTTTGAAAAATGTAATAAAACGAGCCCGTACGGCAATCAATTGCGACGACGCCCATTTGGCCGATATCATCTTCTCGAATTGACCAATAAAATTCTTAAGGTTCAAATAGACATAATCAAAAAACAGAATCGAAGTTTTTCATTCAGAAAAAAAAAATGAGAGCCAAACAACATCGGATGACTTCTTTTGGCCCACCTTGTATACATTTTAAGAAGTAGCTACCCAGAAACTTCCTGCTGTTGCGAGATATTGCTTCGTATTCACACAGTTTAGCAATGAGAACAAAGAAATAATATTGATCAGTGCCAAAGGTAGAGCTGTCATAACTGCACGTTGGTTGTAGCCAGAGCCAGAGCAACGTTGGTTTGAAGAGTTAAAGAAGATAGAGTTGTAAAGAGACGGGTGCCTGAGAAACGGAGCCTAAGAGGAAACGGAGAATGAAAAGAATGTATACTGCGTCTTTTCGTTAAGCGAGAAACCTTGAAGGCCTGCGACTTGAACTATAACCAGAACTAGAACTAGAACTTCTAAAAAAAAACTATAACCAGAAAATATTCAAAGCATGCACCCAGTCCAAGTAAAAACAACCTACGATTTCTTAAAGAGGAATATAAATACCAAACCTGGACCTGGGTCCACTACTTATTCTCAGATTCATACAAAAAAACACTTAAAAGCAGACATTCTTGCCGTGGCCAAGAGAGACCAAGCTCGTAAATACAATTTTCAAAAGAACCATAAAACGAAGGGACTCTGATGGGCGAGGGAATAACCCTGTCCAAGTTATAAGCAGAGGACACAATAAATTACAAGCTAGCACTGCCTTGAGCTCTCTATAAGTGGTCCTTACCTTTTATAACATGTGTCGATACTTGCAAATGACTTTCTAAATTTGTTCTGACTTTGTTTACTTGCGAGTTTGCTCTCGAAAACTGCTTAAGAACTGTTGGCTGGATTTTCTCTCTCAAATGGACCTCAATAAAACAGTGCTAGGTAGGGAAAACAAAAGACTTGGACTTGAGGTTCGTATAAAGACTCTCAGCAGTTTTGGTCCTGTTCTTCCATAATGCCTTTAAGACTAATGCCGAAAAGTCACTCTGATGCAACTCTGAAGCTTTGCTTGCACTGCCACAAAATATAAACTGAAACCTAGCCAGCTAATATGTCTAAAAGCTGACAACAAGGCGGGGACTTTGCACCAGTGGTTCTCGAGGTATAAGCGGACAAAGGTCGACTATCGATATGAATGCATTTTGCTTTAACTACTGTTGCCGCCATCTTTCAACAGTCGACTTTTTAAGGTTGCAAGACATTTTATCTATTTGCTCATTTTTTAGATCATTCCAACCACTGAAGACATTGATTAGTACTGTTCTGGCAACCTCCATATCAAAAAGATAGCTTCAAAGCTAGTGTCAGAGACATTTCGAAATAAATTTTTAACCACCATGAAATCAAAAAAATAAAACAGTTGACTCCCTGTTTCAGTGGCAGAGCCTTTCATGGACATGACACCATTCACCCTCATCGAATGACACCCACCCCCTCTAATGGACGACATTACCAAGTCTGATCCCTCTTTTTAAGCATCCTTTGGAAAAGGCACAGCCTACAGTCAAAAATGTTTAATCAAAATCAATAATCGTGTCACAGCACATAAATACACAAAGGACAAAGGACTCTCTCTCTTTCCCTCTGACAACACATTCAGAAAAAGATTATTAATTTCCCTTTAATCTTCACAAACAGGTGGAAGGTATTACCTCCTCCACATACACATCAGTTTATCTGGGAGTAAAAAAAAGTCCCTAAAAGGCCCCGACACGGCAATAAAAAACCAGGATAAGCAGAGAAACATATCCGAGTGAAATTATCTCATAGCGCGCCAGAATTCATTCGTGAAAAAAAAGCAGATTTATATTTAGAAAAGTATGTAATAATTACCCACGACACTGTAATGGCCATCCCAGCCTCCTCGCTGGTCAGTGGTAATCGGTTATGGGCTATCTGCGAATGCGGCGCTCATCCACACAAAGCGGTATGCAAGTATCTCTGTGAATCCTGTGATGAATGCTTGTCCTGTGCTCGCATTCCACCTATCAAAAGGCAAACATGGTCGCCATTATTCGGTTATTGCTGTTGTAATGCTCGGTGGTGACCAACATTTTGCCGGCGGGTTGGGTAGAGCAATTTTAACAATTTTTGTTTAATTTTAATTTCGTCCGAGGAATACGGTCGTTTTTTCTGCGTTCACTCCTCCCGTCCAAAGATTTATCCTTGCCTTTTTTAATAAGCGATAAAAAATGATGCGCAAGGGAGCAAGATGATGGGTTATCCTTTTTTTGCTGTTTGGCCTGTGTGTGTGTGTACATCCCTCCGCGGTAAAATTAAATAATTTCTTTAACAATTTATTTTTTTTTTTTTTTTTTTTTTTATTGCTTTTGCCGCATGGAAGAGTCGATCTTTTAATCATTCGTAGCCAATGCCTCAGTCTGAGACCGGCTCGTTCTTCTCTTCTAAAAGAAGCGCTGTGCTGTGTGTTAATATTATGAAAATGAATCCTTTTATCATTAATAATTTTTTTTTCTGTGTTGAGAAAGAGAGAGAGAGAGTGTGGGAGGGGTTGGCAAAGTTTTGATGGGTCCTTCGAGCCAAAGCATGTCCCAAAATGTGTAGATGGTTGCGCGCTCCTTAAGATTCATGGTGAAAGGTTAATTTTTGGGGGTTATCTGCCCCGTCAAAGATGAATGGTGTAGATTTGTCGATGAATTGTTTATGAAAGAAAAATTCCTAATTAGTTAATTTATATTAAAAATTATGACTTGCGTTGCAAAGACGAACGTGGGGGAATAACCCTCTGTTCAAGAGGTTTCACAGTCTCTATATCATATAGATGAGAGACATTGTTGTCCCATATACATACTCCTGTGTTAGTGGCACCATATATAGGAGTACACTGGAAATCTGCACCAGAAATGTGGTAATTAATGGAAAATTGCTTCATTATTTATGCAAAGATATTGTGGATATTGTGGATCCTTGCAATGAATTAATTTGCTCGAAAAGTGCCATGGCAATCGCTCTTGGATGGCCAAAGTTCCTTCCAACTGTGAGTCGAACACAGGTTGTGTATACTTAGTCATCTTCATCCACCCACCCAAGTGACGATAAAGGACAACAAATTTCCAGGGCATTCCAAGTTATTTGCAACCGATATACATATATAGGGCAGGTATGCCAAGAATGTGAGTGAGAAGATGGCAACTGCGGTTTTTCTTCGAGAGGAAAGTATTCCGAGTTGGGGAGAAGGAAAAAAGTTCAACTGCATGTTGCTGAAGTTTGCTGATGGGCTTGGGTCGGTGTGTTCTTCGTTTGCGGCGTACTAGTAGACTTTATACCATGACCAAGGAGATTCGACTGCGGGTGGAAATGTATACCTTTAAGAGTTCTCCATGAATGACTTATTTAGGGCATGGCTGAGCATCATGCTTATGAGCTGTTAATATTCAAATGCTTTTTGACACTGTAATCGTGTTTGTGTGCCCAGTGGATTAAGGGGTTAATAAAGAGCTATGCGTCTGGGTTTTTGTTTGTCTCTGGGCGAAAGGTGGTATATGCAAGGTCAGGGGTTGGCCATTTGAATAAATTTCACTAAGTTTAAGGCTTTGATTTTAGTTTGGCGGACGATTTAATAAGAAAAAGTAAAAGCGACTTACCGTAGGTAGTGGGTGACTTGGTCATTCGATGGGTGTTTTCCTGCAAAGAAAGGGGGTCGTTAAAAAAATTTTTAAGCCTTCTGTTGCACGATATGAAATGCGGTTTTTAGAAATTGTAAGGGATAGGCATTGGACCTGAAAATGATTTTATGGAAAGACTTTCTATTTAGGCATTTTACTGACGAAAAATACTAGACGTCACATTGTAGACAAAAGTGGACAAAGCATTCAACATATTCTGCGTGCAATTCCATAAAATGAAAAAACAAGATGGGTCTGCAAGCTGTAATTAGGCTTATTATATAGCACATCTGCCCCAGCAAGACAAAATAAAGCAGAATCTTCGCCACGAAATTCAACTTTATTATTTTGAAGACTTCCGAGTTTCGTACAATGGGTTTATCCCAACAAAAAGCGATTTGACAGAAGAAGTTCCCAGTGACAGCTTTCTTGTGATGTGTTAAGTATACCAGTTTATAACACTTTTTCCACAAATGTCACTGTCAACCGTTTTATTGGATAATAATTGTCTGATTTAGTTTGTTGAAATAACTATTCAACAAAACAGACCTATAGTCAAAAATCGTGGGTCAGAAATATAAGTTCAATAAAAGGAAACATCCACCTGGGCAAGTTTTTAAGCCCGAGTTCTTCAGCAGAAGAGGCCTCAAACAGAGTCTTTTATAAATACTTTGATGCAGTAAAAAAAAGCAACAACATCCGACTTGAACAAAAGTTGCATTTCAAGTTGGTTCAGATGGCATAAAATAGAGACCGTAGGCCTTTTTACGCGCAGGGGCATTGAAAATTAGATATTAATAGTCATTTTTTTACATTTTTTAGTCGGCAAAAACTTCAATGACGTATTTATGTACGTTGGAGGATTCAACACTCAACAATCAATGTAAAGAAGGATTGGGTTAAATAGATCTCACCCAGAAGGCGAGACAACTATACCCTGAAAGAAGGATGAGCACTTCATTAGTCTTTGTCATATTGCACGTAAGACCAAGTGTCATAGGCAGGTGCTATGTTTATTATATCAATAAATTGTTTCTGCTTTCCTAGTGGTTTAAATGAGAAACCACCATATCACGTTTGTTCCTGTTCATTCGTAGAGCAACGTGAAATTTTTTTTAAGTGTTTTTTGACTGTTATGTTTTAGAATGCCTAGTGGGTTCCCAGAGAAACCACCAACAAAATCTTAATAATATTACAAAATAAAATAACAGCAATTTATTCCTTGGTGAATACAAAATAAACAAGGTTGCACGAATCTATTTTTATTGTTTGTTTTCAGAAATAAGAAAGAAACACTTTACGACCGCGAAAATTTAGTTGATAAATCATTTACTTTTCACAGAGTTTTAAACAAGATGCATCGGATATTTTTAATTTAGTAACTCTGTAAGAGCTATATAACCAGTTTATATTACTTTGTAGTTTTTAACCAAAAGTTTTTTGATTTTAACAAAGTGATTTTTCTCTGCGTTTTATTCCATGAATTATTCAATGAAGGAAAAACGAAAATAAGCTATTATATGCTTAAAAGATTTAAGACTTGCGACCTACGACCTTTTGTAGACGATATAACACGTAGAACATAAAATACGCGGCAAACATTTGTCTATGATTCTAATGAGCCACTTTTAAATTTTGTTACTAATGCGTTTCATTATCCTGAATCAAGCGATTATGAAAAGTTTCCAAAATATGTAAGCGAGCCAATTGCTAAGAAAGATTGTCTCAGTCTAATTTTTACATTTCATGAGAAAATAGGGTGTTTTCGAAAATGTAAAAAAAAGTCATTTGCAATTGCAAATGACCGTCAATGCATAACAGAAATCAATCGGTCATCTGTTTGCAAAATGTCATTTTCTGCAGCTGACTTGTGTCGGGTCAACGTTTTTTTTTTTTTTGCAAGTGCAGAATGATGTTTCCGAACACTACCATGAACAAATCCAACCCTTATATAAAAAAAAGTGTTGTTGGACTTGATGCAAAATTTTAATGGAAACAATGATAAACAGGACACTCATTCCGTAATTATTGAGAAGATTATCGTTTAAAACGATAGACCTCCAAAAGTATCAACTGAGTGCCAAAATTACGAGTTTGAGTTCTAATCCAATTCATTTTCCACAAATGTAATGAAAGCTGACGATAGTGCAACATATTCAGGCAGAATATAACTTCTTATGGTCATCAAAGTTTCAAAAACGATATCGTCCCGACGATTATTGTTATACGGAATCTGCCTCAATATTTTCATTTAACAAAATTATCATATCAGAAAAAAAAGAAAATTATTTTAAGTAGGTATGTAAAGTGTTATGCAATGATCAAGGGTATCAGACCACCGCTATCCGTCGCAAAAAGGGTTATCTTTGTGAAAACTTTGTGAAAAAGCAGCCACAAGATGGTCGCAGTCTGAAAAAGTGGTCGGAAAAAGTCTGATGAACTACTAAGTCTCAGTACAACAAAGTTAAGGTTAACGATAGGAATACTCTCTGGACACTGCCTTCTAAGGAAGCATGCCATGAGACTAGGCTTAGCCAGTACGGACATATGTAGGTACTGTGAGGACCTACATGTCACGGAAGATATCTTCCACCTTCTGTGCGAGTGTCAAGCAATTGCTCGGAGTAGAAGGAAGCACCTAGGCAGGTACTTCTTTAACAACTAAGAGGATGTCGGTACCTCAAGCAATATAGGGTCACTAATTAGATTCTGTAGGCAAATTGACTGCTTGGGCGATTTGGTTTAGGTTTTTAACCGTAATGGTTCCCAGGGGATGGCGATGGGCCCGTCTTGCTGCCTGGTCTTTTGTGACGATCTCACAACCCCACTCAACCTAACCTAACCTAACCTATGTAAAGTGTTTATATCCCGAAAATTCCAAAAATCGAAAACTATTTGGTAGCAATACTTGAATTTACGGATGAAACGAGAAAACTCCTCTGAGCAGGATGATGACGATGAATCCATTCCCAGATATCACGCACTTGAACGTACTACACAGCAAATGCACGATCGTTTTGTATCTGCTTTGCTGCACGGCAGATGACACGCAAATGACGTTTACGAACACCTGACCTTTGCAGAACTGCATTACCGAGCACATGATAATGCAGTTTTGCTATGATGACGTTTCCGAAAACACCCATAATCGACATCCATGTCGGTATTTCGAATCAGTTGACAACTGGGAAACATTTTCATGAATGTTTAACAAACAAAAAAGTTTTTAAAGTTTCTTTATGTAAACGTAAAATTTTTTTGAAAAAGACTTGTGTAGTACGGAGCTTTTCACGAACGAGAAACTTATAAACTAAGAAAAACGTTCGTTAAATCATATATATAATATGGAGAAGGTGATTTTACTGTTTTCCCGCTGAACGTTGCACAGTCAAAACTAAGCAAACAATTAGCACGGTCGAAAGGCGCCTAATTTAGTCTCGGAAAGTGCTAGACTTTAGCTTTTTACTTTATAAAAATCCTAGCAAATTATTTCGCGTTCATCACTTCGATTTGAATATATTATTTCCTAGCAAGCGAATTGAAATATCTATAGTTAGGTCTCTATAAAAAAACACAATGATGGAAGCAAAACATGTCGTAGATATGCTGCAAACACATCAGTTTGTGTCGTGAGCGGATAATTGTCGTAGCCATGTGCCTTTTTTGATGCGTCGTGTGCGGATGGCATTAGTTATGCGAAAAGATTTTTTTTAAGACTAACATGGGAAATTTATTTTAAAAAAAATAAGTTATAAAAATACCGCACAAATAAGAGGCTAGAAGTTTAATATAGAAAAGTTATGTGTCCTGCGTTTTGTAAGAAAAAATCGAAACACGCTTTTTAAATACAGAACTTTCCCGGGAAACTAAGGAAAAGTCTTAAATGCCATGGGAGTGACTAAACGCTGACGGTTAGTTTTACAAATAGGTTCACAATTTCAGAGCTGTCGGTGAATACCTGCCTTGAAGTACAATATTCTAAAAATTATACAGTACCGCAAAAAAGTTCTAATAAAAAAATACATTTTTTAAAACAAAATCTTGTGGTTTTAAAAAAGAATGACTTTTTTTAAAATAGGTTTTAGCACAGATTGACAAAATATTGTTTACAAAATGCCCACCAATTTGTGAAGTATTTCAAAGACTAGTTTACGCACGCAGTGCAACAGCTTTATTTATATAATTTATAAGAAAATGCCTGTTTGCAAAGGAAATGCTCCAAATGACTGAAATCGAATTCAAACGCATTACTCGAAACAGTGGATAATTAAATTTGTAATTAATATTTATCCGTTTAAGATCTTAAAAGCATCCCATATCAAAATCATTAAATCTCTGACGTGAGTTTCTCTCTCTTTTTTTTGGAAAAACTATCGCATAATCCCCAAAGTACGGTGTGGTCCCTGGAAATGAAACATTAATAAACTTTGATTTGCTTTTTCATTTAAAAAGAAATGAAACTAAACTCTCACGACACTCGTTCCACCGTCATCCATCAACACTTTTGCGTCTTTCTACGGCAGAGCGACGACGACGACGATGCCGCCACAATTGTGTGGCCTCCACACAGAGCGGAAGAGAGATGTACCTTCTTTCTGTGTTGAGTAGACTTCTTGACTGTGGCTGTGCATCAGCGGAGTAATTATCAAATCCACAGAAATCAAAGAAGCCACCGGGGAGAGGGAAACTGCCGTATACACGAAGAAGAATCACTCAACTGTGTGGGCAAAGTTTCCATCCCCCATCGGATATTCCCTCAAAGACCGGAAGTCCGAGGAATGGCGAAGAAAAGCTCTGCAAAATGTATATGACAATTTTTAATTATTATCTCTCGGTGGGCAAAAGTTTCCTGTCTCTTGTCGCTGTCGCTGTTTGTGTTTTTTTTTGTGAAAAACTATTTTAAAATTAAGCAATTGAATTACATTAAGTCAGAAAAAGGATTAAATTAGCTTAGCCGGGATGTAAGGACATAACGCCCTCACTCAACATATTTTGAATGATCCGTCCTCTTAACCCGAATGCTGCAACTAATTGGACACACGGTAAAAATCTGTAAAAAATTAATTACTCCCAAATCCCTGCAATCCATTATGATCCATGCACTTGGGTTGAATGCACAGCAAGGGGGGCCATGTCGTAGGCATTCAGCTAGTGAATGATGTGACATCCTCAATCAAGCCATAACACATTCGCCTTTGTTTCGACGAACCATAGTGGCAGTGAACTCCGAATCCCTCCTGATGAAATTCGGATGCAAATTCAGATTCAATTTAATCCGCGGATCGCTTTCAATAGCGTACTGCAGGTTCGTGTATTCTCGAGCGCGAAAGAGTCTTTCATTCGTTGCGCAAAATAAAGTCACAAAAAAAAATAACGGAAAAACAGAACGCCCCGTTGACGGAAAGACTTTGCACTTTGACGATGGTCTTCACCACGCCAACATACCACAGCGAGCTGTCAATGAATGGATTCGGGATTTGGTTCTTTCCCATTTCACCCTCATCGCTGCTGGTATACATGTGGCCCGCATCTCTCCCGAGTGAAAGAAGTAGTTTTAGCGTGAACAACTTACGGATTCTGACGAAGATAATGAAAAGCCATGTTGTGAGCCAAATCCCTGTACAAGGCTGTTCGCTGCTGCTCTGCAAAGTCATTTAAATGGAAAACGTGTTTGGTACAGCAGCGCGCTAGAGATATCTAGCGAACTCTCCATCTGCGGCACTTGTTTTGGTTCCGCGAGCGTACATCGTATATCCGCTGCGCTTAGGTTACACGCGGTTTTATGATGTGTGAATTTTTAATATGAAATTCACTTTACACAAAGCACTGATGACAAAAAATATAAAAGCCAAGAGACAATTTTAGTCTGTTTTTAGTTTGTTTTTTCCTTTTTTTGTCTTTGGTTTTCCATTAGTTGAACATTTCAGCTCCAAGGATTAAATACAGAAGGCTTTTGGATCGACACCAGCAGCATCCAGCAAAAGAGGACAGCGTGGGTGCCGTGTATAGAAACTATACACACTCTTAATAGGTTTACGAGAAAAAGCAAAATCCCGGAATATTCAATGATTGACTTTGGACTTAGTGCAGGAGTTTGTCTATATATGAGATGGGCTCTTCTATTCAACCAGCGTTAATTAATTTATCCACCCGAAATGAGTTGGTGTGCTAGATTGTCAACGACTAGGTCGAAACTGGCTTCTGACATGAAAGAAAACATGTTTTCGTTTTCCTTGTCGAATTTCCAATATCCACATGGGTCTTTTTTTGTTGTCTTTAAACACAAATTCCTAAAGTAAAATTGAAAAATCGCGTCACGGCAGTAAAGCATTACTTTCCTAATGATATTGTCAATATCCGCATCCAATAGCAGAGGCGGCTAAAAACTGAGCACCCATCGCCATCAGCATTCAATGGTAATGCCAATGCAGAAGAAAAATAGCTAGCATTCAAAAATTCAATGAGTAATTTGCATTACCATTGGAAAAAATGTTAATAAAATCAATTTGCATTACAAATTCCAATGGGTGTGGCAAGATTTTTAAACACAAAGATCATTGCTTAAAGGCCTTATGGACGTCTTCGTTCTGGAAATTTTTATTAAAATTTATACTCGAAGTCTTTCGCAGGCATAATTCCATACACGATGTTGCCTACGTCGTTCAGCTAGTGGATCAGAATTGCGACTTTTTAAGACCTCGCACGAGAAAACAAACGATACAATGGATTGAAAAAATCTGTCAAATTGTGGCTTATTTGGCAGCACTTTTCAAGTAATGTGGCAAAATTTTGGGCAAAATTTTGGGCAAAATTTGGCGATAAAACGATGTGGCAGAAGATGAAGGTTCAGTCATATTTCTTACTATGCGGAGGTTGCTACTTAAGTTCTGAGGTATGGCAACTGCAGTGTCAATATGTTAAAATTGACATTGTCATTGTAAAGTTTGACAGTTTTAATGGCAATAGTTCTCAGAACGTTCTGTCGTACAAGTGCAACTTGTGTTATTTACATTGATCTGTGTCAAAAAATAGAATTCAACATTTCGTGCAGGGATTTTTTATGATTTTCGGTATTAAATTTGGCAAAAGTCGAAGCGATTTGGTCGGCACGCTGGTGTTGGTTCAATCCACGTCGAAAATAATAGAAATAGTTCAATTCCATTTTCGACCAAGATGAATGTAAATAACACAAACAGCACTCGTCGGGAGCCACCGTGTTTCACTGGTTTTCCAAATTCAATCGTAGTCACACTTCACTGCAGGACGAATTTCGTGAAGGTCGTCCGAAATCGATTGTTGTGTCAGAAAATTCGATGCTGCGCGTGAACTGATGTTGCAAGATTGTCATGTGACACACCGTGAGTTTAAACCATGCTTGGGAATTAGTTAATTAAACTTTACATGAACATTTGGCAGTCAAAAAGATTTGTTCGCATAATTTGATAATCGTTTAAAAAAAGGCTCGTGTCGATTGGTGCCAAGAAAAGTTGTAAAAAATTTAATCGCGGTGTTTCGAAAGACATTTCTAACATCGTGACAGGTGACGAATCATGGATCTATGTATATGAAACCGAAAGTAAACAATAATCGACGCCATGGGTCTTTCAAGACGAGAAAAATTTAACAAAACTTGTTCGCGCTTGAAGCTCTTCGAAGAAAATGGTCGCCTATTTTTTATTCTCATTAAATGAAAATGTCGCCACCGTGACATTAGAGCGACGTAGAACGGTCAATTCTGAATGGTAGACCACAATTGTGTTTCCCATAAGTGTTTAGAGAAATAACCTAAGCCAATATCAGAAGACGAAGGCTCGAACAAGTGAATTTTTGAGCATTAAAAATTGATAAATCCGCAGTACTTCGAAAAATGGTTCAAACCTCTGCTAAAGTGTATTGATCTTTATAGGCAATGTTTTAAAATAAGGCCATTTTCGATTATAAATATTGATTTTCACTTTCTTATCGCGAAACTTAAGCAGGCCGTATTTTTTTACTAAAGTTGATTGAAACTTAGGAAGGTACTTCGCAGAGGATGTGTTTCCTTGTTGTGCGGAGGTGTGCAAATGCAAGCCAATGATCATAGGCCCAGATTCTCAGAACTGTGCGTGAGTTTTTTTATATAAAACAAATGAAAGGCAACTATTAGTTAGTGAAAATGAGCTCTGATGGCTGCCACAGCTGCACTGTCTTAGACTACCACTGGATCAATTGTATCCATTGCGGGAACAATCAGTCTACTTAATTTAAACAAAATGAGACCGCAGAGAAATGCGATTTCCCAATTTAAACGACTTAAGTTGTGCACAAAAATCAGGAGTCATTTAAATTATGTTACAACTAGATCCTCCAGTTCAGTACAGAGAAGAGTTGAGTCCGTTTATCTTTGAGAACCAATCAGACTTGGGTATGAATGTCAGAAGTTCTTTAAGATACACATTCTCTTGCTCCCAAACTCAACTGGAAGTCTAATATCGTACATCGAGTGCCGAAGGCAAGCGTAGCTTTGTACGCTAGAAGTGGGTACAGAAGCGATTCGAAATTCTGCTTTAAAAATCTGCTCTGCAAAATTCTGTCTGCTCTCACAAAAATTCCACTTAACGAAATTCTGCGCATTCTGTGGGCGCTTTTTAACATTTTCCAACCCTTTTTTTATTGTTTGCTGAATTTTGTAAAGCAGAATTTTTAAAAACTGCATTTGACCCCAACCCAGTTGGGACTTCAATCAAAAATAGTTCGATTATTAACACAGCACAAATTAAGAAAAGCCCAAAGTACAGCTGGAATTGAATTCGAAGAAGCCCTCCATCAAGTCCGACTGAGGAGCTTAACGTGATTCTTATAATCTTCTGCCAGCGGATCGGTATATACAAAATTTTGTTGCGTGTAGAGCAGTTCGATTTAAAGACTCTAAGTGCTGGCCCGGCATATACCCAAACTCAACTTTAATAAAAACTCTTAGTGAGATTCCCCTCTAGATCAGAATCAAAATGGGAGGAGAATGTGCTCGAAAACAAATTCAGCATCTTCACATAGGGTTCCAAAATAAACTGTGGAGTGTGAGCCTGCGTTTTCTCAACAGGATTGGACATTTACAAAGTCTAGGTCCAAGCTTGGACTGCAGGAAGACGCTGGCCAGGGCCATTCATCGGATTGAAGTCACTCTCGTCTGGGTTCCCGCCCAGAGGAACATAGAGAGAAATGACAAAGCCGATTGTGGCTCCTCTCTGCGCGTATCTTATGCGAAGGAAGTTTAACCTCCGCTGAAATACGTAAAGTGAGAAAACATCCTGCACTTTACAAGACCCATCGAAAAATGTACTCGTACAACTAACTATCCTACCATTCCTGCAACAGGACCCTTCGCAAGAGAGACTATTGCTCCAACGCCTTAAAGTTGTTATTAGTTAGTATTAAGTTGTGAATTTCCCGCCCAAGGCAACTGATGCCGTTTAAAGCTGAATATGTAATCCAATCAGCTAATTGCAAATTCTTCAAGGCCAGTCCAGTTTCAAGTTTAATTTCCAATTCAAACGAGCACGCGGCCTAATTTTATGCACATCAAACTCAAACATCACTGGCCACCGGGAGTAGGACTTTTTCTCAATTTCGATTAAATTTAATGAACAACACTGCCTTTGAGCTGCGTTCGTGATGCAGTAATGCGTTTCATACTCCCATTTGACGCCAGTACATGGTGTAGCTATGTTGTCGTCCCGAAAAAAAATACTCTGCTGCAGCAACTACGGCCCTCCGCCGGAATGCATGACATGGGTTAAGCACCACGAAATCCGTGTACACCCAGTGCACCAACAGCAGAGCTATACGCTCGGATGGGTTTCACTACACATTTTACCCCGTCAACGATTTGTTCTTTAATTTTAATTGAATTAATTGAATCCCAGTCGCTGGACCCGTGTAGCAGCAAAGGACAACCACTTGGCCGGTGTTTACGCCTGGCTGAACATTCACAGGTACCTGTCAGTCCGACGCAAGGAGCCGGCCAATGAATCGAATTTTTTCGGGTCGCAAATAATGAAAAACACACACTACATATTGTAGTAGTGATTTCGAGATCGAAACTTAATTAATTAGGAGCAGGGGTGCCTGGACCGCATTCGCATCCAACCCGAACCCGCAAACGGTAGCGCACATCATGTTAACCACGGGCTGGCGTGTGGCTGGCCAAAGACGGCGCACCAACAATTAGCCGATGCATGAGTGCGCTCTCGGCAAATGCCAGCGTCCATTATCGCCATGGGCGCGCATTGTCCGTGTGCATGCAGATGCAGCCGATATATGTATACCTTTTTGTCACTTTTGATGCGCTCATCACAGTGTCACCGTCCGTAGTCTACCTTGTTCTCGTCCTCGCCGCCTGCAAACGCTTTAAGTTAATTATTTTTGTTCTGTTAAACATGGCAAAGTGCTGGCGATTGCACGAGTCCTGCACACGTCAATTGATAATGCGGCCCATCGCACATGGAAATGCTGTCAATGGACGATACGCTGCGCTACTGAGCGCTGATGGACGCCGAAATTGAGTTTTCAACTTTTCCAATTCGACGGTTAATTAGCATATGTTTGACTGTGCATAATTCACTATATGATTATTCTGGATGCTACCAATCGAGTCGTCCAGCCGATCGGTTTTCCTGAACTCTTTTGTGATGTGGTTGATGTTTTTCGACAAAAATAATGAAGTGCGATCGAGCTGTATCCTGTAGTTTTATAAAAAAAATTAAAAACAAGCAGAAGCGCGAAACGTCACTATAGCAACTCAAACATATGCGAGCTGTGTGGTGATGTGCACGTTGTCGGTGGTTTCGTTTTCAATTTCCGCCAATAAATTCATTTAATTTAATTAGCTAGTGAACAGTATTAATGTGAATTATTGGCCGAATGCACATAGCGTCGGTGGACAGGAGTGCGCCAGAAGTGTATTTAAAACAGTGAGCCGTTGGAGTGAATTGCATATAACTTTTAATTGAAATTAAATTCGGAGATCGTTGTATTTCATTTAATGAAGAGTGCGGGCATAAATACAAAAAAAAATATGGTAAGTGGAGGGCTAAAGTTAAACAAACAATAAAAACAGCACGATAAGCACGCAGTTTGGTATTACTCTTCTGACAAGTGGATTTTTGGCCGTTGCCATTTTTGTTAAGAATAATTGAGCTAATTGAACGGAGTTATTTTTATGGTGTCATACGTGCAGGAAGGGTCGAAGTTTACAATATTTTACCGTAAAAAAAAATTATATGCTAATTTGTTCCCCGAGGTAATCGTGAAAACAGTTAGTGGTTGATAAATCACTTCAATAACTATCACGTCATTTATGGAGCAGTTGTGAGAGTAATCCCCAACCTTGGAAAGTTGTACCAGCAGTCAGATGTCACTGTAAAAAAACTCGTGTTGCCCCGCTTTAAATGTGGAAATTCTCATAAATATCGGTATTTTTATGCAGGTTTTATTTTTTTTAAATAGTCAAACACTGTAAACAATTTCACCCTCAGTGAGATGTTACCTAATGTGAAAAATGTTTGTTTTCCGGCATTCAACGTGGTATTTATCACGAGGAGTTACTCGTGAGATTCTACAAGAAAAATAATGTTTCCAAAGAAAAAATGTGCAAAATCCTACTTTGAAAAAAAATACGGCATCTATCTGCGAAAAATGTCAGTTTTCCATATCTATAAATCACATCAAAAATAGACAATTTTTCATGTACGTAAACCTACTTTAGATTGCTATAAAAATCCTACTATTCTTTCATGTGAAAGCCCAACTTTTAAAAGTGTTTTTTTTTTCACAAAAGGCTGTTTCCCCGCAACAAACGTGGAAATTTTCACAGTCAGTGAGATATCACTTCCAAAAAGTTTGTGCGTTTCCGTGTTGAATGTGAAAGTGAGATATTACGATTGAAAACAAACGGAATCAAAAACAAAATTCAACAACAAAATAAAGTTTTTCACGTGAAAAATGTCAAATTTCTAAATAATTTTTTTAAATAGTTTTAAACTTTTGCCGGCCAAATGCTGTTTAATGTGAATTTAGAATTCAGAAAAAATGCATATTCCCCATAGTGAGTGCGAAAAATCTCACGCATTGTGAGATACTGTCGTCAAATAAATTATTTTCTTCTCTATATAAAAATAGGCGTGTTCATTATAAGATGTGAAAAATTTAAGGCACACAATTTTCCGACAAAGGAAATTTCGATAAGATTTTAGTGGGAGTATTTGGACTTTGTACTAGTCAAAATTCAAAATTTGCTTGGTGTCACAAACGGGCGTTTTCACAACAATAAGTTCGTTCATACTTGTGAAAAATAATTCATCAGTTCTGGAAGTCACATTCGGACTTCTAAACCCTTCGTGCAACCAAGCTGTGAAGAATATTACTTGACGCTCAGAGTCATCCGCTTTCTTCCAACTGCAGCTGCAACATAGATTGTGCATTACGAAAAAATTCTCTTGGCAGCCCCAGAATTTCCACTTGCACCGAACAGTATCTAAAGATACATCGAACTGCTCCACCTGCACCTAATATCAAGACATGAACTTGAAAGTAAAAAAATCTTCACTTTGCGACTGTGTGAGAAAAAAAACTCTCCCCACCAAGCCATTATACGAGGAAATGCCTCCGAAAATAATTCCAAGTGTTTGCAGTATCCTACCGCATACCTAATCGCTCCCAGCCATTCCTGCTATTTCCTGAGTGGGAAATGAAATCCTTCCTCCGGCTCTTCTACGAATTTAAATCGCACAGCATCACCGCGCCCAAAGGAAACTCCATCGCTGTGCAGCATTTCCCCAACACTAAGTGTCTTTCGATTCGAGCTCCGCAAAAACCCACCCCAGGTGGAAATCATCCTTCATCTCGCGGACCTCTCGGGAACGAATGCATGCAAAAATATACCGCGCGGTTCGGAAATTAATCAGGTCATGGTTTTGGCAGCCTTAGATATAAATACTGCGAGTCAACCGGGTATCGCGCATCCATATTCATAACTTTCGAGACTTCGAGAGTTGCATTGTGAGTGAAGTGGTATGCAGCACGAAATGCCTATTGTGTTCACCTGTCATTGAGTTCTCTTACTCAGTCGGCGAAAAAGAACAAACAGGAGAACAGAGGACAAAAAAAAACTTTCTTTAGACTCTGGGTGAATTTTGTGCTGCATGCTACCATGCGACTCCCCATATGAATAAGTTAACACATCTCGTGCAGTAGTTGTGTTCTCGTTATGATGTTTTATTTACTCTCGCCGCCCCTCATCCCTATTGACAAATTTTATTTTAAACAATTGATTGTCAACATCGGCACAGGACTGACTGTATGAGGGACATGAAGTCTATAAATTTTTTGCTCAGAAAAAAGAAGAGAGAAATAGCCGAATCAATATTCGTTTGAAGCGGGCGCACACAGCGAGGAGGTCCTTTGTTTGTTGTTAACAAATGGCATGATGAATTATTTTAACAAAGCAAAAGCAAATCGAGCTGAATAAATCAAACAGTTTGCACGGAATTACGTATACGACCGAGTGTATATGCACACATGCGGTGGGGGCGGAGGAGGCTGCGAGGCTTGAGCTGTGTCAATTTAATATTCACCAATTAATTTTGCGCGTTCAGAAAAACACAAATGGAAGTTTTTTTTTTTGTTGTTGTTCGAGAGATGATTTTTTCCGGCATTCCGTTGTGCCCAAACAATTTGTTTTGTTTATCTTGGGGGGCGTTGTTGGGTGCGCTCTATTTGAAATTGACATTCGAAGTACTTATTTTGACAAGAGGGAGGGAGAGGAGTGCTGCGGTAAAGAGCCCTGTTCATCAGAACTTATGTAAGCAGACAGATATTCTGCGTGTTCGCGGAATGTATGGCGTTTAGTGGGCAGCACTATGGGGACTTAAATTGGTTTGCATACAAGGCGTTTAAGTGGTATAACTAAATGCACGTGGCTTTACAACGTTTGGCTGGGTGACTTTTGTGCGGGATTTTTTTATTTTTTTTAAATACGCATACGGATTAAATATTTTTTGTCAGAGAATAATTTGGAACTCAGTGTAGGACGAACTAGGACCCTCTCTGCACAGTGCCTCTCCCGTCGTGGCTGCAGATATATTGCGGATGAGCAATAATTGTCGGCCAGACAACGTCCCAAGCAAATCGTCATTGCGCGTTCGTCTCTGCAGCGCATTTAAGTGAAAGACTTCCTTATAGAGTGTAGACATTCCATAAGCTACAGACCGCATCTTAACTACGCGTGTAGTTATCATTCACGAGGAGTGATTACAATCACTCAAAGTCACTGAATGGAGCGTCATTTACACTGGAGTTATGATCGGACCAAATTTGTCTTTAGGACACCGTGGGGAAAACAACTGGTAAATGATTTACTGTCGCAGCTTGAGGAGTTGGGACTGGAGGGCGGTATAACCGCATAGCTCGAAATTATGTCGTTTAATTTAATAGATATAGCAAAGCATCATGAGAATTTTGCTTATTTAAATGAAACCCAACCTGCGGTTTTCATTTTTGTTTTGAATACAAACAATTTGCAAATCTCTATACCTTTAAGGCTGAAGAAGAAGGTGTTAATATATCGGCAGTCTTGCATGCGCATAACTCCTATTTCTTAATAACCTATCCTATCTTAAAGGCAAAAGCAATAATACAATAACTTAATATTGTGTCCACTCTTTATCTAACCTTAATTCAAATTACACATGTGAACTGGTCACTGGCAGCGTTTCCAAGGGAGTCGCATATCTTCTTAAAAGACAATGCCAGACAAATTTCATGTTCGAAGGCAAAGCAGACAATTATGAATAGAGATTTCGCTTCGAGTCGTGCTACCGGCAAGTGTAATAAAAATTGATGCTTTGAGATCCGTACAAAAAAATAAATTGCGAAAAGTGTTAAAAAAGTTTCACCCAAAACGAAACATGAAAAAGTTTTGTGCTGTCAAGCGATTTAGTCGACTACCCTAATAATGACCGGGCAACATTGACCAAAAACAGGAAAATATTTCTAAACACCGTGGGTGGTAGTTTATTTATAATTTCTATATATTTTTAGTTTTTTGTATCAAGCTATTTGTCACTAGATGTCATATTATATGTTGAAGAGAAATATTAAATATATTTGTGTTTTAGCGGGAACTTTTCAAGTGCTCCTAATATGGTGTGATTTGGAGTGGTGCAAACTTTTGCCTGTTGAACCGAAACTACCGTTTGTATCGAAATATAATTGCTAAGCTCAACGGTTCTTATAATGAAAAATATTTTTGTTTTTCTATAAAAATAATAGACAATAATAAATAATCAGGTTTTTGAAAAGGCTTTCCGAAAATTTATCATATTTTTTTGAATATAATCACCCTAAACTCTTCGTAATTTTATTTAATTTTAATTTAATAATTTTGTAAATAAAAGGTAAAAATTAGGTATTATTAATTTAATTTATTTTTAGTATTAACAAATTTATCTACTTTTAAAAAAAAAATTAAATAAATCAGTAAAAGCAAATCGAGTTTAACTTTTGAAAAATAAATAAAATAATAAAAAAATACAGTTGATAAATATTTATTCCTGGTACATTTTCTCCGCTGTTCAATGTTAGGAATTCGATGCCCTAACATTGACCACCGACTTTTTCCTATTTAAATCAAAAACAAATCGACAAAATTTGGTAAAACCTTGCTTTTATGATACAGAACGATAGTCCCCATAATCTAATAGTCGAAAGTTGTGGATATCTATAATCAGAGCTGTTAAATTCAACGTCAAAGTTCAAAACTGGTCCATGTTAGGATATTTGACAACTATTCTTTTTATACAAATATACGAGTAAAAAAAACTAAAACAAAACTTTTATCTAGAATCACATTTACACAATCTAAATAAGTGCAAGTCTCCCATTTGGGAATAGTAACAAACTGCTATCAAAATTCTGCTTTGCAAAAATCTGACTTGTCACACAAAACTTCTGCTTTTCAAAACGCAACTTTTTAAAATTTTTAGCAATAAAATTAAACTTATTTCCGTTTTTTTTTTCATTTAAAAAAATATACAAGAAGATGAAAAAGAATATAAAAAAAATATTTACAATAAATTAAAAATTAAATAACTAAAAACAATGAAAATTTAAAAAAAAAAAAATTAAATAAGAAAAAATTAAAAGATGGAATTAATTAAAAAAATATATAAATATAAAAAAAGAGAAGGTTAAAATTAACAAAAAAAATAGAAATTAAGAAAGCTTGGGAGTAATACCATGTTCCCACCAACGTGATTTAGCCGAAGTGATTTATAAATCACGAAAGGCGTCTCCACCGAACTTTACGTGTTTAAGTGTGACATTTTTGTCAACTTTCGGAGCAGATAGTTTTTTTTTTTTTTTTTTTTCTGTTTTGTTGCCATACCTGTCATGAATAAACGAATTTTTGAATGTAATTAATAAAAACTCACAAACATACGAACAAAATTAGAAAATTGAATTTGCAATAATTTTTTTGACAGTTTTTTTGTATTTTTTGTTTGCTGAATAAAGTGCTGAAGAGAAAACAGGTATGTTCGATTTTATTTTTTGTGGATTTGCGATGACAGATACGTAATTAAAAATTAAACACGTCTAAATCACGTAATTATTAATCACGAAAATGTATGATGAATCACGTAATTTATGAGAGGATTTAGCTAAATCAAGTCGATTTAGCTAAATCACGTTGGTGGGAACATGGTATAAGGGAATAATTTTTACCTCACGCTTTTTAACATTTTCCCAATCTTTTTTTTATTATTTCCAGAATTTTTAAAGCACAATTTTTAAAAGAAAAATTTTGTAAAAAGGATTTTGACACTTACAGAGTCTTAAAACCAACCCCGTGCGGTGATTTGCCCCACTGTTTGTTATCCCAATATGTGATTTGCATTTTAAAGGATTTGCAAACTGTAGCTGGTGTATTATGTAGTCAATGGTTCTTGGAAGAGCCCTGAATGTATTTAAAATAGCGGCGCAGACAGGTTTTTTTTTCCTGGTCTACTTCGACAACAAACACGACCCAGAAACGTATACCTGGTGTCTCTGCCGGAATCGATTAATTACCATCAAAAGTCTAACACCAAGAATGTATACCGTCTTCAAGCAGTCATTATTTTCTGTCATTTCTTGAGAAATCATTTTCCAAGTCATTTGAATAGACCTTGAGGAAAGAGAAAATGGGCAACTTTAAGTTGCAAGCTCCCAACTCAGTCGCTCACTCACTCGCTTTATGCTGGTCCATTAGACTAATTGCCCTTTAATTACTGTACCACTACACTACTCAGTGTCATTACAATGAAAGTGCACATCCTTGAGAAACGTTAACACACATATCCCACTGCCGCTGGGTATACGAGCAGTCGTCGGCGTCGCAGTGTTGTGCTAAACACTCTTGAAACGATGATAATTGCTCGTCACAAGTCGCATTTTCAAGGTTGTCAAATCGCTCACTCATTCGTAGGCAAGGCATTCGTTGTTCCTTCGTTTAGCATAAAAATTCAGCTCGAAACAATATATACAAAGAAAAAACCTCCTTGCTACAATATAGGGATTGCAAATGCAAGAAAGAAAAAAACAACGCCACCAACCAGGGGCAGACACTGGCATAGAAAACACATTCCCGCCTTGATGTTGAAAAATTGAGTGTCAAGTGGCTCATTCAGTTATCTGCCCCCCAAAAGAAGGCTTCGTCCTGCTGGTAAATATTTAACGTTTTTCGCTTTCTTTATTTATGCTATTTTGTTTACATGCTTGTGACCTAAACATCAAACATTTATCCTCATGCTGGCCCCGCCCGGCCCACAGCTATATACGAGAAAGAAGAGCTCAAATCCTCTTGACATAATTTTCTACAGCGCGCTCCCTGACAATGGATGATGCGAATTTTCGTTGCTGAATGACACAGCTAACAAAAAGGTGCTGAAAGCAAACACGTTCTTTGTTTAAGTTTTTTTGTTTTGTTTTGTTTTACTGTCTTTTTTACTCGCGTTTTTATCTTGTTTCAGCACTTTTCATTCATCCTTGCTAGGGGGGGCCGCCCGCCGCCATGCTGCCATGGTCTTTCTATATTTGTGTCCTGTTTAAGTCCTTTTGGAATGGCTTTCTGTTTTAGTTTAGCACATCAGATGCGGATGAATGGATCGATGAGTAAATGTGCGCAAGGATTCCTCACCCACTCGCCATTGAATCTACGAAAAATTCCAAGTTTACGGGCATTTATTTCAAAGTCCTTGTTTTTTTTTAGAAACACTCCAGATGAAGAACTGCACTTGTTTTCTCATTCGTTGTATACACACACTCGTAATGTATGCACATTCCTAGATGCATGCAAGTGTATTGTACACTGCATTGCAAGTGTACAACGCAATGAAAATTGGAGTGCAGCTTAGTTTTGTCATTAGACTGGTAGGTAGTGCGGAGCAGTGCGGATGGACTGTTTTGACGCTGAAAGGACGTTTCAAGAAGAACTGGCTGCTGATGTGCGAAATATTACTTTGAAAACGTGAAAGCTGCATTTCTGCAACTAATTGCTGGAAATGGAAGGCATATGATATAATTATTGCTCCGCAAATGAGAGAAAGGAAGAGGGGGCGATACTGTCACAAAGTTGTTGTTGTTGTTTCTTTTTTCCAAAGCACCGGAAAGTGACGTTTACGATTGCGGATTCTAGGACATGGCGATGAATTTTCTGCGTTAAAGAATAACCATTGGAGGATACGTAGTAATTGTGAGCGTTTTTAAATTGAGTTTTTTTGAGTAACTAAGTTTTGTTTGTACCGCAATTGCTTTTGAACCTACTGAACGAACTTGAAGGCGATTTTTTTGGAAAGTGTGTCTTTTAAATTAGAAGATCGACATGAAAAATTAGATTTTTTTAACAAGTCGTCGAAAAAGTCAAGAAGTTGTAAACAACACAAAATTCGTTCATTCTTCTCACTTTATCTTGACTTCTACCGAGCGAATTGAAAGAACATTTTTAGGTATCTGTGAGAGCATCATCTTCACATGTTTAACATCTTATTAATTTTTTGTACACAAATTTACGTCTGATAATGAAATATGTTTAACCATTACTGAATCGATGTTGTGGTTGTGGTTTACGGTTCTTTAAACTATAGGGAAGCGTCATAAATCAACAGATGTCGCTGCTCTTGATGCTATAGTTGTTTACATTTTTCTTTGAAAATTTTCGAGAGAGGTTCAAACAAAATCTGTAGTAGAACGAAATTGAACTGTACACTTTTTGAATACATTTTGTGTTTATAATGAACATACCTAACCTACCTACAAAAAATCTGTCAATTGTAATGTATCAGCCAAACTCTTCTATTCGTACAACCGGTAGACGCACCAATTTAATCTATTGGATGACAATTGTCGCTTACTTCCTCATAGACAGACATCTTCGAGAAAACAAGAAACACTGTATGTAACAATCAGTCACTTCTATACCTATTAGTTCAACCTGTAATACGAATGAGCTTAAATATAAGTTGCCCTCTAGTACAGCGCTTCCTTCTATTGGACCTTTTATTGAAACAGTTTTCTATGACAACAACGGGCTTTATTCAAGTGCTATAGGGAAGCCTATAGAATCTAGATGATGCCTAAAAAACTATGAGATTCCCTATGATCTCACTTAACCATTTATAAAGCTGGTTCCCAAACATGATTTCAAAATTCTTTCTTTTTTCCGAATGTAACATTTGTCCAGTATGGACACAGACGAAAACAGAAACAGTGCCTTACTTTTAATCATTCCTAACCTCTACACTTAAATATTTTGTAGGTCACAATAGAAAATTGGTCATCAAATTTTTCGTTGTAACAATTCGCACTCACTTTTGGTATAACTAACAAAAGTGCTAAGAGTACTAATGCCAACAAGTAAAAGTGTTATCATCGGTCTGGCCGATGCAAAAATGTTTTTGTATATGAGAGGTACCAGAACTACTTGACCGACATAGTCCAATTTTGACATCAACCTGACGACGATAAAAAGAAGTCCTTTCACCTAATTTCATTCGCCTATGTCAATTTCTTTGGGCGCTATCGTGCTTTCAACAGACAGACAGACGGACATGGCTAAATCGATTCAGAATGTGATCCTGATTCAGAATATTATACTTTATGAGGTCTCCGGTGAGTCCTTCTTGGCGTTACAAATGTAATGACAAAGTGAATATAAATAAAAAAAAAATAATGCTTCCCTTGAACGCTATTTTGAAATTTGATGGTTTAATAAAAAAAGTCCTCTCGGAAATTAGTCGTACTTGGGATGGCGGAGTGCACTTTTTAAAGTCATCCTCTTTGTCTGCGACAACTTGCCTTAAATTATAGTAAATTCTGAAGACTAAGCTTCGAAACCATAAGCAATAAAATTGATGACGGTCCTGCATGCGTAGAGAGGGCACTTCCATCAAATGTATGCAGGGCTTTAAAGTTGGCTGCTCCTGTCTTTATATTGAATGAGGATGTCTACTCTAAGGCTGAAAACATACCGAGTCAAATACAACGTTTTTAATTCCGAAGTTTAAAACTGTTTTTTTTTTTATTTTAACATACACCAAACGAAACAGAATATAAAACGTTTTGTTTTCTTAATTCGTTTGATGTATGTCGAAGTAAAACAAAATTTAGTTTTATTGGCATCTTATATTTTTAATAGCTTCTCGTAGGTACATCAATTTTTCTCCATTCATGACCATATTTCTACAAATTTGTGTAAAGAATAAACACACAGAAACAAAGAAAGCTGAGAAGTGCAACGAAAGTAGGAATTTTCACAGGCGCCTTTAGGACGTGCAAGGAAGGGTAGTCTTTCTTAAAAAAAAAAGGAAGACACCAGGCCGTTCTGAAAAATAAATTACGGGTGCATATGCGAAATTAAAGCGCTTCTTAAGCCTTGTTGACTATTTTTAGCTGTAAATTCATCCTGTGATATTGCAAAATAAACGATGAATAAAATGTGCAGGGGTATCGTGAATAAATTTCGATGGAAATTCTACCCTTGTCAGCAATGTAGATCAGATTGCTGAATGGAAAACATTCGGGGGTGATATTACTCCAGATAGAGGTGATCAAATTATTTTGAATGCATTTTCTTAAGTTTTGCAGAATTTAAATAAAGTAAGTCTTTATAAGATTAAAGCTTTAAATTTGCAAATTTACATCAAAATGAAAACTCTTTCGACTTTAGTTCTTTGACGAAAATTGTTAACCTACTTAATAAGGTGGTGCTACAGTCCTGGGTGGACCTGGGCCTCAAACAACACACCTCTCCACCTCTCCAGTTAGCGCGATCTTTCGATGACTATATGCAGTGTGACTAATTCCATATTTAAAACCATGCTAACTTCAGCAGTATACCATGTTTCTTTTGTATAAAAAAGTGCTAAATATTTTTTGAGATCAAAACCTGCTGAAAAACCCAAAAAATTAACAAAAAACTGTTTTTTTAGGAAATAAATATTATTATTGCAGCTGAATTAGTTGAGTGGCTGTGTTCAGTGTTCACTGTCAAATGAGAATTGTAATGGCTTGTTCGTCTGCTTTGATTTTATTTTATAATTTGGCTAAGCCAAAATCCTGCTACAGCATGAAATCATGGTAAGAAAAAAATAAACAGCCCTGTTGAATTTAGCAGAAAATATGCTAAATTGGTCACATTGACTATACGTGTCTGCACTTGCATGCACCAAGTTGGTTGAGTTGCTTTTCACTTGCGCGAGTCAAAGGTGAGGTTTTTTCTACTGCGTGCGTACCTTACTTACTATGGGCCTTACCAATAAACATTTTCAGTTGCGACTCTAAATTTTAGTAGTTCACTGTGGCTATGTATTCCCTACAAATTTCGCAATTATGAGCTTCCGTAAGATTAATGGCGAGGCTATAATTTTTTTAAAAAATTTGAATCTGAACTTTGCAAATCAGTTTACTGTTAATTCTATTTCAGATTTTTTTAATCAATTCCAAGTAGATTCGAAAACCCGTCAAAAACTCGTTTATCAGTTTGCTGAACAAATTAAAAAAAAACATAGGCTTAAATATTTGAGCTAGTGAAGCAGAGCTTAATGAGCGAAGACAATTTTTTCACAGCCAAATATTGAAGCTCTGAAACGTAAGATTAATTTCAAAGCTCAATACATTTAAAATAATAATAATAACTAAGCAATCGTAAATGTTTTACTAAAGCTACGCTTACACATGCCGACGTCATTATAACGTAAACAAACATTTCTCATAAATTGGTCACTACGCGTGATCATATGTCAAGCATCTGGTCACGGTGGCTGAATCAAAATTTGCCACGAAAAATGTCACGTGTGATCGTTTCAAAAGGTCTTTACCCAAAAATATTTAAAATAATTCTATCGCTGTTTCTTGACAGTTAAAAACATATAGTCACGAACTTCACAAGTTCTGAGAATAATTGGTTCTCCACTTTCCAAATCTGTTTATAGAAAGCCTCACATTTTTAGAAAGTGGAATCTTAAAATGTCGCGCTGAGATTGAACTGTCGACATGCATATGTACCAATGGTTACTTTTACTTGCGACTTTTACGAATTCTTTAACGCATGGGAATCCTAAATATTAAAAATGTCGGCATGTTAACGGCTGGGCAAGTAAACTTTTAACTGCCGTCAACTTGTGTTGAATTCTATTCAAATTAGTGTATAAGTACAAGGTGGGCCAAAAGAAGTCATCCGATGTTGATTGGCTCTCATTTTTTTTCTAAATGAAGAACTTCGATTCTGTTTTTTGATTATGTTTATTTGAACTTTTGGAATTTTATTAGTCAAGTCGAGAAGATCGGCCAAATGGGCGCCGTCACAATTGATTGCCATACGGGCTAGTTTTATGGTATTTTTCATCACTTCGGCGAGAACTTCGGGCGACAGATTTTCGCACTCGTGTCGAATGTTATCCTTGAAGGCTTCTAGGGTCTCGGACTTGTTCACGTAAACACGGGACTTCAAAAAAACCCACAATATACTTTAGTTTTTTCCGTATCTCGAAAACAGTTTTAACAACTTTTATGACATTTGAACTCAAAATTGCGTTCATTAAAAATTTCACAATTTCAGAGACAGATCGTACAAAAGATACGGCAAATGCCTTCGCTAAAAACGACTCTATACCTAGTTTTTGACAACTTATAAATCATTTTCAAAAACTGTCTGCCTTTTTACGTTTTTTATGTAATTCACATTCGACATGAGTTCAGATATAAGACCGCCAATTAAAATAGATTGAAGCCCACAAAATTTCGTAAAGGATGGTGAGGCAGTTACCAGAATACAGAAAATTCCCAAAGGTTCGCCTACTTGCTATGTAAAAAGATGCGCAAAACTGACGAAATCTAAAATTCAACCTAAATCAAATTCCTAATCTGTTAAAAACTTTCAAACAAAACTTAAAGAACTGCCGGGCTGACTACAAGCCGACACTTTTCCCATCAGCATTTACCAGTACCATTTGTGACTACTTAAATGTCAAAATCAACAACTGTCCACTGGCGTACGTTCGACCGAAAAGCTTTTACAACTTTCCGCACAGCAAAAGCGCCATCCACCGTCATCGCCAAATCAAATCACGAAACTTAACAATGGGTAACTGCACAATAGCCTTGGCAGTGTCATCGGAGGATTAAAATAAAAAAAACTCCAAACAATGTAATATCTCAAAGAAAGTGAGCAAAACAATCTCACAACACAACATAAAAGTTTATCTCTTCTTCTGAAACGACAATTTTTTTTTTTGTGCAAAGAAAATGTCATTTCTATTGCGCGCGTTCTTTTTGCCGCCCAAATTGACAGCGAAAGAAATTATGTTTTCTGAAAAACAATTTAACGACAAAAACACAAAAACAGATGAAGAGAAAATAACGCTAATATTTCACTGGCTGTTCTTGTTCTAATTTTTTTTTTTTTTTCAATTTACCCGATCTCCCTTTTAATATGTGTGTGTAACGGCGGACTAGTTGGGGGCGATAAAAAGCGAAATATTTTCATTTGATTTCCTTTTACGTTACGAGGACTAAGTGAAATACTGGATGACAGTTTCTTCGTTGATTTTTTTTAGTTTTTAGCTTTTTCTGTCAGAGTTTTTGTTTCAATGGCAATTTAATTTTGTTTTTTGTTTTCTTTCGTTACAGTTGCATCCTGCATGGCGGTGGTAACGAGTGCCGAGGAATGTGGCCAAGAGGAATTCACCAAGTGCTCAGAGCCCCTAGACATGCTTCATCTAACGTCGGAGTTTTCAATTGGTGCCTCCAAAAAGGAAGAACTAGACAAACTTTGCCAGTAAGTCGGCTAGGACCTCATTGCTAAATGGGCACAGCCAGGGATGGGTGTAAAGTGAAGAATCTCTAATGGAATTAATTCTGACCAATTGATGTGGCCCGTGGACTTTTCTTCTTCCGTTTTGTTTTGGCTCTCGTAGCAAGTCCCAACTCACAGCTCCCAAGTAACATAAGCTTTTAATTGGGAAGGTCCTTTTTCTCCTTATATAGCTAATTCGTAAATGCACAAGCATTCACCTCCTTAAAAATTGCACACAGCACGAGAGGAAAACAGAATAAAGGGTTTTTTTTTAGCTCAAATTTTGTTTTGTCCAGCATTCCTTGTCCTTCCTTCCGTTCAAATTGATCAAAAGGAAACCAGAGGGCAATTTAACACACAACCAAGGAGGGCGGAAAACTCGTATACACTGTGTACCGCTGCACTATTTTCAATTCAAAGCATGTTTATAGATTTCGGCAGGAGTGGAAGGACAACAAAAAAAAAATTAAACCTAAAGGGTCTCCTTCAAACATCAGCAACTCAAAAAACAACAACAGGAAAGCGTTGGTTGGTAAGGGATGCTGCTGCTGAGAAGATCCTCTCGATACATTTTTCGTGGGACTTAAATTGAATTTATAACTTTTTTCGTAAAACAAACGACCGTTAGCCACCACACCAGAAAACAGAAAACATACACACACACCGAGCAGCAGCAGCACGGGTTTTGGGTGGAAATAAAGGACATTTCTTGTGATTCGCCTTTTGCTGGCGTAGCCGCCGCCGCCGCCGGTGTGTCTGTTTTTGTTGTCTTTGCAGTGCGTATTTGTTTTCCTATTTTGCAAGGATATTAGTGAATCCTTATTAATGCTCCGGAATTCATGACTTATTGAACTGTGTTAAAAGGAAACGTCATTAGACTTTAGCGACGAGGATATTCAGCTTTTGCAGATATATATTTATAACAAGGACGAGCTTGTTGGAGGCTGCTCATTAAAAATTCTAATCCGATTTTTCTTGATACCCACTGGGTCACGAGTTTCTTAAATTTTTCTAGGCGAACTATATGGGTCGGACGCAATCTAATTATTTGTGAAATTGAAATTCTAGGATGTCTTTTATAGAATGGCACACAGGTAGAATGTACGATTGGAGAGTTTTGAGGCTTTCTATTGTTTTTATTTCAGATTAGGGTGATTGCTATTTAGCATTCAATACAGCCAGATGAGGGGAACCAGGAAAATTGGCCTGTGTCCAAACAGTCGATGCTGTCGTCAACTTTCTAGCATCAGCAAGTGGCGGGATAACCATTTCTGTGGGACGTATCTCGTTTGCAACCCTGGCGATGATTTGTAAAGACAAATGATTGAATAAAAGACGCTGCGCACACGTGTAATTGTATATCGCACACGTCTTTTCCGCCAAGAGAGCTTACACAATCAATTTTTTTGTTTATAACCGTCTCTTCGCTCAGAACCAATGAAATTTCTTTCATGACTTCGACAATGTGCGCTGTGCCTTTAAGTGAATGGAAATTGGCTAAATGAAAATCAATCGTGTGCGCTGTGCATAAAATAAAGCTATCAACCATTTTCACGTCCACACAATAAAAAAGAAAAAAAACTAGAACCCCTCTTAAGCTACTCGCTTTCAATCCTTGCGCTTTTAATACTTTCCACTCATCTTTGTCCTCTTTCATCTTGAAATAGGATAAGGAGGTTAATAGAGGCACACCATTAGAGTTCTTATCCTCTCACCACAACCAACAATAGAGATTGGGTGCACCAACCTTCCCACTTATGGACCCAACATTATTTGCTGCACATCAAGGATACGCCGTCGCTGGTTGGTGGTGTCTAAAATTAAAAAGCAGTCACCCAGAAGCGAATATAAAAATGAAATTTACTCCCGTCATACAACAACTATTACAACGGCAAACGCCGACAGGTTGTTGAATTGAATCATTTGAAGTGGTGGTCCGACACGACGACGTCGAGGACGACATTCCCCGAGTGGCAGCGTTATATCTGTCTGCCCGGGAATATATCCGTGTCACTCACTTCACTCTGTGTGGCAGTGTCCTTTTTTGCAAAATGCAAATTTCAAACGCCAACACAGCCTGATAGTGTCGCATAGGATGTCATATAGACACAGAGAGAGAGAGAAGGGCTTCGCACTTGACACAACGTATGAGCGAACGAGTGCATGCATGATGAATTGCAGTGTCATGCATCGTTATAGGGCAAATAATGTAATTAGGGTAGTAAATTCCTGTCGATCTGTCATTTCGACAGCACGGCGAAGGACGAATCTATTTACCACCCACAGGCACTGCCATTGTTAACCGCTCTCTTATTTTCTTTTTCTTTTTTCATGCAGTGAATTGCGTAAAGGTGTCCGGTGTATACAGAGCTATACGAGACGGTGCATGGATCTGCAGCAGAGAAATCAATTTAATAAATTATACCATGGCACTAATCAATTCATTCGGGATTTATGCAACAAGGGTGAATTCCAGGATGGTAAGCATTTCCACTACACACAAGCCAGCCGAGGGAGACCAATTAATTTCACATTGCTCACTGCCGGCACCATTTTTCTTCACCATGGATTTATTGTTCCATTATTTTCTCCAATATAGAGTATTTAAAGCATGCACCCTGCTCTGAAATGGCCAAGAAGGAGTTTGAGGTGTGCTCCACCAAATACAAGGAGACAATGGTATTTATGAAGCCAAACAAGAATCAGGAGAATCACGAGAACATGACTTTCAATGAGAATATTAAAACGATATGTTGGTAAGTTGAACGAGAAGACAAATTGCTTTGTGCGGTCAGCATTTACCTGGCCTATTATTGTCTATTTTTGCAGTTCCATAAACGAACTGGTAGATTGCTCGGAGGATGCGGCACGCAAAGTGTGTGGCAAGGAGGCGGCAAAATTCACCAGAGAACTGGTGGACAAGTATGCGAATAGTTTAACCAAGGTGAGTGTTTGGTATTGTTCTACATAATGATTTTAAACGTAAGCCAATGTGTATGGTGCGAAAAATGTGCGAAAAATGTACGCACCATTACTTTTCCTTAAATAACGTGAGGTAGTTACATGGAGAAGCTCGTAGAACTGCATCACTTAAAACATTTTTGCAGAGGAATTCTAAACGCACACGGGTTGTAGTTAACTCCGGACGATGTGCGCTTCGAAGGAAATGCCTATCTAACAAAATTAGAGCTGGTGGGTTCATTAGAGAAAATCGATGAGCAATAAATAGATTTAGACTTCCACCTGCTTTAATCGCCAAGAACATTTTTATACCCTCCAGAGGAAGGTATATTCACTTTGCCAATACATTTGTAACGCCAAGAAGGAGTCACCGGAGACCTCATAAAGTATATATATTCTGAATCAGGATCACATTCTGAATCGATTTAGCCATGTCCGTCTGTCTGTCTGTCTGTCTGTCTGTCTGTCTGTCTGTCTGTTGAAAGCACGATAGCGCCAAAATTAATTGACGTAGGTGAATGAAGTTTGGTGAGAGCACTTATTTTTATCAGCGTCAGGTTGATGTAGAAAACGGGGTATGTCGGTCAAGTAGTTCTGGTACCTCCCATACAAAACCAATATTGGACCCATGTGTCTCTCTGGCTGTTGAAAGCACGATGGCGCCCAAAGTAATTGACGTAGCTGAATGAAATTTGGTGAAAGGACTTCTTTTTATCGGCGTCAGGTTGGTATTCAAAATGGGCTATGTCGGTCAAGTAGTTCTGGTACCTCCCATACAAAACCAATATTAGACCCATGTGTCCCTCTTTCCGTTGAAAACACGATATCGTCCAAAAGAATCAACCTATGTGAATGAAGTTTTGTGAAAGGACTTCTTTTATCGTCGTTAGGTTGGTATTAAAAATGGGCTATGTCGGTCAAGTAGTTCTGATATTTTGCATGACTTGTATGCAGTGGAGGGTATCAAAACATCGGCCAGGCCGATGATAACACTTTTACTTGTTTTTAATATTTTTCGGAAAACTTTCAAAGTGCGCTAACTTCTAACCGTGTGCGGTACACCTGCAAGTCAAAAAGCCGCCAAATAAAATCAGTGTATATCCTATTCCAACTCATAGTAGTCATTGAGGACTGGCAGCGATCTACTTTGACATGATTTTCGGAAAATAACACCTCAACATTGATGTGTACAAACTATTGACCATGTCCGTGCACCTTAAACTCCAAGAACTGTACACTAAAATCAGTGTAAGTTCTGTTCAGAGTCGTATTACATTATGTATAAAAACCCGCACACGATCCATTTTGACCTGGTTTTGGGAAAATAATCAATATGCGCAAAACTAATAACAGTGTGCGTTACACATTTAACTCAAGAAACTATCTAATAAAATAAATGTAAGTTCTATTCGCACTTGCATCAGTCTACAGGAACCGCTAATTCATTTGGCATGTTTTTCGGAAAACAAACAACTGGCTGTCTGAAAAAGTCAGCGCAGGATCTATTTACACTTCTGTGTAGCAACATTTTGGCATATTGCTCGGAAAATAAAAACTGAAAAAAGACTAGAACAAATGTGCGCAACCTAATAACAGTGTGCGTTTCACCTTAAAATCAATAAATTCTCTGCTTAAATCAATGCTGCTCAGGTCTAACAATGTTCCCCATTTCATTTTTGTTATCCCTCAGATATACTGTGAAGAATACACAAGACATCCGGGCACATGTAGAGACGGCGATGGTGGCTCTAGTCCACGACTGCAAAATCAATCTTTTATCGGCGTTCTGGCGGCTGCCTTAGCGGCGATCATATATCATCAAACGAGGTAGATCTTACAAGGATTAGCAGATCAACGCTGCCACTGCAGAGTCAACTCAAACACTCAATGCACCCTTCAATAAAATCACATAAAGAGAAAAACCAATATGGAAAACACAAACACTCGGTACAGCAATTTCGAAACTTTAGTCAATTTTTTAGATAAGAATATAAAAACGAAAAAAAAAATAGATTAACAGCAACCAAAGGTAGGTATCATATCAAGTGCAAGCGTCAACAATTTTTTTTTGTTTGTGTCTATTTAGAAAAAAATATATATATAAAAGCAAGTCTTACTTACGCTTTTCTTAGCAACACTTTTTTGACTTTATCACACAGAAAATTCTTCAAATTAATCAATAGAAAGAGATTTTATTAAAAACTTACTTCTTAAATAGAGATTACAAGGGAATAACAAAATGTAAACGCAACCAGAGTTGCCTGTTAATATTAGAAAAAAACAAACAAAATATATATATTAAATTGAGGGTGAAACGTATCGTTACTATTGTAACGCCAGTGAATTACGAATAAGTGAATAAAATAAAAACCAAGCACAAGCCCCCACAAACAGGTGACATGCTGTGGCAGTGAGACAAACATTCTCTTTTGGAGTCCCACAAGGTTCTACTTTCGGGGCGCATATCTTTGTTGATAACCCAAAATTCACTTCCACCACACTGCCACACGAACTGCCACCTGTTGAAACCGTTAAGTAGTTCTAGACAATTTAGTTTTATGATAATAATCAATTAAAAAACAAAAAACGAGAAACGAAAAACAATTGCAAAATTAAGGCGTACATCTAAATATAATTACTATATATATTACAAATTATTTAAACCAGTACCTTTAGATATTATTATCGTGTACTACCGCTATTTTTAAGTTCTATGCAAAACGGTTTCCTTGAACATGTTTTAGTTAAGACCCATTTATGATTTAGTTTTCTATATATTTTTTTCCAACAAGTATACATCTTGTAACCACATCAAAAAAAGACCAAAAATTACTTTAAACATATATGAAAAATAAAACACAAATTATATATTATATACAAGAGAAAACACATATTATAGACAATGTAGAAAAATTAAATATTTTAAGATTAAACGAGTATTTTTTGAGAGGATTAAAAAAGAGTGGTCGGTTTTTTTAAACAAAAAATATGTATTCTAGTATTTTATATTTTTATGTTGTGAAAGAATTTATTAAAGTTTTTGTTATCGTATTAGGAATATTTATTATATTGTGTTACATTTTTATACCTACTCCGAGAATGCTATTATTTAGTATGAAGTTAAATTCGTTGTTTTTTTTTATTATTGAATGTACCCAAACTGTTAGTTTTATTCAAAATTGGAAGGAACAAAAACATGTTGATGAAGATTTTCAGATAAAACAAGAGAAGATATAAAATAAAAGTAATTAATGAAAATTAGGTTATTTGAAGTTTTATTTACAAGGCTTTTTCGTAAACTGAATACTTAATTAATAAAAAAATCTATAACAGGTTTGAATGAAACTGTAATACCGAAAGTTTTGGAATTATATTGGAAGAAACTTAAACCAAAGAAGAGCCCTGTTCAGTTCCATGCCAATCAATACCGTTTCGGACTATCTTAAAGCTTCTTCGAAATTCTGTATAAGGTAAGATAAGATCTCGCCAACTTTTTGGCGCTGAACCTTAGTTTGTAAAGTCATATTGAGCAGCACTCTGTGTTGAGTTCTTTTTGGACAGAGCACTTTCATTACCTCGGGTACATATGTGTCTGGCCGTCAGAGTTATACCTCCCAAACATATTTAGCTTAACAACTGCCTCCTTTTCAAGTCTTAAGGTAATCAGAGAAGCGAGGGGTTGCAGACGCAAACCCTGGAAAAACTGCAACCTACGATGCTTGTAGAACAATGAAAACGATAAAAAAAAACATTGATTTTGATAATTTAGGCCAAAGGCCATAGGTCCTATATGAACCTATTGCACCAACTACTTATATAAATATTTATTTTAGCAATGGACCATGTACGACACACTTAATCGAAGAATGCTACCCCCCGGGCTAGACCCGAGACTCATTTACAACGCTCTTACAACAATTTCTGGGAGTTTATTGCTGTTTCAATAAACAAGTGGATATTTGCATCCGCATGGCGTATTTTTGAATAAAAAATTACGCCACTTAAGCTTGAAAGAAAAAATCCGCGTCATAGGGACAATATTCAAAAGTATAAATTTACAAGGAGAACCAACAGCGGCCATGTGCAACCAATGATTTTCGTTATTTTTATTACCAACTTTGTGCATGCAAATGACGTATTTTCGTATTAAATGCAAACAATATAAAAACTACGTCACATGGACACTTTTCGCCACTTGAACTTAAGCTTAAACTGCCTAAATTTAAAACAGGAAGGGGTTATGTTTATTTAAAACTACGAGAACTGATGTGAGTTTTATAATTATTCGTAATTTTGTGCATTTCCAAACGTCGAGTTTTTATATGGAAAACTACGCCACTAGGACTTCACTTCCTTTTTCAATCATTAGCGCTCGCTTGTCCAATATTTATATGCTCAGATTTGACAGAAGAATAACCAGGAATCATGTGCACGTGCAGGTCAAGTTGCTTACGTGCGCCATATGTATTTCCAATCCTGTCGCATTTTTGTATAAAAAATTGGGTTTGAAATAAATTTGAAATATAAATGTCTTAATTTATAACAAGAACAACCAGCTTACGATTTTATTATTTTTCATACAAATGGGGTATTTTCTATTTTCGTCACACAGTCCACATGCCCACTTTTCGTCAATTGAACTTGACATTTATTGGTTTGTATAGCTTCAATTACTGACTAGTATTCAAATAACTAAATTTCAAGAGCATCTATAAATCATGTGCGTTCAAATCCACATGTCGTGTTCTTTTATAAAAAATTACGCCACTAGGGATCAATTTTTATTTCTGTAAATAGGAAATCACATGCATTTTTTCACAATTCTGTCGCATTTTTGTATTCAATTTTACGCCACTGAAGGAACTTCTTATGCTTTTAGTATAAGAACTAAGTCACGTGTCCATCTATGAACCAATCAAGCAAAGGGCCCTACAATACCACGAGTTCTTGTTGGATTTATCTACAATTGATTACAAAAATATCGGACTTGTATCGCTTTGTTACAGAAATTTATTTCAATTCCAAAAAATGAAATGTACTCCAAGTATTTGTGGAACTACGTTTTAATCTGCATATCTAATACAATTTTGGGCCTAGCTTCTTATAACAATTTGGTTTTTATAAGTTTTAATTTTTGACAGGAAAGGACCTACCATTTTGTACTGAAAAGACTGAATTTTAGAAACTTTTACAGGACGGCTTTAGTCTCAGGTGTTTATTAGACTTTCGCGAGAGGTTGCGCCGTGGAAGAAACCTTAAGATGTAATGTTTTTTTTCCGGCGATCGAACTAGATGACGTCGGTCAGTGTCCCCCACACTTACCGCTGAGCCACTACGCCTAATAACTTGCAAGCTTTTATAATCACAAAATTATGCCTAGAGCCTTTGTAGATTTTCCGAGGTAAAGGGTTTTCAAACCGAGTGTGAGAGGCTCAAAATTCACACCTCTGTAGGGACCATGGTGGGCACCTTTTAGGAGTTTTTTTTAGCAACTGCTATATACAGAACTCAGTGTAGTTATTGCCAACCATTTGCATCATTTGCATGTGGAAATATATTTTAGAACGAATGGAAACGAGATTTTAGAACTTAATTCTTTAAGGCTCAATCCATACGCCTGCAAGTCCCTAATACACATTCAAACGGTACGCACTTAAAAATCCCCATCGCAGAAAATTCGCCCCACTAATCCCCGACTATAATTCATAAGCGCGCGACACCCGGACGAGACGCTGAAGAGCAAACCTCTTCCAATACCTAACGATACCACCAACACGCCATTCGACTCTTTAATGTAACGAGAATTTATGGCCAAATATTTGGGGGAATCACCCCATCGACCTCTGGCTGCACATGCCATCATCCGGAAAACAGCAAAAACCAATATTTCCTTAGTTATGACTTCATGAGCCGGGAAACACCCAACTTTCGCCCCAGGTCCTCCAACATCGAACGTTGCGGGTACACTCTCGACTCTCGGTTGAAAGCCTCATTTAGAAGTCCCATTATGTCGCCAATATTCATTTGTATAGCAACGCAACCACGGCACGAGAGTGTATGTCCGGGGTAATTCCCTGGCAATTTAGCCGGCTCTCACAATCTCGTAATGGCTTCTGCCATCCTTCCCGTGGGAGGACGCAGGACGCGCGCCTCTTCCTTTAGCAGCTCATTACTTGGCTCGTCGTCATTTAATTAATGTCAGCGCGTCTGATTTGATTACCCCTATTAGGTGTGCTAAGCTGAGAATTAGGAAACTCCTAGGGTGTGTGTGTTCTCCAGACAGGTGCATGTGACCCAGCACGACCTTTTGATGGTCATCCGAATACCAATGCGGGCGATGGCAAGCGATGGCTCACCGCCAAATGCACAACCTGCACTCGAAAAACTAAATTGAAAACGCCATGCATATATTTTGGCGTGTATGCGGTGTGAACCATGTGAACAAAGACTTTGCAACGTCACAAACAAAATAAATCAACACCGGGTGTGTCTACTGGCAGTATTCGCTTGCCAGCGACAGTCACGTTCAGTTTGATCCCACCGGAGAAAGGGAATGCAGGTTGTGCGGGCTAATGCCAGGTCGGGGTCAGGTGAACTTTTGATGAAATGTTTTTATTCTCGCGCTGCCATTCAACTAATTCTTTTCCACCGTCCGGAAATAACTTAAAAAATATTCAAATTAATTTAAAACTAACATAATTATTTACATTGGATAATGTCGTAATCCCGTCGCACAAATTATTCGTTCACACAGAGGGACAGAGGGACACCAGGCTCAGGGTAAGGTAGTGCGGTACCGATGCAACGAACAAAGGGAAAAAATAATCTATTTCGGTTGTCCGAACATAATCGCTAAACAAATCACTAATAAATTATTCCCATCGAAATACCACATAATATTTCGTTTCGGGTTGAGTCATTTGGCATTCGGGAGCCAGCGGGCTGCGCTGCACACCCACAACGCCTCATCGGTGACCTCGGCTCGCACAGGGGCTTAGTGGTTAAAAATGGATCGGATCGCATGCGAAAAATGGTCCGGTGCATGCTGCGGTACACACAATATTCCATTTAATCTCAATTTAAAACAAAACGAATATAATTCCGTTGGGCGCCGGCCGAGCCGCCAACCGAGGACGATACTTGGTTGGCACCGAATACTAGGCGCACCCATGGCTTTGTATCGTTTTAGGAAATTATCGGGTTTTAAGTGAGATTTTGCGTGGTAATTTCTCCGCTATCTTTAATTGTATAAGTTTTGGGAGTTGGACTGTACAAGTGAAAATAATGCGAAGGGGATAGAAGTTGGCGTAAGGTTCCATCCCCAGAAAAACATATGAAAATGGATTTTGAGGCGTTTTTTAGCAGTGCAAGTCTGACAAACATCTGTGGGTATGACTGGCCTATTGAAGCTTCTCAATTTTAGCCTTTAAGACTCTTTGTAAACTGTAGGTTAGTCCCAAAAATTAAGAGCCTTGGGTGCTTTTATGGACCTGTCTGGCTGACTATTTATTAATTAAATAGACAAGATCCCAACCACAGCGTTTGTGGTTCCTCGACTTAATCCCTCTTAGAAACTAGTTGTCCTAGAAAGTCGCTGACACAGCAACTGTGTCCAAAATTATTTACTCGAAGGTTGAACTACAGAGCCGGTTCTTTGCCAGGTCTGCTCATGGCACGCAGAGCTGATTTACAAGTGGATAAGGTGAGCTCATACTGGAGTGCTTTGACAGACAAGTTTCCTTCGTCCGAGGAAGGTGAATGCAGAAGACGATACAACCGCGGCATCTATAGCTGCATAATGATGTAGGTGTAGGTCAAAAACCCAAAATTACATTTGCTCTGCCACACCGAGCGAATTCCCAATAAAGCTACATCCAAAAGGATCTTTATATGCCAGTCGCCATGTAAGAGGCGAAAGTGAAGACAGAGCAAACCATCGCAATGGCCTTTACGCGGGACAACTGCAGATCGCAGAGGATGAAAGGTTGCAGCGTCCCAGACAAAGACTATTCACGGGACGAAAGCCGGTTCAGCAATTTAGTGGTAAGGATCTGTAAGGAAGATTTGAGGTGCCTGAAACCAGGAATTTTTTTTCTCCAACGCAAGAGTTAGAGCAAGATTTTGAATGCCATCTTTGGGTCGTAAGTCCATTTGATCCGTTTTTGTGTAAAATATACTTATCTATACATAGGTCCTACGGTCCATGAAATCGTATGACGTAAGCCCTGAGCAATTACAAATTTTATTAACGGAATAGCGACGTCGCTCCATCGCTCACTGCCAATTTGGCTTCAGTTTTAAACTAAAAGCTCCTTTGGAGGTACAACAGTTGAGGGATCTTTCGCAGGAACTGAACTTAACGAACAGCTCACTGATCACTTCTGGCTAAAACCATTACAGTATTCTCTGAACATTTTCCCCCATCTGATACATAAAGTATTGTAGGCAGATCGTGAAGAAGACGAAGTTAGTGTCGGATCGAGGAACAAAGACCTATGAAGGGCTGCATTTCGGGTAGTACAACAGTAGGGAGAAGTGAGTTGGAGTCCATATATTGCCTGCAAGTAGGACAAATGTAAATAGTATGGCGCTACGGAGGCAGTGAACAGATTTAACAGCAGAACCGTTTAAAAAATTCATCGCGGTGGCAGGTGGTCGTAGTTCCAAACAACACCTTGAGAGGGATCGTTGCTTGTTGCAACTTGCAAGTAAGAGCTAGGTGAAAAGACAGAAAGAGCATTTTGTCACGATCCACAACTGAGTATTTGGAAATTTTTTGACTCAAATGCACATCACAAATCCCAGTTATAAAACAAATAACTGCTGCGATTAGGGCGCTAAAAAGCAATACGGCACTAGAAGTGGATTGCTCACCCACTTTCAGAAGTAGCGTCGAGAATATCAGCTAAACTTCTGCTACACCTACACTTTGGAAAGACCTTCAAATCCTTCTGAAAAACAGATAACAGAGGTTCAGTTCTAAGGCTAAACCCAGCACTAGGCACTCATGGGGTTTGTGGTAATATTTAGTAGACAGTTCCTTGACTAGAACTACATTCGTTGTAGGGACTCTGTTACCCACTGCCAACTGGGGTTTAAATATTTATGAATAAGGTCAAAGAGAAATATTAAAATAACTCCACAACGATCGCCATACCCATACCCAGGATTTGATATTTTGGTTAAAATAAAAGTTGCGACGCTTTTAGGAAGAACACCATTTCCTTCATTTTGAGAGCTACAAGGCTGTGTAGACAGGTTGCCACTTCATGGGCTTCAGTTCTTCTCTGACAATTTCAATTGCACCACACCCTCGAAATTAAAGCTGACCTACTATTTTAAACAAATGTGACAGCCGAGCACAAGCAACTGTTAAAAAGATGTCTCCTTTCAAAAAGGACTAACACACGCTGAAGATTTATTTTTCAAGCAACTCTCACCCTTTTTGAAGGTGTTGCGATAACGTATTCGCACCCCATTTATGGTATTAAAAGTCATTAACTCAATAGTCCTCAGCACGCGCCGCACATTTCAAAGCCTTGCTATACTTATGCAAATATGCTGATAAGGACTAAACAATGATATTCAAGGCAAGAAACAACTTGACGTCCTCCTGATTCACACCTCAAATTGAAAAACACTCGTGACAAATCGAGGTTGATTCGATTTTAATTGCACAAAAGTCAGTACCTACTACCACAAATCAGGATTAATATGACAAAACAATGAAAACTCCGAAAACCGAAATGAAAACCTCACTTCAACAGTGCCTGCCTTGATTAAGGCGGCACGAATGCCATGCATGTCAAATGAAGCACCCTACCAAAATAAAAACCAAGTCCCTCAACCACATCTCATCTCCCGCGCAGATACATATATCGTAACCGTAAGATACTCGTACTTCCCATTCCGGGTGGAATCTCAAAATTTAATCAAATCCGCCACAGGACTCCGCAGTTGTTGCTTGTTTTGTTCTGTGCGATGTTTATAGAAAAGGAGCAGCAAAAACGAAAAAATAAAACCGCAAAATTAACTATAATTTCAATTGAAAAGTACATAAAATATTCACTCCTTCAACAGCGCATATAGTTTTGCCAACAAAGTTGGTTAGATGGGTGCGGACGGCGCGGCAAGAGCACAACTCTCGAAGGTGCAGCACTTTGCAGCGATGCCGCCTTACACACGTCGTCGGAGTCGTCAAAGTTTAAGTTTTGCTGTTTGGCAACAAGCAACCTAGGAAACTCCACGGGGAAATCAAACATTTTGGAAGCTTAGTTGTCGGGAAGAAACTTTTGTTGTAATGCTAACACAGCGATGCGCTGTTGTTATACGCCATCTAAAATGAAATTCGTACAAGCATGGAGTCGTGGACTGATATAGAGTGCGGCAAAACGCTGTACTATTGGGACTGCAACTTGTCATTGTGGTTATAGATAAAGTTTTCCATTTTCTATATAAGGCGGGCGAGCGGTATGATAACGATTGGGGGGCACCATAAATTCAGTTTCCTTAGCTCTATCTGGCCGCAAGAACGCAGTTTCAGTTATTGAATTGTAGCAAGTGGTTTGGCTAAGCAATAAATTCAGTCTCCGGATGGATGGACGGAACCGACACTTTCGATGACTTGTGCAAGTTTGTTGTCTGTTTGATTATATGGACAGGGGCTTAGCTCAAATTGGAAATATACTCTTTAACGCAGTCGGATGAAAAATAAAAATATCAGGAAAGCATCAAGAAGGCAAAATAATTTCACATAAACTGCTGATGTTTCCGCTCCGCTGTGTTTTAAATTTAATCTTTGGAAGGCTTTCGTAAAACAGTCCTGCACGCCTCTGTACTAGCACAAAAACTGTGGGAGGTTTTATGTGTCTTATGCGTAAAACCACGCGACAGGTTTAAATTAAACGATTTCTGAAATTGTTTTCAAGACCGCACAAAGGCTTCAGGCTATGTCGTTCATTGACACGTCTACTTTTTGATGGCGTTTTTCATCAAAATGCACTCTTTTCTGACACTAGATACACAAATAATTCTTAATAAATACAGAAATTAAGTGCACGCCTGGGTCGCACGAAACTTTCTCGCTCATATCAACAGTTGGATTTGTTTTTTTTCTGTTTTATTAGGTATGTTGTACATAGAAAAAAAAACTCAGAAGCGATAATATATAAAATAAAAAACCGTACAGAGAAATTAAGAATATACAGGGTGGGCCATCAAGTGGGTTATTTTTAAATCATAGGTTATTTTGACACAGACATCTGTTTAACTCTCGAAATCTTGACAGAAAGTCAGTATCATACCTCCGCGAAACGAAATGGGTCGCTTTACGCTTGAACAACGTGGGGAAATGAGTGGTGAGTAGTGTGTGGCCCAAACAGTGCGTTTTTTGAAAAGAAGTTTAGGCCGAAATGAAGCACCCACCGCGCCTGCTGTACGCAAGTTTGTGCAAACAGTTCGTGAGAATAGCATGATAGTGGACAACACTCATGGTGTCTGTCGTCGTGTGCACAGACGAGAATGTGGCTGCTGTAGCCGAGAGTGTGAGACTCAATGAACGAACATCAACGCGACATCGATCTCAATAGCTCAACATTTCACGAGGAGAATTCTGCCCAAAGGGATCCGATTATTCGCTACTGCGTTAATGGTAATGTTTGCTCTTACTAATAAAGCCATAATACATGGAAAATTTAATATTTTGTTCATTTTATTGCATTTTTAAAAAGAAACTTGTATTTGGTCCACCCTGTACATAATTAAAGAGCACTTCTGACTTAAACATAATTATTTCAAATGACAGTACAGGTAACAATGTCACGCATAAGCTCTCAGTAAAAAGCATAAAAAGCAAGTTCTGGTTAAACAGTTTTAGGGCCGTTTGCTCATACGACTCTTAACGATTTAAGTTCTACTTAAATCCTTATGGGCTACTTTTTTCAGGTCATAAACTGTCACATAAGAGTTTATGTGGAACTTAGTTCGCTATGAGTCGTATCAGCAAACGGCCCTTAATCGCCTAATGTAGGTACTGTTAATAGGCTCTTATACCTTGCAAGTTTTTGAGTACAAAAACAAGCGTTGCAGGAGTTTCTGATCATGTTTTTGGCTGGATTTCGTGCTTATATCATTGGAAGTAGGGTTCATTTTTTAATGTTAATTCTCAGGCCGATGAAAGTGTCAATTAATCAAATTTTACATGGTAGCTCTTTTTTACCTTCACCTTTCTAACTTCACTCTCACTGGTCGACAATCTTCCCTGAGGAATTGGAGATCTATCTGCTAGTTTCTTGTTTTTTTTTATGACAGCTGGATCTGAAAGTGTGCCAAAATTAGTTGAATCTAAAGTTAATTTTGACCACCAAAAGAAGGCTGAACTGCGATGCGACGTATAGGTCATATCTCATTATGAAAGTTCATTGCAATGTGAGCAGTGACAGGAGAACAAGGTTGGATGACCCTGGGAAATATTTGAAAGATTCGTAAAAATACAGAAAAGGTGAATATCCAGAAAACGGCATACATTGAGCTTTGGCTATAAGGACGGAAGGACAATTTCTCAGAAAATATGACCAGAGCGATTGAATTAGAAGACGGTCCAGTCACTGGGAACTATTTTGAAGGAAAGAAGGTAGGCGCAGTGTTGGACTACTAAGCAAGGAGTCCCAGGTTCGATTCCAGGAAAAACACAAATTCCATTTAAAGCTTTTTCCGCTGCGCCACCCGGAACGTCTGTCTGACAAACATCCGAGAGTATAACTGTCCAGAAAGACCGTTTGGACTCCGCATAACATTGTAGATCCCTGCCACTCGTCCCAAAAATAAAAAAATTAACTCACACAAAACGAATGATTTTGAGAAGCTAGGTCTTGAACCTGTTGCACTCACTATTTATTTATTTATTTTAGGAAAAAAGAAAGACCTACTGTAGAAGCAACCTTAGGGTACCTCTTACCAAATCTGCGGAGAGCTAAATAAAATTGGACTGCTCTTATAAAAAATAAGGCTTACAAAGGCTTACAAAGCCTGTGATTAAGCAAGAGACTAATCTTTAAGAGACTATTAGGTCGCCGTCTTTAAGGCGACCACATATACTGTCAGCTTAGAAGGAGAAGTAAGTATTCACTGCAAGAGCTGTCAAATCTGATCACATCACTGCAAACGTCTTTAGACCTGTTTGTTTGGCATATTTCCTGTTGAAAGCACTCGAAAAAGTTGTCAATCATAACAAATGTTGAAAAACGGCAGGAAGACTGTTTAAAAATAAAAAAAAGGGTTGGAAATTCTACAGTTGCTTCGGCAGAAGGTGGGTACACCAAACCAAAGCCAGATGAAAGCCAAGACTTCCGTCTTCCTGACCACAAATGAATTCAGAATAGCAATGTACAAGTTGAGGTCCAACAAGACTACTGGGGCGGTCGGATTAGCTGCCGAGGCAACAGAATATGACTTAGAGAGAGCATACACCAACTTGTCTTCAAGGTTTGCTCAGAAGAAATTATGCCTAATAATTGGGACCTAAGCTTCTCTAAACTGAGCTAATCGTGGAGGCATCAGTCTCCTCAATATTGCATACAACATCCTGTCACTGCACTTCGTCAACAACCTGAGGGGCGAATCACTGCATCCGTGAGTGAGCAATACGTCACTGAATTTTATGGATATTACATGCAAAACAATAACAAATTCTGTCGCGTAGGAATCGATCACGGATGCCGCAATTCAACCCCTGATTAGTCCCTAACAGTACCCGGGTAAGTCCTCAACCGACCAAATATTAATTTTACCATAGATCCAGGATAAACATCAGAAAGTCCAGATCGATACCCACCATCTGTTAATCGGCTTTAAGGACTCATATGACAGCTTTTATAAAGAGGAGCTTTAGAGAGGCATGTCTAGTTTCGGCATCAATGGAAAATGTCGTCAGGTTGTACAAAATTACGATGAAAAACACTGTTCGAAATCAATCCCTCAGGTGCGTCTAATGTCAAACCAATTTTTTTCAAATATTGGGACAGAAGCGCTAATTGTGGTTTGGCCGTGAATCAGGACTGAACAAAACATATGCGGTCAATAGAATGGTGCATTTTTTGTTGGGCTGAGAGGGCAGTAGTAGAGTGCTACCCCGAAGAGACACAGAAATTCTGCATAAGATCTTGACCATCAATGGCCTGAAGCTTAGCCTTTATCGAAAGTGAATGAAGATATCCTCGGTCGCAGATTCTTTCCAAAGTGGCCTTTGGAGGCAGAACTTCAACGACGAACTGGACAGCTGCATCGACATAGTCAAAAGAAATGCCCATCAGTCGCCTAATGATGACTCGGCCCCGAAGGGTCTTCGACTCCAGGCTAGATTTTGGTATACACTGGAGTAGGAAAGACCTCGCCATAGGTGGCGCGCACAAGTAGACCAATATACCTGCAACCAACTTGGATTAAGCAACCATAGGCAGTTAACCAAAAACTCTATAAACACATCCCTCTATTTAAATACTATAAATAAAAATAGAACCTCCATCCATTTCCAAAAGACCCAATTCCGCCGCCCACTTTGACTTCCCAAATCGCCCTGGCTCTCTCTGAAATTTTTTAAAAAGATACTCGTAACTTTTTCAAGACCATGAGCATGACAGAGAACTGTTCATTAATAAAGAGAAGGTGCGAACAAAACTAATTCCACTGAAAAGAGCACAACTGTCTAAACACAAACACACACCTTCTCCTCTTCACACTTTAAGTAATGAGTTCCTTTTGGCGAGAGCCGTCTCGCTGCCCCGACCACAAAAGCACAGAAAATATCATCACCGCATTGCTGCACAATCAAGGCAGCAAGTTGCAAAAAAAAATCAAAAAACACGATGCTACAGAGAAATAAAAATAACGAAAAAAAAAAACAGAACTCTAACCCATTTTTCACAACTTGCGGTCTGTATTGTATCTCATTCCTTTCATTCCTGTGTCTCTGATAAAAGCATTACAAAAATCGTTTGGCATTATATTTCAGTGTTTGTTGACCAACAAAATAAAAAGTTTATATTCAAAGTTTCTCACAACCGGAGTCGGAGATTACTAAAACCGCCATCGTCAAGGATTATTTCTACGAACTGGGGCATTCCCTCTCCATGCTGCGGTTCCTCTCGGGCCAAGTTACCTCCAGCTCCAGTCAATTGTTGGCCAAAAGAGAATCAAGGTGAGAAGGTTGCACTGTACTGCACATTATATGGTCCTTTTGTGCAGTTTTTGAAAATTTCAAAGCCGTCGCTATTATTAAATTTATTTTATCCAATCTAGCGGATTGACAAACTCTCAACATTATCTCGATATAAAATATTTACAAAAAGGATAAGGATGGGAGGGAAAAGCCAAACGGAAAAGGGGGCGGCGACGGGGAGACAAAACTAATAATATATCGCATTTCATTGCGACAACTGTGTGTGTGAGTGTATATTGTATATCTGCTGAGGGAGAGACTTTTAGGATAAAAATTTTTGCCATTTAAGAAAATCCTCCCCAGAGATCACAAAATGAAACAAACTTTTATATTCGTCGCCGTATCGTAGTGGGCCGAGCAGGCGGATGAGGACTCGCAACTCGATGATATACGAGACGTCGGTGCTGGGGGTCGATTCAGCTCTTTTTTTTTTTTTTGTTTCTTCTGTGTTCTTTCGTTTCTGTACAGAATCCTTTCTCTCAGTGCGAGGGGACAACAATACCGAGCAGCTAGATATGGGAGGCGATAGACGCGTCTTCCTGGATCTTCCTTTTCCCTGTATGCGAATAAATTTCATCGCTCTGCTGCTCCAGCCGAAGCAGAAAATTTGTATTTGGTGTTTGGATTTGTGCAAAATATGAAATGCTCGTATAAAATGCTCGTGTGTGTAAAGTGGAAGCGGCCAAAGGGGTGAAATCGGAGCACAGGTACCTATAGGTACCCACCACTCGGTGATGTATGCAAAATTTACTAAACTGTAATAAAAGTTTTATTTGATATTTGCGGTGGGATTTACAATAATTCCGAGTTCGGATACTTATTGTTGTTTGCATCGGGGGGTGGGTGGAGGGTGCTTGTTTAAGTTTGTCTGTGTTCCTTTTGAATTATGCGGAATGTTGTGGCGTCTGCATTTAAATACAGGGGTGTATACGCAATTTACTTTCTTCTTGTATGAAGGGGCAATTGTTTTCACGGCTTGCTCTTCATTTTGGCTCGCAAGGGATGTACCCTGTACCGGTATGTGAGCCTTTTAGTGCTTTAGGAGATCTTCCAGCTGAACACGGGGCAATCGTTGGAAGAAATGATTTACTGATGGAGTTTATTTTGCAATGCAAGTAAGTGGGTATTTGATTTTTTGAAAGGATAAGGGATTAGGAGGACAAAAGCCATGTGTGAATTTTCATCGAGTTCAGGGTTGGGAATTGAAAATCCGGTTAAGTTGGTACCTCCATTGTGCGGCTTTAGGTGTCTTAGGGGACACGCATGCGGTAAATCATGGAACATTCATCAAAGTATGGATGGGAGGTTGTATTTAGTAATATGGCGGGCTAAGGGTGATGTACACGGAGATGTTTCATGGCAAACGCCACGTGTGCAAATCTTTAGTAAACTTTCGGAAGGGCGCACAAGTGCCTATGAAATGGGTGCCAACTATCAAGACTATTTACATCCAAGGATAGCGTTGCGAAGTAGGGTCAGTTGGGGTAAATGTGAACATGGGGTAATTGTAAACGGCGGTTATTCTATCCTTTCAAAAAAGCTTCATCTAGTTCATTCTCGACAAACGTATTGAAAGCCTATGATAATCAGAGAAAAAAACGACTCGAAAACAACTTAAGGTGGTCATCGAAATATCAAAAACGATAACGTTTAGACGATCATCGTCTACCCCATTGCACGGATTCCATAGAACTTCTCAGAACCCGCGTTGGATATGACTTTTTGCCTATACTTAAAGTACAAGCTTGATTGTGAATAACCTAGAGAATGAACTTACTTTCATAACGAAAAAAATTGTCATTAAGTTGTCTCTGACACGATCATTCAGGTGATTTCCAATTGGAAAATAGCAGCTGAAGAATTTTTTTAAACCGCGTGTTCAACCCGGCAAATGACTTTTCTCCGCAACTTAAGTTTTGAAATCTTCCGAAAAGCGAGTTGGCTCAATTAGAGCGAAAAGTCAGTCATCTTTTAACTTCCTAGTCTCAGCTGTTTCACCAATGAGCTTGACCTGACCTCTGTGGCAAACCTTCGCAGCCTAGCATTCAACGAAATGATGTCTTTTTTCGGTCCATTTATTTAGCCAAGTAACTAGAAAGGGCCGAAGAACACCAGAATTGAAATTGCTTTAAAAAATTACAGAAAACTTTTAGATACTAAAGGCGTAACACTCTGCGATTCCGATAAAAAAATTTATATTATTATAGAGAATCTATAAAATCCACGAGGGAACTTGGTGACTAAATAGATAAATTTTCCGGGCATTAATGCTAAGAAAGATTGTCTGAAGAAACCCAATGATGTCAAGCTGTTTGAAAAAAAATCGAAGACTCTTGGAAGACTTCTTGCGACGAATTGATGAATTTGCTGGACGAAACCTATTTCCAAGGCAACTCAACTGTTACTAGTCACTTGCATCCGAAATGATCAAACGTACAAATAACCAACCTCCAAGGTCTGATTACTAGAGACAAACGGTCATAGGGGGCTACATGTCGTCAAACCGCAAAACCACGAACCTTCAGAGCCAAGCGGCATAGACCGAACTGCAAATGACTTCGCCTATCATCGTGCCAATGCTGGAGACTATCCTCAAAAGATCTGCCTAGATCTGGCTTACTTATTCCTTTGATATGGAGGGAACTAAACGTGGTTTTCATACTCAATACCTCTCTCATGTTAACCCGAAAGATTTCAGACCTAGAAGTCTTGGATCATTCCTTCTATGAAGTTTCGGAATACTTATCAGAATCCCTCTGCGGGAAAAATCATTGGCTCCAAGTTTCTGCCTGCAGCTATTTATTTTTTATTTTATTTTTTTATTATATATTTATTTATTTATTTATTCACATTTATGTATTTACAAAAGTATTACCCGCAAAGCAAAATGCTTATCTGCAGGTGGTTACAAACAATTTTTTGAAGTAGGTAGTTTCAGTTTCCGATTTTTATCAGATTTCAGCTTAACATTATTACATTTATGAATATGTTTTAAGTCAAATTCAACGTGAACAATTTAACAGTCAAATTCAATAATTTTGCTACTGTACATAGTAAAAATCAAGCAAATATTTTTTTATTTCTTTTTTTCTTTTCTTAAAATTTAATAAGTTTTTTATGTTTTGTGGGATTGAATTCATTGTTTTAGGAATCACGCATCTCAATTCGCGTTCACCGTATATGTTAAAATGTGCAGGTACTTCAAGCATCCCCTGTGCTCGTCTTCTTGTGTTTTGGTTGTGTCTTATTGGCTGAAGAAATCTTGGATCATCCATGTAGTGTTGTAGTAATGTCATCTGGTATATCGCATTAACATCTAGAACTTTAAAGCATGAGTTAGGTTGTCTAAAAAGCTTAATGAGACGATGTTGAATATTTGATATCTTATCAAGATGTGATTTTGAAGCATGACCCCATGCCAGGATCCCGTATCTTATTCTGGATTCAGCAAGCGAATAGTACACCTGTTTCTGCACGTCGAGGTTAGAATATTTTTTGAGGTATACCATGGCGAAAAGAGCACTTTTCAGTTGGAGTCGTAGAACATTGATGTGCTGTCGCCAGAGAAAATGGTCGTCGATAGTGACTCCTAAATATTTAATTGTTTTAACAGTTTCGATAGCTGGGTTGTTGGCTGAAGTAGGGCAACGATCGTTTCTATGAAGAAGATTAAAAGTTTCCTCGCACTTAGATGAATGGCGTATATGCATCACTTTTGTTTTTCCAACATTAATAATTAATCCTTGGTCATGACACCATTTTGAAAACGCGTCGAATTCTTCTTGAATTATTTCCAGGGCTGAGTTAAAGCTTTTATGTTTAACGAAAATAGCTATGTCATCCGCATAAGCATAGGCAGTACACTTTTTAAATAAACGCAAAAGCTCATTTGTATATAAAATAAACAAAATCGGGCCTAATTTGGAGCCTTGAGGAACACCAAATGATATTGGCCTTTCATTGCTTACTGTATTCGAAACTTTTACTCTAATTTTCCTGTCAGTAAGATAGCTTTTGATCCAATTCGCTAGTACTCCTCTCACACCAATTCTATAGAGACTTTCAATTAGCTTTCGATGAGTTAAGGTGTCAAATGCTTTGCTGAAGTCGACAAATATAACAAGTACATGCAGGTTTCTATTAAGGGCCGCATTAACGGTATTAGTAAACTCTCCTAATAATGCTCCTGTACTCTTGTTTTTCTGAAACCCGTACTGATTCGGGTGCAACACTTTATGCCTTTGAATGAAGTTAATAAGCCGATTAACAATGACTTCTTCTAGGCATTTTTCAACTGCAGAAAGTATTGCAATTGGCCTATAATTCTCAAAATGTTTTTTGGTACCTCCTTTAAAGATTGGCCTAATGATTGAAGTTCTCATTAATTTTGGGACATAGGCTTGTTGAATACTACGGTTAATAATTGTTTGGATAATTCGCGCAAGAAAAGTGGCATTCATTTTTAAATCAATAGGTCTTATGTTGTCCACTCCGGATCCTTTTTTGCAGTCTAAGTTACATAGCATTAAAAATATTTCTTGTTCACTTGGTTCTTCAATGAATATGCTCTGCTGCAGATGGAAGTTCTCGTGGTTTGACGTTTTTACACTGCATATATGCATGATCGACGAAGTTTGATCAGAGAACTGACTTGCAAATTTCTCCACAATGCCATTCAAATTATCGCCACTATTGCATAAATTGGTTTTGATGACTTCATCAACTGAGGGTTTTTTTCTTCCTAAAAGATCATTAATTATATTCCATGTTTTCCTAGGATCATTTTGGGAATTTTTGAATTTTTGTTTGTAGAAGTTGGCTTTAGTGTTTTGTATGTTTTGGTTTACAAAATTTCGGAAACGCTTATATTCAGTTTCGTAACTTTGACATCTTCTTCTGTTCATGACATTTACGAAATTATTGTACAGAACTTCGACATTGTTTTCTTCCATCATATTCAGCCAGTTTGTCTGCTCAATAAGCTCATTAACTCGTTTTGAGTTAATATGCACAGTATTAACTTGTTGATTCGGTCGGTCATTGCTTAAGTCTTTAGTTGCGTACAAAACTGCAAAGTGATCAGATAAGTCGGTTTCAATAATGGCTGAGTGTATTTCAAGCTGAGTGATGCTGACATAAATATGATCAAGAAGAGTAGATGTATATCTTTTTGTATCAACGCGTGTGGACTCCTTGATTATGTTTATGAGACCATTTGAGGCCATCATTTCCATATATCTTAGAACAAGTGAATTATTCCTATCATTAATGTTTATGTTAATATCACCTAAGACTATGTTTTCTTTATTTTCATCAATAATTTCGTTGATTTCTTCGATAAATCTTTGGGCATTAAGATTAGGTCGCCTATACAGTGCATGAACATATTTTTTTATTCCTTTATGGGTTATTTCTAAATGCATGCTTAAGCTTAACAAGCTTACTGTAATTTGAATTCGGTTTTACCACCAAGGACAACCTTCTTCATTGAGAGTACAAAATGGTTGCATACACAAGGTGGGCCAAAAGAGATCAGCCTATTGGAAGATGCTCTTATATTTGCAAATGGCCGTCAATGTCAAATCTGTTTTGACATTTGTGGACTAGGCAGATGTAGAACACAAGTGAACAAGCCATGGAGCGATACACTCCCCAAGAACGCGAAATAATCGTGTCTATTCTTTTGCGTAACAATTCGTCTGTAGTGTTCGCAGCCGGTCGTCCATAAGGCGAATTTTGGTCAAAGACTTGCGCAGGTTCCCGTACAAAGTTCAGTCCGTGCATCAGCTGCTTCCTGTCGACCGCCAAACGCGTGTAACCAAGCCACCCTCAATCTCGAGGACGAAGTTGACGATTTTTCGACCAAAACCATAATGAGCGATGAGGCTCATTTCCACCTCAGCGGGTACGTGAACTAGCAAAACTATCGCTTCTGAGGCACTGAAAATCCACGAGTAATGCACGAGGAGCCATTACACCCGTTCAAAGTTACTGCATGGTGCGCTGTTCACGCTGGAGGAGTCGTCGGGCTATTTTTTTTTCGAGAACGCCGCTGGTCAAACGACAACAGTGGACGGTACGCGCTATAGGGCCATGTTAACCGAGTTTTTTCTGCCGCAATTGGACGAATTAGGACTGGAAGACATGTGGTTCCAACAGGACGGAGCTACGGCACACACTGCGTGAGCCACAAACCGATATTCTGAAGGCGGCGTTCCCGGGTCGCCTCATCTCTCGTTTTGGCGATTTGCACTGGCCCGCAAGATCGCCCGATTAAACCTTTCCAGACTTTTTTTTGTGGGATTTTTTGAAGTCCCGTTTTTACGTGAACAAGCCCGAGACCCTAGAAGCCCTCAAGGACAACATTCGACACGAGTGCGAGAATATATCGCCAGAAGTTCTCGCCGAAGTGATGAAAAAGCTCTTACCTATATTATATTACCTATATTTTTATGGCCGACTCCCAGGCATTCCTTTCTATCGTACTTCGTCCGTAGCCACCACATGATTTTTCGATGGAATTCCGGATCATTGTCATGCATTTCAAGGACCCAATCAGCAAAGACACGACGTTGTTGATGATCGGCCGGCTTGAGTTCTTTTGTTAACTTAACTTTATAAGCCTTAAGACCCAAGTCTTTATGCAAAATACGGTGTAATGACGTTTGTGGAATGCCCAATTCCAAAGAACGACGAGGAATGGACAAAACTGGGTTTTCTTTAACACTTTGGGCTGCAGCAGCAATATTCTCAGTTGTTCTTGAGCGACGTGCACGGGTTTTATTCTTCACATCACTAACTTGTCCCAAAACCTCGAATTTTTCCACCAATTTCTGTATTGCGGTCCGACAAGGTGGTTCAAGCCGACCAAAAAATGCTTTAGTTTTGCGAACTGTGACTGCAAGATTATCACCATTTTTGTAGTGAATTTTAATAATTTCAATGCGTTGTGTAAACGTGTATCCATTTTTAGTAATGGCGTAGTTTCTACTTGTCAAATGTCAAAGAATAAAAGCTTCAAAAGTGACAGCTACCGAAATAGCGGGTCATTCACAATAACACCTCTCATTGGGAGACCCTTTACATTCTTCGTTTTTACGTTTAAATTGGTCGATATTTAAAAAAATTCGGTTTTGAAATGACGCCGCAACCGGTAGGATAGAAAAAACAATGTAGACTCCATTAAAACCAAGATGAGATTTAAGATTAAGTGCTTCTCATTCACCTCAAAAATAAAACTCACACAAGTGGTTCATTTAATAACAATGTCGTCTGAAAACGTTTGGCATTTAAAAAACTTGTCAAATTTACAGAGTTGCCAATATGGAAAGCTTATTATATTACAACTCCACAATTGAAAATTTGTCTTTGATTCAGAGTAAGTGGGGGTCGTTAATAAACCTGTCCATTTGGTGAAAAATTGTGTAAAACGGCCATAGCCAGCACAACCCGGTTAAAGGTCGAGGAAACATTTAGTTTAAGAAACTTAAAACCAACAGCTTGAAAAAAGAACCAAATTCCTTCCCCAAAACCGTACATAACTCTGTGGCACCCCCAGCTGGTGGCATTTGTATTTAAGCACTTCTATTCGCAAGAACGGACAAGTGAGTACCTTCCTAAGCCATCTTTAATTTGCTATGCCCTTCACACTTGTCGAACAAATTTGCTGTGTGGCTTTTCGGCTGCACACATGCACCCGGCAGTATTTAAACTTCAAAACTAGGATTTCTTAAATAGTCCCTTTGGTTACACGCTGCCAGTGTCCTGGTCCTCTAACGATTCCCAATTACAAAGTTTCTTTTTTTTTTGACGAATTTGTGTTTCTTTTTACTGTTTTTCCTTCCTTCCTTCTGTTTGATTTTTAAGTTTTCGTTTTGCCAGTTTTTATTGCAGCAGCATGGGGAGCACAGTGCACGAAATTAAACTATGAAAATGAATTGTCCTTCCGTGGTTGGTGAGCAACGTCCTGCAAGGTATATGTGTGTATGGTATATGTTATCGCATATCGTTGCGCGCAACCAACCCCACGAACCCACATATGGCCAATTGGTCCCCATGGATGCGGAACAGGGCAAACGAAGGAAAACTTGTGCCCAGTTATAAATCTTAACTTTTGCGACATACGAGCTGTAGGTTCCGTTGTCCTAGGTTCATTTTCTTCGTTGGATTGCTCCTTTTTGCGGATGTCCCCGGGGAGAATGTATTTTCTTCTTTCACTTTTAGCTTCTTGATATTCATGCTGCTCTAAGCTGATATTCGAATTGGGAGAGCGGCAAATTACGGTGCGGGGCATGTAGGTGAGAACGGATCGCTGCCCGAGGGCGAGCACAATTTATGTTTCCTGGCAGTCGTCCAGATGAATTATATGCGCATGTGAGCGTTGGCCCGAAACCCAGCTCTTCGTCAACACTAACGAAGCCAAATCAGGATGTACCACAAAATTGAAACTTCAGTAATTATAAGCGCGCGCGGTTGATAAAACTCAAACACGGTGATGGTGACACAATGCTTCGGGGTTGCCGCTGCATTTTGGCGCTGTATACATGAAGGATTTATCTGTCTGGCAGGAAGCCGAAAGGTTTTTACACGACTTGCTCCGTGGACATAAATTGGCAACAATAATTGCTCAGACGGTAGGGTAAACATGGTTACCTGGTTAATACCAGTCTGCAAGCCAAATGGCAATTGGGTAGTTTGCGCCCTTCGTGACAAACGAAGGGTTATTTATTATGGACCAGGCATCCCTGCAGTTTTCAATTGTCTTTCGAATGCTTTCGATTAGCATGGCATTAGCCGCCATATGAGGGAGCGAGCACCCTGCACGGCAAGGAAGAAAATCGAATTTATCATTGTTGATACATGTTGCCGAGAATAGGGAATGTTGCTGGCGCACTAAATACCCTCACGTCAAATGACGCAATTCCCTGTCCACTCAGAGACTATGACTAAGGATGCGACGAGATAGAACCATTGAGCCCGAGAAGTGTGCAATTGATTGTGTTTGCCCAGCGTTCGTCAGAGCGGAGCCGGGAGAAGCAAATAGTCAGCCAATTGCGGCAACCATTAAGGATTATACGGAATCGTTAATTCCGAGTGTTTGCGGAAAACGGTTTCCGGTCTCAGGACGTAGCTTCCATTAGCAGATTGCTGTTGTGAGGTGTGATGTTACACTCGATGTCGATGTTCATGTCTGGCCGGAAGTCATCAATACGAAAATGAACGCTGCAATTGAATTTCATCCTCCTCCAGCAAAGGCAAACGCACAGCCCACTTACATGGCGGAAAAGCTACACACAGAGAACGATGTCGCTCTCGAGTTATGTGGTCAATTGATATGTGTTCCGCATTTCATTCGGGATATTCATAGCGAACGTCCGCATATGAGGTAGATGCGGACAGACTGTGTGCTGTTTGTGGAGTTGATGGTTGGCTCGATTATGCCACCAAAGAAGTTTGATGTTCCTTTAACAATTAACGTAGCATTTCAGTTTGAGTGAAGAAGCAAATTGTATTAGGTACCTACCTACATTTTCGCATTAGCCTTGGCTATAAGTTGCCAATTGTGAACTGCTCCCAGCGGTAGATAGCAAGGAGGAGGAGAACGAATATTTGAAATAATTTTCGGGATAGCTAATGTCGTCAATCAACGCAGAAATTTTGTAGCAAAACCATCTTACACAAAACAAACTCAAGCTAAGTAATCGTAAAGGATGTAAAATAGCGAAAATATAATGATAGGCCATAGAAACCCTGCAGAAGTAGTATTAGTAGGAGAGGCGTTCAATATTTAATAAATTTGCTGTTCAATTAAAGAAACGATTTTCGATCGTCACTAACGACGATACCCCAAACATCAAAACCTCTAATGAAAGAGAAAAACCGCCTTTACACTCAATAACCGCCAACTGTTTTAAAGAAACGTATAGCTACAGACCAGATATTACTTAAATTTAGTATTGATATATTCAAATACACTGAATATAAAAATAGAAATTGACTTTGTATAACAAATTACTTAAAAACTCAAGTATTTTCAATTCATATTTGAAATAAAACATTTCAAAAGACTCACCAAAGATTTGAATTCAAAATTGTTGGTCGTTATTATATCCATGCAAAACTGTAACTTTACCGGTACGGAACGGCCACTCGCGATAACAAGTAAGCAAATAAACGCAATTCACCTTGCGCGATTGATTTAGTGAAAAAAAAAACACATTTCAGCAAACAAATTACCACAGAACACGTAGCAAACTAAAATTTACATATTTATTCACAAATGGGTTATGAATTTACGAGAAATAACACTTGAACTATATTTTTAATTATATTTTTCTTTTACTGCGATTATAAACCAAACCAAACCGAACCGAATTTTTCAACTAACACTGAAAGTGGAACGAACTTCGCTCTAGTATTCCATTTCCAACAAGTGTCAAAAGTGGGTGATCGAACTTCAGCGTTTGCATGTTGGGTTGAGTTGAGTTATAATAGTGTTTGGTAAAATAAGTTCAATAGGTTTTTTATTGAACAAGATAAATGTACCGAGTTGTCATGCAGTTATTTAAAAATGGTTTAATTTAATAAAAAACGCATTCATTGGGTTTTAGTCTACAAATCTAATATATAAATAAGCAAAGGCAAATTATTAAGAACCACTGCTTTAAACACAACATATTCAGTTGTTTTATTTATTGTGGAGATTGTGCAGAGATACGATGCTGTGCGTGAGTTGTTTTCCAGCCAGATCACTATAAACGGTAGAATTTGTACCACACCATTGCGCATAATCTAGTTAGATTAAAACTACACCACTGTGAAAAAATATTTTGCACGTAGAGAACTTGAAAAAAAAGACGCACAAATAAAGACAGTGAACATAGTATTGACTTTTTTGAAAGAACATATATAACGATTCTGAGTATAGAGCGCAGTCCGCCAGTCTAATTATCTTCTTTTTGTTTTTAGACTAGCCGTATATCGTAAGTCTTTCGTCACGGCCAAATAGGAAACCTAAACAAGAAAAATTAAGCTGTCGGATGTAAAGATGAGTGTCTCTGTAAAAATTGTTGTCAATTTCTGAAACAGATCTCTATAAAGGCACCATAAATAATTAAAAAGAATAATGTTGACGTTTTAAACAATTTATTAGACGAGAAGCAATATTTATTATCAGTTCGCAATCGGTATGGGTTTTTTCTGTTTGAAGACTTAGGTGAAACGCAACGCAATAATTGTCCTATAAGTTTAGCGGTAATAACACTTGAACCAAAGCTGAATATGAGATAAAAACAAAAGCGTTCTGATTAAATTTACATTTTTAAACTGTATACACCCAGAGAGCAGAGAGAATTAAAAACAAATCTGACGACTTTATGCCAGAGTTGCACTTACCTCTAGATGACAAACGTAACATCAAACTGTATAGGTACGTCTTTTTTTTACAAAATGATTGGAGTTTTTGCGCAAGCAGTAACCGAATTGTTTTTATATATAGTTTGACATTAATTTGATGTGTCAACAGAAAGCAAGCTATAAACTGATTGGTATCAAAACATCTCCGAAAGTTTCAAATATGAGCTTAAACACTTACCCCCGTATTAATAAACACTGCGTAAAAGTTATCAACTCGTTATTCAGAAGTTACGTCAAATTTTTGTATGCTATCTGATGTCTACTAGCTAACTAACTTGTGCACATTTGTTTATTAATACGGGGGTTATATTATTTGCTTTATGTCAAACACTTTCTGACATAAATATCTGATATTAAAATCAATCGTAAACAATACATTTTATATTTGTGATCCACTGTTTCACAATTTCTATTTTGTGAAATGTCATATTTCGATTATTATCGTAGAGCTCTCATCGACCTTAACACTATTACCACCATTATGCCAGCGATTGATAGGCAAACAGATTACTGTGGTGGTAAAATGTAAATGCAGCTTAGCAAACAAAATTCCTTCTCAGGGGCGAAAATTACTTCCTGTTGTCCATCTTTATTGCAAAACGTACACAAACGAAAATCGATATTCTTAAACAGTACAGACTTTAGTTTATGATTGAGTTGGGTTTGTTTAAGCTGTCGGTACACTTTAATCAGTATAATTATTACAGATTATTGAAAACCCGTTGGTTTCTCCTACACTTGTTTGTGCGACAAAAAGGGTGGTGGTCTTGTAAATTTCTGACATTTATATAAGTGCCGCAAAGAAAAATTCTTCAAATTATAATTCTACGGCCTTGTGTTCTCAGATGAAAGGCGGATTTAAGAAAGTTAGAAAAACCCCTGCTTTAAGATTAGAGGTTGGTGCAATTCTCATTTCAAAGCTCACGCATATGTCAAAAAATTAGCCGAAGATCTAAAGCAATTGACAAACGTCTTAGAGCACAGACTTTTTTTTTGCGCTGCGCCTTTGTAAGTGAAATTGACAGACATAAATTTACAGACCTAATGGCGAGTTCAAAAATCCGGTTTAGTGACAGCTAGCAGAATTATGTCGTTTTCCATTGGTTTCACTCGGGGATCCACTCATTCTGAAATCCAATAGAACAGCAAAACTGCTTCTGACAGAATCCACCGTATTGGTGAAATGCCAAAAAATAATCTACGGCTGCTGTCAGCTGACTAGTAATGAATACATAAATTGCACTTGTATGAGTGCTTCTTGAGTGGATTCCGACTTGAAATCGAGAAGCGAAATTCTCTTCTCAGAATCACCAGAAGAGTATTTTTGTGCCAATGGAACAGCATTTTTTCGATTCCGGACTCTCCCGGACGCTTCTTTTTGTCCAATGGAAAACGACATTAACGTGTTTCAGTTTTTATTGGACAATATTGGTCAAGTGAACAGTTTTTTTAGTTGACGTTTCTGGACTGCTAGCCGACAAATCTAGTCAAGAATGTCTTAACTGACATTTCATATGTAAATATCGAGTCCAAATAAATGGACTTACGACAACCATGCCGATTATTTACTGAATTAAGTTGAGCTCACGAACAGTGCTACCAGCAATATTCAAAAAGTATTATCACATTATTATTTTAGAAAAAAAAATTGTCAATGCCAGTAATCTAAAAGTCATATTCTCTGACCCACTTCCCATCGATATATTTTGAGTTCACTTTCACTTCATTCTCGTTGAAACTGTTTTATTTAATTTGCATTAATGGACCGACTAAGCACTCTTTATAATGTCGGCACTGTATTATCGCCGCAAATAATTACAATAATACAAAAAAGCATTTGCAATTGATGTGACTCGGTTCGATATCAGCAGAAAGTCCTCCCCTACTTTTTCGATATAGGACTTATCCTGGCTGTCGACCGTCTAAATCCCCTGTCCTACATCCACCCATTGTTATTCTCATTTTGTTTTTCCTTTTTTAAAATCGCGTTCCTTTGTTTTGTAAATGCTTTTAATATCGCACGAAAAAAGATAACAATTTGCAGTGTCCAACCCTCCATCCGTCACTTCGTCAGGTAAACACACCACGCAGCACATCTGCCTTAACTTAGCAAATTCAGATCCATGAAGTGCACTTAGAAAATTACTTTCACGGCTCCTCCAAAAGGGCGTAAAAACTGAACATCAGCAGTTTTAATTGCGAAATTAATGTGTCAAGTCCACAGCAATAGGATAGCGTAGCAAAAAAAAAAAACAATGCGAAAGAGGATCTCTATGTTCGCTGGCAAAAGCATCGCCCTGCTTCCGGGTCGTGAACAGGCAAAGCAAATGCAATGTCCGTCGCCTCCGGATATATACTGTTTCAGCCGTTTTCTTGCACCACACATGAAAATGATTTCAAAGTTCCCATCCAAACAAAAAAGGAGATTTTTTTTTCTGTTACTCCCTGGATGCACTCACATGGAATAAAAAAGATTTCCATGTCGAGATAGAGAACGAAACTCGTCATGACATGATGTAGCGAGCTGCGAGCCCTCCAAGTAGGCTAATAGAGAAAGTTTTCCAAAAATGTCGACTTTCGAAACAGTTGTTCTGTTCGAAAGACGATGCCAGTGTTTGTTTTTAGACCCCGCACCATTGCTTGCGTGTCTGCTGGGCACTGGCAAAGATTGCGACGAGTATATGCGCATTGAAAAATAAAAATAAAAAGTGCTTGATGCATTAAAGCATATTTGAGGGCGATGCAAACTAATCTGTAAGCTTCATAACAAAACTAACTTCTCACCCGACCGACGACGCCTCGATTCCGGATTCCTGTATGTGCTCCATCAGCTCGGAAGGAATTTCCTTCCTTTTTTCGTATAATATGTCTCTGCTTCGTATATGATGATGTATTGTATTGCATGCCTGGAGGAAGAAGTATGTGCAGTGAATTTGCTACAAATTTAACGCACTTCACTTGCATTGATATACTGATGGTAAATGAAGTCTATGAAATGGGGGTGATTTACGGCCGTCATGTGGGGCGGGCTACAGCTTCACCCCCAAACATGTAGAGGGCTACAAACTTTAATGGCTTAAACACACAAACTTGTTGAACGCCATTAAGTATTTATTCCGACGCGGGTGTTACGACGAAGTTTATGTGTAGACACGTTGCCCCACCCACTAACACCTACTCGAGTTGCTACCGCCACCTCTGGGTAGGGTTTGCAGTTTGTGTGTTCCTCGCAAGGGTTAAGCGTTGAGAATGCAAACTTAACACGAGTTGCACTTTTTTTGTGCATCTAACAAGAGTCTGCATTATACAACAGGTATGCTTCATTGGACACAAAACTATGGGTTTATGCATGGAACTTGTAGAGAGCAAGGCTTATCTTTGGGTGAAGGGTGATCAAGTGGAAGGCAGACATAATCATGGGCTTTTGTTGGGAATCGGCTGGTACAAGATACAGCTCCATTTTGATCTGACAGCAACTCAATGGTTCCAACACTCAGTTATCCGTATATATGAGTAGCTGATTGAAAAGACTGTTCAACGAAGTGAAAGTAGGCACTCCTGCCCCACACTTAAGGTGGCACATGCCTCTAACCACAGGGAAACCAGGATAAATATTCGCGTGCGGCCCCTGCCATACAGAAGCAATTCACTGCGAGAATTAAACACATTACCCCCTATTTTGCAGAACTAAATTACTACGTATCCAGCTATCGAAGAGAAAGCCTCCGCGTGGGCGCCATTCGTCGACCCTCGTTTTGGCTTGTTAAATAACGTGACTACTTTCGCTGGCGCGGAACAGCGACTTCAACAAGCTGCCGGTCCTGCAATTGGAAACGTCAACGCCAGGCTGTTGCTGGAGCACTACACTAACACGCAACCTCGTAATGAGTTGCAGATTTGTAGCCACCCGTTCTTGTCATAAGAGTCAACACAGAGAAGAACAAAAAAACACAAAACAGTTCTTTGAAAAACTTGTATGGGATGTCACTCCCTGCCAAATTAAAAGTTTTACCACTGAAAGAGAATACGTAAGGCTATGGGATCACCCAGAGCTACACAATTTAAAAGAGCATAAGTCGCCACTCTTCTTTTTCCCATACTTAGTGCGGCTTCCTCGACCACAAGGGGCTGACAGGAAAAAAAAAAAAGAAATAATTATACAGAACTTAAGATCTCTAAAAAAAAATTAATATATTGCCCCGGCATGCTAGCCCACAAGGACTGCTGCATTTCTTTGACTCCAAGGATGAGTGTAGTGCAAAAAAACAAACGAGGAAATTAAAAAACTTTCATGACTTTTATGGGGTGTCGTTGAAGACGTCGGGAGTAGGTATATCAGACCTTAAAAAGCAGAACACATCCACACACACAGCCGTGTGACCTTTCGCGCATTTCCTTTCCGTGTGGATGCAGAAAAGCAGTTAAATCCAGGAATTTATATTTTCATTTAAATTGTTAGCTGGAATCCATGTCGCGTTGAATATGTGGTGAGGAGTTGTGGTTCGTTTTTCGTTCTGCAGCAATGGTTGCAGCCAAATTGATGCAAAGTTGGGATTCTTTACTTGCCAACTGGTGAGATAGAACAAGGATAAACGTTTAGAATGTATGGATACTAATTCCTTAACACATCCACCTGCTATCAGCATCATTAATGAAATATTATCTGAAATATGCTTGGTACAAGTGTGCATAAAGTTGTGGTTGTGCGGGCGAATGTGTGCACGTACGATAGTGCACCTGAAAAGTCGGCTACCCAGACTCGAAATATATGAGATGGGATGGGATGAGTTTTAGTAGAGTACGTGGAGATGGTACAGGAATGATTTTTTGTTCCCTGGGTGGATTTTATGTCTCATGACAGCGTTTATAATGAGCTGAATCCTCTTGATGGCAAATTAAAAGTAAGCATAAAAACTGAGGGTCTGTTAGCGAGGAAATACACTTCCGCAGTGGAGCCTGGACTTGAAAGAAAAATTCAAGTGAATGGCTTAAGTGGTTTCTCTCTCTAAAAATGATGACGAAGACGGTTATGATCTCGGAGTTTTAAACCTGCGATCCATGGCCAGTCAAGAAGTCAAGTCAAGAACAATGGGCACAAATTTGAGAGCACATTTGGAGCTCTGGAGGAGTATTTCAAAGTAGTGACAACTGACGCCTAACAACTGACCGACTGGGGTAATTGGGAGCCAAAATGACTTGATGTGTCAGTGGCAATGTTTCTGCTTCTAAGCAAAAAAAAAAACAGTTTAAATCACTCGTCGAAAAAAGAGCCCGAAAACTCCTCGAAAACGCGTCAAAGATGAACCCGCAGTGCGCGTGGAATAACGCTCCAAAAATTTGTCAAAGTTTTTAAAAAGAAAAACGAAAAAAGCATCACAAAAGGTAAATAAAAAACGAGGGTAAGAAATTCGTAAAAAACTGGTTAAAAAACGCGTTCAGAGAAGAACCACAAATGAAGAATGGACCACCTCGAAAAAACGTGTACTAAACAAGCCAAATCACTCGTCAGAAAACTAATTAAAAAAAGTTTAGCATGTCCGAAAGACGTCGGAAGAAATCAGAAAAATACGCGAAAAATCTCCCAATAAATTATTAAAAAATCCACCAAAAACGAATCAAAAAAATTACTAAAAAACGTGTAAAAAACAGGTCAAAAATAAGTGAAAAACACGGCAAAAAAATAAGTTGTAAAACGCGCTAAAAGATTCAACGAATATATTGAAAAACAAGTCAAAAACGCATTTAAAGAAATGCCAGAAAACGTATATCTATAGAGACTGAGCACTGAGCTATTGTTAAAGTTATCTTAAGTTGTAGTTCTAAGTGTTTTCGAAATAAAAGTTGTAGGTACCTCTGATTCAAATCCAGAGTTTCTTTGGGAAGACCTTGCATCCGATGAGTTATACCCTTAACAGAAAGCACATTTCACGTAAAACCAATTAGCATCTAGCTTTCCTCTGAAATTCTTCGCACAGCTCTTCTCGATCTGATATTTCGATTAAACGAATATGGGGACCGCCTGGCTTTACATTGCCATTTGCCGCAGTATCACATGTCAACTCATTGACAATGCAATTCTGACTAACTCCCCATAATCGGATGCCTTCAATTTTAAGATCTATAAACAAATATCAAAGAATGCACTTAATTTTGCAATAACCATACAGCGGTATTGACTAACAATTACAATGTAAAAGTATGTTACATTGTAATAAAGTTTAAGTTAATGAACTTAAGCTGGATAAGTCGAAGCATCCAAAATCCAATTGTGGTTCACCCTTAATACTGAGAGTGGTCTGACAGAATCTGCCACTCTTTTGATTGCTTGACTTTTACAAAGTGGTAGCCAGCAAATACTTTTGAGAAATTCCTGTACTCAGTTGAAACATTGATCTGTCAAAGTTTCTCACCAACTTGAATTAGATATTGAAAATTCAATAGAAACATGTTATGACAGCTATTAATAAATATTTGGAAGCATTTATATCTAGTGGAGTTTACGGAGAGAGTGTGCAAAACTATGTGCGATAAAACCAAGTTCAACAAATGAAAGTTGCAGTTAGCAAACGCGTTCTAAAAAAAAAAAGTCAAAAGTCTAGTTAAGCTACCCACACCACTGAGCTCCGAATCAATTCAAATGATTAACGTCATTGACACACAGCAACCATATTCCATCAGGCGAAAAACACACTATTTTCCTAAACCTCCCAGCCAACTGACAGTAACGGCTTCCCCCCATCTAACCACACCGAACGGTTAAACAAATGAATCGCTTACAATAAGCAGTTTCACGAAATAAACTACTACCCCATAACCGTTACATAGCAATAACTTTTCGTTGAATTCATTTCGACTCAACAAAAACAAAAACGAAACAAAATTACAACTGCTGCTCTTTTAAATGTTAAAAACTAAACACCGCACACACCTCGTGGGTTCTTAAATAATTCCACCCTCGTCGAAGTGGAAATCCCCACACCACTGACAAGCTCGTCGTCGCTTCTTCAGTGTGCTAGAAAACCACAAACGTTTTAACAATTGCTCACTTGTTCTAAGCGCTCTGCGGGGAAATCAAAACTTGAAATTACTGCAAATGACTGCTCGTGTTTAAATGCACTGTAGTAAAAATTCATACGATGATTCGGTTCGCGGGTAAAAACTTTCCACAAAATTCAATTATTTTGATGGTTCATTTGCTGAATATCCATGTCCCGTCGTCGATGGGGTTACGCGCGTCTCTGCTCACTAATGGGGAACAACACCAACATTGCTAGGAGAATTTTCTTCCCTTTCTTTTTGAATATCTGCATGGGTTATGCAATAAAGTTTAAAAAGCCAAAGCCAGCGATCGCAAGTAAAGTTCATCATCACGGATGACAAATGGGATGACATCTGTTCGATTAAGCAACTCTAGGGACACATTAAAAACGAAATCCAAGGCAATTTGGGTTTTTTTCTCCGTCAATATTTAAGGATAAGCGACTACCTGTGTTGGGGTACAAAGTCAATTGTTCGGTCGCCACATACAGCTGGTATCGGAGCTGAAGCACCTCGGGCCGCAAACCCATCACTGGGGATGACGAACAACTTTATAGAAAGTGTCTCATCCGCTACCCTACAACAGCGTTCAATTCTGTGGGACAGCTCGTACGTGCAGCTACTGCTGCTAGCTGACAGCGATAAATGCATTCCAAATACATCATATCCCGCATCTATGAGCGGCAGACAGACAGACAGACATCCCTACACTATACATTCGTGAGGTGGGTAATAAAACAATATGCGAACAGGAACCGAAGCAGGAGCAGCCACCAGCCAGCAGCCAACTTCACCTACAATTGTATGTCATCTAGATGGGGTTTTTGTCCGGCAGAACAGCGTCAAATACGTGAACAGAAGACATCTGTGTACAAATGTACTTTGAGAGCGGGGGCGGGAGCTAAAGCCAGCGACGAGTGCCGTCACGAACACTGCATAGCAATTCCATTTGGTGCAAGTTGAAAGCCACTGAAAGCCGAGAGTGAGAGCACTCGTTGTTGCATGGATTTTCCTATTTTGTCCAATTTGAAGTTTTCGTTTTTTTTTTTTTTCATGCCGCTGGTGCGCTGCCAGGGGAATGTCATAGACAACATGTGCTTGGAATAGATTTGGGCAAAAAGATGCTCCTCCTTTGGTGTAAATTTAATGTTTTCTGTTTGTTTTGCAAAAACGGCTAATTATGACACCAAATGGCTATCTGTCATGGGACTGTGGCTGCTGGTAGCTGGTAGCTTCCAGCTGTCAGTTAATTATCTTTGTCTAGGTGTAGTAACAAGGAATGGGAATGGAATCAGCTGTTATAAACGGTCGTATGTGAGACGGTATAGAGTAATTTTTCGTATCCTCGGGAGGTAGTTGCAAAAAATTAAAGGACTAAACGGAATTTTTCAGTTGAAAATTATAGAAATGCCATAGAAGGGCGGCTCTTTACATGAAGCGACTTCGCCGTGTGAGTTCACAGTAAGTGCCAAAAGAATTGTGAGTGTGGTCCTTAATTGGGGGGGAGAGTTCTCAATTGAATGACCAATCTTAACACTTCTCACAGATGAAACTTTGTTTTTTGGGCTAATAATCCCAGCATTGTGCATCTATCCAGCAAGAGCCACATCTTTTTATGCGTGTGGCGTATTTTTGTATGGAATATTGCGACACTATGATTTCTTTCAGATTCTGGTAACTCTTGTCCACAAGGCTATTCCCAAGTGACTCTGCAGCCGGCGCTAATATGAATGCAGACTTTGAGCCAGCTCTTGGTAATTCATGTGCAGGTTCGTTGCTTCAATTCCAGGGTGGACCAACCTGAATTTTAGAAAAGTTATGTCATAGCGGTTGCCACGTATACTCATCTAGGTGTTTGTCAAATCTGAGTCAAGTATTTCCAGGTTCCGTGGTTTAAACTTTTATGCTAGCTGCAGAATAACTTAGCATCAAGCAGCCGTCATTCTTACGAATGCTACGGTTACGAAGCGACCAATAGCCTCGGATAAGGATGGATTTACTGTTGACGACCCGGACAAACGAAATAAGGACAATGACGTTCGGATCTGCACATGGAATGTTCGAACCCTGAACAGACCGCGTGCAGCCGAACAACTAGCGGAGGCCCTAGACTGCTACAAAGCAGATATCACCGCCATCCAGGAAGTGCGGTGGGATGGGCCGGGCAAAAACCTACGTGAAGTTAGCGCGCACTTTTTCTAGAATGAAAAACGTGAAATGCAGTTCGATAGACATTCGTTTGTAGTTGTTTGTAGTGAAATTTTTTTCGTTTGTAGTTCAACCGTTAGAAAGTTAGAAGCATTAGAAAAAAATTTCAGCGCGCACTTTTGAGCTTTTGAAATAAAAACTAGCCAGTTGCATTCGAAATCGTTTGTAGTTGTTTGTAGTGAAATTCTTTTTTCCCAAAAATGTCTTATTTAGGAGATATAAGGACATTTGTGTTTGCATCTATAACTCCGAATTTCCAATAGACAGAATTTTTTTGAAATTACTGTTGCATTAAGCACATCCCAACTTAAATAACTGCATTTAAAATTTTTGAATTCACTCAAGCGTTACTTAATAAAACGCAATTAAAGTCCAAAAATGCATCATTTCACGTTTGCATCCATTGTATCGATTTCCCAACTACAGCAAACCAACGGTAAACACATTTCCGCAAAGCATTCATCCATGTCCATCGATATGAGTCATAATTTGTCAATTAGCAACAACAACCAATCAATAAATCCCGATTTTATCCAAGAATTTTTTCTATTGCTTTGAATAACCTTGAAAAACGACCACTTTTAAGCAATTTATAGCAACAAAAACATATATTTCACAAACTCTGTACTCCTGGCTATCTAACCCAATTCAAATGATTTGGTTTTATCACAAATAACAATATTTTGATGCAACTTATGCAAACAGTAGTTTTTCGTATAAACTCATATCAATATTTCGGTTATTAAGCAACTCAAAGTAGTGAAATCTATTTTTTTCTAATGCTTTCTATTAGATGCTTCTAATGGAATAAAAAAATGTGATCTTTTTTCCATAGATAACGGTTTATTCAAAATATAAGAAAATGGGTGAAATCTTCCGCGCAACCCGATTTAAGGGGGCGGATATTTCAAATGCTGGACAACTACAAACGACAAAAACTGGTTAGTTGGTAGAAAGCATGTATGCTCTATCTAATAAAACCAAAAATAGCAAATTTGTTCCAACCAAAGAGAATTTATATGCAATTTAAGCAGTCGACCTAAAACCCTCGTTATCTCCGAAACGGTATAAAGCCAAGTGATGAAATTTACTATTTTCAACAGTTTTCCACCTAACCAATCTAATAAAACACAAATTGTATCCATCCGCCTAACGGTTTACGATTTATATCAAATTTAAGCGAAATTGAAACTTAATTTTTTTTGTGAAGTTAGCGCGCACTTTTTCTAGAATGAAAAATGTGAAGTGCAGTTCGATAGACATTCGTTTGTAGTTGTTTGTAGTGAAATTATTTTCGTTTGTAGTTCAACCGTTAGAAAGTTAGAACCATTTGAAAAAAAAATTTCCAATCCCTTAAATCCGTATTATCTCCGAAACCGTAGCAAGCAGAGCGATAAAATTTTCTATTTTCGAAAGTATTCCACTTCACTAATCTAATAAAATTCAAATTACGTCAATCGGCCTAACGGTTTATGATTTATTTGAAATTTAAGCAAATACAGACCCCAATTTAAGGGGCTAATAACTCAAAAACTGTTAAACTACAAACGATGAAATTCTACATTTCTATTCTATACACCCTTTTTTACCTCCGATATAAAAAATAAGACAATCCGTCCAACAGACAACTTTTTATTCGCAATTTAAGGGAAGCCTCAATCGCTTAAAAGTGGGAAAAATGGGCACATTTTTAAGCGATTCGATATTTCCATTGCTAAAAGGCTATGAAGTGTCAAATATGTTTTTTTTCAATGAAACTACCCTTCTATTTCTAACAAAGTCATCAAAACTCATTTTCCACTAACGGTTAAAGTTTTTTTCGCAATTTAATTTTTGATAAATTCGGTTTAGATACCCATTTAAGCAACCCGATAACTCAAAAACTGTTTAACTACAAACGATGAAACTTCACATTTCTAATATACACACACTTTTTATTACATGCTATAAAACACAAGGTTGACCGCACGACTGGGTACTTTTTATTCGCAATTTAAGGGAAGCCTAAAATGGCCACAATTGCCCATTTTTAAGCGATCCGATATTTCCATTTCTAGGAAGCTGTAAAGGGTGAAATATGTTTTTTTTTCAATGAAACTACCAATCCCTTTCGAATAAAGTCATAAAAAGTAATTTGCCACTACCTGCCAAATTTTTTTCCCAATTAAATTTTTGATATTTTCGCATTTAAGCGACCGGATTATTCAACAACTGTGGAACTACAAACGCTGAAATTACACATATCTAATGTGTGTAATCATCTTATCCAACAGTATTAATAAGAAGATAGTCCGCACTACTAGACACTTTTTATACGCAATTTAAGGGAAGTCTGAAATGTGTTCAACTGCCCATATTTAAGCAGTTCGATATTTCTAATGCGGAACAACTTCAAACACAAAACAATTATGTTTTATAATGCGTTGATTATCCTCTTTCTAATTACGTTAAAAAAAGTACTTTTATTTAACAAAAAATATGTTATTTGCAGTTTATTCAACTACCGTGTGGCCTCATTTACTCGGTAGGATATATCAGAAATATACATACATAATTTCTTTACAATGTGAATGCGATCACGCAAATTTAAATTTCGTTTGTTTTAAAATTCAAAAGCGCTTTTCTAATACGAATTAGGAAAGGATGTGCATTACAATTAAAGGGTTTGTCTTTCTTCCGTCATCCTTGCATAGATCCAATGAGGTATGACCCAATCATACAAACAAAATGCAGGGCACATGAGTTTATTGCAGAGTAGATGTTTGGGGGTGTGACTATGATTGATCGCTAATGATCGTGTATGGATGTGCGCATCGTTCCGTAAATGAATACTACTTCATTGAGCGAGATTTTTTTAACCTTTGAAAGGAGAGAGAATGAAATGGAGTATTTAGTGTGACGTTAAGCAATTTGCGTCCTGTTTTTGTGGGAAGATACGATAGCAGTGATGGGACTTCTACCACTTTTTACACTTTCGGAAATTAATCTACCAACCTCAACTCGAAATCTTCCACCTTTTACTTATCGCTATTCGATAATAATATTTCTTTCCCATCATTGTATTAAATTGTGCTTACTTTTACCCATCCACACTCAGCTATCAGTATACTTTTCACGTGCCGGTGGCAAGGAAAACAGTTGTGAATACATCATCAGATTCATAAGAAGACGATTTTATTTTCTACCACTTTTCTACCACCTTTTTTAAAGGCTATCTATCACCACTTCGCGTTTCTCAAGTCCCATCACTGTACGATCGGCATTGAGTAAGAAATGGTGGCTGCATGTGTGTAGTGTAGGTACAGTTATATTTTGTTATATGGAAAATGCTTAATGGGTGGAGGGTGGGCAATGTAATGTGATTGGCATCCACAATAATAAAGCCGCAAAAATTAATACCGAACTACATAGGTAGAACATATATTTTTTTTAATAATTGCTAGGTATACACAGGTTTTTGTTGGATGTGAAAATGACACTTTACAATCTTTCATATTGATGGACAATCGGTAGACAAAAATATGCCATAAGTGTTTAAAAAACAAGTAAAAGTGTTATCATCGGCCTGGCCGATGCTTTGATACCCTCCACTGCATACAAGTCATGCAAAATGGGTTTTGTGAGGGAGGTACCAGAACTACTTGACCGACATAGCCCATTTTCAATACCAACCTGACGCCGATAAAAAGAAGTCCTTTCACCAAATTTCGTTCACCTACGTCAATTACTTTGGGCGCTATCGTGCTTTCAACAGACAGACAGACAGACAAACAGACAGACAGACAGACAGACAGACAGACGGACATGGTTAAATCGATTCAGAATGTGATCCTGATTCAGAATATATATACTTTATGAGGTCTCCGGTGACTCCTTCTTGGCGTTACAAATGTATTGGCAAAGTGAATATACCTTCCTCTGGAGGGTATAAAAAAGTTGCTGTAGGTAGGTACATACCTATATTATTTTTAGGTTACTTTTGAAGATTGTATATTTATATGTAATTACCTACCTACAATCCTCAAAATATAAAAGCTCATGGAAAAGAAATTTAAGGCTAGGTCGAAATAAGGTAGGTACCTATACTAGATGTATATACATCCTGTGTGTATACCTATGGGTACCGATTGGGCCTATGGACCAATTATGTTTCTCTTACATCAATATGAAAGATTGTAAAGTGTCATTTTCACATCCAACAAAAACCTGTGTATACCTAGCAATTATTAAAAAAAATATATGTTCTACCTATGTAGTTCGGTATTAATTTTTGCGGCTTTATTATTGTGGATGCCAATCACATTACATTGCCCACCCTCCACCCATTAAGCATTTTCCATATAACAAAATATAACTGTACCTACACTACACACATGCAGCCACCATTTCTTACTCAATGCCGATCGTACAGTGATGGGACTTGAGAAACGCGAAGTGGTGATAGATAGCCTTTAAAAAAGGTGGTAGAAAAGTGGTAGAAAATAAAATCGTCTTCTTATGAATCTGATGATGTATTCACAACTGTTTTCCTTGCCACCGGCACGTGAAAAGTATACTGATAGCTGAGTGTGGATGGGTAAAAGTAAGCACAATTTAATACAATGATGGGAAAGAAATATTATTATCGAATAGCGATAAGTAAAAGGTGGAAGATTTCGAGTTGAGGTTGGTAGATTAATTTCCGAAAGTGTAAAAAGTGGTAGAAGTCCCATCACTGCTATCGTATCTTCCCACAAAAACAGGACGCAAATTGCTTAACGTCACACTAAATACTCCATTTCATTCTCTCTCCTTTCAAAGGTTAAAAAAATCTCGCTCAATGAAGTAGTATTCATTTACGGAACGATGCGCACATCCATACACGATCATTAGCGATCAATCATAGTCACACCCCCAAACATCTACTCTGCAATAAACTCATGTGCCCTGCATTTTGTTTGTATGATTGGGTCATACCTCATTGGATCTATGCAAGGATGACGGAAGAAAGACAAACCCTTTAATTGTAATGCACATCCTTTCCTAATTCGTATTAGAAAAGCGCTTTTGAATTTTAAAACAAACGAAATTTAAATTTGCGTGATCGCATTCACATTGTAAAGAAATTATGTATGTATATTTCTGATATATCCTACCGAGTAAATGAGGCCACACGGTAGTTGAATAAACTGCAAATAACATATTTTTTGTTAAATAAAAGTACTTTTTTTAACGTAATTAGAAAGAGGATAATCAACGCATTATAAAACATAATTGTTTTGTGTTTGAAGTTGTTCCGCATTAGAAATATCGAACTGCTTAAATATGGGCAGTTGAACACATTTCAGACTTCCCTTAAATTGCGTATAAAAAGTGTCTAGTAGTGCGGACTATCTTCTTATTAATACTGTTGGATAAGATGATTACACACATTAGATATGTGTAATTTCAGCGTTTGTAGTTCCACAGTTGTTGAATAATCCGGTCGCTTAAATGCGAAAATATCAAAAATTTAATTGGGAAAAAAATTTGGCAGGTAGTGGCAAATTACTTTTTATGACTTTATTCGAAAGGGATTGGTAGTTTCATTGAAAAAAAAACATATTTCACCCTTTACAGCTTCCTAGAAATGGAAATATCGGATCGCTTAAAAATGGGCAATTGTGGCCATTTTAGGCTTCCCTTAAATTGCGAATAAAAAGTACCCAGTCGTGCGGTCAACCTTGTGTTTTATAGCATGTAATAAAAAGTGTGTGTATATTAGAAATGTGAAGTTTCATCGTTTGTAGTTAAACAGTTTTTGAGTTATCGGGTTGCTTAAATGGGTATCTAAACCGAATTTATCAAAAATTAAATTGCGAAAAAAACTTTAACCGTTAGTGGAAAATGAGTTTTGATGACTTTGTTAGAAATAGAAGGGTAGTTTCATTGAAAAAAAACATATTTGACACTTCATAGCCTTTTAGCAATGGAAATATCGAATCGCTTAAAAATGTGCCCATTTTTCCCACTTTTAAGCGATTGAGGCTTCCCTTAAATTGCGAATAAAAAGTTGTCTGTTGGACGGATTGTCTTATTTTTTATATCGGAGGTAAAAAAGGGTGTATAGAATAGAAATGTAGAATTTCATCGTTTGTAGTTTAACAGTTTTTGAGTTATTAGCCCCTTAAATTGGGGTCTGTATTTGCTTAAATTTCAAATAAATCATAAACCGTTAGGCCGATTGACGTAATTTGAATTTTATTAGATTAGTGAAGTGGAATACTTTCGAAAATAGAAAATTTTATCGCTCTGCTTGCTACGGTTTCGGAGATAATACGGATTTAAGGGATTGGAAATTTTTTTTTCAAATGGTTCTAACTTTCTAACGGTTGAACTACAAACGAAAATAATTTCACTACAAACAACTACAAACGAATGTCTATCGAACTGCACTTCACATTTTTCATTCTAGAAAAAGTGCGCGCTAACTTCACAAAAAAAATTAAGTTTCAATTTCGCTTAAATTTGATATAAATCGTAAACCGTTAGGCGGATGGATACAATTTGTGTTTTATTAGATTGGTTAGGTGGAAAACTGTTGAAAATAGTAAATTTCATCACTTGGCTTTATACCGTTTCGGAGATAACGAGGGTTTTAGGTCGACTGCTTAAATTGCATATAAATTCTCTTTGGTTGGAACAAATTTGCTATTTTTGGTTTTATTAGATAGAGCATACATGCTTTCTACCAACTAACCAGTTTTTGTCGTTTGTAGTTGTCCAGCATTTGAAATATCCGCCCCCTTAAATCGGGTTGCGCGGAAGATTTCACCCATTTTCTTATATTTTGAATAAACCGTTATCTATGGAAAAAAGATCACATTTTTTTATTCCATTAGAAGCATCTAATAGAAAGCATTAGAAAAAAATAGATTTCACTACTTTGAGTTGCTTAATAACCGAAATATTGATATGAGTTTATACGAAAAACTACTGTTTGCATAAGTTGCATCAAAATATTGTTATTTGTGATAAAACCAAATCATTTGAATTGGGTTAGATAGCCAGGAGTACAGAGTTTGTAAAATATATGTTTTTGTTGCTATAAGTTGCTTAAAAGTGGTCGTTTTTCAAGGTTATTCAAAGGAATAGAAAAAATTCTTGGATAAAATCGGGATTTATTCATTGGTTGTTGTTGCTAATTGACAAATTATGACTCATATCGATGGACATGGATGAATGCTTTGCGGAAATGTGTTTACCGTTGGTTTGCTGTTGTTGGGAAATCGATACAATGGATGCAAACGTGAAATGATGCATTTTTTGACTTTAATTGCGTTTTATTAAGTAACGCTTGAGTGAATTCAAAAATTTTAAATGCAGTTATTTAAGTTGGGATGTGCTTAATGCAACAGTAATTTCAAAAAAATTCTGTCTATTGGGAATTCGGAGTTAGAGATGCAAACACAAATGTCCTTATATCTCCGAAATGAGACATTTTTGGGAAAAAAGAATTTCACTACAAACAACTACAAACGATTTTGAATGCAACTGGCTAGTTTTCATTTCAAAAGCTCAAAAGTGCGCGCTGAAATTTTTTTCTAATGCTTCTAACTTTCTAACGGTTGAACTACAAACGAAAAAAATTTCACTACAAACAACTACAAACGAATGTCTATCGAACTGCATTTCACGTTTTTCATTCTAGAAAAAGTGCGCGCTAACTTCACGTAGGTCGGGCAAAAGGAAGATGAAAAACTGTGACATCTACTATGGTGATTGCTACAGGGAACAAAAGCAGCGTTTATTCGGATGCGGATTTGTTGTAAGCGGCAGACTTAGGCAAGAAGTCTTGAGCTTTCGACACGTGAGTGAACGCCTTACAACTATTCGCATCAAGGCTAAATTCGCCAACATCAGCCTAATATGCGCTCACACCCCCACAGAAGATAAAGACGATGCTACCAAAGATTGTTTCTACGAGCTCCTCGACAAAACATATGAGCAATGTCCTAAATATGACGTTAAAATCGTCTTAGGTGATTTTAACGCCAAAATAGGAAAGGAGAACCTCTTTGGTAGCACAATCGGAAAATACAGCCTACATGACACCACGTCTGAAAACGGACTAAGGCTGATTGATTTTGCTGCGGGACGTAATGTTACCATAGCTAGCTCACGGTTTCCTCACCTCGATATACATAAAGGAACATGGCGGTCACCAGATCATCAAACCGTCAACCAAATTGATCATGTTGCGATCGACGTAAGGCACTCCTCCAGTATTCTAGATGTCCGAACTTTCCGAGGGGCCAACATTGACTCGGACCACTACCTGGTTGTAGCCAAGGTACGGATGCGGATATCCCAAACTCCAAAACAACGAGATAGTACTGTGAGGAGATTTAACGTTGGACGGCTACAAACGCAACAAACTGCCAGAGCCTTTGCCGATCGCGTATCCCTAAACCTCTCGAGAAGTCCTATGCTGCCAGCATCAAGTGCCGAAGACCAGTGGCGCCGATGCCAAGAAGCCATCAAAAATGCCGCAACTGATGTGATCGGTTTCACCAGTCCACCCCCTCGAAACCCCTGGTTTGATGAAGAATGCCAGCAAGCGCATGCAGCAAAACAACGTGCCTACGAAGCGGCGCTGCACAGAAGGACGAGAGCAGCTCGTCAGCTCTACGAGCAAAAAAGGAGGGAAGAACACCGGCTTCTCCGGAGAAAGAAGAGAGAGCATGAGAAGCGCGATCGAGGATATAGAGAGGTGCTACTCCAGGAATAATGTTCGGAAGTTTTACCAAAAGGTAAAAAGAACGTGTCAGGGCAACGAAACCCGAACAGAAGCCTGTAGAGACGAAGAAGGAAACCTTGTAGTAGAATCACAGTCGGTGCTGAGGATATGGAAAAACCATTTCTGCAGACTGTTAAACGGCGAAGACGACACAAATTCCGCTGTCAGGCAGAATGAACCATTCAACCTGGACGATGACAGCCAAGACTTCCGTCCACCTGACCAAAGTGAAGTAAGGATAGCAATATCTAAGCTAAAGTCCAACAAGGCTGCTGGACCGGACGGCTTAACTGCCGAGCTTTTTAAGGCAGCGGGAGATGGCTTGGTGGAGAGCATACACCAACTCGTTTCCAAGATTTGGTCAGAAGAAAGTATGCCTGATGAATGGAACCTCAGCATCGTTTGCCCGATCCACAAGAAAGGAGACCCTCTAAACTGCGCCAACTATAGAGGCATCAGTCTCCTTAACACTGCGTATAAGATCATATCTGCTATACTGTGTGAACGCCTTAAACCATTCGTCAACGATCTGATAGGTCCCTATCGGTGCGGTTTTGGGCCCGGAAAGTCCACAACCGACCAAATTTTCACACTACGGCAGATCCTGGAGAAAACCCAAGAAGTCCAAATCGATACCCACCATCTGTTCATCGATTTTAAGGCCGCATATGACAGCATTTATAGAGACGAGCTATACAGAGCCATGTCTATTTTTGGCATCCCTGCCAAACTCGTCAGATTGTGCAGAATGACGATGGAGAACGCTCGCTGCTCCATTAAGGTCGGAAACAATCTCACCGAGACCTTTGATGTCAGAAAGGGATTTAGACAAGGTGATGCGCTGTCATGTGACTTCTTTAACATCATTCTTGAGAAAATTGTGCGCAACTCACAAGCCAACACCAGAGGCACAATTTTCCATAAGTCTGTGCAACTGCTTGCATACGCGGACGATATTGACATTATTGGCAGAACACAGCGAGCTGTCACTGGCGCGTTTGCAAGTATTAGTACGGAAGCGGCAAGAATGGGTTTAGTGGTGAATGAGGGCAAGACAAAATATATGCTGTCAACAAGAAGGGACGCACAACATCGACGAATCGGACAGAACGTCACGATAGACAGCTATAATTTTGAGGTAGTTATTGACTTTGTCTACCTCGGCTCCGCTATAAACTCTGATAATGACACCACAGCAGAAATCAAACGAAGAATTACACTTGCCAATCGCTGTTTCTTTGGTCTAAGACGGCAATTGACTAGTAAGGCCTTGTCAAGAAACACTAAGTCGATTCTATATAAGACCCTCATCATCCCAGTCCTGCTCTATGGCGCAGAAGCATGGACCCTAACAAAGGCGGATGAAGATCTTCTTGGCCGTTTCGAACGCAAGATTCTTCGAGTGATTTTTGGTCCCGTTTGCGTTGACGGGCTTTGGAGGAGAAGATTTAACAGCGAACTCTACGAGCTGTACAACGACACCGACCTGGTCAGAAAAATACGCATCTGTCGTCTAAGATGGCTAGGACATGTAGAGCGAATGGACACCAACGCTCCGGCCCGAAGAGTCTTCGATTCCAACCCGGAGGGACAACGCAGTAGAGGAAGACCTCGCCTTAGGTGGCGCGCACAAGTGGAAGGGGACCTCAACCAACTTGGAGTGCGCAACTGGAGGCAGTTAGCAAAAGATCGCGCTAACTGGAGAGGCGTATTGGTTGAGGCCCAGGTCCACCCCGAACTGTAGCGCCACCTTAAGTAAGTAAGCCGTCATTCTGGTAAGGAATATCGGGGACAAGAGCCAAAGACCGCTCCCAATGCTTCAAGGTATCCTCAATTGTAAGCAGCTCCACTTAGAAGGTACGATTTTGGAAAAATACGTTCAGTAGCCTTCTAAATTAAAATGGTTCCTTCGACTGGTCAAAATTATTTGTAACAGCATAATAAATACATGAACAGTTGGCGCAAACAATTCGTTTAGGCCGGACTTCTGACAACAATACGACGAGTCCAGGCGGCTGAGCTAATAATGCTCTGTCAGAAGTTTGTGAAAGTTTGTGGGGCAGTGAGAACAGACCGCAAAGCGTAATTGGCACTTTTCCTGTAATCGAACTTGTGACCCCCCCCCCCACTCAGTAGCCAGTAATATTAACCAGTCAGCAACTGTCTCCATTTCTTTGCAGGAGTCTACTGCTTTCAATGCTGAATTTTACCCTACTAATTGTAAAAGGGGATTGTATGTTGTAGAGGGAAAGGGCCTTAACGCCTTGGTCGACAGAGCGTTCAATTCTAACCAATATAGATTGATTTTAGAGGAAAGAACGCGCCATGAGTTGAAAGGGACCTCAACTGCACAACTGGAAGCAGTAAACTAAGGACAGGTCTACCTAAAGAGGCTTGGGGGCTGTGGCACAGACTTTTTCCAAACTCTGAGGCAGTTAGAATGTACTCCCTGAGGTTACAGAAATGTTTGCGTAGGTGTAAATTACACGGGACGATGAACTTAAAAATTCAACCTAAAGACAATAGATCCGACTTTCGTCTCATAAAAGGTAAATTTTAATGTAAAACAGCCAGTTAGTCTCCACGAGTATAATGAAGTGTACTCATGTGCCCATTTTTGGTCATTTATATTGATACAACAAGTATATGATATGTATATCAATAGAAACGTCAGATTTTGTTCCCTGCCCATACAGCCTACACCCCTCGTTCAAGTGCAAGTCTGTTCCCCAGACAACATTCACTTATCGTCCCTTACCAAACAAATCTGCAAATATGCCACCGCATCAACCCTAGATCTGCGTTCGTTCATCCCACTTATGCCGTATCAATTGCTTTCAACATGAAAAAATTCCCTCCCCTAACCCATAGTCACGGGCATTAAGGACACACTTCCATTGGATTCAACGCAGGCAGGCGGCAAAATGCAGAGCATCATACAAAAGGCATTCCTTTGTATCAGCGACACTGCTCTGGAATGACAATAGTACTGTATCCAGTTTTGCCTCAACGCGAAGACAGAGACAATCATGACAATTGATTTTTTACCTCTCCCATCGTAGGTCCACCCCCGCCCGCACTTTCCTGTATCCGTGACCTCTTCGATTTGTCGAGACGTCGTTTCTGGCGATTGCCAGGATCCGATGGAATGTCAACTGAATTAGGCTATCATCCCAGAAACAAAAAAAAGAAACCTACGAATAGGTCATTCTGTCCTGTATGTCCTTAAGCATAATTGAAATTGAAAGACACAATGTCGTCGTAGCAGAGCAATCTCCCTAAAAACGATGCTTCCTTCCCTGTCGCGTGACATCGTTACTTTTGTTACTGTTCCGGTGTGAGCGGCCCGTAAAAGGTCACACTTAACGCCAATTAGCCAACAGTTGGCCATTAAGGACACAGCACGGAGAGTGAAATAATTCCACTAAATCAGCATTTGTCCGGGAACATGGACACAAGGTGAAACCAGGTTCCGAAAACATGACATCGAATGAATTCGTAATGAGTGTGACCTGATTTGGCCCTAACCCCCAGGAAACCTCTCGTGCTGACAAGATAACGTTTTGCCCTGTGATTTATCAGTTACATTTTTTTTGTGTCTATTTGAAAGGACGACTACCAATTATTTTGTGCGGAATGTATGACCTTTTACTGTCTCCCGCCCCTTCCAGAGGAACAGCATATACGTCACGTATTGTCTGATAGTCGCCTCGTGGCGCACAACTTCTTAGTCCCAATGGTGGATAGGTGGTAGCTTTTATATGTCCACTTGATAAAGGTGGTATAATTGAATGTGTTCCTGATGGCCAGTGACTGCCCAGACAGGCATCGTTCACTTGCCTACTGCGTCACACACTACACACATTTGTGTGCGATCAGTGTGTCCCAAATGTGTGAGGGGGGTGGCTAATTCCACTAAAGGCGTACGTTTTAATTGGCTTTGTGGCGATATCGTGACTGAGTGCAAATAGTACTCGCACACTCGATGCATGTATCCGTTGTTGGACTAGCCATTCTGGACGGAAGCACATGTGCGTTATTATGATGTTTGCAGATGTCAATTATGTAGCATTTATGGGAATGGCCGTCGGAATGCTGATGAATGTGTTTAACTCTTAAATGCATGTTTAGGGTGAAACGGATAGTTGAATTTAGCCGCCGGAAATGCGTTTGGAATATCCGCTATTGACACATTTACTTCTGGAAGTTGAATGCCTGTGCGTGGGTTTACATTCAACTCCTATCTTGAGGGGTGGCGCGGACTGTCAACTGTTACATTAAGGGGACGACGTTTTGAATCCTATTGCTGCATCTCCCGGTAGCATAGTCCCATGCAGCTTCAAAGACGAATTTACTGACAATTCTGCCATAAAAATCCGACTCACCGATGGATAAACTAAACGATAACTTCTATACGAAAAATCGATAAAAAGGTCTGGTTACATCAGCACAATTAAGATGCTGCAGCTTCTTTTGTGTGGATTTCGCGCAACGTCCTCATTGAGAAACCAAAATGTCGTGTCGAGCTTCACCTCGCATACTTAGGCAAATGGAAAAGGTTGCACATTGCTTTGGAATAGCAAACGTATTGCATTCTTTTGACTTTCGATAGCTCAGACACCCGAATCCTTGTTAAATACACCCACAATCTGTACAGAAATAAAAACCACAGACAAATATACAACAAGCTGTATATATTCAAAGCGAATCCCACTGTATCGCAGTCGCAATCGACTTTACTGTACAGCCGGGAGCACATTGTCGGTAATGAATAAAATTAACGCTACGTAAACAGATTGTGCATCATTTAAGAGGACAGTCAGTGCGCCACTTGCATGCTGTCGTGCATCTCAAGCTGCAGTCAAGATATACACCCATACCTGCATTCACCAACAGAAGCTCAGCATCATCATCATCAGGCAAGCAATACGCTGACCTCATGTCGAATATTGCAAGCCTTTAATTTCTCATAATTTCCCATTTTCCACTACTAATATGGTTTCGACATCGTCCGTCCACATGGCCTCCTGCTGGTCGCCGCATCCATTTGCGATGGCATGCATGAAAGGGCGCACTTCGTCTCATCCAACAGCCTTGTATTTCCACAGGATACACACTACACAGCCGTGCTGCAATTTTAAGTGGATTTTATGAATAATTCAACTACGCCTTGTGCCCAAGGTTTCCTCGCAACTATGTGCAGCGGCAGGGGTTTTCGCAAAGTCACTGCGGCATCATTATACGAATGATTGACTCTCAGTTACAGATATGCATTTTATAAATGCTGACTATTTGTTTAATAAATTTCATTCGACCTGAAGCCACATGCGCTCTTAGGCTAAACTTCATGGGAATCAATAAACCTCAAAGTCCATACCTATGTCCTTTATCATCTTCTTGGGGGAAAAGTTCAAGTTTTCCTTATGAGTTCTAAATCAAGGTAAATTTACCGCAGAGAAAGTCTGAAGATAGAGAGTTATGTGCAGCCAACTGTGGACTGAAAACCGTGTGCTCACCAAGTTAAACATTTCGTGCAAAAGGTAAATTCAAATCGCCCCCAGTTTGTTTTTGCTGCATATGTTCGTATGATTCAGGTTGAACGGGCTTCCTGCATTAGCCTTGTGCGCTGCTGTTTGCTCATAACTATATACCGAAGTTGAATTTAAAATTGCACAGTAGGGGTTGAATGTTTTTGGCTTCTAAGGAATCGTGCAAAAATTTGCAGTCATAGGTTTAGCGACAAAATCGTATTAGCAGACAAACCAGTTTCGACAGCAAATCTGAAGATACACCTGTGGGCGGAACTACCCCATCTACAAAAGAATAATGTCGCCTGTAAGATCTTGTCAGCTGTGTTGCGTGAGTGCCTAAATCAGAGAGAGCCTGATCGGCCTACATCACTGTGGTTTTGGCCAAGGAAGTCAACCATCAACCAAATATGCCGTACCGAGAGATATTGAACAAATCAGATCGTCACACACATTTATTTGTGGACTTAAATGCCCCTACAGCTTGGGCGAGCTATATAAAGCTATGTCAAGTCTGAGCAAGTCTGTTGAACTCATTCGTCTGTACAGGATGACGATGGAGAAATCACACACCTTCGATGAAAGCAGCAAGAACACCACTGTGCCCTTCGATGTCGAAAAAGGTTTAAGACAAAGCGTATGTGGGTAACTAGAGCCAGCTAGGCGGAGGAGCTTGTTGGTTGAGGCCGTGGTCCACTTCGATTTATTAGCTCGGCGAAAGTAGGTACTAAAAAAACGAATTCGACCAACTTGCGGTTGTTATGGCCAAGGCTCACGTGTTAGCCTCAAACATCTGCTAGAGATATTGATGAATGCCCATGTACTATGCAGCATTCACCTACACCTTCTGTCAGCGCATCTCAGCGCGCAGATAGTAAAGGAAAATCGGTTGAATATGCACCTCAATACGCTTAGGGATCTTCTGCAGAATGTGCTCTCCAAGATTTCTAAGTGATCCAAAAGAAAGTGGCATGGGGCTCAATCCCTAACACTTGGCTGGTCCTTTTTACATGGAAATACAGAATTGCTTATTTTGCTCCTCCAAAATGGAATGGCGCAATTTTGTTGGTTACTAACACGCTCTCATTCCTGAAAGTAAAAGAAGCTGGAAACCCAACATACTAAAGTAAGTAAAGAAAGCTGGCACGGCTCTGAACTGCTGGAAAAACGCTCTCGAGAGTAAATGGAGATATCATCCTCGAATCAGAGAAATGTACCCAGTTAATTGTACTAAGCTCCTGTGGATTCAAAGATATTATCCATAGATAATATATCCTGTGACATTACAATAGAACTACCTTGGCCTGAGAGTGGCTGCACTTGCTCTGTCCTGTCACTCTAACCTAATAAAAATTTATCCTGAGATAAGATTTTGTTGTGGTATGTTCAGTTTTTCAAACGTATATCCTATCGGAGAATCGAAGATGATACATTCGTATCTATTGGGAACGATGCTGACCGTATTTATAGCGATTGGAAAGATAAGGCTTCACAAGTGTACTTTTTCACAAGAGTACACAGAGTATCTTGACCATGTCCATGACACCAAAGGTATGGCCTTAATATGGGGATCTGAAGACCTAATTAACCTACCCACCCATTCAAATGCTAAGCGACCTAAAACTACTAATTTTTAGAAAACATTTTGCTCAGCTCACAACCACTATATTCAGTCTTTTAAGGGCAAAAGATCATAAATGCTTTTTCAGATAATCACAGAAGACTGCTCAATCGTAGGTTTTCATTTTAAGGAACAATACTCAAACCAGGGGATACCGAACGCTAAATTACCTGGACAGAAATTTGTCTTCTTTTTCACAGGCGGTTTGGAACACCCGATGGCTTTCGCATGAAAAGCAATTAGTAAAGGCCAAAAAGATAGGCAAATAAAAAATAGAGGCATTATTCATAATATTCGGCGATGGTAATTACTAAACAAACAAATTTTGAAACCAGAATGGGCTCCAGTTGTGGACATGCACATGTCAAACAAATTTACAAAAAACTTTAGCTCTTTGACAATGAAGTACTTAGGAACTTAGTTAGAAAATTTGTTCAAATGCACAGAAGTAGGCTTCTCACCTAGAAATAATCGAATTTATTAATACAACCAATGTAATCAGAGATTAAGGACAAAACGTGATCTATAATATTAGTGTCACTTGAGGAACAGAACACTTGGAAGCTACTTCTTCCATGACCTACAAGAACTCTCTGTTATCTCACTGTCTGATCTTTGCAGGTATTTGAGGACATCGGGATGGCTGGACGGTATCTATTAGTCACGAGGAGGGGGGTTGAGAAACGCCGATACAACACCAACGGTTGACCCCAACAAGGGCATCACAAAGGGTCCACGAGGACCTAAGTGGGGTAGCGTAGGGTTCTCCCTGCTCTGCCCACCCGTTTCACCTAACCTAACCTAATATTAGTTTAGGCACAGAAATTAGGTTATAAATATTTGCTACCATTTCTTTTTACAATTGAAGCGCTTAGGTGAAGAAGGGGTTAAACGACATTTTCAGAAAATTAAATTTGTTTTCAGCAATGAAGGTGTTATACGGCAACTTAAATTTTTGTGCAATGCACGTCTCTTTATGTGATCTATCTTTTCTTTATTTTGTTCCTCAGGTACTAGTCTGAGTTGTATTAAACAATCAAAGTTACAGTTTAAAACTTTAATCCCAAGAATCTCGAAAGTAAGTAAATATCACTTAACTCCTTCTTCACCTATGGGCTTCAATTTAAACTGTTGTACGCTGCATCAATGGGTTGGCAGAAATCGGTTTATAAAGGTCTTATACATTGGTTCTTTATAGATTCCATAAGGATGATTGGAACAATGAACATCGTCAGCATTAGGCAATTTACAAACGCAAGCCTGGGCACTCATGCCGCTAATTTTCAAACGATTATCGTCGAAACGATAGACCGCCAAAACAAGCAACTAATTATAAAAAAATTATAAATTTATGAGCTTAATCCAGTTCATTTTCCACAAATATAATTCGAGCAGAATATGGCTTATTTTAGTGATCAAAGTTGCAAAAATGATATCGTTAATATACGGAATCTGCCTCCTGCACAAAAATCGGAGGCGTATACGTACTATTTTCGTAATCAAATAAATAGGTAATCGCTTTGTTGCTCTTAGTCTAAAATTAGCGAATATCTTTTAACTTACCTTTAATGTTAATTGTTGTGTTCCTTCACGCCATCAGGAGCACATTGCCAATAAATATATATTTAATCTGGTTGCGAGTGTGAACTGTGCAGGATCAAAGCCGTACCTGAAGGGGAAAACAAATTTATTCAGTTTTGGTAAACAGTTTCACGTGCAGAATTTATTTACGAATTTACGTTTAAATATATGTTTCGCTAAATAATAGTAAACTAAAAACACATTTATTCAATTTCCGATACAATTAAATAGTTTTGAAGAAAATTATACGAATGACAGGAACTTCAAAGAAGTAGTTTGAATATTTTCCTGACAACAGTTTTTTTCTCTCAATCGATTGTTTCCACGGCTTTCCGACTCAAATTATCTAGTGGAACTTCCAGCTCCACGGGGCCTTTCTTGACTTTCAAAAGTTTGGGTCAGCGAAGTTAAAAACTCAAAATTGCATTATAAATCACAGTCAATTCCACGACCTAGAATTACACTCGAGTCTTTAAGCAATCAAAGCCTGATGATGACCGTCTTCAAAGAGCTTCTCAATTAGCTGTTTGGACAAAAAAAAACCCCCCAGGAAACGAAAGGTTGTGAGAAGCTAGATCTAGAGTCCTTACGCACCTGTTGCGCCAAACATTTTTTTATTTGGTTTAGTGGTTCCCAGTCAGAGGAAGAAATGTGAAAACAAAAACCATTTATAAACTAGGTGGAGGTTTGAGTCACTTCTTGTCGATTCCGTCACGGATTGAGTCTGTTATTGTGTATCATGGAGATGGGTGTAAAAAAAATCGTAATCCTATCAGCCTTGTGTAGTCGCTGACATGTTTTTTAATTTTAAAAAAACCCGACATTGATGCTTTTATAGATGCCTACGACTTTTGTCCTGGCCATGAAAATATCATTTATTTTTTCTTTGAGGTATTCCTAGGTTAGTTATACAATATTATGTAAAGTTAGCCTCAAGTGGCTGTTGACAAAAAGCCGACACACTTACCTCATCATAAAATCTCTAGAGTTCCAGCATGAATCTAGAAAATTGTACACCCTTCAATAAGGCGGCCACTAGACTGATACAACACAGGGTTTCAAGGCCATTGCGGCCATTGGTTGTGTTAAATCGGAGAAAAAATCTGAATAATTACTGAAAATCAGCAGAGCAAAGTTCGCATTTCTATACCCTCTGGGCATTGCCTTCTAAGGAAGCATTCCATGAGACTAGGCTTTACAAAGGCGGAATAGCGGGTATTGTGAGGTGCTTGAATTAGCGGAAGATATCACCTACCTTCTTCGTGAATGCTTGAAGTCAAAGGAAGCAGTTTGGACTTCATTTTTTGGGAGACTCTTTAAAAAAAATTAAGACCACACTTAGGTAGGTACTGTAGGGAAATTGATTTTATGGATGTGTGCTTCAGTTTAGGTTTTGACCGTGAAGGTTCGGTTGGGATGCCAATGGACGCCTGGTCTTTTGTGATGATCTCACTATCTTAACCGGGGCAGTGCAGGTAAAGCTAAGAGTGTTCTCCTCATACTTTTTGTTTACATAGTGGGCAGATCACTTATGGCAATGATCGTGGACGTGGTATCGCTTTTAAACTGTAATTACCAAAATAAGTGATTTTCTGACCGATTTTTTGTAATTATATTCAGTTTTCATTAAATTTGGCAATAGAATGAACTGGATGAAGCTTTCAAACTCGTCATTTTGGCACTAGTTCCTAGCTTTGGAGGTCTGTCGTTTCGACTCTAAAAAGTCAGGGCCAGGTTTTGGAAAAGTCATTTGCCTATAAAAGATTGTCCCTTTTTTAGCGCTGATATACAGTCTGTCGAGAAAGATCTAACTCTGGGAATGTTTCAGATTTAGCCAAATCACATTTGTCGCTCGAGGTGTTGTACCACTTGTCCACCTAAGGATTTTTTTCTACGATAGAATTCAGCTTTATCATAAGTTTGAAAAAAGCGATTGCAATACCCACGGTGTAATTGTCTGGTAAGAAAAAAATTGTAGTTCTACGTTTGGCGAGTTCTTCGACCTCAATATATCCTGAGACATGTTTTGTTTATACTCCCGCACCCAGAAAAGGTTAATTTTGAACTACTTTGCATGAGCAAAAGTCTAGTGCTACTATGAAGTTTTAGAGACCAAATCCAAGTTCTGTGTGAGACGAAACGGCAAACTTTGGCGGATATTCCTTCTTCTTTCAATAAAAATTAAATTCGTTTTACCGCCATTATTCCCGCCTGAAAAACTCTACCAAAAAATAGACTTGTGCGGCCTACGGCTATTGCTGTGCTGGAAATTGTTAAAAATATCTAAGTCCATAGCTCAACATTTCAGAAATAAAAATGCTAAACTATTGGCGTACTACTTCCGATCGTCACTGTCGCCCATCCATTATAACGCTTCTGGAACACTTGCATTTGACTTACAACATGTTGCACATATAGGCTACTTCAACTCCAAGTAGCGTGAACGCCACCCTCTGCCCATTTTATTCATGGCCAAAAATATTACAAATTCAATTTTGTAGAAATGATATCAATGCAAGGAGTATTACGCTCATATTTATTCATCGTGAAAACTTATTGTCCTTGAAAATTTGTCTTCATCGTTCATCGCATCCCCAACCGAAATGCTTGCAGAGCAAACTTGTTGAATAAACGACAGCCACCACGCCGACGACGACGATATAATTTCCAAACAGACAGAGACAGAGCAGTGGTGGCAAATAATTTACTTTGTCACCGCGACAACTTTTTACAAGTGAGAATGAGAGGAGGCAAACAAAAAATTTGTTTTTCCTTTTAATTTCCAAGATGTTGAAGGAACAGACAGGAACAGAGGAGTACTCGTTCATTGTGCTGGGTAAACATTGGAGGAGCTTTATTAATATCACATTAGATATGATTGCTTAAATTTCGCCTGCACTTTGGGGGAACAGTGTGTCGCAATGTGTGGTTTAGCAAAGTGAGAGCGAAGACCAAAGGGAGGCTGGAGGGGGGTTTAAAAAAAGAATGTAAACATTCGAAGCGAATGAAATTAATGAGCAAACAATTGAGTGGAGTATAATTGATTTACCTTCTGTTGCTGTGTGCTGTTCGTTTTTGCTTTTCGCCCTGGGCTGTTGGATAAATCGGTAATGAAATGAAGGATATGTGTAACTTGAGCATTTTAACGAAATTATATGTGTGCGCTAGCAGGATATCATTTTGTGCAGCTTAATTAAGTTTTCTGCATTACACTCCGTGGAGTTAATACGATGCTCGTGTTACTATACTGATTTAATGATGTTGGCAATGGCAGACATGCTACATGTCACTCGAAGGTATAATAAGACGTTAATTCAGCAGGCATGTCGTAAGTCTATTGTAGGAAGTTCTGGTGTAGCTGTATATTTGATAGGAAATCGAATACAATTCTTGTAAGTTGAAAAGGAATTCATAAACCTGTGATAAGGGTGTATAAACAAAAAATGCGAATAATCACTCTCACTTTGTCACTCACTTTATTCATTTTCGATGTCTTCCTTATCCATCAAAAGATATTGGATACTTAGGGCAAACTCCATAGCTCTCGATCTTCTCTATATAATCGAGATCTTCATACGGGTAGAGGAGAGATTTCGTACTTAAACCATTTCATCCTTGCGCTACCCCGGGACATCAGCCTGATGGGTAGGGTTTCGTAGCACGTCTTGGAATCCGACCAAGTCTTCGCAAATTACTTACTCAATTCCAACGTTCTTCGCCAAAGCTGTGCTGTAACATCCAGTCCATGCAAGTGATTCAAAGGAGTGAAGACAATCGGGGGGAGTTCTGACGCAATCCCATATCAATATAATGACAAGAGAGACCCATTGAACTGCTTGTTTACCTTGGACTTTGAGCATCCACTCCGGCGGATTTGGCAGCTTTTAGCAAATTCGATCACAAAAGTAACTTTGTCAACCTTGAGGCTTTTTTGCTTCTTGCTCAAAGCGATAGATAGATGTCTTCCCCATTGCCCTGTTCTGGACTGAGTAACTGCAAGAATAACTCGCTCTAAGTTTAGTGATAGTTGTTGGTGGGTTAGAAGACGGAACACTTAGCTTCAAAACCAGCAAGATCGACAGTAACATATTTATAAATCCAAACTTTTAGGTAATCCTCTGTATTGGACCGAGAGCTTTGGGTCAAAATCGGTCCAGCAGTATTTGCCACAGCTGCATTTTGAGTAAGACAAGTTTTACACTCCATGGAAATGTATTTCTTTCTGTTAACTGCCGCAACGAACTCCGGTTACCCGCCAGTATCATATAAATTTAAAAACCATCACATTAACATAGTAACAAGGCCAAATTGCTCAGCACCTGTTGTCGTTTAAATAAAAGCTATCATCTTTGTCTCCATGCAAAAAGCCCACTTACTTTCGCTTCACAGCACTTTGCAAATTGCATGCCCTCTCTTTTCCATGCACTCTTCATTTGCATGTTATCTTCAGCACTTTACACTGCTCAGTACTTCCCTCTGGCGAAACAAGTCACAACTACACAACCCGGGTGACTCAATAGCATGTGTTGCAAAGCCTGCCTGCGGCCAACAAGTCTGACATAAAGAATCATACCATTCATATGTTTACCCTTGCAGTTGTTGGACAATATAGATGAGTGTGCAGGACTCTGGGCAAGAAAACAACACTCTTAAGAAAGACAAAATTTCAAAGTCCGTAACCAAGGCCAAGGACATTGGATGAGCATTAACAACATGTAGACAGTTACAAAATGTTTGCACCATTTTGGTGACACGTGGAGTTAGTTGAATGTCAGGTTTTGGGTCTGAAAATGCGAAGGATATTTAACGAGTCTTACTATTCGATTAAAGTTCGTAAAGCGATATTTAATAACTTACCCCCGTATTAATAAACAAACGTGCACAAGTAAAGTAACTTCTGAATAACGAGTTGATAACTTTTACGCAGCGTTTATTAATGCGGGGGTTAGAGTTGTGAAAAACTTTTCAATACTCGTATGCCAAATCGACTGACTTTTGCAGTGTATCAAAATGTTTAGGTAAAGTTGGACTGGGTGTAAAGTACAGAACAAAATTATCCATCATAAGACAGCTGGAATAGGTTATCGATTTCACCAAAATTTAAGGCATTTGCTACTTTGGAAAGTGGCAACACTTTTAAGCTTATATGTCAGAGAAACATTGGAATAGAACAATAAAACGACAATTAAACAACCGACAGAAAAAATAGATCCAAACAATCAGAAAAGGAACTTCCTAAATGAAACAATTAATGGAACACTGTATGTTCAATATTCCTTTGAATACTTATATCTCGACTGAGTACTTTTGATGGTGTACAATTTTGACAGAGCACTCAATTGACATTTCGCTTCGCATGCCTTTGATGCATTAGTGACGTAAACGACCAATTCAGATTTTGCGCTCAGAGAAAATCGATTCCAGTAGACTTACAACCAGTTTTTTGAAAGTGCGCAATGAGTTACTTTTTTAACCACTGTCATTTCTCAATTTGACACAATGTAAAGATAAACTGTCATATGACTAACCAGAGCCAACATATCGAAGAATTCAGTTTTAGTGTATGTTTTTATTGACCATTGCTGAATTCATCAGAAATATTTTCTACTTACAATGGTCGTTAATGAATCTAGTTTGGTAAGTCTGACAGTTGGCTGACTTGATGAGTCTCAATTTTGATTCGCCTATCCCAAGTAGAAATTGATGGTTGTAGTTTAGGCGCTGTTACCACATTTCAGATACGTAACCGACACAGTAAAAGTTCGTATAGAGTTTAAAAGTGCGTACTGTTTCCATTGCAGGATGGAACGATGACCTAAATGGGGAATGAGTTTTAGCTCATTAAATTACTATTTTGGGACACACACATAATGGTATATTTGGTTATGACTTGTAACCGAAATGCAACCGAACTTAAGTCAGCTGTCAAATTTGTTTTCGTGTGTTTGTAAGTTGGTTGGGAAATAAATATGATTTTACCAATTAGAAATGTATACATAGCTTTCCACTTTAATGGGAATGCTAGAATAAAGGAAGATCATATCAGAAAAATGGTAATGCAGATTATATTATGTGAATTCAGTAATTGTATTTCTTCGTACCCGAGTGCAAAATATTAAAACGAAAGTCAGTTTTACCTCAAATACCAACAAGTTGTAATGGCAAAAACTCACGCACTCGAGAAATATTGAATATTTATAATATTCAGTTTAATTTCCAAATTATTTATATTTCCACAGGGACTTTCAAACTCATTAAAATGGCTGTAAAACTAAATTAATAGCATTATCTCTTCTACTTAACTAGTTAACATATATATTTAAAGAACAAAAGAAGTTTCTAATATCAATTATTCAAAAACAAAATTATTTTTGTTAATAATGGATCCCAATTAGAGTCATAAAGTGGCCATTTGCCTGCCATTATGCCTTGCTTTAGACAGGGGCACAGGGTGCATATACTTGTACTACATTGTATATAAATTGAGGAAATGTTTATTTTTTGTTGCGTTTATTATTATTAGGTCGCAATTTTTATTAAATGATTCGTTCTATCGATTTTATACTTTTAAAGTATTAGAACATTCAACAGAAGTTTGGTTAAAATAATAAGAAATGGATTAAAAAAATGCTAAATGTTTTTACCTTTACTTTTGGTACTGCTAGTCTGGTTTGTTAATAGTGTCATAATAAAGTGAACACAGTTAAATGTAGGTATGTTATACTTAGGTACAACTTAATAAATATAATGTTTGTGGAAATTCTAGAATTACTTCAGTAACACATTTATGGAAAAAAAATACTGATCATACGTGATGTTAGTAATCGAATTTTAGTGTAAGAATAGCGGAAGTTTAAGAAAAGCTATAATCTAACTTTTCTTAAATTTCTCCTATTTTTACATCAAAATTTGATTTTGCACACTTCATTAATTGTTTCGTTTTCAATGTACTACAGTTTATTTAGTAAAATCTGAAAGCGTTTTCATTTGATTTTGCCCACATAATATAATATAATTCTAGATCATTGATTTCCATGATTTAAAACAACTGTTGGATCTCGTACTATTGCTGTAAACCATAGAAATCAGTGATGTTTATTTGGGTAAAATAAAAAACGCCAAACAAACAAAAAGACAGAAAGTGCGTCGCAAGTAGTAAAAGTAAACAAAAAAGTTTATGTATTTAATGTTGTACTACAATGGCAAGCTATTTTGGATGCAATGTTTAAAATGTAAACTAATACTTTTGGGGAACATTAGTTAAAAGGAAAACATATAATTATATACAAAAAATTACATATATCGACTCCTTTAAGATAATTATCATAACACAATTCAAGAATTTTTTTGCTACGCCACCCTGTGTAGATACTTAACGCTTGAGAAGGAATGTCATATAATTATCCGTGCATACCTACATTAAAAGGTGCATGGTGTATGTGTGAGTATAAATGCTTTACCAACTTCGCCTGTGTACACCTACAGGAGACATAAGTTTGTAGTATGTGATTGATTGTTTGCAAAAAATGCGCCAAAATATTATAGTGCCATTTAATGGTCACAAATCAGACTGTGGGCAGTCAATTTGCGTAGCTGAAATGACTGTATCTTTGAGTTGTGTAATGGTTACAAAAATGTTAATACTTACCATCTTATCGGAATGCTTTTAACGACACAAAATCGAGTCAAATTTACCGTCTGGTAACCATAATTTAAATTTAATTTAGATAGTAGTCACAAATTTCTACTTGGGATAGATTGGTCAAGAGAACAGTTTTTTCAGTTGACGTTTAAGTTGGCGAGATTTTCGAATCTAGTTCAATCAGTAACAATTTTGCTGCCAAAAGGAACTGTCATAAGGGGTGAACCCATTGCACTGTATACGTAAATATATAGCCAATATCGGGTTCTTAAATAATAAAGTCAATTTACACTGCTTTGCAACATAATTATAAATATATTAAACGGAAAGAACCAACATTTCGGCAATCACTTGAAAACATGTGAAATGAGAGGGGTGTCAGTGTCAGTAAATTAAACCAAAAATTCATCAATCATTGATACGAAATAGATTAGTATTTGTCCGTTCATCACTTCCGGAAGCCACTTTTTATTATAGGAAAGTGTTTACTTACTTTAGATGCAGCTTTTGATAAGAAATTACGTTTCAAAAATGTTGGCTTTTGGCAAAATTGACAATTGCAATTGACAGTCGTGTGCTTGGGCTTGGCAAATGCAGTCCAGGCAAATATAGTCAAATTTTCGTAAAGCCATCGCTATAGGAACATAAACATGCAGAATCTTCCTATAATTCCTACCACGTAAACAAGACGGCCGACCAAAATACGAGTCACGTATTTCTGCGTGTTAGGTTATGCTGTCCCTTTCAGTCACACGCCTATTTAGCATTGGACATCCTTTAAATCTTCCGTGTCAGAAATGTTGTGATGTTGTAAATACAGTTTTAGAAAGCGAATTTGTTATATGACAGATATTAGGTTAAAATGTTCGTTTGGCTTTTCTCTCAACAATTACACATTTAACGTATAGTTGGCCTTCTCTTTCCCAACAGTCGAAACTAGTTCGTATTTCGGCTCGTGAAGTTCAAATTTATATTCTTCAAAAAATCGTTCTCTTTAACGTTTACAGGTGAAATGGTTACCTCCAGTCAGTTTTAACGAAAACTGATTTTCAAATTGTGAAACTTTAATAGACTCATTTTGACATTCGTTTTTGAATTTGTCAGTGTTACTTGCTAAATAAACAATTGACTGCTTTTTGTGAAATAAATTGATGAGTTACAAGGTGTAAGGATATACAGCGTGCGTTACAAATTAGTCGATCACAATCACACAAAGTACGCCTCATCTTAAAAATGACAGATAAAGAGAAAATTAGCATAATAACGAGTAACGAGTAGTTCCCCTCGTGAGTTTTAAGGAGCCCAGTGAATTTCTTTCGCCAATCACTGATAAATTATTGAAATCCAAAAAGTTCACAGTTGTACGCATGTAGTTTCAGAAACATTTTCCGCTCTTTGAGAAAGTTTTTGGTACCCGTTAAAGGTTTTGATTCAAATTCTGAAATTTAAGAAAACAAAACTGGATGCATATGTCAGGACACAAACATGTCAAGAAGTCTCAGCCAATGTAGACCATGGAAAAGATTGTATCATTTAGTTCTGATTGATTTTCTTTAGTTTTCCGCAAAACATATACCTACGAGATTTCTTTCAAACGCTACATCCTCATCGTTAGCCAGTTGTGTAAAACGTCGGTTGATTAAACATACGAAAGAGATTTCCAACTAGCAATGAGCAATGTCAAATCCCCCGTGACATTCGTACCCTAACGAGAAAACAAAATCTCATTGAGCACAATAATAAATTCATGCGCATGTATATGCGAAGGTGAAGGCTCCCTTTAAGCACTATTGGTTACACGAGGTGACATCTGTGTTTCTTCACTTATCTATGCATTGCAAAAGGATACCCCTGTGGGCCTTTCAATGGCAACTCTCATACATGTACCTTCAACTTATAAGTCATAGCCTTGCTTTGTGTTTCTAACATTTTTGTTTTTTTTGCATCCTTTTGTTGCTTGTAATAGGTCAAGTGGGCCTCCAGAAAGTGCATGGACTTCCACACTCGAAGCGGAAAAAGTAATTTCGCAAAGAGAAAAACTGAATTAAGTTCTGAAGTGGAGAGGAGAGATTCTTCTTTTGCTTCTTCCATATCCGGTAAAATGTTTGCCATGCCAGGCGTGAAGCACACAAGTGTCATGTATAATGTACGGCGACGAGTGAAGGGCACACGAAGGATATATGAGTAGCAGATGCAAACATTATGAAATCTCTTCTTTCGTTTATATGGAAGGCGAAGGTTGGCTGCATTTTGTTTGACCATTACACATTCAGCAACTAGCAGGAAAAAAAACGAATGCTTCTCAGTGCTTCCAATTAGAGATTTTGGGGGCCAACTCTGTCTTTGTGCTCTTTATGCATCTGTGCTACCATTTTCACTGTGATTTGCTAAAAGCTGGCTGCAGAACTAATTCACATATAGTGGACCACTATCAGATTCGAATTAATTCAAATTGTCATTCAAATGACGTGTTCCATATAGACATTGGCATCCAACAAAGGGGGAGAACACCATTGTCGCCTGCGAGAAAAGTGGCTTCCACATTACTCTGTCGGGTGACAGTAATTGGGGCCAGGATGTGCATTTTGCACCTACCAATCACCAGCTTTGGAGTATCAGTGCTCTGTACTTATTTGCACTAATTATGTAAATGCAGGTGTCACGTTTAATGCGCGACTGTTTAAGTTAAGGTTGGTGATGAGACTCTTGGTATTTCACCCCGCAGGATTTGATATACCGATATTATAGAGTAGCGTGGCCTTCGACTCACTGAATTTTTGCTAAGTGAACGTTTCGTTAATTTATGTTTGCCATTCAACTGAAAATAGAGAAGCGAAATGAATTTGTGTAGTCATGGCGCGAGGTAATGAATATGCATTTACGCGCAAAATGTGTCTTGCACACGATTAGTTTCATTGTTCGGAATTAATTTTACACGCTTTTGACAGTTGAAATTACATGATAAATTGGCTTTTGTTTCTAATTAATAAAAAGTGAATTTATGTTCGGTGATGACAATTTTACATTAATCTAACCTTTTTATTGCCATATGAAAACGGTGTCAGGACAATTCTACTGCAATGTGAGCCCGTTCAACATTAGTCCCGGATGAAGTATTGTATTCAAAATTCAAATGTCTCGTGCAACAAATTCTCGAACCAGTCAAGAGTGAAATGCGTGTTGTCTCTGTTTGTGTGCATAAAAAAATAATTTTAGTGGATCATGGGTACGTTCAAAATACTAGCCATCCAATTAATAAGCGGAGTAAGTGGACGTTAGTTAGCATTAATAAAAAATGGACATAACTGCTATGTATTCGCAGCCTTTATTAATTCGGCAATAGTTTTGTGAGTCTGACAGCTGACTGACGTAATGCGTCAGAGTTCTAGTTGTTAAATACTGAATAAGTGATATACATATCTGGATTTTTGACAAAGAACAGCTCTTGTTAAATAATTTTTTGAGGGGAACCTTCATAGACATACTATATATGGACTGCTAGTGAAATGTCATTTTCATATACTTCTGCGAGAAAATATGTTCCAAAAAACACAGGCGCTACAGTTTTACAGCGGATTGGCAAAGAAGCACATGCCGCCGTCAAGTCTAAATTGCCATAGCAACGTAAACAAAAAAGCGATTTTTTTTCAAAAAAAGTTCGTTTCCATAGAAACATGTAAACAAAAGAGCGACATCTTGTCGGAAGCGATTCATTTCCATAGTAACATGTAAACAAAAGAGCGTCATCTATTGAAAAGAAGCAAAGCTACAAAGAGTGATTTGAAATTAATTTTGGAACATTTTATTATTTCGATAAACAATACGAAATAACAATTTCTTTAATTTTTGACTCACAAACTAAAATAAAAAATGTACAGATATCTTCCATGTAGCGTTCAATCCCTTAATATTTATATTTTGGGAGGTAAATATTCTGTGAAATTGAAATTAGTGGCGTAGTCAGTCGACGTATTTCTTTTTTAATTCATCCCACTGAATTTGCTTATCTATAGCCATTTTATCCATCATGAGATTAACAACTTTTTTCTTATTTTTTCCTTCTAAGGATGTAGTTTTAACATTAATGCATCCAATGACTTTTTAGTGAATCCAGCCGTCACTTCAATTTTGGAGGACCATGATCCAAGCAATTTTTTATTTGAACAAAAAAAGTGTGAACAGCTAGCTTAACAAATATTATACATAAATAAATAAATAAATATTTAGCGCAACAGATTAATGTAGGTACCCCAGGTCTAACTACAAAAAAGCATGTTGCTAATGGCCGCCCACCAATCCTCTTGCTTTTATGAGAATATCGGTAGCTGTTCACTTGTTTTGTGTTTCGTATTGAATTCGCTTGGCTTGTGTTGAGGGTTTGATTAAATTGAGATCGCAGTATTAAAATATAAATTACGAAACTAAGTAGGTACTACAACCAAGTAAAATATAGAAACATACATAATTGGTAAATAATGAATAAAAAAACATACAAATCCTAGTTCTCACACTCTCATCGCATAGGCATACTACACGCAAAATTTGTAATGGAAGTAAACTTGGTCGTTTCAAGTTTATTTTGTTTTCCGCTGTAAAACAGTAGCGCTCCGTATTTTTGGAACACGCGTGAAGTTGGCTACTAGCAGTCCATATTTATAATAAGTCAATGGGAACCTTGTTGACAATTCAAGTTGACGCGTTCGAAGGCAATCCAGTCCAACTAGTCAAATTAAGCAGACGTACCTACGTCAAGTCATCAGTGAGGCATCCGAGCGTCAACATTCACTTATGCCAAAGCTGAAACAGAAACAAAATGTTGACTTCCCTTAATAATAGTTTTTGATAAGAAATTAACTTATTCGTTTATAAAATGCTGGCTTTTGTCAGAATTGAAAATTTCAATTGACAGTCGCGTTCTTGGCCTTGCCCAATCCAGTCCAGGCAAATCTAGTTCAATTTTAATGTGCTCACTGACATCTACTTCATTTCAAAGCGTCTTATTTATGTCGGTAATGAAGTGAAACTGAAACTTATATTTGACTCTACTTTTTTACATTTTTTAGGGTACTAAAACAGTCAACTGTTTATTTTTTTTCAATGAAAAACAATTTAATTTGATTTTTACGTTCTTGATGGTGATCCAGTATTGCCCGCAAAGAAACGCCAAACTTAGGGTTGATGTACAGCGGCTTTTCTTGCTCCAAACAAACACTTAACAGGACTTCCTAAGGGAATATTCATATGAGAGCGAATTTGGAAATGGGAACAAGCGAGCATCTGTAGATTCTGACATTTCATTCGCATGAAAACTTATTCTCCGAAGACAACCTTCGACGAAAAGCTATCCACCGATAGCTGTCTCTTAAAGTTCCATGCTCAATAAAAAATCCCTCGCATTTTTTATGCACAATCAATTTTTGCAGAATTATTCCACGGACGCAGATTGCATCAATGGCTTTTAATTCGTTTAATGTGCTACTATTCTCTCAATATTGTTACAAATGAAAGAGCAGAAAAGTTGAGAAGAAACCTCCTTATAGGCACCTTTTAAGCCAAATCAAGCGGCAAAGTGTTTTTGATTACATATAAGCGCAGCAGGTTATTTAACTTGACATAGAACTCCTCAAGGCCCACATATTGTGGTTGACCAAACTGAACCCTTTTCTTTTTCGTTTCCATAACAAGTCATAAGTAAACTGCATTATCCCAGAAATGATTATCTCAATCCGTAGCTCCTGACATCGCACAATCTATGCCTTTAATGTAATGAAACTCACTACGACCGGTAACAGAGCAAATGCTTTTTATTACGAAATTGACGAGCCTGACAACCACAGGAATATAATGTCGTTCCCCTTCAAAGCATGCGGTAGGTATACACTGCTTTGCCTACCAGTTGACTAAGGCAACATTTTCTTCTTTGATAACTGCACTCTAAATATTGTAAGCAAAAAATGCAAGCAGAGCATTAGCCTGGAAATGACAACGATGGATGCAAGGATCAAAGCTTAACCTTTGCACATTTATGTTGTCTTTCCCTCCATGGCCCGCATTCCATATTCAACTTCTTTACACAAGGACCCACTGCTCACTCGACGTGTGAAAGTGACAACTTACTTCAAATATAAAACAATCACAGTGAAAAGCACAATAGACAGAAAGAAAAATAAACCAAGAACCCTGCAAAGAAGGCAGTTTAGGAAAATGTTCACGTACAGGTACATTGTGCAAACCTACAATCCTGCAAAGCCAAAGGATTTTCACACATAGCATATGTATACTCGTAACTATGGGTTTTCTATAAGAACTGCCGAGCGGTTGGGCACAACAAAATGTGGTAGCTTGGCAATGATATTTCATTTCAACTGGCACTGCTCTATAATACGTGCATTTCTGGCAAATAATAAAATAAAAAATGGAGTCAAAAAGGCATATGGTTATGGGAATTGTTTCGCCTTTTGCTCTTTTAGTGTTTGGGTACTTATTTAGAATCAGAGCCTTAACGCAAAAGTGAAAAGGGAGTACACACGTTCGTAGCACAAAGCAACTCGTTTCCAAGGTCAGAGAGTTTACACAATTTGTGGATGAAAGTAGGACTAAATAGTTGGTTCTTTTGTGTTAGGAATGGTGGGCTACATCTTGCGTCAATGGAGTATAGAGAGTACCTACACTCATAATCTGCTTTTGGTTTTGTATAACTAGAAGGCCTATTTTTTCGCCCTGATTGTCATCTGCCCTAATTTTAAAACTATAATCCAATTTAAGGCAATGCCGCATGAATTTAAAACGAAGTTAACTTGATTTGATTTGATTCGGAAATACCTATAAAACTTTCTTACATCATTGAAAACGTTTCGGTCTCCGGGGACTTTTCAATTAGGTCCGTCAATGACAGAAGCATCAAGCGAGTATTATTTTTATAGTGTTTATGCGACTGACACAGGGACATAAATATTGGCAGTCAGATCAAACTTTTTAGCAACTTTAACATCGACATTGACCTTAGATTTAGATTGTCAATAATGCTCCGGAAGTGCTACCAATCTAATCGTTACGTTTTTATTTATTTTTTTATGAAAATTGACCTCGATGCTTTTAATTGTCAATCCTAACGCTAAGTTGCATCAGGGTGGAGGTCTATTCCTTCAACTCTTGTCAAAGTTCCCCCTTTCCCTTTCTCTCCCAGAATTTTTGTCCATGCACGCCATTTAAAAGCAGCCATTTTGTAATGAAAACGGTGGCAGTTTTCAAACTGTGCAAACTGACTAGCAACACGTCAAGTTAATGTCAAGCAGAGTACATCTAAACATTTGCACAAGAGCTATAACTATGTGTGCTAGATATAATTTTATTCAAATGGATTTTGACATTCCAGTAGTCCTCTAGCTGTCACTCGACAATATTCCTCTTTCGGATTTTGTGTGGACGAGCTGAGCTCGCAGACCTGTCTACATGTTTTTTTTTACTGTAGCTTGTTATGTCGAACTCAAACATACAAGAGCACCTATCTGTAATCTTTACTCTGTACGCATACCTTTCTTGGGTTATTGAAAAAGTTTGGATTTCTTGTTCAGTAATCCAAACGCACTAACTAACTTGGTTTGATTTTAATCACACACCTGAGTTTTTTGTCACACGTTCTTAAATAAAACGATAATGATAAGACGTTAAAAACCTCAAATTTACTAAGTCTGACAGTTGGGTGCCGCGGAGTGTCTTAGTTTTAATTCTAATTATCATAGGCATTTTTTTTTTCTCACTTGACGTTTACGGAGGATTTACGTGGAGATTTTTTCGACTGATGTCGTTTTCCATTGGTTTCACTCGGGGATCTACTCATTCTGAAATCCAATGGAACAGCAAAACTGCTTCTGACAGAATCCACCAAAGTATTGGTGAAATACCAAAAAATAATATATGATGGCTGCTGTCAGTTGACTTGTAATAAATACATAAATTGCACTTGTATGAGTGCTTCTTGAGTGGATTCTGACTTGAAATCGAGAAGCGAAATTCTCTTCTCAGAATCACCAGAAGAGTATTTTTGTGCCAATGGAACAGCATTTTTTCGATTCCGGACTCTCCCGGACGTTTCTTTTTGTCCAATGGAAAACGACATGAGTGCTTAGGTGACATTTCGACGCTGACGTAGTAAAAAAGATGTTAAGACGTTCAAGAAAACTCTAGTCGAGGCAAAGCATTACATTTAAGACACACAACTGAAGTTTTGGCTGTGCTCAACTTCTTGACTATCTCGGTTACCTGTCCATCAATGCCCACTCATAAAATGGTCATGAGAGCCAACCAAGAAAAAATAAAAATGTTCTGTCAGATTCAGTTAACCATATATGCGAACGTCTACAGTCGTCAAATTGACACCCAATATCTTGGTATGACACAACATTTTTCTTTCATTTTTATCAGATTAAATCATGTTGAAAAGTCAAATGCATTTAAAGAGACTATAAGTGTATTTCGAAGGGGGAAGCACTTGTTTGGAAAGCAACCAAAAATTTTAAAACAAATTTATTTTCAAATAATGTTGAAATGCTAAAAAAGGGTTGCCAATAAGAGGTGTTATTTTGATATTCAAAAAAAATGCAATTTTTTGAGATAAATGATAGGATGTTTATTTCATAATAAAGAGGAAGGAATGCCGTTACTAATGAAAAACAACATCAGCCAAATGGCCACCACGAGCACGCATACCGGACCATATCCTTTTCATGAAATTTTTTATAACCAAATCGCAAAGTGGCTGCCCTATGTCCTCGATAGCCTCACGAATTTTATCTTTGAGATCTTGAATCGACGCTAAGCTGTTGGCGTAGACCTTATCTTTCACGTGGCCGCCAAAGGAAGCAGTCGCAAGGTGTTAAATCACAAGATCTCGGTGGCCAATTGTGATCACCTCTTCGACAGAAGAGGCCCGGAAACGTTTCCCGTAAAAGATAAATGGTTTAGGTGCTTGTGTGGCACGTAGCGCCGTCTTGTTCTGAACTTTATAAGCCTTAAGACCCAAGTCTTTATGCAAAATACGGTGTAATGACGTTTGTGGAATGCCCAATTCCAAAGAACGACGAGGAATGGACAAACTTGGGTTTTCTTCAACACTTTGAGCTACAGCAGCAATATTCTCAGTTGTTCTTGAGCGACGTGCACGAGTTTTATTCTTCACATCACTAACTTGTCCCAACAGCTCGAATTTTTCCACCAATTTCTGTATTGCGGTCCGACGTGTCCGTGAAGCACACGACGACCAAAAAATGTTTTAGTTTTGCGAACTGTGACTGCAAGATTTTCACCATATTTGTAGTGAATTTTAATAATTTCAATGCGTTGTTGAAGCGTGTATCATTCCATTTTTAGTAATGCCGTAGTTTCTACTTGTCAAATGTCAAAGAATAAAAGCTTCAAAAGTGACAGCTACCGAAATAGCGGGTCATTCACAATAACACCTCTCATTGGAAAACCCTTTATGTAATTCAAATACATTTTCAATGCATTTTTTATATGTCTACAATAATAATGTTGATATGTACGCACTAACTCCTCGGAAATTTTCGTTATAATTTTGCGTACTGTTCTTGTTACATTTTTAAAGTGTATACAAAATTAAAAAAAAAAGTGTCATAGGGGCTTAAATGAATGTATTTTCATTGGCAAATCACGAGAAGAACTTTTATACCGAGGGTTCGATATATTCACCTTCACTACTCAAATCTATCCAATCATGAAAATCAAGAGAGTTTTGCAAAAATATTGGTCAAGCATTACAGGTCAACAACTGACGTAGAAGACCTCGTTCAAAGTCAACCCTTATTAATTCGACCCCAGCAAAAATATATGTTGATCCTTGGACTCTTTCGTTTAAGAGCCCCCTTATATTCCTTGACCTAGGCTTCGGATATATACAATCCATCATCAACATAAGGATAATGAGACTTCCGCTCGATTTATCACCGGAAGCACGTATTCATATAGGCTTCGCCAGAATTCCTTACTTCACTCAATAGCAAAACATTAATAGGATATCCTGTACTATTCTGCAATTATTACGGGTAATTATTCCATTTTCACTTTCATTTCCATATAATGTAGTTGCATTCAAAGAGACTACAGTGTTCCCGCCAAAAGAATATATAAATCAGGGATTCAGCGTGCGTATGTTATGCTTATGGTATATTAAATTATTGCGATTTGAGCTTATTCCGCTGGACTGCAGCAAGCAATTAATATTAGACGCGCTTCACCGGATGCTCGCCATTAAGCGTCCATCCTAACTACTAGCTGAGTATGCGATTCGTTTGTAAAATTAAAACTAGACACGGATAATATTCGTATAGTGGTCGGCGAGTAGAGCACGAGCCAAATTTGATGATGATAATGTCCTCCTGCCGAGCGACGAAAGTTCCGGAATGAATCTAATTTTCACATAAATATCTACACTAATGGTGAATAGTGCTTTATGTGAAAATTACCTTTGAAGGTTTAGTCTGCGATGGTGGGTGGGCGGTACTCTCGTTGTAACGAACATTTTGATGCATATACCGATAGTAAAAATGCTTTTAACATCCCAATGAAGAGTTTGGCTGCTGTTTTATTGCGATGTTGAATTTTTTTTACGATTTTCTAAAAAGCGTTAGAGAGGTTGTATATTTCCTTTTAATGCCGCTGGCCAAAACACCAAAACTGCAAATGGTGGGTAGTGCAGTGTCGTATATAGTTCCTATGTGCAGCTGTAAATACTTATACATTAAGGGATTAAATTTAATTTCCTGCAGGAGCAACAGAAGCGGCAATGATTTTCCGAGATTGCTTCGTCCGGGAATTCAAAAGAAGCCATAAACTAAAAGACCTTGTCGTCTCTGTCTAGTTGTTATAAGTTATAGCATGGCTTTTTGTATTTTTACATTGTTGTAGACAGCTTTGTGATTGATAGGGACGAGGTCTGTTTCAGAACTTTTTTTTGGAACAATATTGGGTAAATGTCAGCTTTAGACAGTTATGTCTCTTGCGGGACAAAATAACCAAAATGGAGACGTTTTAAACTAGATGTATAAAAAGGACTGAGACATGCATTATAGAGGACTGTCATTTTATGACAGTACGACAGCTGGTTGACTTGATGTGTCTCAGTTTTGATGGGCTTGGATCGGTCACGTGAACAGCTTTATAAGGTGACATTTTTTGAGGGGTAGCCGACAAATCTAGTCAATAAATTTGTGACATATTACTTAGTTGACAGTTCGCATATTTGGCTGACGTAGGAAAAGTGACGATACCGACCAATCCAGTTTTTAAGTTCAGGGTACATCTAGTCCAGGCCAATCTTGCCGGCTTAAGATAACTAGCTTTTTGAATGTACCAATTGGGTATTTTAAAGTTAAAAGATGCGCTAGTATTGCTACACGTAATGCATGTTGAAAACATCAAAAGTTTTCTTAAACCAAATCAAAAAGAAAATGGAAACTATGCCTGCTTTATTGAAGAGCTCTTTCAGCAAACTAAAGTAGACGAATGCTCAATGAAACATAACATTTGTGATAAAATGGTATGGACTGGTAAATTTAATTTGATTCAACGATCTAATAGTTTTCACTTGCTGAGAGTGAATTGCTCTGAACGCAGTTTGCTGGCAGTGTAATGAATCCATCGCCAGAAAAGTGACAACATGAACTGCCGCTGTCAAGTCACTTCCACTTAGTATTCTTGTATTCTGGCGTTTTTAGCTAATTAAAATATATACAGTTGTGACTTTTCGAAGTAGAATTAACGACATGCATAAATGGGGTTGGTTTCGCTGTCAATGTATACAACCTTCGATTCCCTTCAAAAATTTATTTGTTATTGGACAAGGACACACAAATGAAATCTTTTCCGTCTCGGCGAATTTTAACTCTGACATTAGTAGCAAAAATTACTCGAAAAAAAATTAACAGTACCAGCGGCAAGAACATAGCCATAGCTGAGTGGTCTTAAAATTAGTGCCTTCGATCCTATTAATATGTTTTCTTTGGCGGAGAAAATTAAGGTTTCAGCTTTAACATAAAGCATTTATATTTTTGCAAATGGCGGATAATTTTGAAATCTTCAAAACTCTAAAGAAATGTCTGAGTTTTTAATTGTCCTACATTGATCACGTGAAGAGCTTTTTCAATCGAAATGTAGCTGACAAATTTAAGCAAGAGTACTAAGTTGCCATTTTGGTTGTATGGCTGACGTAGTGACAGTGACCGACCGACCTTACGGATCAATCTAGATTTTGCGCTCAGTAACAAGTCCAAATTTAAGGTTTGGAATTATTAATTTGATTTGAAGTACTTTATTAGAGGGTTTTTTTTTAGCTTCGATCTCAGCGATTATAACAACTACTGTAAGTCTCGAAGTAGGTTTGTTTGACGTGGGCCCTGGTACTGAAAACCTGTGTTTGACATGGCTTCTAGGGCACCTTAGTTGTGCCCTGAACTGAGCCCAGTTAATTTGTGGGGACAAGAATTCAGTGATGAGTTTTGCTGTCATTTCGCTTGCTGTCATTCATTTTCAAACTCGTCGTCTACATTGCGAACACTTTTAACAACTATTTGCATTATGGCAAACCCAAATTCAGAATTTAGTTCACTCATTTTGAACAATAAACGGCGAAAAGTGTTACCAAAAGATAAACAAACCTAGTGTCAAGTAGAGTGCAGTTGTTGTAATTGTATGCTGAAAATCCTACTTTACTTTGCTTTGCTGAGATCGGAGCTCAAAAAAAACACGCCTATTGTAAGTGTTGCCGTTGTGTTTTTGATGTATTTCTTTTCATTTTTAGCGATAACTCCTCCCCCATAAAACTGTTATAATTTTTCCCGCCTAAGTTTTCGTACTCGTGCCAAAAATCCCCATTGGCACCACTTCGCAAACTTGTGCTGAATGAAGAGTTTGCGAAAAAATATTGACAGTGCAATAAGTTTTATTGTAAATCCCGATTGCGCAATGTGAAACCAGCGTACACAGCACAGATCAAACGACATTTTAAAATGTGCGCACTCAGCTCAAACAGAGATAAGCTCATCAGCTGTATACATACTCATGAACAGGGCCTAATCGCTACACGAGGGTTATCTCCGGAGAAACTGTTGCAGACTGCTTGTAGCTTGTAGTGCCTTGTGTTTGTGAAACTCGTGACGACACTTGCAGAAAAACAAATAAAACATACACAAAGCAACTTACACAGAAAGTGCACTATCTCTATTTGAAAAGCTTAGTCTAGGCAACTGCTGAAAAGAGACATCCAGTGCAATGCTCAGTATGAGCACGATTGGTGTGTATGTCGGCTAGAGTTGATTTTAATTCAGTTTTGGAAAGTTCTATTGTTTTGTTGTGTCCTTTTCTCTTCCGGTGTGAATACAATGTACAATGGCCTGGACCATATCTCTTCGACTGCTCACTTGCATTGCTGTTCGATCGAATGTACAAACGGGCAACGGTGTGAATCGAATTCATCAGATGATCTGACATCACGACGAGAGCATCGATCGCTGCACTCGATCGGTCAAAGATATGGAAACAGCTCTAGAATGGCTTCCTCTTTGGCGGCCTTCGAAGACAGTATGACCGAGATTGTTGTACGTGGTTGTTTACAATTTTTCTTTGTTTTTGTGATAAATATGCGTCAAAATAGTGCAAGTATTGTTGTTAATCTCTTTATTATTCAGATGGACGATGTTCCGACTGAAAACGAACCGACATCTGCGATCCTCAGCTACTGCGAGAGGAAGGTGAGCATTTTATATTTATTCTGTCAAATCAAATCTCAGAAATGTCGTGTAGTTTCTCAGACCGTATATGACGATTCTGGCATTGGTGGGGTTAAATCCGATCTCAACGGACACAACTGAGTGCAGGGCTTGTCTGAGCTATCTACAGGCGTTAGTCATCTTGCTCATTATCTGCTTTGGATATTTTCTACAATTCCTAGCGTCGTATAGGTAAGAACAAGTATAACACGCAGTGCGTTTGAAGATCACGTAAATTGATGTTTTCCAGAGGAGACAGGGGTTTCACTGCAGAGAGGAAGGAAATGTCGAATTTTACGAGCCTCCATCAGATGACAGTTCGCAACTGGGGAGAAGTATTTTTTGGCTACGTGATTCCAAATGGTCTTCATCTGCTGGGATTTGTGTCGGCGATTTTCGTGTGCAAAGTCTCTGATAAGGAACAACTGCAGAATCTCATTGAACGGGTCTTTCTGATGACTGTCAGCCCCAAGCGACTCTGTACCTTGCTCTGGCTGTACATCGGAATGGGGATGGGGCTTTTGGTGCTTCTATTTGGCTATGTCCTACCGGGGGTGCTATCGCAGGAACAAATTATACAAGTCGAATGGTTGCCGGTAGAGTTGGACGAGTACCAAACTACAGTAAAGGTAACTATTATACACAGTCTTTTGTCAAATAACGATCAAGTCGGCTTTATTTATCTGGACCTGGCCCTGAACGTAATACCTTGGTCGGTCAGGTAGCTCCATTTTTACCACGTCACCCATGCAATCGAAATGGCAACTTACTACTCAGTCAGTCGAGAATCACATGGGCACATTCAAGAATCTAGTTATCTTAAGTCGACTAGAATGCATAAACTAGATTGATCGGGAACGTCACTTTTTCTACGTTAGCCATATATGCGCACTGTCAACTTAGTACTCAGTCAAGAATTTCTTGGCAAGAATCGTCGCCTATAAACGTCAACTAAAATAGCTGTTCAAATGACCGATTTCAGCCAATCAAAACCGAGATACATCTAGTCAGACAGCTGTCAGACTTACTAAACTAGATACTTGAACGTCCCCATTCTAGACTAGACATTTTTAGACTACATCTCCATAAACGTCAACAGAAAAAACTATTCATGTGACCAATCTAGGCCAATAAAACCAGAAACACATCAAGTCAGTCAGCAGTCAGACTTGCTCAACTTGATTCTTATGGCGTTTTTCATTGAAGATCCGAGAGGGCCGAAGTTCAGAATTGATCTTTTCAATAAAATTCGTTGGAGCACTTTTGCAACAGTGGTAGACTGTAGACACCATATATGTGTGATTAGATTTTCTGTTGTTACTTGTTTTTTTGTTTTCTACAGTAAATATGAATGTTTTAATAGACCAAATAAATATATCTATTATAATATTAAGTTTACATTTTGTACGCGTAATTGTATATTTTCGGATCACAAGCGAAAAATTTGTTTCTAATAAAACAACAAACATTTCAATCTGACATTTTGCTAGTGTGTGTTGGTGAGTTCAGGGCAATTCTCTCAAAATATTCCGGACGCTTCTTTCGTGTTAAGAATTGACCTGGAAGTGCACTTTTTTTTGAATGAAACATAGAATACGTAGAAAGAGCACTTCTAGATTTGCTCTTTTCATAGAAAGGGCACTTCTTTTCTTCAATCGAAAACGCTATTAAACATCCAAATTGATTCATTGATTGCTCCATTTATCGTTATGGCGCACATGATACTAATGTCAAACTGCAGATATTATTAGGTCTGTTCCCTTACTTTTAAATCTTACGAATTTGTACTAATTTTACTCAATGTCGTTCCCTAACTCGAAAAATTCGCAAAAGAGAGCGTCATCGAGAGAGCAAGCTATTACCCCTCCACTGAGAATCTTGCGAATTTTTACTTAACAAATTTCTTGGTGTAGAATTGAAAAATCTGTCAGTAACCTTTCAATGAACAGCTGATTTGAAATTTGTTGTCCTATTTGACATATGAGTACATTTGTTTTGATTTCTTGCGTATTAAAATGGTATCAACAGGAGGCAAAATAAAATTAATTGTTATCCTTGTCCTTTCTTACTTCTTACTTGCTGTAAGGAGTAAGAAAGAAATCGCCTCCACGAAATTTTTAATGCCGTGTCGCTTTTTCCTTTCATGCTGTAGTTCAATCAGTACAAACTCTTCCATATACTCGGAAGCATGTAGAAGAAGTTTAATTAATTACGAATCATTTTCATCGTTATGTAGATGAATAAACTAATTTTGTTAGTTAATTAGCCAAGTCTTCGAGTTTATACGATATTTTAACGGATTTTCGTACAACTTTTTTGAATTTTTGAATTATGTATCTGTCATTTTTCGCAGTTTACTACAAAAGCGTTCCCTAACTTTTTCGTAAGTGTCTCTCTCCGCGAGAGAATTTATCCCCACCACTGCCATTTTGACAGTCTTTTCCATTTTACTACAAAAGTAAAGGAACAGACCTATTGTAAATGGTTAAATGTCATTTAGTTTTAAAAAGAGTTGGACATTACCTACCTTAGCCTAGTATGCTGCTCGCGCTTAAATTAATCCCCCATACAAAAATGTCTCCAAAGATAAAATTAAGAAAAGCGGTTAAGCCAAGCAGTACGCAGTTCAAGCTAAATTTGTTAGCCGCTGTAGAAAAAATCTCTACAGAATTTAAATAAGCGTATTAATGCAAAATAACAACACAGCTTAATTTTAACAGATCAGAGAAAATATCGGTATTCGCAAACGAAAGCAAATTAACAGTAGCAAGTCAATCAATTTTACCAACACAGTTCTTTTTTTTATACTACTTACTTACTTACTTTACTTAACGGGCTCCCGACCCGTGGAGAGTCTCTGCCTGAGACACTGCAGCCTTCCATCCTCTGCGATCCCGGGCACGCTGCTTCCAGTTATCCAGACCAAGCGCTCTGGCATCCGCGATGGCTTGGTCTTTGAAACGGAGGTTCGGTCTTCCTTGTCGTCTCGAACCTGGCGGCTGGGATTCGAAGATCCTCTTAGCTGGAGCATTATTGTCCATTCGCTCGATGTGGCCGAGCCAATGTAGCCGACGTATTTTGGCCTTTTGGACTACATCCACATCTTGGTACAGCTCATAGAGTTCGCGGTTGTATCTTCTCCTCCATTCGCCCTCCTCGCACACAGGACCAAAAATCCGTCGAAGAATTTTTCTTTCGAAGGAGCCCAGTATCAGCTCTCCCTTCCTGCTTATCGTCCAGCACTCGGCGCCATAAAGCAGAACTGGCAGGATAAGGGTTCTGTAAAGCATACATTTTGTCCTTCGAGTTAGGAGTTTTGAACCCAATTGCTTTGCCAAACCGAAGTAGCAGCGGTTTCCTAGGGTAATTCTTCGCCGGATCTCCACTAGGATGTTATTTGTGGAGTTCATGTTTACTCCGAGGTAGATAAACTCCTTAACTACCTCGAAATTGTTGCTATCAATAGTGACGTTCTGTCCTAGGCGGTGGACAGATGCTTGTTTGTTTGTCGATAGCATGTACTTAGTCTTGTCCTCATTTACTACAAGACCAACGAACTTCGCCTGTTCTTCAATCGCCGTAAAAGCCTCTATCACGGCACGCTGGGAGCAACCGATGATGTCAATATCGTCTGCATACCCCAGTAGCTGGACGGATTTGTTGAAGATAGTGCCTTCCGTGTTGACACCTGCCCTGCGCACTATCTGCTCTAGCACGAGATTGAAGAAGTCACATGATAGTGCGTCTCCTTGCCGAAATCCGGTGCATGTTTGGAATAGTTCGGAGGAACTACTTCCAAATTGCACGTTGCAGCGTGTGTTCTCCAGCGTCACGCTACATAGCTGGATCAGTTTTGCCGGGATCCCGAATTCGGCCATCGCCACATAAAGCTCCTGACGATGAATGCTATCATATGCGGCTTTAAAGTCGATGAAAAGGTGGTGAGTCTCGACTTGAAATTCATTGGTCTTTTCCAGGATTTGCCTCAGTGTGAAAATTTGGTCTATAGTCGATCTGCCGGGCCGGAAGCCACACTGGTACGTGCCGATTAGTGTGTTGCAGAACGGTTTGAGACGTTCACACAGTACGTTGGATAGGATCTTGTATGCGACATTAAGCAGGGATATGCCTCGATAGTTCTTGCAAGACATAGGATCGCCTTTTTTGTAGATGGGGCATATGGAGCTGATAGTCCAGTCATCGGGCATACTTTCTTCCACCCATACTTGGTTGATGATTTGGTGCATGCGCCCTACCAAAACATCACCACCGTATTTGAAGAGCTCCGCTGGTAAACCATCAGAGCCGGCGGCCTTGTTATTCTTTAGCTTTTTTATTGCTAAGCCGACTTCTTCCATACTGGGCGGTGGAACTGGATCTTCATTGACTGGACGTGGGTTCTCTTCTTGCCCTATCACTCTCTCTACATGATGCCCATTTAGCAGCTGCTGGAAGTGCTGCTTAAAAACATCTACTATTCCCTGCGCTTCGGTGACTAGGTTTCCATCACTGTTTCGAAGAGCCTGCGTTCCGGTCTTGAAGCCAGCAGCCAGTTGCTTGGCTTTCTTGTAGAACTTCCGGATGTTGCTTCGATCGCGGGACTCTTCGATCTCCTTGAGCTGGGAGACTGCGTAGGCCCTCTTCTTTCTACGCAGGATTTTCTTCTCCTCCCTCCTCCTGGCTCGATACTCTTCCCTCGCTGCCCTTGTTTTGCGCTGCAGCGCCTTCATATGTGCATCTTCTGTCACCTTCTTCCTGCGTACGCATTCATCATCATACCACGGCCTCTTTCTCTGGGGTGGCTGGTACCCTAAGGTGGTTTCGGCTACCTCTTTGATGATGTCGCGATACTGGGACCACTGGGTGTTGGCATTTGTGGTAGGTGAATGCACTGCGGAGAGTTTCTCACTCAGGCGCTCTTTGTAGACTCTGGCTACTCCAGGTGTGCTAAGGCGTCCAACGTTGAATTTCTTCTTCTGGGCGGAACGCAGCTTCTTCTCGTTGGATAGTCGAGCTCTGAACTTAGCCGCAACAAGAAAATGGTCAGAGTCGACGTTTGCCCCGCGGAATGTGTGCACGTTGAGGATGTTGGATGCGTGCCTCGCGTCGATTAGCACATGGTCGATTTGGTTGGCGGTTCGACCGTCTGGAGAGCGCCAGGTTGCTGTGTGGATCCTTAGCCTTGGAAACCTAGTGCTACTTATCACCGTATTACGAGCTGCCGCGAAGTCAGTTAGTCGGTAACCGTTGTCTGTGGTCGTTTCGTGGATTCTGTGTTTACCAACTAACCCGCCAAAGATGTTTTCCTTTCCGATTTTAGCATTGAAGTCCCCGAGCACAACTTTGACATCGTACTCCGGACAGGCTCCGTAGGCTCCATCCAGGAGGTCATAAAACTCCTCCTTGATAGGGTCTTCAGCCTCGTCGGTAGGGGCGTGTGCACATATTAGGCTTATGTTTTGGAAAGTAGCTTTGATGCGGATCACAGCTAGGCGATCACTTATCGGCTTAAAGTCAATGACTTTTGTCCTAAGCCGGTTTCCCACGACGAATCCGCATCCTAATACATGCAATCTTTTATGGCAGCTGTAATAAATATCGCAATTTTTCCTTTTCATCATACCTGATCCTATCCATCGTATCTCCTGGATCGCGGTAATATCTGCCTTGTACCGCGTGAGGACGGACTCAAGTTTTTGAGTAGCACCTGGGGTGTACAGCGTTCGCACGTTCCAGGTACATACTCTCAAATCGTTGTCCGTTGACGTTCCGGGTCTGGTTGCCGTTTGAGGGAAATCGTTATCCGAGGCTTTAGGTGTCTCTCCCATAACTAGTGTTTTTTTTTTTTACATGGTCGGGAAGTTACCCCGACGGCACAACCCCCAACCTGGAGGGCCAGGCCCTTGACCTTAGGACAGCAGGCCGGTTATTCCGGTGCCAGTAACCCACTTTGGGATGTGAGCGCTGCCGTTGGCCCATTAAGGGTTCATCCGCCACCAACTCTTCTCCAACACCCTGGCTCGGTATTGGAAATCCCTATAGACCTGGTATCCGAATATGTCAGAGCAGCTCTATAGGGATTACACTAAATAGTTCGACCTGACTGGAACTGTAGACGCCACCTTTGGCTCCATCTAGGGAACTCCTTCGCTGCCGTCTGGTACCAGAGGAGGTGTCTTAGTGAGAAAACAACACTCCTCCCCCCTCTCTCGTCTGCTGCCACCAACGACCTTCCAAAGGGGTTGGTTACCCAATCTCCAGTCGAGGTACTAGGCACCCACCAGTCACCACGTGGAGGTGAGAGTAGGAGTTGATAGTGAGAGGCTAGGTGAGAATGCTTGTGTTCTCATGACATCGCATCACTACCCTTCAACACCGTTCTTTTTTTTATAGACTGTCAAAATTAACGAGCATTAAGCGAAGTGGTGGAGAAAAACAGGAGTTTAGGGAGGCGCTTAATTTTAGCTTTGCTGGTACAGCATACTAGGCTTTAAATAAGAACGCTGGTATTGGCACAACTACCGACTACAGTATTTATAATTATCCTTTAGGCTCATTATGTGAGCTGAGGACAAAAATATTAATGAAAGTCCACTTAAGGACAATAATTCTACTATTGCCACAACATACAGTTTTGACTTAAGCTGAATTACTCCCATGAACTTTGACTTTGATTATAGTTTCCCTTTTCCTTTTATTCTAGATTGTCCTGCTATGCACTGCATTTACTCAGGACCTCGTGGAGATTGTGATCCTGACGAGCTACGCTATAGAATGCTACTTATTGAGAGTTCACCTCCACACTCTCTCGCAGAAGCTCCTGATGCACTCAATACAGAATATTGATTGGATGAGGGCAAGTATTACAATGAACTCGAACCATGATGTCAAACTAACTCTCTTTTTTCAGGAACTCCTGGAGTTTCGCAAACTTCTCGACCACCTCAATAACAAATTGTCCATCCCTGTTTGCTTCTTCACGGTGATGAATCTGTCGTACGCCTTCGCCGGGCTCATATTTCTCTTCAAAAGTGTCGACTTTCGCCACACCGAAGTCAGAATAGTCCTGCTGAACATTATGAATGTCCTATTGTGGCTGTTGATGGGCCTCTTACCGTTCTTCACCGCAGCGACTGTGACACGTGTGTGTCAATCAGCTCAGGCTAGTGGCCATCAAATCCGAGTACGGCCATTTGTCTACCACAATACATCTGCTGATGATCTCAATTCGACGCTACTCTTCGCCTCATCTCTGAATATGTCCGCCAAACTATTTCGCATGCCAATTCAACCCAACTATCTCTGCTTCGCCGTTTTAGTTATATCAGTTGTGGTCCTGACACTGGGGATGTGTCTTAACTTTTCGTTGGGAATTTTCTGAATATCACTGTTTGTTTGCGTGTTATTTATACGGTGTATTAATAAAATCCTTTCTCGTTCTATGTTCGCACAACTTGACTTCCTTTATCCTTTCCTTTAATGGCTCAGCAATAAAATCTCAACATGGAAGTTTCCTCCCATAGCGATTTCATAAGACAAGTGCCAACCTCCAGCAGGGAGTTGAAATGAAAATGATAAAAAAAAACATAGATTCCATCAGGGGGTAGAGATCATCACAAAGACATCGTGTCTCTGCCGGTAGGGTGCTGTACTTTGGATGACTTCTTCTGGCGGCAATCATAATTTATTTATATATCTACATGTGTAGTTCCTCTTGGCTTTGTTTTGTATCGCACTTAGTCACATGGTATACACAAAGAAGTGTACACGGCGCACACAAACAATGGCACAATTTCGTCGCTATGAGAAGAGAAGTGATTTTTCCAGAATGCTTCTTCCTTTGGTCATTAGATCGTAAGCACCAGCCATTTAATTTCATTAAAATTGGCTTTTGCAATGACCCTGTAAGCGCTGTCGTTTCACCGTGGATTTAATGGTATATGAGTATCCCTGGCAATTCAAGGTATGGTGGACATCAGGCACAACAACTATGCAACGGTGACACGTTTCGGTGGCGCTCGAAAACGTCAAGATATAATGCACGTACAGTTTAACGCTTTAATTACGTAGATTTAAAAACGAAACCTGAAATTATGGTATGGACGTTTAGTGCTAACAAGATTTCCTTTGGGAATAGCGCCGTGATTCTGCCGGCGTTCATGGTCGTAGCCGGGTACTTGGTTTAGCAAACAATGGACTTGCTAGTAATTGAAAGCAACGAGTTTTCGACGGTTTCACACTAATTTGGGCGCATTGATGTTGGGGGCTAATTTTGAATTGTCGTATACTCGCACACAAGGATTAGGTACTTGACGTGTGCATTGACCTGGTGAACGCGGAATTAATTAGAGAAATGGTACCTATTATAAGATTCAATGGAAATAATAGGTTTATGAAGGTTCTTTTGCATCTGTCTTTTCTGTTTGGCAGGTATAGTCGCCCATTTGAAGCGTTTGACATTAGCTTAGCAGGCCCTCTTCCTTCACTGGTTGACACTTTTGTAAATAGTAAATGCGAACGTAGTCATTCCTTTTATGGTTTTTTTCATTGAAGATCCGAGAGAATTGCCCCGAAATTCAGAATTATTGCTCTTTTCAATCAAATTCATTCATTGGAGCACTTTCGCAATAGTGACAGACACCTTATGCACATCGACATCATAGGTCTGTTCCCTTACTTTTAAATCGTATGAATTCGTAATAATTCTTACGAATTTTACTCAATGCCGTTCCTTAACTCGAAAAATTCATAAAAGAGAGCGTCATCGAGAGAACAAGCTACTACCCCTCCACTGAGAATCTTACGAATTTTACTCAACAAATTCCTTGGTGTAGAATTGAAAAAACTGTCAGTCACCTTTCAATGAACAGCTGGTTTGAAATTTGTTTTCCTATTGCATTTGTTTTGATTTCTTGATTAAAATGGTATCAACAGGAGGCAAAATAAAATTATTGAATGATCTCCTTAGATTCTTTTTAAAAGTCGCGGCGAAAAAGCTGTCAGTCACCTTTCAATTGAGTTGATTTGAAATTTGTTGTCCTATTTGGCATATGAGTGCATTTGTTTTGATTTCTTACGTATTGAAATGGTATCAACAAGCGGGAAAATAAAATTGAATGTTCTCCTTAGATTCTTTTCGAAAGTGGTGACGAAATTCTTCCTCGCTGTGAGGATTAAGAAAGGACAATCTCCTCCACGTAATTTTGAATGCTGTGTCGCTTTTTCCACTTCTCGAATGCTTGTACATAGTTCAATCAGTACAAACTCTTCCACATACTCGGATTCTTCAAAAAGAAGGTCGATTTATTCTGAATCACTTTCATCTCTAGATGAATCAACTAATCTTGTTAGTTAATTAGGAAAACTCTTCGTTTATCAGATATTTTAACGACTATTCGTAGCACTTTTTCGAATTTTTGAATTATCTATCTGTCATTATTCGCTGTTTACTACAAAAGCGTTCCGTAACTTTTTCGAAAGTTTTTATATGTAAAATTAATATGGACTGAATTAAAGTCATTTAATCTAATCTGCCATTTTTTAGTTCATTCTGAAATACTGTTTACCGACGTTTGAAAATTTTTTGTCGCTATTTCGACAGTTGCTGTGGTGGTTTCTCCACTAACAGGCAGATCGCTACTGAATAAAAGGTATAGCACTGGACCTAGAACACGGCCTTACGGTACACCAGCTTTTATTTCCCGTTGAGTACTCTGTCTCTTGTTTAATTCTGACGAACCGATCTGATATGTATGACTCCAGAATTGTCAAATACTGCTTCGGCAGTTGCTTATGTGTAGTTTGGTTGATCAGTCCTTTATGTCTGACTTCATCGAAAGCTTGTGCTATATCAAGAAATATTAGGTTTGTTTGACGTGGGCCCTAGAGCGCACTAGTGCGCACTGGGTTAACCCTAATGCGTTCGATATAGCACTGAATTCGCCCTGGTACTGAAAACCTGTGTTTGACATGGCTTCTAGGGCACCCTAGTTGTGCCCTGGGGGTCGGTTACCCTTCCGTGATATTGTGAAATGAAAAGAGTTTTCACAAGTTCACACTGAATTCGATTCTCGATCTATGAAAAAATGAAAACAAATGTCAGAATTTTTTCATATGATAAGTTTTTTATCACAGCAATTTCATTTGTGAAGAAGTGTGAAAACGTGATAAATATGAAAAATAAACGGGGACAAAGGGCTTCAGAAACCCAAAAACAATATTTAATCGATTTTCTTGAGAACAGGCCCGATTTGGCCAATGAAAAGTACATAACCTTTAATTAACATAAATGTTTTTATTCTGCATTGAAAATATTTAAACTCAAAAAAATTAAAAATTAACAGATTCACAGCGTTCCTCCGTTGAGTTGAATCCATGAATGACTTCAATTCATTTATTAGATCCATGCAAAGATGTTTTGTATATCTATAAAGTTGAATAAAGTGCTCCTCAGCATAGACAAACCATACTGAGACCCCCAACTCACAATCCTCTTGCCGCTGGCCCCCTCAGTTTTTTTTCAAATTCGCCATTTTGTATTCCTATCGGTGTTATGTCAATTCGGAATCCGAATGACATGCAAAAACATAAAAAAAATACAAAACTAAATGCTGCCAACCTCGGCAGCCGTGGGGAAATGTGAAAGAGTTCGGGAATACCACATTTTACCATAACTGAATGCCATTGGTTAGTAATTATAAATTTTTTGAAGGTAAATAATTTGAGATGTGTGGGTAATAAAACTATCTAAAGGAGATGTTTTATATACTAGAAATATATTGGGACAAATATGGTTGTGTATTTCCCGCTTTTGGATAAAATTAACTTCGGTTTCGTGTGTAATTTTTTCTTAAATAATAAAGAAAATTTGGTCAAAATGTTTTTATTTTCCCTGAACCAACATACATTCTTAATTTTTCGTAAGTATTTTAAGCAAATGTACACTTTTTCCCAAAAAAAAATATTATTCACACGTAACGAACAATTTCAAATTTAACTGATAAAATTCTATGAACGCTGCAAGCCACTTTGCCCAAAGCGGAAGTGGCTCATATTTTTTGGGAGTGTATTGGTGACTCAGAACTTTTGAAGTTACGTGACATTTGTCAATACGAATTTCTATGTATCAATACTAGCGCAGTAAATCGTGACCACTCCGAAAAATATAGCTTGTAGGCTAAGTAACGGGAAATCGGCCGAAGTTGGTGGTCTCAGTATTGTCTCTGCTCCTCAGTAGTCACCTCGAACGGGTTATGATTATCCCAAAGGGAATGTCGCAAAATTGTCACTTTATTTCTAGGAAAAAAGAACACATTATTTTTGTTGAAAACAAAACAACAAATTGATAAATCACCTTTGTTCAATACGACGCCTATTGTTAATAATTATTTGTATGATTATTCTCGACATTATAATTATAAAATAAATATAAATAGAAACTCAACAAACTGAATGAAAACAAACAAGCGCAGAAATGACGGATAGGTGACAGCATTTATCATTTAGTACATTTTAGTACACATTTAGACAACTGTTTATCATGATGAGTTCGAGAATCGCATTAGGTGTATTCGTGAAGTGATAAAATGAAAAGCTGCTGTGAAAACTGATGTGATAAATTATTTATCATTTCACAGTATCACGGAACGGGAATCGACCCCCTGACCCCAGTTAATCTGTGGGGGCAAGAATTCAGTGCTGAGTTTTGCTGTCATTTCGCTTGCTGTCATTTCATTTTCAAACTCGTCACATATATTGCGAACACTTTTATCAACTATTTGCAATATACAAACCCAAATTCAGAATTTAGTTCGCTGATTTTTAACTATAAACGGAAAAAAGTGTTACCAAAAGATAAATATTTGTCAATATCAACAGCTGACAGACTTCAGGGCAACGTTTTGCGTTCGATATAGAAGTCGAATTTTCAGGGTAGTGCAGGGTTTTTGACAGGCTTGAAAATTAGCTGACACTACTCAGTGCGCACTAGTGGGCACTAGTGCTAGCCACGTCAAACAAACCTATTGTAGAGCACACTTTTTTCTCTCCAATTGCTTTTCGATTTTGTTCGTGATTCTGTGCACCTGTTCAATTGTAGAATGCTTATTTCGAAGTCCAAATTTGGTGGGATTAGCGATTTGTCATCAATTATTTTTTGCAGACGTTTTACCAACATTTTTCAAACACCTTGGACAACATTGGACGATAAGAGGTTACTTCGCCAGGTGGTTTGCCTGGTTTTGGAATGAACCAAATAATTTTTATTTCTCTTAAAGTTTAAACATTTTCACCCACAATTGCCTATTTTCGGATCTCATAGCGCGAATTTGTTTCCAGCAACAACACAAACATTTCAATCTGAGATTTTGCTAGTGTTTGTTAGTGAGTTCAGGGCAATTCCTGAAAAATATTCCAGACACATCTGTCATGTTAAGAATTGACCTGGAAGTGTTCAATGAAACATAGAAGTCAGCGTAAATAAATAGCAATGTACGGGCGCTCGAATAACTTTCATAATATTTTAACATGCTAATTAACAAATTTGCAAACACTGAAGCATCATAATTCCGAACCTTGAAGAAAGCATACAACCTGAAAAATGATAAAGTGTACAATACCTTAACTGAAGGCTTAATAGGTTCCTACTTCTCCGAAAATTCGACTAAATATATAAGGAAGTTGCAGGTATATTTATGCCAGAGTTGCAGGAATTTGAGCCCAGACTTGGATTACTTTTTATATGGATATTTAAAGAGGCAAATAAACCACTCATCTTTAGCAAAACATTGGTGATAGATGGCAGAAACTCTGTGCATCATTTTCCTGAGTGTTGTCCGAATGGGAGGCGCTTCAACAACTTAATTTTTAAAAAGTATTTGTTTGAAATATGACTAGATAACCCTATTTTTGTTGAACTTATTGGTACACCCTGTGCAATTCCTAAAGAAGAGTGTTTCAAGGTTAATTTAAATCTCCAAAGGCTTCCGTTATACTGCCAAATAAGCAATGGCCTGTCAACTCAACGAAACCAAACGGGTCTGCCCGTACATCTGTTGAGTTCCATTAGGCAAACCCCCTTCATGTTGCATCTAGTTTTAAAATTACTTAAACTGAAAACCCTTTTAAAAAAAAAAACCTCCATACTAACAAAAAAATAGTATGGGCAGCATTTTGTCTATTTTCAAACAGAAATTTAAATTGTGTACTTAGAGGGATATACGGCATATTCAAAAGAGTTGCCTAACTCACAAAGATCAAGTGTTTTCGGTTCACAGATGGTAAGCATTTCTTATAGTACCCAGAAAAATGCATCAGACGACAGAAATTTTATTATACCAGCCGTTGGTGGAGCCTCGAGAGAAAAACTTCAAATCGACGACACCAACAGAGAACAATAGAGCGGGGTTTCTCATTTTTCATATTTATTATCTATACGTATCAGGAAAATATGAACATTTTAATTTCAAATGACTAGCGGCGATAATATTTCTAAGGACGGAAAAAGGCGCAAATCTCAGAACAGGAAATGAACAACTACTCTCCTCTGGTCAATTAGTACTACATCTTTGGTTGCACTTTACTTCTTTTTAGAAAAAATTCGTTAACGGGAAAACATTTAACAACAAAAAATATAATAAAATACACTCATGCATTGTCTTTTGTAGCCCCTCTCCTTCGCAGCAGCACACAGAGCGCCTACCATCCCAGCCAAGGCGGATGATTTATTTTGTGTGGTGGTATAAAAGTCAGGTTCACAGGAAGATTTATCAATGCGTGGGTCAGTTCCAATTTTCTTAGTGTTCTCCTTATGATCATGCCATTTTTGCCCAACAAAAATCCAGCCGGAATATGAGCATCCCTGTTCGTGTTATCGTGTATCATTTCTATGTAGTAATCAAATTCAGTTGACGCGGAATTGAATTCGGTAATGATGACGGCTTCAGCTCCGGCTAGTTCGGCATTCAAAGTTTTTGTAAGGAACGAACAGTCTCTGAGATAGAAATAGAGAGATTATGAGTGAAAATTCGATAGAAGCCGTATAAGTTGTACCCCCGTTCGATTAAGGCAACATTGCCACGTAGATCTCTCTTGTTTGTTATCTGCGTACATGCTTGCAAAGGCACTGCCGGCACTAGGGCGACACCTTCTAGTTTCGTATTGAATGAGGTTCCAAAGTCCTTGGCTGGGCGCAAGCGATACGTGTATTCCAGCTCAGTCGGCTCGGTAATTTCAAAGAAAATATCCCCAGCTATAATATCTTGGGTGGTAATCGAATCGGCTAGCTGGTGGACACCTACGTAATTAGACAATTAGTACTATGGATTAGCTGCGTGTTTTCATGTAGGTACGTACCGCCAATTCCGATGATGCAAAATTTGTCAACTGATAGTATTGCAATGAGAAACCAGAGAAGGACACTTATTCTCGTGCAGTGCAACATAATTTATTTGGGGTTTGTGTAGTAAACTCATTTAAGTAAAATTCATCGCCGATCAAAACAATTCGATGCCCACGATTTTTATATAAAAAAAGACTACAGATGACAACTGACAGCATGATGAAGCTTTTGAAAGGTATCGGAAAAGTACTGCCAAACTCAGTTATTTCGCTGTCGGTATAGCAGTGCTAGTTTTTTCTTTCAATTCTTTACATCTAAAAATAATGGAAATAGTTTGCCGAGCGATGCCAAAATATGTTTTCCATGTGTGAAACGTGCTGCCAGACTCTTGTTTAAGCTCCAACTTTAGTGTAGCGAAGAGATTAGCTTTAAAAAAAAACAAATATGACCACCGAATTAAGTTAGTTTTTCATTTGTTAAAACTAACTCATTTTCATCTGGCAGTTCTGTGTCGGCTGTATCCAGCGTTGCCACAAAGACACAAACTTGTATCAAATTTATACATTTTTCGCTTGTGCTTTTTGTTCTCAATTAAAGATGAGGGTGTTTACTTTTGTTGTTAATTTATTATTTTGTGGAGTATTTGTATTTGGTCAAACGTTCTATCGACTGCCTCGGTTCTGGACGAATACAGGATTTTGCCCGCCTGGCAATCTAACAAATGAAGGAATTTCCACTACGTTATTGTCGCGTGAAGTCAAGGTTAATTTGCAGTTAATTGGAGCTTTGCCCAATGGAGCTCTGTCGAATGTGCGAATACACTGGCTGTTGGAGCTTGTCAAGCTGAACAAATTCGGAAACCACAATATTCCCGAGTATGACTTCTCGAAACTGGATAAACTGGTTTGGTGGTTGGACCGAAGGGACCTGTCTCTTGGGTTTGAGTTTATGGGCAATCCAAGCGAAATCTTCACTAGAAACGAATCTATGGCCGACTTCTTATGGGAGGATTTGTCGTTTCAAATCGCAAAGAGATATTTGAGTAGGTATTTCTTATTCGGATGGCACACATTAGAGTATGATCTCTTCTGCAGATCGACTGGGTCCGAGTAAGTTGGCGAAATGGCGATTTGAGTCGTGGAACGAACCCGATTTGGTTGCGTACAATAAACTACACTTCGATATTGATAGTAAGTTTTATATTTCCACATTCGACTCTGCACTGAAGAGAATTTGTAGAATTTCAAAGGTATCTTTATGCGTTACGTCGTGGGTTAAATGCGGCAGCTCGGCGGCCAGCCAACAGTGTGCATTTTAAACTCTACGGGCCATCGGGGCTTTTCAAAAAGGAGGATAATCACCCTCTTTGTTGGCAAATACTGGAGAAGTGCAACAAAAACACCAAAGACTGTCCGATAAACGTCTTAACCTATCACCGGAAAGGATCTGGTAGTAGCAGTGAGGTCGCTGCTGGTAGCATACTCCTCATTGAGGACATTTTCCATAAATATCCAAACCTTACGGCCATCCCAGTGGCAAATAGTGAGGCTGACCCCATTTCAGGATGGTCGACAGCACGGAGCTTCCAAGCAGACGTGCGCTACGCCATTGCAGTGGTCTCCATAATTTTTGATCACTGGACAGCCAAGTTGAACACGCAATCTCTAAAGAACCTCGACTTCATAAGCCACGACAACGCCTTTATTAGCTACCACCCGCATGAGTTCTCGCAGAGAACCCTCTTCGCTCACTTTCGAATGAATAACTCCAAGCCGCAGCCTTACTATCAGTTCATTCAGAAGCCAGTGTATGCTGCTCTCGGCATGCTTGGAAGTCTCGCAAGTCATGCGGCTGATATCGAAACACTGTCCGACACCATCCGACTCTGGAAGACATCCGACTACAACGGCACAGGGTTTCTAAGTTTGATAGCGATATCAGACGGCCCAGCAGGGGCTCATGATCGTTTCCAGAAAGAAATTCACCACCGAACTATGATGGGGCAGAACTTCTCGTACGTTGTGGAATACCTCGAATACCAGAGCACCGATCCGGTGTATGTGTGGGATTTCTACCACTCACCGCCGTATCCAAACAGCACTGTTCGGGAAGCGATGCGCAGAAACCAAGGACCAGCTCTTTACACCACCGGAACACTTACCAAGCCAATGCTGTATGTGAGTCTTCCGCTGCGGTCCCCTTGGCTCGTTCACGTGAGGTTATGTGCGGAGTCGACGCCGCCTCCTCAGCCACCTCGCAGTTTACAGATTATTCCACTTACTGTCGCTGAAGTGTACGTCCTTTGGAAGGAAACCTACCAGGCAACGCGATGCGTAGTCACCTACCAAGTCTGGTTCATTGCCCACAACGAGACAGTCGGCAGGGAAGTCACAATCGGATGGCATACGCCTTTCCTTTCATTCCACTTCGCTCCCAACGATCTTCGCGTCAAAGGTTCGTACACTGTCTACCGCACTTTCCCCAGAGTTAACACGTCCCATTCCAGGTACCTACGTTGTGCGAAGCGTCGACACTTTCGGACGATTCAGCGAGTTCTCCAAAGCCAAGAAGTACATGTAAATCGTTTATTTAAACTTGAAAAGGCCTTAACGCATAGAAAACATTGCAAAACAAAGCACATTGATCGGGATAGGTAAATGCTGTGCATTTTAGCAATACAACGGGTTAGTTAATATATTATGTAGAGTAGATCGCAGCGGAGGTAGGACTCCCTCCTAGGTATCTAAGATCAGCCACTTCTCATTTATGTGTTCGATTTGCTTCGTGAGAATCGGGTTCCTTACCCTCAGTTTAATCTCTAGCTTTCCGCCAACAGTTTTGCGTCCTTCCATCAGCTGAAACGGAAAGAATAAAACCTTAGTTTGCTTTCGCTATATATTGTAGTTTAAGTCGACTTACGTCGTATGTATCGTGTATATCACATTTGGTTTCAAGTGGCTGCAGTTTCACGTTCACGGTTCCAATGAGAGTGTCCGATCGCAGGAAACCGCTGAAACAACACATTGGCAATTTTCGACAAATTCCACAGCATCTGGGCATTATTTTAGTTTTGCATATTTTTTTTTGTTTTCTCTTTTTTATTATTTAACAAAAATTATAAACAATTAACTGTACTAGTAGAAGTGTGTAAGGCGGGGATCACATGCGCGAGACAACAATATTGTCCAGACTCACGCTTGTGATCCCCAACTGTAAGTATGAGCGTGCAAAGCATTCATAAGCAAGAGAGTAATAAAACAGTAAAGAATAACAGCAACAAGGAGTGTAAGCTTATTTTGTTTGTGACGGATGTAGGCAGTCCGCCTTTGGGTTGGAAAGCGTCGGGACGCACTGGTACCATTCGGTCAAACTCAACTGGGTCGCAAGACAAAACGGAGGTAGGATGCTTTGGCAGGGATGAACATCAGCGAAGCGGACGTATTTATACTACAACCGATTGGAAATCGACGGCAGGGCAGAGAAAGTGGCAAAGTCGCCCAGGTTATCGAGGGAGGGCTGTGCCACATCTCGTATTTTATGGAAGGAAATGATAAAAGTGAATAGATTTGCACCCTCAATCCGTCAATTGGAGTCAAGCTCGGTAACTGGAGGATATAGTACATCGATTTATGCACAAGTTGCGGAGGCAACTGGAAGGTGGAGTTCATAAAACAAATGCTTTGTCAATGCTCCGCTTTGCAAAAACGACACGTACCTCAAGGAGCCAAGTTCTGCCAAGCACCGCTAGGTTAACAGGCTTTCAGATATTAGATATCCACTTCATCAAAAGCACCAAGTGGTTTCCAAGTCAGCCAGTAACTTGATGGGGGTAAGTTTGTTCTATTTCAATTCTGTCTCAATTCTTACTCACAGAGGGCCTTTTAGGTCTTCGAGGGGATATCACATTACCCTTCACAACCTAACGTAACCTGTGGTAGCTAGTACATCTGACAAACTCAAGGCTGCATAGAGACTATGAGCTGTGATGAAACTTGCGAGATATTGTCTTGTTGGGGGCAAAAACTTGAAGATCGGCTGCGCAGTTCACTCTTAGACGAATCGGATCTTATATGGGGCCATTTGTAAAGCAGCGTGTAGGGTTTACTGCGGTCGGCAAAGCTGGCGTACAGCTAGCTGTGTTTCGTTGAAGTGTTGAGTCAGGAGAGCCTCTTGTTGTCTGCGGATAGATGGCAACGAAAGCACATCCGTCTGTTACGAACACACTGGCAAAAATTAGGGTGAATCTAAATTTTAAGCAAATACAGCGTAGTGCATACAGACATAATAGGACTCGGATGCTGACGTTACCCAAGTGGACTGTAAGTTGGGCCGCTGTTTGTTTAGTAGGCAATCGTTAGTCCAATTCGTATGGGTGCATGCTTGCGAGCAGGTGGACCTAAAAGAGCTTTTCCTGACTCATTCATTTTACAAACTTATTGACAGATTTTATGACAAGAGTAAACAGTTCTATCGTTGAGTTGCAGTTCTGTTGCTTTGCGGCTGTTCGATGGATAAAACAAAAATAAACAAACACCAATGTCACATACAATTGCGCTAAGACTGTCATGCAAGGTAGTAAATGTAGAAAAGCAAAATTATTACGACACCAATCCGATTGGGCAAGTTGAAAGCTGGACGTTATTGGACAGACAGTTACATAGAATATATTGATTCCTCCCTGCAAGCGTTAATGTTGTGCGCAAAAGCAAAGCCACTAAACACACTCACCCCCTTGAATACACTTCAAACTTGACCGCTTGCCGCTTGAACAGGCGCTGGCACTGCCTGTTGGAACGTTGTATTTCGGCTGTGAATCTCTGATTGTACTCGGGACTGTCTGTGTCCTTGACTAGGTTGCTTTTCGCTTTGAAAAAGTCCTCCTGCAAGGAAACAGATTGCTATATACAAACCCCCCGTCGCTGCAAAGTGAATTCCCCTACCTGGGGGTATGGAAACTCGACTTTAATGTAAGTGTCGACGTCCTTTGAGTTCGCCACATTGTAGTTCAAACCGCGAACGATCATAATTTCCACCTCGTTGTCGGTCAAGTCGGTATTGCAGTGGACAATATTGAAACTCTTCGGTTCGTAGTGGAATTTAGGGAGCGGAAAGTTCTTTCGCTTTGAGTAACGAAGCAGGTCTAGATCCTTTTGGACGGTCAGCGCTAAGTTTTCGAAACGATTCATACCGGCGACATCGCCCATGGCCTTGTGATGATCTCGGGTGTTTTTGCACATCATCAGTTGCTTGGCCAGTTGTTCCTCGAGTCGCACACTTATGTCGCATATCTCATCATTGGGATCACACTCTCCGGGAGTCACAATAGCAAAGGAGGCTTCAAGGTTTTCTCGTTGTGATGGCGGCACTGGCAGCTGGAATTAGTACTTCATATATCTCGGTAAACAAGTTGTGGTTGGTGATAAACTTACCGTATTTAAATCGACCGGCAGGCCGCTACTGGCGGCGTTAAGTAACCCTTCGAATCCCTTGTAGATCTTCAGATACTCCTTGGCCTGTTCGATTTCGCCAGCCTTCTTTGCCTCGATGGCGGCGATTTTGAATTCCTTCTGTCGATCTAAGAGGATTTTCATTTGCTGTTCGGCCAGGTTCGTGCTGTGTTGATTTCCCGACAGTCGGGTGGTCAATTCCTTTTTGGGCGAGCGTGGAGTGGGTTTCGGGGTGCCCTCACTGACGTCGTCCTCTTCTGGGGTCGCTACCGGCGCGGGTTTAGACGGTAGAACGGGAGACGCAACAGCAGGCGTTGATGGCGCAGAAGGTGTTGCAGTACCAACCGCACCCTCACCACCCGTAGGAAGGGGACCGAATCCGGGTGGACAAGGCAACTCGTCATATGCAACGCTCCTACCAGCCTTGTGGCTCTTAATCGCATCCTCGTACTGCTTCACTATCCGTCCGAACCGCCGGGCCTTGCTTGAATTGTTCTCCGCCTTGGCGGCCGCTTCGACCGCCTTGTATTTATCGAGTCGCTGTTCTAGCGCTTCGAGTATTGAAGTGGCTGTTTGTGGTGGCTCTTCAGCGACTGGAGCCACTGGCTCCGGAGGTGCTTCAACTTTCGCCGGCTCACTGGCAGCTGCTTGCATTTTTTCAAGAAACTCCGCGAACTCATTCGGCGGTGGAGGCATATCGCTTAGATCAACCTCCTTTCCTTCTTCGCACAACTTGATGACCATGTCGAACTGTTTTAGGACTTTAACGAACTGCAAGGCCATAGCGGTGTCTCCGGAACGTTTGGCAGTAAGTGCGGCGACCTTGTATTCGTGTTTGCGCTCATTTAACTTTGCCAGAACTGGATTAACTTCTTTGGGCGCTTCTGTTTTCTCTTCAACTGAGGGTGCTTTCTGTGGTGGTACCGGAGCCGGTCTGGATGGAAGTGCTGGCGCTGGTTGCAGAGGAGATTGTGGAGTTGCAGCTGCATCAGGTATGGGCTCTGCTACGTTTTTTGGACTTTTGACACTCACCTCGGGAGGTATATCGTCAACGTTTATGGTCTTTCCTGCAACAGATTGCTTAAGGAGGTCATTCAGAGTCTTTAGACCCCGGTTAAAGCGACGCGCTTTGGCCGATTCACCAGACGTCTTAGCAGCACTTTCGGCCTGCTTATACATTTCAATTCTGCTTTTTATAATTGAAATCGTATCAGTTGTAGTTGTTGGAAGAAACATTTGCTGTTCTGGTGGCACTCCTTCCTCTGTGGGCTCCGCCTGTTCCGGGTCCGCATCATCTCCCGCAATGCCACTCAGTTCGCCTAATAACTCGGGATCGTCATCATCAGACAATTCTTCGTCGCTACCAATGTCTCGCATGCTATCGGCAATCATTTTGTCCAGATCCGAAGCAGGAATTAGGGTATGTTTTGGTTTTTCTTTAGGCTTCTTCTTACCGCCGCCACCCACAATGGCGGACAACTCTGCTTCCAAGTCGCTGTCATCACCATCATTGGACATACCTCCAGATGGATCGAAATCATCAGGAATTTCCGTCAAACCAAACTAGCCAACAAAGGTAAGAGTATGGGTTCGCTTATTATTGGATAGGCCATGAACAAATAGTTAAAATGACTCATTCGAACGAAAAAATTCAGACAAGTTGCCCCTGCACCAGAATACATGTTGAGCTTACCTGAGATAGATCGTGGTTACGCCTCTTGGGTGGTTCTGGCTTTTTCCTGCTAAACATTGCACAATTGAATTGTTAATTTGTAAAATGTTTTTATAATTGGATAAAATAATCGGTGACTCTATTTTCACTTTTGTTTTCGATGACAAAATCGCTGGGTGACAGCTGATTTTACAGACATTTGTTTTGCAAGTGATGCCAGTGTCTTGGAATAATGTGAAATGCTGCGTAGATGCGCCAAACTCTGAGGATTTTTTTTTATAATTTTCGTTAGCAGTTACGATGAAAAAATTGTAGCATGGATTATAGCATTTGTACGACTGGTTAAATTTGTTTAATCTAGAATACGACTTGCACATGATTGAGGGGCGATAAATGTTTGTGGTTGATTGTGTATTGAAAACAGAAATGTTGTTCGCTGTTAGGCAGTTTCACGCGACTATTGGTTTGTTTTATCTAACATTTGCCTCAGCATACCAAAACAAAGAAGACAAGAAATACTCATTTGTGTAAAGTGCCGTAAACTGGTTATCCTGATTGATTTGATTTAAGGTTTTCGTATTATCAAAGAGACTTTACAGGTAGTTGTTAAAAATGCGAAGATTTTACTCCAGAAAAGTGCCTATTTACTTTACCATAGAAAAATGTTCATTGCAACAGTATCCGCTCTAATTTTTATATATTTTTTTAAACTGTCTAGCTGAATGCAGCATGTGATACGATCTCGAACGCAAGCATACATTTTCAAAAGTCAAAGCAGAAGGAGGTATTTCATCTGCCGGCTGTTATAAAATAAATTTTCAGTAAATAAAGGACTGAAAGCCCCTTCTAACTTTATTCATAAATAAAAAAGTGACCTAGCACGATGTCAGTTAGTGCTTTATCAAAAATTAGAAACAGCATCACTGCAAAAAGGTTGCAACTCACTTTTTTACTTTTTCCATACTAATGTCTATATATCCTCACTAGAATTATTCAATTTCAAATACGATACCTTACTCAAGAAGCGGCTGCAAAGGTAGACCATTCAAATGGCAGCACAACTGTTGACTCCGAGGTTGAACATCATTCAAGACTGGCCGCTGAATGGTGGAATCCCCTTGCTGGACTCAAAGGTCTTCATGCCATGAATGCGATAAGGTATGCACTATTAGTATAGCAATGTATCGTGGGTCAGTTTTAGAATATGTACAGAGTTCCCTTGGTGCGCGATGGGCTTATTTCTGCCGGAAGCGTCGACCCCTCGCTCCTTCATTCAGCAAAAGTCTTGCAGGGTCAGAAAATTTTGGAAGTCGGCTGTGGTGGAGGTATTCTAACAGAGAGCTTGGCGCGAATCCATGCTAATGTTACTGCCATCGACTTGAGTGACGAACTAATTAGAGTAGCAAAACAGCACTTGATGGACTCAAGTCCAGAATTAAGCTCTCGAATAACGTACAAAATGGAACCGCTAGAAGTACACGCAATGGATAATTTGGAAAAGTACGACGCCGTGGTTGTATCTGAAGTCATAGAGCACATAGATAACAAAGCAGCTTTCCTGACATCCTGTGTGGACACACTAAGAGTGAGTTTATTATGTTTTGTTGTCGGCTACATTATGTTGATTGATTTTAGCCGGGTGGATCTATATTCATAACGACATTGAATAGGACACCAGTCATGTGGTTCAGTGGGATCATACTTGCCGAGTACGTCTTCAACATGGTGCCGAAAGGAACTCATCATTGGGACAAACTCATCAGCCCACAGGAAATGATCAGGATCCTTAATGCTTGTATGTAAATCGGAATGATGCACGTCCTGTCTGTGAAATCCCTTTTTTTACAGTGAATTGCGATACTGTTCTGCTGAAGGGATGTATTTATGAGTTCTGGTTGAACAAGTGGCAATGGATACCATTCGATGATTTCTCATATGCCTTGCACGCGATTAAGTCGGAGCAGTCTGACTTGTCTTAGGTTTTATATCAATTAGCTGGGTAAGTCTACGGAATGGGAATTCTGTATTGGGAGTGGAATTTGGACTGGTAATAAATTATAAACACACAAGCGGTTGCCTTTAATTTTTGTTGCGTTCCCTTCTTCAAAAGATTACTGATGCTTTTGGGATGAAAAAAGAAGCCAGTATTCAATAAAACACCCATTTTTATATAACTATATATTAAACGCACAATAAACTAAAATTATGTCAAATAATCCACTTCTCAGACATCGTCGTTCGGTCTGCGAAATTTGGCCTTCTTGTAGCCACCGCGTTGGTTCGTGTTCTTGCGCTTCTTATCAAATTTCCGTTGCATCGTCTCGGCCAAGTTGTTGTCGTAGAAGGCCTTCATGTCGGCGTCAGATACATCCTTTGCCTGCCGAGGACGATTCTTTTCTTCTTTCTCGGCTTGCTCCAACTCGAGCAGACGCTCGATTTCTGGATTCATTCCCCGATAACTCAACCTACCTTCAATTAGGCCCTCGCAGTACATAAAACTTGGTTCAATGATAAAATTCGAGTTTTGATTGATCATTTTGTCGGTAATCTCACTGGAATACATGGCACGACCCTCGGCGTCTTCGATTTCCTTGTCAACTTTGGCTTTGGTGCGTTGCATGAATTTCATCTCGAGGATTCCCTTGGAGAGTCTGGGCTTTGCTTTTTTGGCTGACATTGTTTATGCAATTTAATTATTTTCGTCTTTTTATAAAAAATAATGTTGTACAAGACCGAATTTAAGCAAAACGTGCCCGGAACGAGAGAAATAAACAAGGAGCTGTCACGAAAGTGTACATTTGCAGAGTTCTGTTTGCTTCGTAGAGAAAGGTGAATTTCCGAGATCATTATAGGCTAGTTCGATTTGTTGAGTTGGTCAAACTCTGTTCCCATCATACGCACGATTTGAACAGGAGAGAGTTTCAAAAAAGGGGTAAATGTTGGGAAAAGCCAACAAACGTCATCAGGTAGGACATAATAATTGTAGGAATAGCCTTAAAGTTTAATTCATGTCAAACGTTTTCAAATGATGTCAATTCGGATTTTTACTTTCGATCGGAAGCAGGAAATCAGAAACTGAGAACGAGTGAGGAAAAAACACATTTTTTGCATAGCACATAAAAAAGTGCCGCATTCAACTAGTATTTCGAACAGACCTAGGTTTATCACTTCGCTCAAAAGTGACAACTAACTATTCACCACAGTAGCGCACATGGCAAAAGAGACCTCGTTTTGCGGTGTGCAACAAAAGTTTTATAAATCATTTTTATTTGTTTTTAATTTAAAGGAATATTTAGTAAAAAATGAAGGTGAAAACATCGAGCAAAGTGAAAATTCTTAAAGAAAAGAAAATAAAGAAACCGAAACTAAAGGAAACTATAGACAAAGTGGACAACAAAAAGAAACAAGTAAAGAAAATCGCTAAGGCAAGTAAAATCACCAACGATGAAGGCGGAAAAAAGCCAATCAAGGAAAAACCAAACAAATCCAAGTCAAAGAAGTCACACAAGCAAGATCTAGAAGGCTTGAAGGACATCGATCCAGAGTTTTACAAGTTCCTCAAACAAAACGATAAGGAACTGCTAGAGTTCAATTTGTTAGACAGCGACGATGACGATGACGAAGAGGCACCAGAGAAGCAAAAAGCCGACGAATCTGGCGAGGAATCAGATGGCGACGAGAAATTTCACAAGCCAAGCGGGGACCTCGAAGTGGCCAGTGACGAAAGTGACTTGGACGATGAAGAAGACGCAGCGGATGGCACTCAGAAGATAACGCTAAATCTATTGCGGCAATGGCAACTGCAATTACAGCAACCGAATGTGTCGATTGATGTTGTTCGGAAGACCATACAGGCCTTCAGCTCTGCACTTGCAAGTATATCGGGAGATGATTCAAAGAGTGCAGTCTACAAGGTGGAAGGTGCCGCTGCATTTAATGGGGTTGTGCAACTGTGCGTTCTGCATATGCACCCGGCGTTGTTGAAGTTGCTGGGAATCACAGAGAAAACGCGGATTCCCGTCCATAAGACAAAGAAATGGGCCAAGATCCGCAGCTGCTTGCGCTACTACTTGATGGATCTGATTCGCCTTATCGAGCATGTGTCGAGTACGAATATTCTCACAGTTCTGCTGAAGCATCTTCACCAGATGTCCAACATGATTGGATCGTTTTCAACCATCGGAAAGACAGTTCTCAAGCGGCTTATTGTTCTCTGGAGTACGGCCGATGAGACAGTTCGTGTTCTGGCTTTCCTTTGCATCCTCAAGATCACAAGGAACCAGCAGCAGTCCATGCTGAATCATGTCTTGAAGGCAATGTACCTTTCGTATGTGAGAAATTCCAAGTTTGTCTCCCCGAACACCCTGCCATCGATCAACTTCATGCGACGGTCGCTAGTTGAGATGTTTGCTCTTGATTTGAACACGGCCTATCAGCATGTCTTTCTGTACATCAGGCAGCTGGCCATCCACTTGCGCAATGCTGTTATCCTCAAGAAGAAGGATAGCTTCCAGTCGGTGTACAACTGGCAGTATGTTAACTCCATCCGTTTGTGGGTCGACTTGCTGGGAACCAGCCACAACAAACCGCAACTGCAGCCATTGATTTATCCACTGGTCGCCATCACGACTGGGGCTCTAAAACTAGTTCCCACAGCGCAGTACTTCCCGCTGCGTTTCCACTGCATCAGTGCCTTGATAACGCTGGCAAAGCAGACCGAGACATTCATACCCGTGCTGCCGTTTATCCTCGAAGTCCTCAACAGCAACACATTCAACAAAAAGCACTCGGTTGTGTCGATGAAGCCCATGCAGTTTACATGCATCCTTCGGCTGAATAAATCCCAAATGGCCGAGAACGGATTCCGAGACGAGGTCGTGGAGAACGTGAGTGGTTTGCTGATGGAGTACTTAGCGCATGAATCGTCGTCTCTAGCATTCCCCGATTTGGTTGTCCCGACTGTTGTTGGATTGAAACAGTACCTAAAGGTAAGTCGAAGCCTCCCAATCGATGGTGCGTTTTTCAAAAGCTTTCCTCTTTCAGGTGTGCAAGAACTCAAACCACTCCCGGAAGCTCAAGCAAGTGCTCGACAAAATCACTGACAACGCAAAGTTCATTGAGAACGAACGAAGGAAGATAAACTTTGGCCTCAAGGACACGAGCCTAGTGCAGTCGTGGGAGACCCAGATACGCAACAACGGCACTCCGCTGACAATTTACTACACCAACTGGTTGAAGACAAATGAAACTAAGAAACGCCGACAGGCTGCCAACACTGACGACATCAACGACTACGACATACCCATGATCAAACGGCTGAAGACCGACAAATCTCGCCGTAACGACGAGGACGGAGACGTGGAACTATTCCCATCTGACTCGGAAGATGAGGCAATCAATGCCAAACTGAATCCCGAAGACGCAGAACCAGAGCCCACGGTGAAAAAATTGAAGAAGAAGAAAGAGAAGAAAACCGCTCCAAAAGCAAAAGAATCTGTGGTTGTCGAAGAGGAGGAGGACGACGGAACAGCGGCAGTGGATATTGTTAAAGATTTAGATTTAGACGATTGGTAGAGTCCTTAGCTTTCTATAATAAACCTTTACTGCAAACAATAAGTTTTTCACACTATATCACACTTCTGCTAGAAAAATTAATTTTTCTTTGATGGATCCTTTCCGGGGATTAGCTCGTACTCCTTGTATTTGGGGAAGGAGTCGTAACCGACCTCGCTAGTGGTCGCCGGCTCTGACTTGCCATGCACCTTATCCAGTTCGGCTGCATTGCGTTTCTTCATTTCCATGATTTGAAGGTTTCGCACTAGTTCGTCCTTAGACGGTGGATCATCTCTGCATTGGAAACGGGTATTAGGTTAAATTGGCTTTGATGACGGAAACAAACCTTCGAAATCTCAGCCAGGCTTCCCATTCAGCAGTCATTTCCTGGTCGAAAGCTTCCTTGTCCACTGGTTCGAACCACCGGGAGGGCTTTCTCTTTCCGATAGATGGATTCGCTGGAATTTCGAAGTATTTATTCCCAAAATAATCCTCGCCCATGTAATTGCCACGGACCTGCCGTGGCTTCAGCGAATTCATAAAGTTTTGAACAATTATTTTAAATATGTCGCGAGTTGGTTTGGACATTATGAATACTTTTTTTAAAGTATTAACTTTATTCACTTTGTGTAGAATATGGGTGAAAGGTATTACACAAACTTTTTGTTGAGGTTATAGCAAAGCAAATCAGCTGTTGGCTGTCATTTATCTTACCACTGTAAATTCACCACTGCGATCTGTTTGACGAAGATAGTGGGTGGACAAATCTACACTAGGTTTGAAACAATTCAAAAAGCTCAGGTTTGTGTCTTTAAATGATTTGGAAGAGGAAAACAATGCCACTAAATACAAATATTGTCATTTGTGAGCGCTTTTGACTGGTTTTCTATTCTGTGACTTGCTCCATAGGAGATCCCAATTTCGATTGTTTTTGTGAGCCTCACAAGTTTTGAGTGTGCTGCCAGAATACGACAACCTCACAAAATCAATTTCACCTCACATTGTGATTGTTTTGTGACTTGTGAGGTATTAGTGAGGTTTGCCAGAATCCGGCTATAAACTATAATGTGGTATTCGATTGGGCTTCTTCAGATTTGCTCTCAGATTTCAGATTTTGTGTGGCTAATCGAACACAAAAACGTCACTTGCTCTTTTTTTTGTTGATATTTGTGCGACTGCAATATGTGTAGCCTTCGACACTTTTCTAGGCGTTTTCTATTCACTGGCTAAATTTTATATGATGGCCCAAATTGATTTCTAATGGCGTTTTTCATTGAAGATCCGAGAGAAGTGCCCCGAAGTTCAGAATTGCTCTTTTCAATAAAATTCGTTGGAGCACTTTTGCAACAGTGGTAGACTGTAGACCCCATATATGTGTGATTAGATTTTCTGTTGTAACTTGTTTTTTTTTGTTTTTTACAATAAATATGAATGTTTTAATAGACCTAATCAATATATTATAATATTAGGTTTACATTTTGCACTCGTAATTGTATATTGTAACCTACTAGTGGCAAAATTTGTAATCCAAAACTAGGTACCTATAACATTTGCTATACTTTAACAGTTTTAATCAAAAGAATTATGTACATTACAATAAAATCCGTCACATATCCTTTACACTTGTGCTTAGTGCTTAGTACTTATTATGTTTGGAGAATAGCTCCATACATAGGTATTTTATGACTGAACTGTCATCAGAACATGGTCAGCGGAATTGACGGACACAGAAGTAGAAAGGAAACCTACTTTATCCGTTACATTTTGCATATTTTTGCTTATGAAAAACTCTTATTACATCCATATGTTAGTTGAATAGTTTGCCGCATCAGACTATGGGAATTTTATGATATCTATTATAGACCTAGGCCGTGTATGTATGAACAAATTTCTAAAATTATGCATTTGTGAGTCACTACTATCATATATATGTATAACTTATGTCACTAAAATAGTATCAGTTGCATTACTTGCTGACACTTTTGAGAGCAATTGATACTTGCAGTGGATTTATAACGACAATGTCTTTTCCTCTATATATAAACAAAACTAGAAAGACAAACACTTTGTAGTGAATAAAACTCCCTAGAAGCACGTATTTCTTTTTTGAAGATTACCATGAATGACACTCAATTTATTTAAATTATTAAAATTATAAAAACCCCAAAAGTATGTTAGTCAAAAACACCACAACCTCTGAACACTACTATCACTCGTCTCTTTTTGGTACTCGCTACTCGGCATTTCGTGCGAACGAACTTTCCGAAAACCGAAACTCTTCAGTCATTTTCGATTTTTACTGATGGTGGTTCTCCGTGCCGTCGCAGTTCTTCGCAGGCGTGGTATTCGATTGTTTTAATTTATAATTTCAATATTATTTTGTAATTGTTTTTGTTTAAAAACAACACTCCACAGTGAACGTTTACCACCAATTAACAATCCGTGCAATTGAATTGAATTGAAAACAAAATAATATTCCAAATTGAAGGGAAAAAGTGAAAATTGGTGCATAGAAACTACAAAACTTCGTGTGCCATTTGCTAATTGGATAGAATAGCCTGGCTATACCGGTCGAAGCGAGATAGTGGCATTAATTAGGGTAAATCGCCGTACATTTTTTTACATACAACATCGTTTCTCGTGAAGTGACGTCGCACAGTTCAGTTTTTCTATCTCGTTCGTTCTCGCTTATTGAGTTTTGATTGTCGTTTTTATATATAAAAAAAAATAATAAGAAAATAAGTGCATTCGATGTGTCAAAAGTGAAAATTTTTCACACGCAGTGAAAATTCCATATGACGTTGGTAGAAAACGGTTCGATTGTGCAACGCAAAGGGGAGATTTTCGTGTGTGGGTGAGTAAAGGTTTTCTTTTCTTTCACTGGGTGGAAAAAAAAAGTAAATTCCCTCAAATCGGATTAATTAAAAGCCAATTCTTGCTGGAAGATTGGGGAGTTTTTTTTTCTCTTCTCTTGGATGTAAGAAGAAAAAACGAATTGGTGTGTTTATATCGCCATCTACGTCGCACTTTGCAAAGGGTTATGTTGATAGTGCACTGTCTCAGTCGCTCCTTGTTGACTAACCGCCATTTTCTGTTTCTTCACTTGTCGTGGCTCCCCAGTGGTTGAAGTGGTAAAAGGTTTTCCGACGTATTAATTGGAAAAAGTAATAAGAAAATAACTATTGTGCTATTTGAACTGATTACGTGATTTGTGAGTTATTTAACATTTCAAGCGTTCTGTGTTTTTGAAGAACATAAATGAATTGAAGTTACGAACAAACTTGTGAGAGACTTTGCCACATACCTACCATGGTGCGGCAGAGCGACTAAAACTGCAAAATCAAGATTACATTTGCACAAGTACCTATTTTCATTTTATCGGTATAAATTTCTTGTCTATTATAATTTCAAATTTTTAATGTGTTTGTTAGTTGGGTATTTTGCAAAACTGTTTGCTGAAGATAAGAAAATCTTTTGTCGGAAATGTTTCTGTTTTTATTTGCGGCTTGGTAGGTATGCAGGTTGATACAAATTAGAGAGAGCATTGCTATGCACTTTCCATAATTTTTTTTTTATTTTTAACATGGGCATTCAATTTTCGTTGAAAGTTGCAAGAGGTTTTATATCTGAGAGAAATAGTGTGAAAATCGCTCCATAGTTTAACTCGGTTAATGTGTCATTCCAACTCCGCACTGAACTAGTCACAGATCGGCGTGAACTGGATGCAGTTAACCCCTGTCCATTCACTTTATACCTATCGATGTCCGTGGAAGCAAATTAACCCATGAGTCACTCAAATTCACATGGTCAAATGATTAAAATATGAGTTAAAAATAATTAGCACACCCACGGGGTTTTACTAACCCAAAATGGACTACTGAGCTGACTGTCACTATTGGTATGTCCAGAAAGAAACAACCTTTTCACTACTGCACATCTGAGAACGTCTGGCATAAATAATAAGACTTCAGCTGGAGGAAGTTGGATCTACTACAGATCTAGGCTGTGGACCACTTGCGCACTTAATTTGTACGTTTTATCCCTGACGATTGGATAATACTACTTAATTACGTTTAGAGGAAACCTCCGAAAAATGGTTCTGCAAATCTGTCCGCATCCATTTCAGTGGTCAGTTTGCGGCGTTTGATGCATATGATGATGATAATGTTGTATGGATATGTGCATTTACCGAGACTTCAATTACTACTTGCAGCACGTTTAGTGTAGCCCAGTTTGGCCATATATATTTGGGGGAATTCAGAAGACCATCTATTGTGCTGGCTCCAACTTGGAAGCTGGCGTTTTCCTACTGGTTATAAGGACTGGCAACTTCTTCCAGAGTAGATCCTACTTGTCAGCTTTTGATTTCTGCCTTGTTTTTACTTTCTGATATATTTTTTGACAGCAGCTTTTAATGCACAATTTGGCATGTCATCGTTTCGTTCTCCGTAGTCGTTTTTGAATTTAATGGCGCTTTGCGATTCTCTCTTGCTGGTTCTTCTAGGCATGAATGACAGCTGAGATAGTGCGTGCTAGCTGATTCGACATGTTTTCGGCGGTTCTATTAGTAGTTCCTTCACTACTAATCATAGTCTAATGAAATATTTCGTTCTACATATTTAGCTTTCGATATCGGTCCATTTTGGTGATCGCTGCACGTAAATTCTTTACTTACTCCCTCAAATTAAGACCTTGAAGGTGGAGGTGGCTCATGCTTGACTCTAAATGTTGGCGGAATACCAATGCTTTGTCGAAATGTTAATGTTGCCTGTTGTAACTTCGTCTTGGACTAGCTATGCTCCGCCGCTGGATATCTTTATCTGGCATCGGCTTGGGTATTCTTAGCACGATCTTGTGCCAACTCCTTATCCTCCTGGGTCTTCCAAAGTGGCAGTAAAAGTTAAAGCGGTCTATTTCTACCCATAGGAAACTATCCGCCTATTCATTGACCACTTGAACGGCGTGCTTTCCACATATCCATGTAGCGAGATGCCTTGTTATGTCACACAGCCAAATATTGGTACGTTCGTAAGGTTTTAATACCCGCTGGTGCGTATTTTTCATTTCTTTGCTATGTGGTGATGCATTTGTACCAGAGCTCATGTATAGTTTGAAGCCTTCTTCTGTTGTCTTGCTGTGTTAGGAAAAAAACACATTATGATTGAATAAACGTTTCAAAAAACATACAAAGGGACACTAGAACTTCAGCAGAGAGCCTTAAATTGGAAGATGAACTCCATAGTAGTATGTTAACAGCACAGAGCCATTTTATGTCAGGCAGATCCCGTGACGCTTGTAAAATAAATGCCAGTGGAATATACGTAAGATAGTGACCAGATCGTCATTTGCGAATTCTAAGATCGCACTTAGCTAGGTACAGATTGCGCATATATTTTAAATTGTACAACTTGTACGTTTCGTTAGGCACATCGTTACCGACAAGTGACTGCCTCTCATTCGAAATTCAAGTCATGGATCCAAGTCAATAGGTTGGCGAACGATCATCATTGGCGATTTGCTTTTGTTTATATTTTTTATTGGCAATACGTTACGAGTATAGGTATATCTTTTCTTGTTGCAATTTTACGTGAGTCTAATTATTCAGATGCCGAGAAATACAAATTAATATGCATTTTGCAGCTGAAAACAAAATTTGTGCGAAATCCTTGGAAGCAGTGTAATTGGTTTGACGGCAAGTACTTTAATACCCTGCAACGTTGAGCGCTGCTCGCCTTTTGACCTCAATTCCGACAATCCTATGTTGCGGACACCGTGTGCATTTAGCAGCAATAAATATGCTACGCATTGGTTGTCCGCGCAGCAGTCATTGTGCCGCATACGTGTATATCGAATGACAAGACTTGTTTGTAGGTAGTTGCAAAACTCCAGAAATTCCATTCAATGCCGATGGAGAAGCTAGACTACACAACACCAAATGGCTGGTACGTAAACGTATAGTCTTGCTAGACAGCAAATAGACCGTATGCGCTTTTATTTGGGTTCCCTCTCTGGAGTGGGTAGGTGCGAAACCCGTTATGACATAAACTTCAAGCGAAGGGAATAATGTAGGTGCATAGACAATGCGTCACTGACGTCATTATTATAAAAATAATAAGAAATCCAAGTGTATATGCACACATAAACCAAATAACAAGACAAAGGAATTGAGTAATTACTACTTCCTACTTCTTTCAAATTGCACCGGAGTACTACACTTGATTTCCTTTATGGGATAAGATATAAATAAATTGAACTGCCTTCTCGGGTTAAGTGGAAAGACGATGATGCACAAAAATACTGGTAAAGCATGCGAACAGCTAGAATCTGTGTGATGCAACAATGGAATGGGGATAGTACTTAAAAACGCTTCGTTTTCTTTTTCTTGATGCACGGTGTGTTTGTTCAAGCATGCAACGCAGCCCTAAGCCAAGTGAAAAGGTGCAAAGATGGCAAAAGCAAATGCAATTTACTCGTGTGTTGTAATAGAAAGGGTGTTTGGGTTGTAAAGCGTTTGGACTCCTTGGTTCACTTGTGGCAATCAAAAAGTTAGTCAGCCTTGTTTGGCTATTCTCTTACAATATCACAGAGTAAGGTTAGCGAATTAAATTGTTTCTTTGTGTAGAGGTTGACGGTTTGAAAGTGAAAAGTAAATATACAAAGGGATCAATATGGGACCTTACATATACATCTTTCTACCATTCATTTGTTGTTTGATTTATTTTTAGCTCAGACCTACAGTTTTGTGTTTTATCTGAACGAGAAAGGTGTTCGCTATAAACACGCTGTTTGACAAAATGGAGTACTTTTGACATTTTTCGGGTTGTCTCCGTTTTAGTCAAATGCATATTTGCCACTGTGTCAAATAGAGTCAACTACTTTAGTCTGACGGTGTCGCTGTTTGACACTTAAAGAAGCTCTCTTTTGTCAAATATGTCAAAAAAATTCCATTTTGCTTTTTAGAGCGTGTGATAGTGGTTAATTTGAAATTATTATGAAGGATTTGTTACGTGCAGTGAAACAGAGTAATCTTTGCTTAAGTTTGTACTCTGGAACATTTGTTAAACCTAGGACAGTGTACAACACTTTTTGTTCTCTTCCGCCATTTTAATGAAAAACTTCACACAAGCCGTTTTAGTTTGTTGTCGCAATGTCAAAAGCAGGATTTTATCCAACTTGTGGCAAACGCATCGATTTTAAATATATTATTTAGCAGCCTACTACGCCATTGCCTTCGCGTACCCGTTTGTCCTTAAATTTGTGTGCTGTATAAAATGTGTAAATTGCCCAGTTCTTGATGTGATGTCGTTTTTAAATTTTCTAGTGAAGTTGAGCGTAAAATCCTGACCGCCTTAAGGTCTCCGCGATACTTATAATCAATTTTAGTGTCCAGGCTAAATTTTTCGAACTCACAATGCGAAATTTTCCATACAAAGTTTAGTTTAAAGGTTAAAAATGATTATAACGAAATACGTTCTGTCTGATTCTTCGAAGTGGCATGCCCCTTCTTGTTTGCATCGAGTGGAAATGTCCCAAGCGAACCCTACTTAAAGTAAAGTCTTAAGTCGGAGTGTTGACGTGTATATCAAAGGCGCCCTCCGGTCCTCCACCACAGCCTCTGAAGACACAAAGCTACACTTTCTTCGGATAACACTTATTACATCTAAACCCGCTTCAAGACCCACAGAATCTCCGAAATGGATCAATTCTCGCAGGGTTCTATTTTGCACAATTCCAGTCAGTTTTGCCTCCATAACTCCTTTTGAGAACTAAACACCTGAACTCAACCATGCCCTAGAATTCGTTGATTACTGTAGTGTTTTTAAAGCAAAAGTGATTGTACGCGAGACAACTTGCAGACTTGCCTCGAATATCATCACGAGATTGCTGTTCACTTGCGACGGGCTCTAGGCCCTGAAATTGACTGAATCACTAAACAAAATCTTTATGGATTTACTAAACATCGTACACTCCATTACCATTAATTACTTCCCCAGCGCTGTCCGATGTACATATCTATTGACGGCGCTGTCAGAGGCTATAAGCGGGCTGTAGACGGTTTTAGTTATGAACCACTTTCGTCCTTCAGGCCTTTTAACGCGGCATTGTTCACAGCCTCTCAACAGGCTCTCCCCAGTATGATAAGCCGGTTCTCGTGCCTTGCTCATGTCGTGTCACAATGAACCTTATGTAATTCTATTGTAAGTGACAGCCCCCTAACCTAACCTCCCATAAGACTGTGAAGCAAAACTAGCTTTTCTTTCAATGTTTCTACTGCATACTTCGTGGAAATAACTTGAAGAACGAGAAATGTTATTTCTAAAAATATTAAAAGAGTTTCTTCAATGGGGCTGCCTATTATAGATTTTTAAATACTGTTTTTCAACTAGGCGAAAACTTAGTTGCGCTTTGTTTTTTGACATTTCAACATTTTTATGCGCAAACTTAGCTGTGGTTTGTTTTTGACATTTCAACATTTGTTTTCATTTTGACAGTTTGTATCGTCGTGCGTTTTCTCAAGGGTTTGAACGGCACATTCAAAAATCTAGTTATTTCAAGTCGACTAAATTTTTCTGGACTAGATGTAACCTGAACGCAAAAACTAGATTGGTCGGGAACGTCACTTTTTCTGCGTCAGCTACAAATATGAACTGTGAAATTAATGCTCAGTAAGGAATTTCTTGACTTGATTCGTCCCCTACCCCTTCATAATTTATAAACGTCCGATCTAGGCCAATCAAAACTAAGTCTCATCAAGTCAGCCCGCTGTCAGACTTATACCAAAATAGATATTTGAACGGTCTTAAACATTACACGTTTTTAAGGTAACTTTAAGATGATTGTATGCTTCGGATAAATTATTTTGACGTGGCGATCTAACCACCGCGTTAGAGTATTTGAAACGGACATCTGTCAGCACATATTTTTGCAAGTAAAAAGCATAATTTAAATAGAACTTTCAAAAGAAAGATGACTTGAAATTTTTATTTAAATGTCAAGTTTTGGAAACACTTAATATGAGTTAAGCATTTTCATTCAACTGTCTCAAAATAGCGTTCTTATAACCTCTATCATCCATTTCATCCCAATACCGAATACGAACAATTAGATTCCAATTCAAATACATTTTAAGGTGCCGTGTCAAAATGAGTGTATAAAAAAAATATAAACTGACAAAAAAAGTTTCTATTTATATAGTTCAGACTTCAGAGGCATCAAAGCTCCAAATTTATGTTTGTTTTTTCATTCGTTGATATTGATCGGAGCGAACTTTATAGGAGAATAATTTGATTGAGCAATCTCAGTGAAAATATGAACTGAGCACAGTCTATTTTGACAGCTTACCATATAGATTGCTGAGCAGTGATCAGGATTGTAAAAAAAAGGGTTGCAGTCTAAAGAAGTGCAACAAATACTGTTCCCATAGTCGTACTTTGTGTTCATTTGACAGATCACTTTTAAAAATGTATTTCATAAATTAGGTTCAGGAATTGCTCATGTTCTTTGCCTCTATTCAGTGCTTCACTCTGATCAAGGAAAGAAAATCACCAAATCTGTTTGCAAGTCACCGCATTTTGACAGCCCAGCCTTAAAAATACATTAAGAGAATTTCTTCGAGCGACAGTGAGTAAAATAAGTAAGGAAAACTAAATTAACCAACAAATCTTTCTTTTTGGTTCTGGCCAATTCCCATTTGAAGAGTATGACTTGGAGCATCAAGTGGTTTCAACAAGATGGCGCCACATGCAACACAACTGATCAAACAATTATTGATTTATGTTGAAAGTTCGATGTTCACCTTCTAAATTGATCACTCAATTGGTCGCACTTGGAACTATGCGAAATCTATATAGATTAGGTTAGGTTACACATGTAAAAATCAATAAAACATAAAGTCTGACAGATATCTTTCCTAGTCAGACATTTCAATCGATAAATCCAAAACAGGAAGACAAATGCTTGAATGTTTTAGTCCAAATTTGCATCACCAATTTCCGCCTCTATCTTAATGTCAACGCTGACATTTAAGCCTAATTTTGAATGCTAATTCGTTCTAGGACGTTCTTGTGAGAAAACAAATACGAAAACTCGAATAACTAAACACAAATTCAAGCGATTAACTCTGTTTTTGATATTCGTAGCATAATGTTTTCGCTTTCTCTCCTATTTGATCGCGACCAGTCTAATTGACATTTCATTTCACATATTTATGGTAATTTTTTGGCAAAACGATGAAATGTGAGAACGCTGGAATTCCTGCAAATAAATTGCCCACTGAGAAAGAGACAGATAAAGCGCGAAGGAGAAAAGTGAATAAACAGAAAACAAAAATGTGGGTGATGACAACAACAACAAAAGGTCGGAAGCTTAATAGTTTTCACTTCGGTGAAGTTTCTGTTTGCAGTACGGCCGTAGCGCACCGATACCAGCCACTGCGGCCGGTTGCAAATAGATGGGGCCGCACATCAATCACCACCTTGGCAGGCTAACTGGCTGGCTAGTCGGTGTCGGTGCACCTAGTGTATGGCAAAACCCAATACGAAGGAGAAATTTCCGAAAGTAACTTGGCGAGATTCATTGAGAACAAAATCACGACAGCATACTGTTGTGTTTTCGAGTACGAGTTTGTGCGGTTCCTTTTTTGCGATGTTAGTACTTGGCTGTGTATGTTACGGCCGACCACTGGTACAGAGCGAACATGTTTTCCCCCGCTGCTTGCTGGACCGTCATCGCGTTGAACAAGATGTGCCTCCTTTGGTCTCCGCTGCCTCGGTTACAAAGTAAACACACCCATACCAGCAAACACCTGTTGATCGAAATTATCACCTTTAATTCACCAACCAATATATAAGATGACCGTGACCATTTATTTATCTTGGTTTTTTTTTTTTCGTATTCTTCGTTGGTTTTTTTTTTCGGATGAGGATGGGTTGGTGACCTCAAACGAAACGCTCGCGAGCAGTGTAAATTGAAACAGACCCACAGACTGATTCTGGTTTCGCTTCTAAGCAGTATCTCAGAAAAATAAAATCAAAATCTCTGATGCAGGTTTACAGTGTTATTAGTCTTCTATTATCATCGATGACATTACACACTGCCTTTTGATGTTGTTAACTGAAAAGCATTGTAGATCCCAGTGGAAAAGTTTTGTGCACTTTATTATGACAGAAGCGAATGCAGCTGCGGAGATCTGTTGGAATTCGGTCGGCCTTAGTGAAATCTAAGTCATAAATATTTAACAGAATATACATTCAGATCAAACATAAATCGGTGACGAAAATTCACATTTTATTTAGCAAAAACTTTCTTATGCTAATTCGTGGAATAGATTTGAAAGTTGGACGAAATTATGTTTAAAGTTCCACTTCCAGTTAGTATAGGTTTATGTGTCTTGGGTGTAGTTTGAAGAATTTTTTAGATGTCACTTATCAACATGCAAAATTAACTGTCAGTGTCAGTGAGTGGGCACATTCAAAACCCTAGTCGTTTGTCAAGTGGGACTAGATTTGCCTGGGCCAGATTTCCCCGCAACTTAAAATATTCCCGTGATAAAAGTAGGCCAATTTAAATTCTGACACACGACGACTGCTGTCAAAGTAAAGTAAAAGTCTAAAGTCTAAACGTAAACACTAAAATGCCTCGTGTCAATTGCGCTAAAAAGTTAACCGAATTATTTTCCGTGGTCAACAACCATCTTTTTAGCTGTCAAAACATTTCAACACTCGTATTAAGTGTCAGAAAATTTGCCGAAGATAATTATTTAGTGTATTTGACGGTGTCAACACCTTATTTGTGTTCAGAACTGTCAAATATTATTGTCAAAGGGTCAGTAAAAATATGCAGCATGCAAAAAAACGCAACACAATTTATTGGTTAATTTTATTAAATATATTTTCTCAGTAAAGTTGTCGCTGTCATACCTGCAACAATATCTCAGAGTTTGTTTTATGTTCGCCTGGTGAATCATTGCCACTTGGCGTAGGGTGGGCAAAAGGGATAGTTTAAAACATTTACTAGCTCTGTGGCATCATATCTTTTTCTTTTGATGCTGGACACTATTCCACTTATTTTTCGAATGTGTTTAGTAAGGTTGACTCCACAAATATTCGCAATTAGCTAGGTGCCCCCCTGTTTAACAAGATCGTCGTGTTATTTGACTTCTATTGATCACTTTACGTGCCCAACCTGGTAGAACGATGCGGCGTTAATTTAGCTATAAATAAACTGTGAGTGCTTGAATGAATGAACTAATCAAACAACAATCTTTGAGTCATACAAGTTATTTCGTGTCGTGCTAATTTTCCCCTGTACAACTTTACATATTGGCTATCAGTTATAGGGCATAGTTTTTAAGGTAAGCTATGAAATTTGTGAAAGTGCTACTATGAGTATACTTGTTGCGGTGGGGCCTATAACAATCCTAAAAGCGTCTGTTGAAATTGTTTAAAATGATGACAAGTTATGCACTGACCTTGTAGGAATTCATTATGGAATTTCAGAAACAGGGTGACAGTTTTTCAATAGATATTTATCGGTTCCTGTTACATATTGGGAACGTTTAGTTTTGATAGACATAGATCGGTCACATGGAACGTTTTTCAGTTGGAGTCAAGAATTTTGTGACTGAGTAATCAACTGACAGTTTGAATACGTGGCTAACGTAGGAACAATGGCGTTACCGACGTCTAGTCCAGAAGAATCTGTTCGACTTAAGTTAACTTAAAGTTTTTTAGTGTGACTTTTGTTTTACTTTTAGGTCTCAAAATATGCAGTACAGTTTAGTTGTGTCATTAAGTATTTGACTCTTTAAACGAACATTTATGAACAAACGATCATTAACATTAAAAATGAAAATGAAAAAAAAAATGTTACCAAGGTTTAAGTTCAATTATGGGTGCTTAAAGTTTGTCAAAGAACTTGGAGATGAAAAATTGTTATTATTGGGTGCGTCAGCCGTTTGTTGACATTTGAACGATATCTTGTTCTGAACATAACTATGCATTGGCCAAACTTCAAAGTGGTTCAAAAACTCCCAGTAAATTTATATATCAAACAGTTCTTCTATTTTTTTGTACAAATAAAGTCCCTTCTCTCGGAATGAATGATCTGTCGGAAGTATGCTACTTGTCAGGTTCTGGGTATTCATAAAAATAAATAGATTTTTGTATAGGTATAACCCACAATAAGCATGTTTCGCTGACTTGGCATAACCTAACTACAGATTATTTTCAACCAACAACCTACCGGTAATTAAGGAATCTCGGTATAGCCACTTATGTGTCAAGTATGCATATTTCCAACTACCATACACACATACATCAACTTCTAATCGTTACTTCATCTGCCACTGCCACTTTCTGTTCTCTATGGTGGGTATCCACCAAAGCATAAAAGTTCTGCATAAAAAAAGCATCGCACTTTTTAAGGTGGTCCCCCCACATACGTATTTTCGACTTGTCTGGGTTGTTGTTGGTTTATTTTATCTTCCGTCGGTATACTCCCATGCAAGAAGCATCAATCGCTTTGAAACCACGTTCGGTCCTCAACTATGCGAGTACATGTACACGATGGAGTCGTTGCAGTATAATTATGCAGCAATAGCACGCACACACAAAAGTGTACTGCATGCATCATGGACGACCGATCCCTCTACTGCCACCTGCATATTCCAGCAAGTAGAAAAAATAGCGGTATGGCATGTTGCTTTTCGCCCGATGTTGCCTGGGCACTATCGACAGCGAAGTTTACCGTAATCAAAATGGCGAAACAGTAAACAAACTAGTATTCCTGTAGTCGTATAGTTGTCGTGCTTCAACTGACAGAGAGGTGGCAAAAGCATGCAGATTTCTGACTCACCTTGCGCTCATCGACAACTCAACAAGTGATCGACGAAGAGTGTAAGTTCAGGTGGGAGAGAGTGATTTTCAAAAAGAAATCCCAATGGTCTTCTAACTGCATATCATTTCAAGGAATGTCGATAGGTGTCGAACGAAAAAAATGAAAACAGGTGGAGCAGGGTTGTGTTTTATTTGCCAAGTGACCCTAATTACACATTTGCGTCATACGAGTATATCTACAGAGCTGTATCGCCTTGGACTCGTTGATTGTTCTTTTGTTGTGCCTTTTCCCGCAATTTGTCATTTCTATTGAATTTTCGGCACTAGTTACCTTATTATTGCGCCGACAATAAAACTTGGTTGGCGTATTTGATGTTCCAGATAGTTTTAATTTACTGATTCTGATAAAACGCGCTGCGCCCAGCACTACTGACTGACTCACATGATATTGACAAAAACCGGAAAGACAGAGAGAGGGAGAGAGAATTCTTTTCAGAACAGCTTACAAGAACATCATCATCTCTTCATTATCATCACCGTCGTCCGCAGCAACTTGTCTGATAAACGACAAAAACCAGTTTCATCCTCACCCCACCAGCCGCACCCTATTTGCTTTTCTTTTGAATCCCATCTGAGTCTGAGGTATTGCTTTAAATTGTTAAGCGAGGAGCACACTCTTTCAACTGGAGCTACCTGTCTGCCTCCTCTCCAATGTCAACAGCATGCGGGTTGGTTGTGTGTACAGAGTTTGAGTCAAGTCGATCGCTAAACGGCCTTACCGTTTATTTGAATAATGATGATGCCATCCCCCGACGTTGTCACGTTCATCGGAAATGTTTTTCGTTCAAGTTTCGTTTTTATCTTCTTCTTCGTTTTTTTTCTTTACTACGTTATGAACGAAGTGTGTGGATTGTGGAAGCATCTGTGACTGGGATGTGTGTCACTCGATTAGAGTTAAAGAATGAAGTTGATGATGAATCGATTGTGAGTAAACTATTCTCATTGACGCTCTATGAGTAAGGACTGTTTGGGCTTCGGCAATTAAAACACGCAATAAATTTAGCTGGCTTCAGAGCATAGAAACTGAAATAGACGAGCAAAGCAATAGCACCTATAACCGGTACACCTACGACGACCGATTAGCAGTCGAAAGACAAGTGCGCTTATGCAATAAATATAAATTCAGATATTCTTTTCACGTTCTGACGTTATTTTCATATAAGCGAATATATATTGCCATTGCCAATTGGATGTAATCGAGCGTGCAACCGTTGAACTTGCTGGTGCTTCCTGCCACAATTGCGCCCAACTTTATTTCCACTCAAAATGGAAGAAGCATTTTGGCACGCATTCAAAAATAAAATAAATTTGTTTACAAAGAAGGTAGGTAGCTAGATATAGATACATACAATGAATTTGTTCGTTTTTTCTTGCTTATAAAACAAAAGGCATGCATGCGGGCAGTTGTTGTTTTAATTTAAACGATGTTTCGGCGCCGCAGATCGAGAAAAAAGTGAAATCATTTAATATACGTGGGAAGGGTATCATGTGAATGTAGATACAGTGAGCCACAGTGGAAGTTGTGTGAAAAGCAATAGATACACGGTTGCAGTACGGGATGGTGCGCCAACAGCATTGGCATTCCTCCAGCACGTTCACCTTTAAAAGAAAGTGGATTCGACTTGGGGCATGCTTGGAGATGTTTGCGAACACAAGTGGTGTAGGTCAAGTTCTTTTGACAATTATTCGGTTGAACGCAGTGAAATATGTCATCGTCGTCACTCGTCAGAGTTGCTCAAGGTTGCGGAGGATTCAAAAATGGAATAGACCGTGTTTTTACTCCACAAGTTTACCTTCATTGAGAGCCGTCTACTAACCACTGTGTGAAATAACTCGCCCAAGAGTCTCATCGTTTTCACAAAGTCATCTACCTGTTAATTGAGGACTCTTCGTGTTCATAAAAAAAGCGAACTGCGACTGAGCAAATTTTCTTATAATTTGACATTTCATTCACATGTACGGTTTTCTTGATCACAGCAGGTTACAAATCTAAGTCATTAGTACCTACAGTAGCAATTTGTAATTTGAGGTTAAGTGGGAATGAATTTTTCATACGTAGATTTGCGATAAGTCGCGATCCCTTTAACATTTTGTGAATTGCAAATATAAAGTCTGACAACTCGCTGCCAAGAATGTTTAAATTCCCGGAAGTATACGTTTTTGTCTTAAATTTCACTAGTAAATGAAGTTAAGACCAGTGTTGCCACTTGAGGTCTAATTTTCGCAGAAGATTCTCCAAAAAACTAATTACATTGAATTTTGTTTGCAGTATCCTTTTTTCAAACAAAACCAAGTTAGATAACAAAAAATAACTTAAACGATGCAGCATTAACTTTTTCGATAAGTTTTGTTATTATAAATATTTTCTGCTAAAAGGGAGATATTTTCTCGATCTAGATGTGCATACCTGCGTACTACAAAAATGTGGTAGATTTGATTTTTTGGCGGTAGATTTAAGTTTTATAAAAAAATGTAGTAGATTTTTTGCAATTTAATGGGCTTATCAATGGAATTTAATGATTTGAGAATTCTTAAATGACATGAATGGTGTAAATTCAAAAACTGTTTTGTTCGGAGTTGGCTTTCGCATGAATTTAAAATTTTTTCAAATAATTTGAATGATAACTTTAAACCCAAACTAGGCAAGGAATTCCATTATCTGTTTGTTTTGTACATTTTCACAAAACAAACAGGATGCCTTAAAAATATTGAGTGGATTTCGAAATCTTTCTATTTGATGTTCGCATTTCAACAAAACCAAGTGAATGTTATAGGTTAGGTTAGGTTAGGTTGGGAGGGCAGTTTTGCATCAGATGCAAATTTTCAGCCGGAAGCCGTGCAGGCCCATTGTGAGTACCCTGTTTATACATGTAAGGACATGTGGCTAACAAAACCACTTCGATCTGTTGAGGAATAGTTTTATGTCTGATAGAGGTACCCCAGCCAAGTCGTCCAAACTTTCGAAGAACCTTGCACCCATACAGGATGAGCGGCGTTCTCGTAAAGCTGGGCAGTGGCATAGAAGATGTTCCACGGACTCTATTTCCTCTTAGTCTCTGCAGCTTCTGCAGAAGTCATTTGCAAAAACTCCCAGCCTTTTAGCCATGTTTCCTATGGTGCAGTGTCCGGTTAGAACCCCGACGAGCATCCGGATTTGGTTTCTGTTAAAAGAGACCAGGAGCTTTGATCTTTTGGTGTCAACCACAGGCCACAGACTACGGGTTATGACGCAACCGATGGTTAAGTGAATGTTATTATACCAGCTGTTTCAACTACTCTTAAGACAGTACCTGTAGGTGAGTTGGCTAAAAACCCAAGTATCACGAGGAGCCGTTTTGTTGCCACAACGCATTTGACTTGGTTGTTATAATTTGTTTAACAACAGGGTCTAGCTCTAGATCTAACCGTGGAATTAAAGAAGGTTGTTGTAAGTTGTAAAATGCTATTCTTCGAGACTTTTTGATGGTCGCCGAAGAAGAGTTTTTCATATGATCATTGTCTCGTCTTAGCTATTGCCGCACTAGCGCATGTGTTTTGAATGAGAGTGTATTTTCGGTTGCTGTATTTCAATTGGGGCAGTGTAAATTGTGTGCCTACTCTGTATCTCGTTCCGAAAGTAAAATTTTTCGAAAACGAACCTTTTCTACTCTGTATTTCGAAAGTGGAATAAAATGTACTTATGGCGGAATTAGAACTCCGAAATACCTACTTAAAAGCGGAAGGGGAACGCTATTTCGAATGGGACGAAATAGAGAGTAGGGTCCAGTGGTCTGTTGTGATTGCTCTTATTCTGGCGATATCATTCGCATTTTCCGTAATAGATGGGTTGTTTTTTTCTTGCTGTAGCGCATTTCTTTTTATGACATTTCGTTCGTTCTGCACAAGTTGAGGAGTTTGGCGAAGATGTTAAAGCTCGACATGACTCTTTTATAACTGGTCTCTTTACACGCTGGCATACGCGGGCATAAAATAGTTATCGATCTAAACTGCTGGGTTCTTCTTCAGGTCTATTGCGAAATATGTTTGGTAGGTTGTGAACTAAAAATACAAAATTGTGGACTGGATAAAGAAAAGCTAAAGCTCTCTACCAAGTCGCCTTTAACTGTCTTAAATAGTTCGGCTTGTATTCCAACTGGTCCAACAGACTTGTATAGGACTTGACTTTGGATATTACTATACCCACTTCAGTTTAACCGTGTTTAGGGACGCGATCGGCAAAGGTTCTGGCGGTAGCCAATAAATCTCCTCAATAGTACTTCTCTTTTGTAACATCTGAAATACCCTCATACATACCCCAGACTTACATGAAACATTGTTCCAAATCTACTGGCAGAATGTCAAAAATAATTTAATAGTGCCTTGCAACATCGGTCCAGCCAGCACGATCCTTCCACTTGCTTTCGCCATCTGAGTCACAGTCTTCCTCTACTGCGCCGTCCCTCGGGTGTGGATTCCGGGCCGGAGCATTCGTGTCCATTCTTTCAACATGACTCAGCCACCTCAGTCGTTGGACCTTTATTCTTCTGACTAGGTCGATGTCGCTGTACAGCCCGTACAAATCGTCGTTGTATCTCTCTGGGTGTCTGTGCTGTCGCCGCTTTTCGAACATGTCAAAAGTTGGAACTAACTCTAATTGGTTTTCATTCATACGAAATGTAGCAAATGCTTCGATTTTGACATTTCTCTTGAGTAAAAGCAATTGCTACGTTTTATTCATAAGACCCAATAAGCGCTGCGCCCCTGTCTTTGGTTTTTATAGAAATTACCGATAATTCCACATGCAGAAAGTTGTTATCCTTCTTCCTTCTACCACTTCTTTGTAATAAAATGGACATAAACTCGAATCATGTGTACTCTAGAAATTGTAAACTTGTCTATAAAAGGACTGCGAATATTATTTTTCACTTCATCATCCTTATATTTGATGTTGTCTATGAGTAGTATTTACCAAACCGTATCCGTCTCGTGCTTCAAAGACTTAACCACACTTTTTTGAAATCGACTATCTTAACGAAAGCTATAGACATGCAATCTCTGCTGTCGGTATAAAATTGGGACGTCTGTTTTGGACACAGGACTTCGTCAAACTTCGCCAACTAGCAGGTGGTTCACTGTTTTAACAATCCAATGGTCTGAGTAGGAAAAGCAAATTTAATAAATCAATAAAGACAATTAGGTATACAAAGTATAAACTTACTTACTTACTTATGTCCTATATCCCCTTGTGGGTCCTAGGGCCTCTACAATGCCTACGACCCATCGTGTGCGGTTTCTGGCAATGTGCCTCAGCTCTCCCCAACTCTTTCCCAGTTGCCATGCTTCCTTCTCGACTGTTCTACGCCATGTACTTCTAGGACCGCCGCGTATCCTGCCATCCTTAGTAAGCGGATTCCATTGCATCGCGTGGTTAGCTATGGACCTGTCATCTTTTCGGAAAGTGTGACCAATCCACTGCCAGTTTCGTCGTTGTATGGTTGTGCCAGTAGGTTCATGGCCGGTTCTCTCATAAAGTTGTTCGCTCGAGATTCGGTTTGGCCAGAAAATCCTTAAAATATTACGCAGGCACCTATTAACGAACGATTGCAGCTTTCTTGTGATAGTAGTGCTACATCCATATAGCAAGTACTACATCCATATAGCAGCACGGACTCAACGTTGGAACGAAACAGTCATAGCTTGGTGTTTACGCTAATTGCATTACTTCGCCAAATTTTAGATAGTATCCCAAACGCAGACTTCGCTTTACCTATTCGGCTGGCTATATCCAGTTCGGTTCCGCCATCGGTTGAGACAATACTCTCAAGGTATTGGAAACTCTCTATTCTCTCAACCGTTTGTCCAGCAATGCATATACGAGTATGAGTTGATGAGTTCGGTCCTAGGCCCATTATTCATTATTCATTTTTAAAGTATAAAACTTGTAAAGGAATTTGTTTGTATTGAGAGCAGCCAGCATTTTTCTTTTAATGTATAAGGCCTTTAAGCGTGTATCAAATTAAATCAACACAAATCATAAGTAGATATGTGTACTCCGATGTACATATAGTTGTGCCACACATGCCATTAGTCAGAACTATTTTAATTTTGGACATTTTATGAATGATTATGTATCGCCTTATCAGCATTTTATCTTAATTTGTTTTAACTGAGCTTTGCAACAGTTTGTGGTGCGATGTGGAATGTATCAGCAAGTGGCCTTGAAAGTGTTTTCATCATACTGAACCACATACCTACATATAGCTGATAAAGTCATTCCATGCGATTGGAAGCTTTTATTTGATTGTTCTCTCCTTGCATACATGTATTTTTGTTTCCTAACTTGTTTTTATTTGCTAATTTATTTTTATTTTTCGTTTCAGGTTTAAAAGTTCAAACGAAAAACGCAAAGTAAACTAGAAAGTCACTGTGTAAACTTCGTGACAGGTTACATCCCCAACTTTTGGACGGGGGAAAAGTCAAGTAATCATATAATTCAATTAGGCGCCTCAGCAACACAAACACACACACACACTCACGCAGAGACTAAGTGTCACCTTTATTTGGCCAGTTACCTCTGAGCGCGCTAGCCCAACACACCACCATACATGCAAGTTGTTCGTTCCGCAAATCAAATAAATATCAGATTACATGAATTCAAAAAAGAGACGGAAATTTTGCCAATGCCGCCCCATCAAAATCGATCAACTTAACCGACACTGATTAGCAGCGCGGAATCCCTACTGGGTTTGCTAATCGCCAACACTAGAGAGCAATTTCAATCATTTATGGGGCCAGCAACAGTCCCCATAAGTTGCATTATCTTGATTTAAAAACGAAACTAAAACGACTGATTTTTATATAATAAATTTATTAGGTAACATTATATACTAATTTGTATATATAAAACAAAGAAGATTTATTTACTAGTAAATGGCATATCATTTGTGATACTATTAACTGTGCGAGAGGAACTACCGACGACGAGCCCATCCCAAATGGCCTGCATCTGTTTTTGCAAATATGTAGCTGTTTAGTTGGGCATTGTAGTTTTGTCCCTTTTAACTGGTGATATTTGGAAAGGAATACGCAAACTTTTTTGCTCAATAGAAGAATTTGTTGTTCTTCAAGTGTAAAACAAAACGGGAACAAAGAAGACAAAAACAAAATGTCGTTCATTAACAATCTGAAGAAGGTTTTCCACCTTGGCGGTGGCGAAGCCAAAAAGAAACGTCTCTATAATAACATTAAGATGGACACAAATCCAGCGGAATACTGGGAGATGGTGGGCGAACTAGGCGATGGTGCCTTCGGCAAGGTGTACAAAGCTCAGCACCGGGAGACGAGACGTTTTGCGGCGGCTAAGATGTGCACCCTGGAAGATGAGGAGAACCTGAGCGATCACATGGTGGAGATTGACATTCTGTCGGAAATCAAACACCAGAATATCGTGGAACTCTATGAGGCGTTTTCTATCGATGATAAGTTATGGGTGAGTTGGACTTTTAATACTGTTTTATTGCAGTTTAAATTATTGCAAATGCGCTTGGTATTCCTATTCATATTTAAATCTCGTTCTCAGCGTTGTGATTTTTATTTAGAAAATTATGTTTCGCAAGGTTGGATTTTAAAGTTCTGCCAGGAAACCATGCGAACAGAGAGGCGTCTTTAAGATTAGGATTAAGTATGTAATCGCTCATACTTAAGAGTCGGTGAAAAAATACCGAGAAGTATGGTGTGTCCACCTAAGCAGCTGCAACACACTCGATTCGTGTATTGGATGGACGAGACACTGTCGTATTGTTTGGTCATGGTCGGTTATTTGGCTCCTATTCCGGTAGTTTTAACGGCCTAATTTTTGTTTGAATAAATGTTAAGTGTTACACTTCTTATCAGAGGAATTCTAAGACACATTGTATACAACACCGGTTACAGTTTGATAAGAACTTTCAAGTCACCATTCCTGGTATTTTTTTTTTCTTGGATGATGACGATCCGCTTATTTGTAGATGGATCAACAACTGTGGTTTGAGTTGGTGATGCTATCTTCCCATAGAGACCTAATCTTAGTCTCCGTTCTTGCTCCCTATCACTGTAGCGGTTTTCAGGCGAATAATTATTTTTATGGCCTGAAATTATTTAATTATTATTATATTATTATTATTAATTATTATATATTATATTATTAATTATTTAAATTTTATGAAGAAATTAACAATAACGAGATATCCGCTGAAGTTTACTGTACCTCTTGGGATAAGTAAGCGGGAATAAAGTGCTCGAAATTAGTCGCTATTTAGTAGTCCGCATAAGCAGGCGCTATACGCCAGTTCTGTATTAATTTCTGTATTATTTTCCTTATTTCTGCCAAGACGTGGGTACAGACCAACCATAGGCAACAGCGACAAAATGAGTCTAAACTCTAGACGCAATATAAAGGAGTAGTGCTCGTGCCATGACCATTAGCTAGGATTACACTTTGCCAAAACGGCTTTTGTTGGACATTTGCCGGTGGCATCAATGGGTTCGTTTCTTAACTTACGAATTCGTGCGAATCTTTAGTAATTTTTGCTCAATATCTTTCCCTTAACCGAACAACAAAAGCGATAACGAGAATTTTACTTTCACTTTTTTCTCCACGTATTTGTCAAGTTCATTTGGCTGACGTATATCGAAATATTTTTATTAAAGCGGAATAAGAGTGCAGACAGTTTTATATTCAATGGTCTACCCATGAAAAAGGATCTATTTCGAAATTTACTCTCGATAAAGTGTTCGTTTGTCGTCGATTCACGCCCTAACACATGTACCGATTTTAACCTAACTTTCAAAGATCTTTGGTATTGGTCTATTATGATTTTTGTGAAGTTTGTTTGAAATCGGAAAACGTATGTGTGCGTTGTGCGTGCGTGAAAAAACACATGAATTTCAGTACATTTTTGAGTTTTTTTTATAAAAATCAATTGCTGTGGGTTAGTCGGGTAAAAACTCAAGAACGTCTCGACGGATTTAAATATTTTTTTTTTGTTTGTCTTGAATCAGGGGTGGTTTAGGAAAAATGGAATTTCGGAAAATTCTCAACAGGTGACGCTGTAGGCATATATCGTTTTTATCTATCTCCTTCTAAATATATACATATATATCAAAACAAGTCGCATTGTGTTTGAATTGATGTTCTCTTAGTGCGAGAGTCGATTTTGTTTCCGTAAATTTCAAATGAAAGGTGACGTCCATATACCAAGGTTTGTATGTATATACAGTCTTTGTATGTGAATTGGTTATACGAGTTATAGGCATTTTAGTGAACATACCTGTGTCGAACTCAGAAACCCTTCAACCGATTTAAATGAAATTTTGTTGATATGTATGGTTGGTTGCAGCTTAGAGGATAGGATAGTTTTGGTGGCCTACCGGCAGGTGGCGCTGTTGTCAATCTCCGAAACCACTTAACTGATTTCAATGAAATGTTGTGGATGTGTACGGTTGGTTGCATCTTAAGGGATAGGATAGTTTTGGGCCCGATTGGTGGCGCTGTTGTCGATGTTCAAAACCCTCCAACCAATTTCAATGAAATTTTGTGGTGACGGGCGCAAATCGCAAGCTTTAAAGAATATGTGATGTGGCATTTGGACTATGTGTGCCAAGGCCGTACGCCGCATATCGCTTGGTAGAAAGAAGGAGAAGAGTTTTATTGTATACCTACAATCAGTAAGTATATAAGTCGCAACTATATTTAATGTTTTATAGCATCTTTATCGAGTGTGAAGTGAAAAAAAAAATCATCCGAACGGTGATTCTTACTTCCCGGGCAATCTTTGAGCTACCGCCATGACATCCTCGCACGGTTTTTCTAACAAAAGCTTAAAACGATCATGGGCTTCATTGTTAAGCACAATATTTTTGGACAATCGCGTTTCTGAATGTACTCGGTCGAATGGCAAAAGCGAGGATTGCCGATTGCCCACATTCTGCTTTCGTTGGTTTGGTTGATTGAGAAAATCTGACCAACTCGATTCAATCATTATCGCGGAAAAAAACGATCAAGAAGCCGGCCCGGAAATGTATGAAGTTTCTATGCATTGAACTCAATTTAATTCCAAGGAAGTTTCATTGGTTCAAAATAGAGATTCAGCTATCAAAAGGGATGGTAGTAATTTAATCAATTTTAGGCGGCACGAAGTTCGCTGGGTCAGCTAGTAATATTTAAAATCAAAACAAGGATGCAAAATTAAAGAGCCTACTAAAATGTCTGTCTACTTGCGAGTAGTTTCAATACAAGGAATTTGCAATTTTTGAATCGGTTACTTAGAATAGACTGGTAGAGCTCATTTAAAAAAAATCTCATTATTTTAAATGCAGTGACGCATTATCGAAGCCTTTGAAGCTTAACTAAAGTCTCCAACTTTTGCTACGTGTGGGGCAAACATCCATCCTCCACATTCTTTAGTGGAACCGAAGAATATTTACTGCTTGTTGTAGAGTGAATAATTCTGCTAGTCTCAGTAAACCGAAATTCAGACAGGACTGAAGGGCAAAGTATATTTTAATTTATTACAAAGTTTGAACTCCCCAGGTATATTTATTTTGGAAATTGTTATTTGCTAAGGCGAATCTAAGTTACATTGATATGCAATTAGCTCTGTCCGTTTCTAATGACCTATAGTTGCACAGTCGGTTGAGGTCCCCTTCTGTTTGTTCGCGTCACCTATCTGTCCGGATTAGAGTCAAAGACTCTACGGGACAGAATATTTATCCCAATTCGCTCTAGTGCATGCCCTGGCTGTCTTGGATGACCCATGTGCATTTTTTCGCCAAGGTCGATGCCACTTTGTGTCGTTGAAAATCCTCATCCAAAGCCCGTTAACGCAAACGTGTCATTTTGCGGAGAATCTTTCTTTTTAATAGAGTCCAAGTTTTCGCAATGAGGCACAACAACTTAGAACTTAAATCGTTAAGGGCCGTTTGCTCATACGACTCCTAACGATTTAAGTTCTACTTAAATACTGATGGGCTACTTTTTTTAGAGCATAAACTGCCACATAAGAGTTTATGTGGAACTTAAATTCGTTATCAGCAAACGGCCCTAGGTTGGCAGCACTATTTTGACTAGCGGCTATTTTGTCAGCTGTCAAGTGACGCCTGAAAAACGCTTCCAAACTGTGCAAATTTATTTTGAAAAACATGGTTCTGTTGGAAATACGTATCGCGCACTACGTCCATTTTAAGGTCTATCAGAGCAATTAATTCGATTAACTATGAAACGTTTTCGCACCACGTTTACTCTAAATGATAATCCGCATCTAAAGAGTCGTCGTACAGAAAAAGTAATTGCTGCTGTAGAGCGTAGCGTAGAGGAAGACCCCAATCAGTCTATCCGCCATCGAAACGATCCACTTAAAGGACAACATTCGCAGCGTTATTGCCGATGTACGGCCACAAATGTTGGAAAAAGTCATCGAAAATAGGACCTCCAGATTAGACTACGTCCGAGTCAGCCGTGGCGGTCATATGCCAGAAATCGGAGCCCATGAGTCGTATCAGCAAACGGCCCTTAAAGTTATATATCTCTAAAAAAACACCTTTTACTTGAACAACACATGTTCGATGTCGACCAAATTGCTTTGATTACTCACCGTGAACTAGTAAATTCGAGTGAGTTGCTTGGATAAATATCGCTTCTCGTTTTCTCGTATTTTAGGTAATTTTTTCCACCGACTTCGTTGGTGAATTGCGTACCTATAGATCATCTACATACAACTCATCCACGTCTATCTGCTCCATAAAACTCATCTGTGTGACAACTGGACACTGCGGACTTTCCTTCCAGATCATTTTCAGGAGTTGCCTCGCTCGCAGTAAATGCTTTAAACTTGTGTGACATATCTTTTTTGAAAACATTCTATCCCTATGCAATAACTTAAGTTGAATGAAATGTGTGTCGATGAGTTGTCATTAAGCTCAGTTGTCTGGGAGGTTTCGTGTGGGTATGAAAAGTCCCAGGATGAGTTGCGGTGGCTTACTGTGCAAGTTTTCAATAGATATGGTATGACTGCAACTCTTTCTTCCAAATACAAATACGCATTCAAATTCTGGAAACCTATCAGGGCATGCTAAATGTTTGTCGTTTCACAAAACGTGTAAAGCCAAATGAAATTTTTTCGTTTTCTTGAAACTTCTCACCGGTCATAAGCATTTCACAACAGGCGAATGGACATTAGTTTCGAAATTGTAATCAAAGTTTTGATGCAGTAAAAACGTCTGTTTATTGCGTTGTCTTTGATAGATGTGCTTACGCAATTTCAGTTTTCTTTTCTCAGTATAGCAGGCAAATTAAAAAAAAAACGGTCCCAATAGAGTTTTCAAAGCATCAATAAACTCTCAACAGCAAATCAAAGAAAAACTGCCAGTATCTATTTGATGTTGTGTACCGTGCTACAGTATAAAACACTTTTATTTCCAAAGCTAGCCATTTGATAATTTGAATGCCGCACTGAGAACAATCTGCGAAACTACACGCTGTAACTTAATTAATGTTCCTTTGTCCCTCGTATTTTTCAGATGTTAATTGAGTACTGTGACGGCGGTGCCTTAGATAGTATTATGGTGGAATTGGAGAAACCTTTGACCGAGCCTCAAATATCCTATGTATGTAAGCATATGACAGAAGGCTTAAATTTTCTACACAAAAATAGAGTTATACATCGAGACTTAAAGGCTGGCAACGTACTACTGACCATGGAAGGCGGCGTTAAGTTGGGTAAGTACATTTGTGTGTACACACAATTCATTTTTACATCTCTCTGCGGAGTCGTCAAGCATTCTGGGACTAAAGAAAAATAAAAACCTTAATTGGAGACGGGTCAATCTATTTATATCAGAAACATTATTCAGACTTAATGCCTCTTCATTTAAATGTTTACGCGTTCTTTCTGTTTAGCTGATTTTGGTGTGTCGGCTAAAAATAAGCACACACTCCAGAAGCATGACACATTCATTGGCACACCATACTGGATGGCACCCGAATTGGTCTTGTGCGAAACTTTCCGGGACAATCCGTACGATCTGAAGGTTGATATTTGGTCTCTGGGCATTACACTCATTGAGTTGGCACAGATGGAGCCACCAAATAGTGAGATGTCACCAATGCGTGTGCTTCTGAAAATTCAGAAAAGTGAACCACCCAGATTGGATCAACCGTCCAAGTATTCGAAGGATTTCAATGATTTCTTGAGTAAATCGTTAGTAAAGGTTTGTTTATTCGCATCTCCGTTGGGCTCTTCTAATTTACATTTCTGTTTCAGGATCCCCTACTACGGCCATCAACAGACACGCTAATGGCGCATCCATTTATCAACAGGAACCTTGATTGCAAGCCAATTAAAGATCTCCTACTGGAATACAAAGCCGAAGTCGTCGAGGAAGAAGTTGTCGACGAGGAAGCCGAGGTAATTTTCTTCAGTATATTGTATTACAGTATTGTCTCTCCTTTGGCTAATCTTAACAGTCCTTTACACCTGCAATATCTTACCCACAAAACGAAACCTTCTTTCTTCTTATACTTTCACGCTGCTTTGAAACGCAAATTTCTTAATTTATTGATAAACTGTTTGACAACAAAACAAAATTTTCAAACAAAATTTATAGAAAGCAAAACGTCAAGCGAAACGAAGGTCACTTTATCAGAGGGTTGGTAAGTCGTCAGACTAGTGCTATACATCCAAAAAGACAAACATAACACCACAAACGAATTATGAAGAAAACAAATCATCTCATAATCTAAATCGTTTTATTTTTTGTTTTACATTTTGGACTCAGACTAGTCTGGCTGTAAATATGTGAATACGATCATCCATATTTACAAAATACATATAGTTTTGTTTTGAATTGATTTCGTTTTCAGTTTTCTTAAATTTTATTTTCAATTGTGTTTTTTCAATCATAAGAAAGGAGCGTTTTCAAAAGATTTTCGTGGCGATAGTGATATCGACTCCCGTTGCAACGGACATTTGTCGCGTTACTCTGTAGCTTGTTTTGGGTTTAATTTTCTTTTTTTTATCGTAGTGTAGTATTGAAGTGTGCTATTAATTACAATTTGATTGATTTTCTGTATCAAACAAGTTACGGAGTATCGCTCTAGACTGGATGTCCGAACTCCATACATTCGCTAGTCTAAAACGACAAACAGATGCGAAAATTCGTGTCAACGTAGATGATGGTGAGACTCCCAGTAGCATTTTGGTCGCTTAGCTAGATCATACCAAGAAGTTTCATCTACCCGGTCCTGTAATGATCTTACTCAATCTTAGTAAAGGGTGTCTCAAGGGAAGCTGTCACATTTTTCTTTTGTTTTCACTGTTGCACATTTGAGCAATCTATCTATCAGTAGCCAACTCCCTTCAGACATCCTTTAGAATTATGTGTCGTATATCTTTAGTAGCTAATTAGTTTCTTGTGTGAAATTGCACTTTTCCGTTCTGCTTTGAAAGAAAAAAAAACAAGAGCAAAAAGTTCGCCATATTAAATTGTTTACTTTCACAGGAACCCCGCAACTCGGCGCTCCCACTCGACCTGGACGATGACTCTTCATCCCAACAGAGTCAAGAAATCGATAAACGTAAGATTCCGCATTCAAAAGATGTTTCCTCTACTTCAATTTTGTATAGTTCCAGGCACTCCAACATCTGTGTCACAAACATCGAGAGACTCGAAAGAGTCGTCACCAGCGATCCCGACAACTCCGACAGCATCAACACCACCACCATTACAAACAGTACCAGCACAAACTACATCCGCGCCAGCTGTTAAAACAGAGGAGCACACCAAGTCTCAAGATAAACCATCAACTCCGCCCGCAGCTGCAGTGCAAGATAAGATTCCGCCACCACCAGCGGTTGTACAGAAACAAATAGGTCCTCCACCCCCGTCACAAAAATCATCGCAACCACCACAATCTACAGCCAGAGTCGATACAAAGGCTGCCGCAGTCGCAGCAGGCATGACGAGCGAAGTAACAGCTGAGAGCGAAAGAAAGAAGGCTGACAACACTGATGGAGAAAAGAAGGTAAATTAGCAGTGAAGTTGCCCAAAGTATTGTATATTAACTTTTGAATTTACTAGGTGATTAAGAAGGAGAAGGGTAAGGCGCCACCACCCCCACTTGTTATCCCGCAGCAGCCGCAACAACAGGGAAAGAAAACTCCAGAATCAGCTGAATTGGATGCTGCAGCGCTTTTGAAGGATATAATCAAGCCACCTCCTGAATTCGAGGAAGATACCAGCATCACGCCAGCGAATAATATTATTGAACATAGAAGAAGCCGAGACGAAACAATTACTGTGGAGTTTAAGAGTCAGAAGGATGAGAAACAAGTCATTCCTATAAGTAGAAGTAATTCGAATGACGACAAGCCACCATCGCCGACCACGTCTACTATATCAGTTACATCCACGCCGTCAAAGACTGTTCCATCTACGACGACATCTTCCAACACGTCGCTCATTACAATCAACAGCGGGGAAGAAGATAACAAGCCCGCCTTGCCCAATAGTCTAGCGTCGAACGTGAGCCAAATCACAGTAGTCACCAGCACACACCCGCCAGTAATCATTGATAATCCTCAACAGAGAATCGATACACCCACTAAATCGACCAGCAGCAGCGAAGTCGTTATCGTGTCGAATGAACTAAACAAGACGCATGTCAATGAATCATCGACAGACGACGATTATCCATCATTGGATAGCCTGGAGCATTCACCACGTAAGCAATCTAGCATGATTGTCATCAACGAAGACGAAGCGATGGACAGCGTGTCAAAATCAACAACTGCTCCGACGAATGCCCGCAAGTTAGACGAGAGCGAAGTATTGATAGTTAGTCCGAGCTTTGTTGATGAAGACTCTGCCTATGGCACATCTTCGGCTGGAGGTGTAGATAACCATCTGTTGGACACTAGTCACGTATCTGTGGTTACAGTTGGCGAGGAGATCAAGGTAAAGGACAGCAGCCACATACGTGCTGCAGAGTCTAGCAGTGATCTCTCTTCAGTAGGTCCTAGTGAAGATCTGCGCAGCAGCAGCGAGCATATACTCACCAAACCCAACAACAAAATGAATGGTGGCCAACTGGTGAAGACCACATCGGTTTCTACGTCTCGTGAGGACGTAAGCATCATTGTCAATCACAAAAAGACGCTGCCTGAAAAGCGCATCTCCCCCGACAGCAGTGTAGGCTCAATGGAATCGCGAACTCACAGCGAGTGTGGATCGGTGCGATCCAGTGGCGGAACACCCGTCCGCGGAGTCATAAAAATCGATCGCAGTGATGCCGAGAGTATTGCCACTACTACTAGTCATGATAGTCGAGAGCAAGAGGAGGATGTCATTATCCGTCGTAAGCCCTCACCTCCAAAGGTGGTGCCGACCAAAGAGGAAATCGAGCTGCGCAATCTGCGCAAGAAGACACGCAAACGCACCAGGAAATTTGAAATCGACGGTGTCCAAGTGACTACGACCACTAGCCGAGTGATCTATGGCGACGATGAGACCGGCCGTTTATACGACGACCATGTGTTCAGAAAGCAAGAACTGCGCGAGCTGAAAATGCTTCAAAAACAAGAAAAGAAACAGCAGAACGATTTGCAGCTAAAGGAACAAATGGCCAAAGAGCAGCAGGATCGTCGCTTCGAACAAGAGCGTATTACCCTCGAGAAGACCTATGAAAGCGACATGGACGCCCTGGCCCGCCAGCAAAAGCAGTTAATTGAGAAAACCGAACAGAATCAAGAAGCAGAGTTGCGCTCATCGTCCAAACGCATACGCTCCGAGCAAGAGCAGGAACTGAAAATCTTTAGAGAGAACCTCAAGCAGGAGATTCGTCTGCTGAAGCAGGAGATCGACTTGTTGCCCAAGGAGAAGCGAAAGGACGAGTTCAAAAAACGACGAGCCGCCATGGAACTAGATCACGAGGAGAAAGAAAGACAGTTCTTAGACTCGCTCAAGGAACGCCATGAGTTGCTGCTGCGGCGGATAAGCGAGAAACACCGAGATCGCTTGGCGACCATTGATCGCAATTTCTTGCAACAAAAACAGAACGCCATGCGTACTCGTGAAGCCCTGATCTGGGAGTTGGAGGAGAAGCACTTGCATGAACGACATCAGCTTTCCAAGCGCCATGTGAAGGATATGTGCTTCATGCAGAGGCACCAAATGATTACTCGCCACGAAAAGGAGCTAGACCAAGTAAAGCGAATGTTGCAACGCAAAGAGGACGATATGCTGAAGAAGCAGTCGATCGAGAAGCGAGCCCTGCCAAAGCGTATCCGGGCGGAGCGCAAGGCTAGGGATCTGATGTTCAGGGAGTCTCTGCGGATTTCCACCAACTTGGACCCTGATGTCGAACGTGAAAGGTTAAAGAAGGTGAGTTCACATGCAGCATCGTTAAGGGACGTGAAATCAATTTCATTTATTTTACCACAGTTTCAAGAGCAAGAAAAGAGACGTTACAACCAAGAGGAGAAGCGTTTTGAGATCAAACACCAAAAACAACTTGAAGAATTGAGAGCTACTCGCGAGGGAGCTATTAGGTAAGAACGAAAGAAGTCCTTCTCCAAAGGCTGTTGAGTTAAATTGTGTTTAAATTTTTGTCGTAGGGAATTGGAGCAGTTGCAAAACGAGAAGCGCAAGGCGCTAGTCGAACATGAGACTCACAAGGTGAAGGAAATCGACGAGCGGCTTCAAAAGGAGCTGCGCGAATGGAAGGAACAGCTTGTTCCACGCAAACAGGTTAGTGTTGTTTGTTTATTTCTCCAGTCAGACGGGGTGAAACCTGCATGCGAATCAAATCGGGAATGGTTATAGTAAAATATAATTATTTTGCATGACTATAATAATTACAAATTAAACATACATATAATATTTTCATAGATTAAGACCGAAGAAATATTCTAAAAAACGAAATTATTCTTCTCTCTCTCTCTTTCTCTCTCTCTCTCTCTCTGACTAATCCATATGCTTACCTGGAATCTATTAACATTTCAATTGCTAAAACCTTTCTAAAAATTGCTACTAAATATATCTTACACAAATCTACTCTGGCTGAATGTAAACAGAAACTCGACGTCAAATTAGAGCAGATGGTGGACCAGTACGAAGCAAAGTATGGACCGGTACCAGAAAGATCTATATTTCACGGTGACATTGTCGTACCAGAACATTTACGCAACGGTCGGTCATTATTGCGCGGTGGTTTTCTGGGTAGCCTGACGCGATCCCGAACTTTCCTAACACTTTCCACAGACTTCTCGCAGTCGAATTTCCGTGGCTCGGCGCCAGACCTTAGTCGCAGCATGCCCAGTACGCCCCTGTCGAGCACTAGGCAAAAGAATCGCATCTTGCTGCCTACGTCATCGGTGGATTTGGTCATAGAAGAGTCGTCATCATCGCCACAGCACAGTACTACTAGTGGAAATGTGAGCAAAATCTATATCCAGGACCCTTACAACGCCAACGCAGAAAAAGGCGTGGAGATGAGGCGGAATCAGGAAGCAGCAATGCTGCCACGTCTATCGTCAACCCTACCGAATAAGAAATATGCGCGCAACAACAACACCCAATCACACATCACAAAGGTAACAGTTGGCGGCGGCTCTAATTCCGCACCTCGCAGTCCAGTGGATCCACAGCCGCCGACGCTAACCACATTCCGTCCGATAAGCATTGATCCTTCTGTCATTGTGGTGGATCGCTTTAAAAGACCGTCGACCAATGCAGCACTACCACCAAAGACCAAAGAGAACATTCTCCATTCGTCGTCGTCCTTTGCCATCAAGCGGCCATCGCTGCTCGTTCAGCAGAGGAATACATTAGGGTCCGCCCAATCGATGCACAACATTCACGAAGCTTCTGCTACACCAACTTCCCCTCCCATAGCTGTAAAGTCGGATTGGGGACCAGTGCGTGGATCGAACAGCTTCGCTGATGGCGTCAGCCTAGCCTCTCTGTCTTCATACACCATTCCGCGGGTGACACTTGCATCGGGCAGCCAGAGAATCACAGTCAATGGAAAGAAACCGGCGGGCAATGAAGAGCTGCGTGACTCCGCAGCATGATCACCGCGACTGTTTCCCCTATCATCTCCATTTAGATCCTTTTTCGTTTCATTTCTCTGCCACCTTTGCCACTGTGACCCTGTCTCTCTTTTTTTCTATACACTCTATACTGTGTTCTCCTGTTTTATTTGTTATTCTTTTTTTTTTTGCGTTCTTTGTTCATCTTGTGCTACACACCATGATCTTGTTATATTTGCCACACGAGTTAAGTTGTACATACCAATTCAAAGTGCCAGCATTCTTGTGCCACGGCACCATAGAGTTGAAACGAAAACCACATGCTTTAATATTTAAACTAAACCAATAGAAAATACAAAGTTGCCAAAACACTAGGTTAAAAAAATAAGAAAATGATTGAAACGAGAAGGAAGCTAGCCTGTAGCTAAATTTAAGAGTCAATTTAATCGCATTTAAGTAAATAGTAGATGAAATTTTGTTGTAAGTATATTAGCCAACATAAAATGTATTCTTAACTAAAACCACATTCCAATAATCATACACACCCACACACAGATCGCTTTTCTGAATTTCGTTTTTATTGCACTTTGTTTCTTGCATTTAACGCTTGCCCACTCATTGCATTCCATGATGGTTATGTATCATTTTGTATTGTCCTTACCCATTCCTCCCGATCCTTAACAAAAACAAAAACAAAAAACATGAATGACAACAATATTAATGCTGATTGCTACTACATTATATTGCTGCGGCAAAAAAATAAATTTTGTAATTTGAATTTAACGGAATTAATTTACTGCAATCTACTGCTACTGATGGTGGATGGGAACGTGTGTTCGAACGCTTGCGAGAAAGGTTGGTTTATTGCATATAGAAGTGTTGCTTGTATATTGTTTTTTATTAGTTGCCAAGAAAATACATTTACAAAGCAACTGTAGCGGTTTTCTTTCCCAGTCACTTAGCCAACAAGTGCAAGGACTTGAATGTTATCTGTTTTTTTTTCGTCCTCTTCTTCTTGTTTTGTAATTTTTCTCACTTGGTTGATGTTATTAAGTGTCCTCGTTCTCTGATAGACTTGTAACTTGTTATTTATATTGCGACGAAAAGAAAGAACGTCGTTGCATGCATGAAATATCATTGTCCGTTGCCCTCATTAACCGCATTTATGAACAAAACTCCCACTTGGTTAAACAAAAGAAGCATATTTCACTCATCGATGATAATACGCCCTCAAGAATACTGTTGATTGTCTGTTGTTTTTGTGTACGTCCGATGATTTTTCAATGTTTTCACTTTACTCCCTAATATGTATTAAAGTATATTCAAAAATTATTTGTAGTTTAGATGCGCCACTTAGTAAGGGCTAGTACTCCGCTAAATGACTTTTCGCAATCAGCCGTATCATGGTATCTGTTCGGCACAGGATTTTTTTCTAAAAACGAGCTAGGATATTGAAAGAAATACCTTCAGATACGTCAGATCCAAAGGACCTGGGCTGCGATTATTTAGGCTCTATAAATAGTCTTCCTATTTTTTCGGGTGAACAGAATTTCATCCCAGTCCTGATGAAATCTGGGAGATGAGGTAGACAAGGAGCCCATTCATAAATGCAATATTGCGAATTGCGTTCACGTAGAGAATTCATAAATACATATGCGTAGAGAATTCATAAATACAGTAGATTTTTATTTATTGCGCAATTTTGAGAGCAATCCTGCAGATGTAAGAGTCGTATTGCATTTGCATAACCTGTCATTGCGCTGTTGATCATTTAGTTTTTAATTTCTTTTTGTTGAAAATCTGTTAACATACAACAGATAAGTAACCTGCTTTGAATTCATACCAAAAATGTGTTGCGACTCATCCGAAAATGATTCCGAAGTCATTCGGAAGACGTTCTTTTTCCCAAAAATATCCTTTAGCTTTGAGAATGCTGCGTTTCATTTCAGTCATTCTTAAAATTACTAGTTTTATTAAAATTTTAGTTGTTTTTTTCTGCTTTTATATACCTAATGGTTACCAAAGTTAAGATTAACGGTGGGAATACTCTCTGGACACTGGCTTCTAAGGAAGCATGCCATGAGACTAGGCACAGCCACGGAAGATATATCCCACCTTCTGTGTGAGTGTCAGGCTCGGAGTAGAAGGAAGCACCTAGGCAGGTACTTCCTTAGCAACTTGGAGGAGGTTGGTTTATCAAACGTACGGAAATTGAATGCTTGGACGATTTGGTTTAGGTCTTTAACCGTAATGGTTCCCTGGGGATGGCGATAGGCCCATATTGGTGCCTGGTCTTTTGTGACGGTCTCACAACCCCATTCAACCTAACCTAACATACCTAATGGTTGAGAACAATCTATCATTTTATTCAAATGACACCGATCGACGTAAATTCCATCTTTACGCAGTTGTGCTTTGCAAGCGCATGCTTTGCAGGTAACTTTCAATTTCAAGTTGCGTACTGTTCTCTGCTTTGCAGTGCGTTTGCTTTGCAAACCTTGCATTTATGAATGGGCCCAAAGTCTACTGTCTACGCAATGTCCGATTTGTCGATGTAGGGTGTCAGCGTATTCATTAAAGTCCAGCATCCTGGTCGAGCTCAATTTTATTAAACATACAAAATTGAGCCAAAAATTAGCGAAAGAGTCTAGCTAAGCAGCATTATTTTGGCACGTTACGTTCTTAATGAGCCACACAATGTCAATAACAATGTTATGCGAACGTGGGGCAGACAACTTCGACGTTAGTCGTTTTGTTGTGTTTATGTACGTTTGTACTTACCTAAAATTTTGTTACACTCAGTCTATGATTAATCTTCACCTAAAGGCAGAAAATTGTGTGGGGCATTGCATCGGCGTTAAATTTTGACATTTCCAGAACAAAACAAGCTGTAAGCGTTCAGGGAACTATTCCGATTTTATACGCTATACAAAAGTCAATTCCGTGTCGTTCTTCCAACTTCACGGATGAGACCTTTAGGCCTGCTTGCACACGCACAAACGCATCGGTGACCACTAACTGTGTTCTATAAACATTTCGCGATACTACCAATAATTTTTAGTGTGCAGGCTAAATTTTTCGAACTCACAATGGCGAAATTGTCCACACAAAAATTGCATATTGTGAGCTATAAAATTAGTACTAAGGCCCATTGTTAATATCGTCGACACAGTACGTGCAAGCAATAATTGAACAACCTTTTAAAGGATGGTGCATGCAAGTTTCTTACAACTCTTTTGAGTATGATGTCAAAGAAGTCTTATGTATGACACCGCGAAGCTCTGTCCAAGTCTTTTTTACATTAAATGTGCACGGGTAACATTTCTCTACCAACATATCTGTCGTGATGAATTTGCCGAAAATAGGCCGGTCTCTGTTGGTATAGCTCGTCAGAAGGCGGCTCTAAAATCGTTGAGACGGTGACAACTATGGATATGGGCTTTGGGAGGACTTCTCTGGCATAAACTGCACTCATAAGGACTAGTTATCTATAAAGGTTAGAAGACGAAATGGCTTTCCACTTTATCTGTAATGCCGCTCCCTACTTTGTCGGTGCGGTGTCGTTGCTCTCGGTTTCTTCGGTACGGATTTTATACCGAACACATGAATTCCAAAGAGTCCCTCCTGATTTCCTCGGTATATGCGGTTGCGGGACGACATACCTTGCCTGGGTGCGAAAAATCACCAGTCAATCAAAACAAAAGTACGGTTGAATATTATACTTTTGCATAGTTTAATTTGCAAGATTCTGCATCGAAAATATACCGACAAAAGAGAAGATCGGTATCAACCCGGTAAAGTTGTTAATACCGAACCGAGAAATCAGGAAGTGGCCTAATTTTCCGGCTTTTGACAGAACCAAGATGTTTATTCCAGTCAATCAATATCCGTTAGAAGGTGAACCAATTGAGATCGAGCACACTTGCATTTTTCGTCTAATTGATGAGTTCAGGGGTCAGATTCACGTTTTGCCTTACAGAATGCCGACCCAGACTTTTCGAGCTGTTTTCGTGCTCTTGGCTCTAACACTCACCGCTGCAACTGACCAACGCGTATACGTGAGTTGAAGTTGAATGCATGATTAGGTCTAAGTGATTGTCGTCTTCGTGTTGAATGCAACTCAACTACAGTTTAATGTTGTTAACGAATGATTGCAGGCATTCACGCAATCACCCCTATCGGGGTATCCCGTTGGAACTGAATTTTATCCGATTTGTATTAAATCGGAGCAATTCCATTCGAAATATCCGTTCCGATACAACTTTCGGAAAGATTCTCTGATGATTTTTGGAGCCCAACTTGCCGCATTGCGCTGTACCGCGATATGTCACTTACTTTTGGCAGCTACACGGCGCACTATTTTTTCCTCTTGGACAACCAAATGGAATATCTTAAAGTCAAATGAACGCGTTTATATGCTTCATGTACAAGGTGGGCCATAAGAAGTCATCCGATGTTGTTTGGCTCTCATTTTTTTCTAAATGAAAAACTTCGATTCTGTTTTTTGATTATGTTTATTTGAACCTTTAGAATTTTATTGGTCAAGTCGAGAAGATATCGGCCAAATGGGCGCCGTCACAATTGATTGCCATACGGGCTCATTTTATGGCATTCGGTGAGAACTTCGGGCGACAGAAGTTCTTTTTGTTCCGAAACGAATACTTTGAACGCAATCTAAGTTCCAAACAGATTTGACTTTTGTTTTGGAATTTTCTCCAAACGGATACCTAGATAGTGGTGAATGTCTGACACGTGATTGATAGTCTGATTGTTGGCGCAATTAAGGGGTATCCCTTATTGTGGTTCAAACGTAGACTCCATACATTTCAACGCGTGTTTTTTTTTCATAAAAAATCACTTGAAAAGTTTGGCGGGTGAACCCTTAGGCGCACAGAAGCCCTATTTGTATTTATCTTGCATATTGCTAACTTCACTTTGTTCCGATCAGGTTGACGCAAGCTTTAGCTACCATCATAATCATAGCAACCGAATGGTTTGTTCTGGTGATTGCTTCCGTGGCTTCGTAATTACTGAATTTAGAATCGCCCCTATTCCTTTTATCGATTGTCATAAACGACTGACTTAATTTCCTTTTTAAGTGGGTGCAATAAACTTCGTTATGATAAACGATTGAATATCATTTTTACAACGACACGACAGCATGTTTCGTATACGACAAACGAGTGGCACGCTCCCTGCCATAAACTCTTACCTTTTGGTGATATTACCGCACGCTACTTTTATAATTTATTGCAAATTTATCTTTCCGTTTAGAAGCCGGGGTTTGTTCCCTTCTCTTTTGTTTATAGAGCTAGCAGCGAGCAGCTCTAGACATCCTCTAGTTTATTTCATCGCTGTTGGTGAACTTGTTCGGTATTGGCAGATGATTCGTGCTGCCGGTGCGCCGGTGTTTTATTTCCTTATTTTTTAATCCTCTATAGAACTTGAGACCCTTGGATATGCAATCTGCGAAGAATTCTGTCAACTCTCTTACTACTGCAGCATTTTGACGACATACTTTCCGACAGCATTTTGTTTTTGATGTGTTTTGGATATCTGCTTTTTTACATGCGCAACAACAGGAACAGGGTAGAGATCTGAAATATCTAGCGATATATTGGGCGGAATGGAAAATTCTGCGATTTAATACGATTCGGATGATTTTTGCCGCGAGGCGATTTCCGAACATCTTTGTGGAGCATTGTTCCGATAAAATGTAACGCACTACAGCGTTTTGCGTTGCCGTGCCATCTTGTTTGAGTGACATTTTTGACAGCTTCATGTAAATTGTTTTTCGATATGTTCCGACAACAATCAGTCGCGGAATTATTTACGATAAGGAGTAAATATTTAATAAATATAAGCGAACAAACAATTATGCAACATAATTTTTGTATTTACTACTTACACTTACTTACTTAACGGGCTCCCGACCCGTGAAGAGTCTCTACCTGAGGCACTGTAGCCTTCCATCCTCTGCGATCCCGGGCACGCTGCTTCCAGTCATCCAGACCAAGCGCTCTGTCATCCGCGATGGCTTGGTCTTTGAAACGGAGGTTCGGTCTTCCCTGTCGTCTAGAACCTGGCGGCTGGGATTCGAAAATTCTCTTAGCTGGAGCATTATTGTCGATCGATGTGCCCGAGCCAATGTAATCGACGTATTTTGGCCTTTTGGACTACATCCAAAACCGAAGTAGCAACGGTTTCCTAAGAGTATTTCTTTGCCGGATCTCCACTAGGATGTCATTTGTTCACTCCGAGGTAGATACACTCATTGCTATCAGTATAGTGACGTTCTGTCCTAGGCGGAGGACAGTTGCTTGTTTGTTTGTTGATAGCATTTACTTAGTCTTGTCCTTATTTACTACAAGACCAAAAAATTTCGCCTGTTTCTCAATCGCCGCAAAAACCTCTATCACGGCACGCTGGGAGCGACCGATGATGTCATCAATATCGTCTGTATACCACAGTAGCTGGACGGATCTGTTGAAATTTAGAGCCTTCCGTGTTGACACCTGCCCTGCGCACAATCTGCTGTAACACGAGATTTTGTATTTACGACTTGAATTTATACGTCAATTAAATGCGTCATCGCATTTTTATTATTCCTTTCCGAAAAGGAATACGTTGAATGTAACTTGAGCCGCCGACGAAGTATCGTAGATTTCGATTGTTAGCCGCTAGGAAAGTTCGGACATACTAGTCACTGGCGGCGTGCCTTTAGACAATTTGGGTGACCTTTTGTTGAACCGGAGATCGGAAAATAATCACCACCAATCCATAGCGCTCCACTTGCTCTTGCAGTATTCAACATAAATTTCCCAGGCTTTCAGCTTCTATTCCGTTTTTTATTTGAACAAAATGTCTAAAGCACATTTTGAGGAACTGCTACCCAACACTAAGTCTTTTGATTGACTGGTTGTGGCCTTGTTTGTGTGAATATTAATACTGTGCTGCTTTGGCCACTCAATCTAAAGCTGTATGCAAAGGTAAATATGCCAAAAATATGTACTAGCTATTTTAAGGTCCCATTTATATGCGTCATTTCCTTCTTAAACGATTGGTCTTCTGAGCTAAGGGCTCAGTGGTTAGCTTGAGAGCTTTAGGCTTTTAGGAAAAAACCGCCCTATGTTGTTTTCAACTGCTTGAGCTCTACCAAACTTTTTACAAAAGTCCAATCCTATTACTATAGGCCTCCAAAACTTGCAACTCAGTCCAGTCTTCATAATTGTAATGAAATCTGCATATAATCGAAAAGAAGCCATCCACAACGACAACTTCGCCAGTAAGACTTTCGAAAGCAATATCATGCAGATTATAAGTATTTTTCTCTCAGAACTGCACTTGTCGTACTTTAAACTACAGACGCCTTTTATTTACCCTTCTCCCCGGCAAAGATGGACTAACATGAAAGGTGTAAGATCATCCAGCCTCGTGCTGAGAGCGAGGTCCACCCACAACTCTATTCTCTGATGAACACCACTACTTCCTGCTATTTCGGGCAACCACAAAGGGCTGTTTTAGAGACATCCCCGTGGTACCAGTTTATAGCCACTGGTCGAGCTTTCGCAAACCGAGATGTACTCACCTACAGATCTCTTACAAAATCCAAGGCCTGTCAATCTTATGCTTGGCCAAATAGTCCCCTGGAACCCAAAGTCGCAGTGGAACCAGAATGATTAAATTGCCATTAAGCGTTCAAAACTTTAATAATCTTTTTAATTTGGTGGAGCTCACAATATAGCCTACACTCAAATTAGTGCAGTGCCCCGGCAAAGATGGACTGAAAGCATACGTTCGTCGTTTGAATTTTAAGTCTCTACTTGTCTTGTGGTACATCACGAATATAAATCAATTGAATTATCCACTCGAGGTCCAGTTAACACTGCGAAAAACGGCCTAAAGCCTCAATCTTTTTTAAAACTTGCTTTGCACTTTGAATTGCTTTGTACTATACAGGGTCGGGCATACGTATTGGTAAACCTTTTATAAACTATTTATATGTAGAAAATAATCGCTAACTTGCTTTGTAAATATATTTTCCTTGTGTTGAATAATTTTAACTAATTCGCTGTAAATATTGATTTTCCCAAAAACATCTAATTTTGTACAAAACTTTGAAAAACAACTCGTTACCAAATGTAAACACCTTATATTTGTTTAAACAATTTACTTATCATTGCATTAATTTTTGTATAGCGATTGGAGGAGACTTTTTCCCAGCAACTGGAGGAAATGGAATCATTGTACGGCGGTGCACTAATAGTTCCTATCCCTTCAGACACCTTGCAGCGTGACTTCACCGGGTCCACGCGCAGCAGCCTATCGTCATACTCCGAAGGTTAGCAATTCGTCAAATGTTGAACAATCTATTCATATAAAATTAAATATGTATTCAATTTTCGAGTATATTCAAACAAACTATTGTGTATTTATAATTTATTATTCAAACAAACAGCGAAAATATTAATTTTTGTTTTTAAATCCCGCTGTTTAGTTCCCCTAGTATCAATTACATTAAGTAGATCCCTGCCCCTTTGATTGTATTCTTCTTTCTTTTTTAAATATTAATACATTTGTAGGCCACTTTTGTTTGTATAAAAAGAAAAGAAATTATTATTCTACAACTAGCTAGATAGGATAGGCTATTAATTTTGTTGGATAGGTAGCAGAAATACCTAAAATATACACTTAATCAAAATATTCATTCAAAAGCAAACGCCTTTGCATTACTTAAACAGTAGACAAAATCCAAGTGTAGATTTTTAAAAAGACACTCAATTTAATACACATTCAATGAATTTATCAAACAAATATACATACATAATATACTGAATTCAGAAAGAGAACATACCCAAAAATGCACTTCTTCCAAAACTATACCAATGCCAATAAAAACTGAAATTAGATTGAAACTAACAAAATATATTATATTTTTTATAACAGAAAATATAAAACGAAATTTTTTCTATGCCAAGAAAGTAAGTAAACAAACAAAAAAAATAGCTGTAATTATAGAATAACAAAAGACAAGAAAAAAAAACTTATTGATCTAATTTTTAAGCGTAGGGATGCAGAAATATAAAAATTTTGTATTTATATTTTGAAATAGACTTTGTTTTATGTTTAACAATTTGAAAAGTCAAATTAAAATCATTTTAGTTTGTATATAGTACTACTCGTTACTTCTCAATTAAATAATAATAAAAAAAGTAAACAATACGACTTCCATTGTCAATTTTTTTATGTAAATATATATTTTTTTTTGTTTGCCTCTTGTTTATTTATAATTACACAACAAACACAGACACCTACTCACACTTTTTCTTACAGTACATATTTAATAGTATCACTTCTTTATTTAATACTGATTTATGAAATGATTAAATTTAAACTAAGTTTTAACAATCTAATTGTTTGCATTCTGACCAGGAGCCGCAGATTTGCTTGGCCTTTGGTTCGTTTTATGGAAAATAGAAAAAAGAAAACAAAATCAAATATATTTATATGTTATTTAATTATTATTACCTTTTCTTTTCATAAAATGAGTTATATGTACGAAATCAAATTTAAATATATGTATTCAACAAAGTTATTATTTCACAGTCGACCGAGTTTTACTTAAATTTTTGGATTACTTTTGGATGGAAGCTATCGTTCTTTTCAGGATCTTGTTTGCAAAAATATTACTTATTTACTATGTGAATGTTTTATCTCCATATTTGATTGACAGCTTTATTAAATTATTTAAAGAGTGAAACGGAATGGGTACGTTCGAGTAAGTCCGACAGCTGGGGTGGAATCGGCTAAGTTGATAGTTGACAATCAAAATCATCGCTTTACGTCCACGTAAGTGATTTATTATCAAATTGACAATCGCTTTTTTGCATCAATTTCATGCGACACCTATTTAGGTGCGACAATCAACTATCACCTAGCCGATTCCACCCCTGATTGATCTGACGTATTTCAGTTTTTCCTGGCCTAGGTTGGTCCTGTGAATAGTTTTTTCTGTTGCCGTTTATGGAGAGGTAGTCGAAAAATCTAGTTAAGGAAATCCTGTCTGCGTACGCCGTTGAAATTTCAAGGTGTCAAAAATCAGATTGACTAGTCAACGCGTTCACATACACAGTCCAGATAAATCTAGTCGACGTTTTACTTGAACTATAGGTATCCGAACGACCCCAATGTATTGTGAATACATAAGCCTAGTAAATGTGAACATGGGGTAATTGTAAACGGCGGTTATTCTATCCTTTCAAAATTAATTGTAGTAGTCCAATAACAACCAAAAAGTCAATTTGAATTGCCGCCATACTGTCGCCGGACTTACTCGCCGGTGATTTTCGAATATCAATGAAAATTTTAGTCGTAAAGAAAACGTGTGTCATTATTACTTGTTTACATTCACCCCATACCGAGGTCCCTAGTGCCTACAGCAATCAAACGCACTGTTTCCATTTACCCCTGGATTTTCAAAAAAATTGGGGGAAATGTAAACAACGCCGGGGTAAATGTAAACACCACTCTTTTGCCCTTTATGGTTACCGATCAGCAGTGCAGTTCTTGGTGTTTTTTAATGACAATGCTAATTTTCGTAAGTTGAAAAGGCATACAAAAAACTTTTTTTAATTTTTCAAAATGTTGGTTATAAGAAAAGCAGAAAGTGTTTCCATTTACCCCAATTGACCCTACAACCAAACTACAAACAATTATTATCTATGTGCTGTCATTATGCCCACTAGGTGAACAGCGTTACGTCAGAATAATGTCAAACAAATACAAAAAATTGACTTAAAGAGGATTTAACACCATCGGGGGTATCGTGAATGAATTCCTTTAATGTTTTCCATGTCAGCAATGTAAATCAAACATTCTGTAAAAGGCATATTATTTCTATGAAAGCAGTGGCTCGCCTACGAAACGAGGGATCTCAGGCTCGACCACTGGAAAACCCCAATATATTAAACGTTTTTTTTTTTTACAATACGTCATCTCTCGCTAAAGTGCGACACAAATCAAGTTTAAGTCCCTTCCATTCGTCGCAAAAATCAAAAACACGACAAATGGGTTTAACCAGTTTGGCCTAGGGCACCTATACACGGTAGGGACCCTTGCGCCATCTATTTTTTTTATACGTTGTCTTATGATCTATCAAAAATTAGAAATCTGCGTCTGAATCTCCCAAATCTGCTTGAAATGCTGGTGCAATCAACGACATTGATAAACCAGCGCGGCGTTGCAAAATTCCGCCTAGTAAATTTAGACTGACAAAAAATGTTGCCGTCATATTATTGAAATGGGCTCATTTGTAGACAAAGTGTCCGCCCTGTCAGCCAACTTCTGAGTCCATCAGTCCTATCAAACACAAATATGTACGTGCGAAAAGCTGTTCAAAAATAAGGATTTAGGAGATCATAAGTGATCGGATATTTACTTTCGGCAGATATAAAGCACACGTATGGGCCCTTTTTGTACGTAAAGTTTAAGAGTTCTTTATACCGTTTCTTTGTCCTTAGTACTTCCATAAAGTGTTTACGAAGGAAATAAAAATTCAGTTTCGTTGGTGTATTTTGCAAAAAATATATCCGAAATTCTGTTCTCCATCAGTCTGCCAAATCAGTAGCATATAAAACAGAACTAGTTCGCTGGAAGTTTAGTACAATTTTAAACCTGCACTTGATACCGCAAATAGAATAGAGGTCAGCTTTCGTCAATCCTTACATGTTGGCATTAGTCTTCCCTACTTATCCATTGGTTTCACTCGGTGATCCACTCATTCTGAAATCCAATGGAACATCAAAACCAGAGACAATACTGAGACCACCAACTTCGGCCGATTTCCCGTTACTTAGCGCACAAGCTATATTTCTATGGGGTGGCAAATGCTAAGTGCGCTTGTATTGTTACATAGAAATTCGTATTGACAAATGTCACGTAACTTCAGAAACAAATACACTCACACCTTGCATATGCCACTTCCGCTTTGGGCTAAGTGGCTTGAAGCGTTCATAGAATTTTATCCGTTAAATTTGAAATTGTTCGTTACGTGTGAATAATATTTTTTTTTAGGAAAAAGTGTACATTTGCTTAAAATATTTGCGAAAAATTAAGAATGTAGGTTGGTTGAGGGAAAATAAAAACATTTTGAGCAAATTTTCTTATTATTTAAGAAACATTTACACACGAAATCGAAGTTAATTATATCCAAAAGAGGGAAATAAACAACCATATTTGTCGTAATATATTTCTGGTATGTAAAACATTTCCTTTAGATAGTTTTATTAACCACACAAATCAAATTATTCACCTTCAAAAAATTTATAATTACTAACCAATGGCTTTCAGTTATGCTAAAATGTGGTATTCCCGAACTCTTTCACATTTCCCCACTGCTGCCGATGTTGGCAGCATTTATTTTTGTATTTTTTGTATGTTTTTGCATGTCATTCGAATTCCGAATTGACATAACACCGATAGGAAAACAAAATGGCGAATTTGAAAAAAAAACTGAGGGGGCCAGCGGCAAGAGGATTGTGGAGTTTTGGGTCTCAGTATGGTTTGTCTATGATCAAAACTGTGCTTCTGACAGAATCCACCAAAGTATTGGTGAAATGCCAAAAAATAATCTACGCTACTGTCAGCTGACTTGTAATAAATACATAAATTGCACTTGTGTGAGTGCTTCTTGAGTGGATTCTGACTTCAAATCGAGAAGCGAAATTCTCTTCTCAGAATCACCAGAAGAGTATTTTTTGTGCCTATGGAACGGTTTCAGAAGTGATTTTTTCTATTCCGGACTCTCCCGGACGCTTCTTTTTGTCCAGTGGAAAACGACATAAGTGAAATCTGAAATGTCACATCATAGTCCTCGGCTCCTTGCATGATATACAGAAATTACACTTGTGTAAGTGTTTTCGAGTGACCTCAAATCTAGAAGCGAAAATCTCTTCTCAGAATCATCATTCATCAGAAGAGTATTTTTTGTGCAAATGGAACTATGTATTTCAAAATGTTTTTTTTTTTTGAAAAGAAGCGCCAAGTTCTTTTTGCAAAATGGAAAACGATGTGTTAGATAGCTCATAGTTCATTTATTTATAATAGCTTTCATAATGATTTTATAAACTAGTGCAAGGCAAATTTGGCGACATAGTCCTTACGAGGGTACCTACCTCGATATGGCTCTAATTGTGCTCCGTCTTTGTGTCAATTTTCATACAAATTGCTGTATTCCTTTAAAAGGCACAGGTGGTCGGCCGTCAGATTATATTTATAGCTTAAAGTAAATCGCAATACCAATCTTTCTATTCGTCAGTTTCCCTGCATAAAACTCTAAACAGATTCTAGTATTAATTTTGCTATTTTTTATGAAAAATTAACATATATATACAACAATACTTATATAGTATTCGATTGGGCGCTCTCGGAGCACTTTTTATGTTTGTTTGGTACAAAAAAAGCAGTCTTTTTCAGATTTCAGAGCACTTTTGCGAATCTGGATCTTTTCTCAGATTTGCTTCAGATTTACCAATACAAATACTTTCGAGTTTGACAACTAGTGCAGTTTGTTTACGTTTTCGTGAAATTTTTCAACTGAAAAGACCCCAATTGCATCGGGTGGATATATATTTTTTAAATTATTTATGTACAAATGTTTATAAATCAATCTGGGCGAGTATTTTGAATGTTTTCATATAAAATTTAACCAGTGAATGCAAAACATTACTATACGTCTAGTAGATTAGTAGTAGACTTAACCTTTTAAGCCTAGGTAAAAAGCCAAATAACGATCGATTTAAATCACTTGTACAGTTGGCAACAAAAATAATAATATTCGCTACCATAAAAAAAATGTCCCCAACCACAACAAGTAAAAGCTTCACTTTTCGCTCGAAAGCTGCCAGCACACTCTGTAAACTTGGCATCATTGCACTTACTAATCTCAATTTGAATTGAATTGCCAATCGCGAAAGTGCAACCATACGATACGATCGATAACGGCTTAAAAAATACGTTTAAAGTGTAAAATTTTATGTTTTCTGCAACAAATTTTGTAGTATTATTGTTATTTGAAGTGTAAGCTTTGTTTTAAAATGTGTTTAAAGTTGTTCTTTGTTCGTAGAAAACGTGATTTGTGTGAAAATAGTTTCTTGAAGTGATAAAATCGAGACGGCTGAACAAATTATTATTGTAAGTACATACCTACATCTTATAGTTAAAGATTGGTAGACAATTTATATTTCTAATATGAGGACCGATCGAACAGTACACAGGTATCTTCTCAGTAGTATTCCATTCACACGATTTGTCGAGGTTCTTTACCGACGATCAGCTTCAATACCGGCATTCATAACCTCCAAAGTGGAAGTTGAATACGCGTTATAAATCAGCAACGTAAATCTTATTTATATAAATAGGTGAGGGAAATAGTTAAGAACCACTTTCACTGCCTTAAACGCAACATACTTGTTTTTTTTGTTTGGGAGATTGTGCAGAGATGCAATGCTGTTTTTAAGTTATTTTCCAAAATTTTATAAGCCAGTCGCCCTACTTTGTATCTCGTTTCGAAAGTAAATTTTTTCCATAACGAACCCTTTTCTCCTCTGTATTTCGAAAGTGAAATGAAGTGTAGGTACTTATGGCGCTTTTAGAATTCCGAATTTTTTACAGAGTAGGTACCTACTTAAAAGCGGAAGGGAAAAGCAATTTCGAACGAAGTCACTTTAATCGTAGAATTTCTTCCACTGGACGAACTCTAGTAATAACAATTACACCTCGTTACAATAAATGCGAAATCGAAGGTTCTATATCATATTAATCATCTATTCAGGAGTAACGAGGTTGTACATTATTTGCATTACCCATCCCAAATGCTGAATGGGTGCAGCCTTTGTCTGCCTCTACTTTAATTGCATTTGTGTCGATCTACATCGATTTTGGAATCGAAGGTTAGTTGTTCATCACATGCAATTTTACAACTCTTCTGTAAAGCAGAACGTCTGTTGTCTATACAAGAATTTCCTTTTTGTTTGACCAGAGCCTGTGAGCCGGTTTATAGTTTACTTCGTTCTAAGAAGACACTGTTTGCTAACAAGACAATCGCACTTGAAAACAGTAGCTCTGTCAGTTCGGCAGATATTGCCCCTTTGTACTAAAGCACAAACACATTTATTTCACTTGGTAATGTTTATTTATTAAGCATAACCTCTGTTTTATAAAGAATGTATATATACATATATATGTTTGTGTGTTTGTATGCCGTTCAATGGTTAAAAACTTCAGGTATTTTTATTTTTTTAAATCGCTTTGAACCACCGAGACCATAATGCTCTTTTGAAAATCGCTTCAAGTACATTGAAATAAATATGATAAGGAATAGCTACATATAGTATAGAGGGGGAAAAAAATAAAGATGGGACGTCAGGAAATTACTTTTGCGCTCGACTTTAACTACACATAACACTAGGTTCGAAACTTGATAGGACATCCGTCCTACAAATGATCTCAGCCGGACAAGTCTCCATGGTCAAAGAGCGCCTGATCGTATAACTGGGCAACGACCCGCCGCCCTCCGAAGAACCGTCCATGTAACGCATCACGGCCACGTATTGCCTCGACGGCTGCTGAGAACTCGACGAAAATTTTGACAATAATCTCCGCGTCCTCATCGTCCTCGTTTTCTGTCTGCTTCTCCTTGTAGATTATGACACGACTAACGATGCCGAACTTGGCGCACTCATCTTGTATTTCCTCCTGGAGGGTTTCGTCAACATCCTCTGGGCCGACCATGTTGCGCAGGATGATAACTCTCGATTCTTGTGGTCGCATTAGGCGCTGCATCACCAGCTGTCTAGCCGACTGACCCTTGATGGACATGCTCTCTTGCTGTTGGAGGGTTTGTGTCTCACCTTCTTCCATCAGTTTCTTTTGCAGCTCTTCCTGTTGTTTCTCGTGTGCTTTCTTAATTTGTTCGGAATTGTTTACTGCGACTACTGCTGCTGGAATCAAAGCTGTCGGGGTGACTATGGTGGGCGCTGCTGTGGTAACGGTAATTATACCGGGTGGCGCAAGCGCCGCGGGCGACACAACTGCAGGTGCTTGGAAAACGGCGGGTGCATGGAATCCTGTTGTCGCAGGAACTGCAATGCCGGGCGCTGGAAGACCAGCAGCTGCTGCTAGTGGAAGGGCAGCGACCTTTGGCACCACTGCGGCCAGTGGCGGAATCGCGGAAAGTGTTGGTGTTGTTGAGAGACCCAAAACTGCGTTACTAGCCACGGCGTCTAATGCTTGAATCTTTGCGGTAGCTGCCGCAGCAGCTACAGCTGCAGCCGTCGGCATTGTTGAATTTGTGGAAGGTCCCATTAAAGCGTTTGGCGGTGTGATTGAACGGCCAACTCTAAGGGGAGAGATTAAAGCGATTAATTTAAAATAAACTCTCCTCATGTGCATTCGAATTTACCTCAACAACTGTCCACCGAGATCGAAGAGGTTCATACTAGCAATAGCTTCATCCATCGCTTGTTTGTTTGCGTACTCAATGAAGCCATAGCCCTTGTGGGAGTGAAGTGAAGTACCCTGCGCCAACTTGCAGTACAATATCGGTCCAAATGCCTCGAAGACACTCTTGATATCCTCTTCGGATAGATCTGGATGGATGGAAGCCACGTAGATGCGGTTGTAGCTCTTTGCCTCCTCTTGGATCTCGTCGATCACCTGTTGAGCTTGAGGCATGTTGCTGGGGCGGCCAACTTTGATGTTACGTCCACCCATCAATGCTCCGTTCATCTGCTCCAAGGCCAGCTGTGCTCCTTCGGGAATTTCGTACTCGACGAACGCGAAGCCCTTGTGTTTCTGAGTGATAGGGTCCCACGACATGTTTATGGATTTGATGGGACCAAACGGAAGGAACGCTGCGCGAATAGTGTCCTCCTTGAGCTCAAACGATATGCTGCCAACGTACACCCTGTGAATCAAAGAAAAGAAAAACTTGTAACCTCGTCCATAGCAAATGTTTCTTGCTTCAAAAACTCGACATAGTCAGATCTTATCAGCTAAAGGCACACAAAACTTCAATCTCTACCGAAGTCTCATTAACTCGAGATCTGATTTCGGCGATCTCAAAGCTGTTTTCACTTGCAATCATTTTTATTCACATCATTCAGTTGACAGCAGTAGCGCTCGTGTGCCGTGCGATCGACTTACCTGCACATCAACGCCAAAGCCTGTTGCCTCTGAACCTGGGTCCTCTGACTCGCCAGTTGCTGGAAGTCAGACAAGCAATTAGAAAGTTGTTTCTCCATTTTACCTACCACCTGGTACTCACTTGTTGCTGATGGGCCAGCGTTTGCTTCATAAGTACCATCTTGATGCTCTGCTCCATGGCATATTTCTTTGCCTTGGTGACTGTGTCGTGCTGCTCGGAGGTCAGCTTTGGCAGAGCACCTCCCAGCAGACCCAGCAGCGCTGATCTTGTCCCCGGACCAAACTTGACATCGCCAGTTTGCTTTAAATCATAGATAGGTTGAGATATGAAAGGTACTTTCGGTTCCGATTTGCCTAGAATTGTGAACTCTTATTTAGTAAAAGTTGACCAATAAGTCGACAGCTAAACATCATCATCTTGTTCTTAGCAACAAAAGAAAAGAGTATTTCCTTCTGTATGTGGTTTGTTTCAGTCGACTGTCAGTCAATCTAATGTCCATTAGCGTCTGCGGATTGCAACTTGAAAGCGTCATCAAAATGTCGTAAAATTTTGTTTTTTTTTTTGGGAGTCATAAAACAGAAAGTCATTTCGTTTCGTGTTTGCAGGGAGTCGAAAGAGACGACAAGAACAACACACAGAAACGAAATGGAAACACAGAAGTATCATTTTTTTTTTGTTTGCTTATAATATTCGATGCCTGTAAGAAAGATAAAAAAAAGAAAAAAGAAACATTATTATACATTTGTTTGTTTTGGAAGATGGAACAACCCTAGGAGTGTGTGTATATGCTTTTTGTTCTCACAATAGCCTACAATAGCGGATATATTTGCACACAGGAGGAGACTTTCTTATTTTCACACAACTTTCTAACATGTTAATCCGTCTGAAAATAAGAGAGAACAAAAAGAAAGAACCGGAGAATTAACCAAACATAGAATCCTAATTTGTTTTTTGTTTGTTTTATAAATAAACTATGTAATTGCAAAAAAGAACTGTATGGCTGGCTTGATATGTATACAAAATGAGTTACTTAAACTATATATTATATAATACACGCAATGCAAAACAAGGGACAAGTAGGATGTTAGCTTGACAGGCGGTAGTGCCGGTCACAAAGTAACGAGAGCTGGTTACTTTGTGCAAGTGAACGGTTCATATAAAAGGAGGTATGTTCTTTTATTAGCCAGTTGTTGTTTTTAGCGTGGCAATGGCAGTGAAGTACCTTTCGCACAAAGTTGGCGGTACATAGTTTTTTAGAACTACCACCCTGGGGTGTTACGTAATGGATCCAACTCCTATTACAGTGACAATTGTGCAAGGACGCTGTTAAAATAGGTGGTCAATTTCGTACCCAAAGATTGGCACTTTCATTACACATCACGTTCGTTCATTGTTATCGAAGATTAAACTGACGAACACGCATCTGTTTGTTGAGCAGTCTTGTGGTTAGCATATAAATAGTCAATACGAATTAGGAGGCAACTTGTTAGAATCATTCAAATTAGGTTCTGAAGCTGGAATGCTAGTTCAGGTTTGTTATAAAAAAAAAAATAGGTAATCGACACAAATGTATAACGATCAACGAACGGCACACGAGTCATGCTTTATTGAATTTTTAATGAGCTAGTTTGGGTTTCCATTTCCAGATCGACTTAATGACATTCTAACGATTTGGCATATCTTGGCCATTCCGAAGAGTAAGCGGAAATGCAAATTCGCCAATTTTTGTTCGTTATAGAGCATGTCTTGGCTTCTTGTTGTTTTTTGTCTTAAGTTTTTATTCTTTTCGTGAGGGAAATAAAAGTTGTTCATGACGAACATTGTTTTTTTCTCTGTGTGTGTCTGGCTTTGTTGACAAGAGCATTCAGTTTTGTGTGGGGTCACTTTCACTCCATCGACACACTGGCCTGGGGCCAGATTCTGTAAGGCCAAACGATCAAAAGTTTTCGTGCGCACGAATGATTTGCCCAAACAAAAACGTTTGAACGTTTCGCCTTACAGAATGCCGACCCTGGTTTTAGGATAAATTGCGGTGAATGCAGTGAGTGTTGTTGATTAATCGCACACAATTTATTGAAGAACTTTTTGTAGGTACCATTTATTTGCCCCAAAAATCAAAACTAACACAATGGTTGCGAGCCGCTATATCTAACCTGCTTCGCCAACAATTTCTGTTTTTATTGCGGCTAAAGTCCACTAAAATGACCGTCAACAACTGCCACTGATTCTCTTCACGAGCAATTTTCTTACGGGTTGAGAAGAGATTTGTCGTGTTGGAAAATATCTGGAAAATATTTCATGACCTACGAGCGACAATAATCTAGAAAAACTTGATCAGATTAAGCTGAATCCAAACGAAGACACTGTGTGTGGTGTTCAATTTCTTCAAGGTCCTTATTTTATCGAAGAAAACGTTCGCTCTGTCGCACGGCTAATGGAGAAGGCTTTTGAACGCAGTGCAGTTTTGTTCCCTTCGAAAGTGAATAGTTTCATGCTGCAATTTCTTACATTCAGTTTTTGATGCTGAAAGTCATCAACAAAACAATTTTGCAGAGCCAAATATTTCGTCTACAAGCACATCTAAAATAACGTTTAACAGGAGAATGATGTGAGGCTTAGTTTCCTCGACAATGAAGCTCTGATATGATCACTCATCTTCAACAAATTCGTCCAGCTGCAGACAGACTGTTGGCTCTTATTCTGTCAACATAGAGGCCTTCACGGCAATTGAAGCACAGACAACACTACCTGCAAGTAATGAATTTATAATAGAGAAGACGTTGAGATGTGCATTTTTTCAACATCTTAAATTGTACGGAGAAGTAAAGACAGAGTTGGACAAAAAATGATTCAAAATTTGTGTTGTTTAGCTCATAAAATAATCTCTTTATTTTTAAAGCACGACCTGAAGGGATAAGTTTAGGTAAGTTTAAGTTGGGAAGGTTTGTGAGATCATCAAAAAAGACCAGGCACCACAGCGGTCCCATCGCCCTCCCCAGGGAACCATCACGGTTAAAACAATCAGCCCGAACACTAAATTTTCCTACAGAACTTAAGTGTAGTCTCAATATCGTTTAAGGAACCAACCTCCTCTAAATTATTGAAGAAGTACCTGCCGAGGTGCTTGCTTCTACTCCGAGCAATTGCTTGACATCATTCACAGAGAAGGTGAGAAATGTCGTCTGCGACTTGTAGGTCGCACAGGACCTGCATGTATCGCCTAAGGCTATGCTCATGAGAAGCTTCCTCAGAAGCAATGCCCACGGGGTATTCGTATCGTATTCCTATTGTTAGGTTGAAGGGGTGGTAAACTGATGGACATTTCTAGGCTGCGAATACTGCTGTCGTAGAAGATCGGGTTTTATTTGAGCACGATTTGTTAGGAATCGATAGAGCAGTCAGCAACACGGGACATTTCTACGATGCTCAAGCGAGTTTATAAAATTCACAATTTTCGTATCCGCCATAAATTCAAACGCACGATTTTGAATTGTAGCAAAAGAAAAGTGAATTTGCCGTTTAGAACAACTATAAAAAGGTAAATTCAATGTTCTGCTTGTCGCTGGAAGACTAATAAAGGTTCAACTTTGACTGTTGCATAAATAGGTGACCAAGACTTAGTCGGCGTTCTAGTCGGAGAATGTATCAACATGCAATTGCGACCATAAAGAGAATCGCGGCTATAAATCTTGATTTTCGTCGCGGTTGCATGGTAGAAAGAGGCAAACTCCATTTCACTTTCCCTCACTATTATTAAAGGAAAGCAAACTCTATGGCTGACACCTTCAAAAAAAAAAGTTGTGCCTATTCTAGGACATTTATATTTTTGAGACTGCCGCAGAATGTCCGAAATTGAATTCCTCTCTCAGCACGAGTCTGTTCTGTGGATTGTTCTGATGTTCAGCTTTTGTTGTAAGCAGGCCAGTTTTCCCCAGAAATAAGTCCTCTAAGTTTCTGCACTGACGGCATATTGTGAAGCGTTGGCAGAAAAGTTACTGGGTCTAGTTTGATTCATTTTAACGAGCACCGCAGTCTGTCAGAAGTAAGGCGCAATTTGTGACTATGTTTGGTTGTTAAACATGAAAGTAGTCCAAATCAATACGCACTGGACGAGGTAAAAAATATAAAAATATACTACCCACAAAATTAAGATAAAGTGAGGATATATCAGATCTCCATGAAATAGTAACTTTCTCTTGATGAACTGAGTGCCAGGGCACTCTTTCCGTAATTTTTCAGACGACTATCGTCGAAACGATAGATTAAGTAGCAATTAAGTGACAAAATTACGAGCTGGAGACCTTAATCCAGTTAATTTTTCACAAATATGATGAAAGCTGACGATAGTGAAACAAATTCGGGTAGAATATAACTTCTTATGGTCATCAAAGCCTCAAAAACGATATCGTCCCGACGATTATTGTTATACGGAATCTGCGCCCAGGCTTTGTAAATATTAAAAACGCTGCGTGAAAGTTGTCAACCAGTCACAAAGTACAAATGGTGTATAAGGTCTGACGTTGGCTACTGCGGACTCACTACTCATCAGCTATTTTAGGATTATTTACGGACTAAAGTTCGTCTACCACTCAAATCAGACGGTTGCAATCGGCCATTCAGCTGACATCCGATTACAATGTTAATCGTACTTCGGTTAAGCTTGATTTTTGGCATACAATCCTATAATTGTCGTAAAAAGAAAGCCTGACGTTCGAGCGCACGTAAGCGTTGCAACTAATTAAAACCATGTGCGATCGTTTACATTAAATGCAGGACGCGTTTAGCTTAAATCTGTCACTCTGCAAATTCATTTATACATAGGGAGGTAGTGTTTTTTCCTTCTTTTTATTTGGTGCTGTCTTGACCAATTAGGCCTTTTCATCTGGTGTTAGTATTCTTTGCAGTGTCGTGTATCATACTAACATGCGCATGTGTTTTTGAGGATATTGATAGTACCACAGATAACCTTTTCAATCGACCAACATAAATCACGTTTGACTACAAATAAATTTGTTAAGCCATTTGCGGGACAGAATTTCAACAATAGACTTGCAAATAATTTCAATAAGCAAATAGGTTAATAGGTTGACCAAAACTAGCATCATCTTAAGCAGGTGTGCCTACTCCTGTTTAACTTACTAATGCAAAACAAAAATATTCAACATGAACGATAAAAGAAAACAATACAAGAATACTTAAAAAAATACGAATGCCAAGCCATACAATTCTTTTTTCGCTTACAAACATTTATAAGTAGATTGTTTAAACGTATCGACCTTATTCATGGTGCACAACACGAGGTTGTCTATGAAGTAGCCACATTCATTCGATATTTTTGGGGAACAATGCGGTTAATTTTTTGTTCGGTTTTTGTTTTTGAACGAATACAAATACGAAATGAAAATCCTCTGAAACGATAATAAGCACAGTGGAAACAACAAAAAAAAGTAAGTTAAATCTTCTTGTGTTTTAATGGAAAATGTATCGGTCAAACATTTTCTCAGTAGTAGATATATCGTTTTGAAATAAACTAAAAAAATAAATAAAAATATAATAAAATAAAATTGGTTATTAATGAAAATCAAAACAAAAAGTGTACACAAACAAATAAGTTCTGTAATAGTAGAGATAAGCAGCCGGTTTTAGAAGAGCAGAGATGTCACACCTTTCGCCCCCCGCGTCTATCGAAATGGCGTTTAGAGGATGTCGAGCAGGGTGTTGCAGCGCGCGTTTTCTTTTAGCTTTGCAATTTATCCTCATTCGATTAGAAACTTCGAAAAAAAAACATGTCATACAAAGAAAAAAGAAAGAATTTATATGAAAAAAAAGAGAGTAGTATCAATGATCAGGGTAGTAGTAATAGTTCTCTTTACTCTAGCGAAAGTTTTTGAATCGATGTAGTTTATTTCAGTTTGTATGGCTCTATTCGTTGGATCAGCTCGGTTTTTATCTAGCGATTCTTTAGATTGTTTTTTTTTTCTAGGATACACCTTTGGGTAATTTTGCTTGCTACCGTCGGAGCTCATAAGGGAATGATCTAGTTTCGATTTCTAATTTAAGACTTAAGATTCTCGTTTTTTTTTTTTGGTTTGTTTGGCTTTTTTTTGTCTTGGGCGCTGACTAATTTTCAAGGAGCGCAAGTAGGTAGATTAGGTAGTGTCTCACCTGACATCAGCATGAGTCTGCAATAACTTAAGAGCAGAACAAAAAAGAAAAAAAAAAAAGACCGACGAATTAGTTAAGTTAATTTTTGACATGTTTAGAGCTGTTTTGTTTTTTTTTCTTTTGTAAATTTTGTATACGTATAGATATTTGCTTACTTAATCAAATTTGTCTACAATTACATTGAATTTGTTTATACATAAAAAAAAGAACTTATGTAGATTACTTAAATGTTTTGCTAAATTTAGGATATGTTTTAAATATTATTGATATTTACTAGGTGTACTTTTACTAGTTATCAATGTGCAAGTAAAAAAATGAATGAAAACCTGAGCATGTAAATCTTTATTATACCTGACTCTGAGCGGGACTTCTTTGTCGGTGATGCTCCATCGTGAAGAGGCTCGTCCGAGCGGGGCGACGACCGCGATTCTCTTTCATGTGAACCCTAGGAGTTAAAGGAATTTATTAGGAAAGTTTTGTTCTATTGTTTGGAAGGGGACAGAGGATTATTTAATTTAATGCTAGATGGCCACACTGGGCGAATCATATAACGAAGATCTTAGCTCCAGCTGGTACTAGAGAAGTAGCTCGATGTTACCTATTTCGGTATTCAAAGTGGCTGTTCGCACGACGTTAGGGACACGGCTTAGGTCGACGGCTACGTATTTGACGTAACCTAATAATTAAAAATAGTATTTTAAGAAATAAGTTGGGCCGTGCCCGAAAATGCAATTCTGGAGTTTAGATCCTTTTAAGCGAGCGAAGCGAACCACATTACCCCTATTTGCCGCGTATAACCGTAGCCGTCGACTTAAGCCGTGCCCTTAACGTCGTGCGAATAGGATCAGCCTTCGGTTTGAATTTTGGTAGCTCTATCTCCAAAATTTGCTACAATATGTTAACTTGATAGATAATTCCCATTGCGAGCAATATTTACATTGCAACTTGTCACAGTATCTTTGTAAATGTTTAATCCAGGGGCCAGATTCTGTAATGCCAAACGTTCAAACGTTTTCGTGTGCACGAATGATTTGCCCTATGTTACACAAACAAATTTCTTCATGCACACGAAAACGTTTGAACGTTTCGCCTTACAGAATGCCGACCCAGGTTTAACGAACAAGGCTTTCATGTGACTGAAAGAAATTCTGGACACACAAACTCACTCTCCGAACCTTCTTTTTTTTATTCAAACAGTACAAATAATATTATGAACATCGGCACGGCAAAAATAAAAAAGTCGCAATTTCATGAATTTCGTTTGCATATAAAAATCGATACGGGCAAAAGCCACTCTCGTCTTACCAAGGTCACGGGGCTTTTCAGAACACAGAAAAAAAGTCTTGCAACATTCGTTTATATTCACTTTTCACCAAGTGAAATTTCACTTTTCTGGTACTTGGTACCTGCAATTTTCATTTAAATGCTGTTTGCTGGATGTACTTGTGAACTAATGGCGTTGATTTATTGAATAAAAAAAAATCCGTAGGTACATGTACTATGCAATTACTCGACCATAATGGAGGGTATGTATTTAGCGAAGAAAAATTTCACCTAAATCAGTTAAGTTTCTTACCATATTTTTTGTTTTTTCTCCAACGAAAATACGATGAGAACTTTTTGAATACTTTTGATTATTGTTTTTGAGTTTGATTGATATGCGAATGTTTTGTTAAAACACTTTAATTTTGCAAATTACAGCGTGTGAAAATTGTAGGTACTCCCTCAATCGCGGCAAAAAAAAATTCAGCAAAATTATCCTCCTCGCTTCCACTCTTTCACAGCGAAATGTCAAAAAGTGACGCTTTTGTTCGCCTTCGCCGCAGCAAACAGAAGCCATCTTTGTACAGTAATGGACAAGTATTTCTGATTGTTCATACAGTAAGAATCAAAGTTTAGAGGTAAGATCCGACTACCGAAAATTCACCACATTCATGGTGAATTTTTTAAAACTAACGTGTTATTGGGAGTTGTTTTTTTTATATGCTTTTCCAACTTTGGTACATGCAAAATTTTAAAGATTGGTACGGTTTTTTGTTTTTGTTTTTGTTCTACGAATTAATCTCAAGCAAAGCAAAGTACCTACAACAATCAATCTCACCTCCTACGAGTAAGTCTGTGAGTCAGTTAGTTAGGTATCTCAGTTTTGCTATTTTTTTTATCTCAATTTGGAATGATATGTCGTGAATCGTGTCCTCAGGTCCCGATTCTGGGTCATAATAATATCCGTTTCCTAAGGCCCCAGTTGTAGCTTTCATTGAAATGCATCATTGAAAATTTTGATTTACGATTTTAAGACCATTTATCAAACAATATTAGCCGTATTTTATTATCAGCATGATCTAATGATCTCGATGAGAAGCAGGATCATGTGCTGTTGTTGTAATTGCATGTAAATCGATGATCTATATGGATCATAGCTGATAATAAAAAACAGCTAATAAAAAACAGCTATTGGCTTTAGTTGGTATCAAAATAATGCTAATCATTGAAAGCAAAACTGACAGCTGAGAACAGAAAGAGAATCGAACACATCAGTGAAACGAATGGGTTCCAAATAAGAGAAACGAAAATCAGCTGTTCATTGAAATCGATTTCAATCAGTGAAGTAATAAAAGTGGATTTAAAGAAAAGTTTTAATCAGAATTAAGTTTTTTTTTTTCGTAAAAAATTCCACACAATTGATTAGCATTATTTTGATACCAACTAATTAATATTAATTTGTCTATGGTAAGATGTAACCTGACCGCAAAAACTATATTGGTCGGTTACGAATTTCGGCTTCCCCTCCATAAACGTCAACTGAAACAGCTGCTCATATGACCGATTTCAGCCTATCAAAATCGAGGTAAATCTAGGCAGATAGCTGTCAGACTTACTAAACTAGATACTTGAAAGTCCACATAAGATACTCGTATATATGGCTGACGTTAACGTAGGAAGCGTTACGAACCAGTCTAGGTCTTGCGTTTAGGGTTTATGGTCACAACGCACGACTGACTTTTGCATTTAGACTCCGCTACAAGCAAAATGTCAAATGAGCGAACGATTGAATGGATTGCTGTGGAATTACTAGGCGGTCGTAGTTATGCATTACTCCTTGGGCTGCAAAAAGTCCAATTGTCACAGTTCCCTTAATTGTTGATTTTGCTTAATGTTGCTTCGGCCAGTATTTTAAATTTTAGGCAGTATTTTCGGCAGCACATTCGTCGGTTAAATGCGACACGGTTAATAAACGCTGCGTAAAAGTTATCAACTCGTTATTCAGAAGTTACGTAAAATTTTTGTATGCTATTTGATGTCTACTAGCGAACTAACTTGTGCACATTTGTTTATTAATACGGGGGAAAGTATATTTTTTTATACAAAGTTACCTGTAGTATTTTTCGTGTAGACTTTACTTGAATATTTATTTTGTCAGGTTTTCCTTCCCTTAAAAGTTATTTTTGTGAAAAAAATTGTTTATTTGATATACATATTTATTTTCATATTGCAGCGCTGTACGCCTTTAACTGTTAAGTTTGAAGTTTCGAATGGCTTTTTATGGCTTCACGAGCTGACCAGTGTAGGTAAGTAAATTTAAAGTTTACGTTGTCTTATCAATCTTTTGTAATATTTTTTTTCAAATTTTAAATAACCTTTTGCTTGTATTCTGCCATGGCGGTGCCGTAACTGTGACTCCTGTTGTAAGGGTCGTTTGCTTTCTAAAAGTATTTCAATGAGGGTTGATAGCGAGGTACATTGATTTACATTTCGTCATGTGGGAAAATCAAGACCAATAGATTAACATGTGCACATAGCTTTCCGTGACTTTTAACAAAATTAAATAAATATTGGGGAATTTGAAAATTGGTCTAGTCTGGAGCAACCAAAAGAGAGGCAAATGCTGTCTGACTTTAAAAACTAGAAGTCCGAACGTCCTCATTATTCGTTTCCGTCGTAAAACTTGTATTTGCGAAGCTCGGCCCTCGGAATTGGATCTACAAGGAACGTTTGTTAAAGATCTTTTTCATATCAATGCAGTTTCTAAAGGACCCCTGTCTAATTTTCACTTAAGTGTTATTCGAGGTGTATAGTTTACGTTTATTTGTAAGGTGGTTGCTAACTTTACTTGCCTGTACAAAGGCAAAGATAGTGCAGACCAAGCGCCCTGGCGTCCGCAATTGCATGTTTTTTATAGCTTCAATTTTGTCTTAATCTTACAATACAACATGACTGACTAAACTGAAAGTACAAACTACAACAACTCGATTTGGCAAAAGTTTACCATAAACATTATTCCCAATCGATATATCTCCACCGTCAAAAGATTAGATAAAATAAAAGTATTTCGTCCGCCTGTCTGATAAATCGCAACGATAAACAATTTCAAAACAATTCCAATGCCAAAATCTGGTTGTCAATCTTTCAAAGAAAAATCATTTCTTCGATGCCCATAAAGATCGCACTATTTCTTCGTCTCTGGCAAGCCGTCCCACTTCAATATAGAACATAACTTCGCTCATCCCGAAGCCAGATGGAAAGGCAACAAAACAAAAAAGTTAAATGCTAACCAATTATCTAAAATGGAAAACGGCGACGACTGTCCATCGATCAGTGGCGAAGGCGATGCATCCAGCAAGCACAAACGGTCTCTTCGTGGTCTACCGTCTGTACCGCACGTGAAGAGAACAAATCCCTCATAGACTGAGTGTCTCTGGCTGTATACGATTTTCTGTCAGAAAACTGTCATCGACCGTTGTTGGAGCGAGGTATTCAAGTTCCATAAATTCCACCCGCTTCTTAGTTGCTTTGCTACTGATGTGCGGTTGACTGGTTGCAGGAGTTGAAGCGATACTTTGGACCATATATTGTGTCCTTCTGGAACGACGACGACGTTCTCAACCAGCATGAGTGCAGTTTTATTCCGTCACATCTCGAACCCCATCTTTCGCATTATTGATTTCTTTGCTATATGGTTGGTCTCGCAGTCCAGATAGATACTTTGTGCCTTGGCCTTCGTGTGTGCATCCCAACAGGCTAACAATGTCTTCTCAGTCAGTTTGACTTTGATGTGGAGAATAATGATGATCGATATTGTTTTAGGGAAATTAAGTCTCCTCTCTCCTATACTTGGGCCATCATTTAAATAATAAAAATGTAGGTGGCGCAATAGGTCCATAGAGAGTCTTGGGACCTTGCAACAATTCGGTTTTGGGAGTATTTTTCTTTATACTAACTTTCTGTCGAAAAATTAGTGGAAAATTTGACAGGTCATTAAATATCGCTCTTTGAAACGTTGAGGGGTCGTAACTTTTACTCTCCCTTTCGACTAATAACTTTGTCAAATGTGATCTTGTTCATCAATGTTGTATTGAGAATTAGGAATGCTTGGCAATTTGGAACCAAATTGCATATATATAGAAAATTCATTGTTCGGGTCTACGGTTCGTTTTAGTATTATCCTCTAAAGTTACATAAGCATTTTTAAACTTTTTAGCTCCAATTATTTGGTTAGTTGCGGTTGGCAGGCAGTTCCAAAGTCTGGTTGCATGGATGAAAAAAAAGGCGCGAGTTTAAATAGAGTTTAAATAGTTAAATGAAGGCATTATAAGATTTTGTGTCCTGGTGGATTGAGCGAATTGAAGTTTCTCAAAGAGATATACAGGAGATCTAATGTTTACCAGACTGTGCATGAACTGGCAACATATAATAGTTGAATAGTCATAGTCAATAATTGGAACAAATAAGGTTAGACAAGTCTCAGTTTTGTATCTACTGGGGTGAAGCTAGAAGATTTCCAAAGTGTTCGCAAACCGGCATATATTCTACCAACTACGTAATTTGTTTGGTCTACGGCGGAGAGCGAGCGATTTATCTTGAAACCAAGATTCGTGACAATATCGACAAACTTAATTTGTGAATTGTTTAAAAACACTGGTGGCTGTTCACAGGTATCGCAATATTTTTTTGATATTAAAATCATTTGAGATTTTCCTGGATTGAGGTTTAACCCATTGTTAATCGACCAGTTATAAATGTTCGAAAGATCATCTTTTATTCTAACAATGAGGTCCTCCACCAGTCCGATTGGTCGGGACAACTAAAGCTGGGCATCGTCAGCATAAAGGTGTAAAGAGGCATTCAAGCAAAAATTGGGAAGATCATTTATATGTAAACAAAATAATAAAGGTCCCAATATTGATCCCTGAGGCACTCCTTTACGTAATCGACGACGATTACACAAGTAACTATTTATAAGGCGCTCACTCAAGCCAAAATACATCCTGAGCTTCTGACACAAGAATGGTTCACTCTATCAAAAGCCTTGGAGAAGTCAAGCAAGCAAAGCACCGTCGAGTGATCCATATCATAGTTATTCCTAATGTCAATCCAGAGCTGAAGCACAACTGTGACGGGCTCGAAAAAAATAAACATTTTCAGTTTCGACTTTAAATTTAAGTAGTTAACCAGTGGCTTAACCTGTTCAGCAGCTGTTGTCATTGCTTGTAGCTTAAGTTGCAACAAGCTGCCGTAGTCTGGAAGTCTGACTTAATTTGGGTAGTGGCAGACTTTGGGATCAAAATTTCGCTGCAGCGGCCAATCAGTCAATCAATCAATAGATACATGTGCTTGTACATAGTTGATCCAATGGCTTCATGCTCTTTATCCCAACATCCCTGGAGAAACAAGTAACAAATGGCTTTGCAAAATCTAGAAATCTGGTGTACCCTGTATCTTGATCCATGAGGCTGTCCTTCTAGCTTCAAGATTAAATATACAGCCCCTTAGCCCCTCTGGTTCCACTACAGACCATATTTCTTGTCATAGTATTAAGGTTGGTGGTATTGGACAGGCGCCTTCCCTTACCATAATACCGGTCCTACTACCGCCGTATTAAACCACAGGAATATTTAGGCATAAAAGCATTGCCTTATAGCTCCAGTTCAGGACGACTCCCAGATGTCCAAACGCTCTTGGTGGACCAGCCATTTGGCCGATTAATTAGAGTCTTCTTGAGTAGGCCTAGATCGGTATACAGCCGGTACAGTTCTCTATTGTACCTGCGATACAAATTAAACCAAAGATTTTGCTCGAAGTAGCTGAGTGTGTCTTCATATACGCCCCTCTGCATCGTATTTAGGGGCTCTAAGGGTCTTTAGCAACTGCTGAATTGGTGGAGAGAGCTTTGCTTCATGATTGCATTCTTAGCCTCAGCGCTGATGTTATTGCAAGAGTTCTTCACTTCAAAGCCTATATATAGGCAAAGCCGTTTACTACCCCCAAAATTATTACTGCTCATTGTTAGGTTTCGTCTTAAAGGCGCCGATGTGTTGAATGTCCTTTCTTGGAGACAGCATGGGTTTGGTTTCCTTATCAATTCCCGCTTCTGCTTCAATACTCACATTTTCAATTGTGACAGTAGCTCGACGAACGACGATTTTTTTTTTTGATTTTATCAATGTCAATGAGAATAGTCGCACAGAATTAAGGAAGAGTCTTCTTCCGGGCTTTAAAGTTAGTGAGTTTTGTAAAATTCTTTCAAGAATTATGTGAAAAAAAATCTTTTCACCTTCTCTAAGAATTTTTCCAACATCGAACGCAATGGGGAAAGCAGCGACAGTTCTTCAATGTCGTCCTGCAGAAATGGACGAGCTTGGCCAAAACTAGACATGGCTCTGTACAGCCCATCTCTATACCTGCCATCTGAGGCAACTTTGAAATCGATTAAGAAGTCGTGGGCGTCGATTTGGGAGACCGGGTCGTTTCTTAGATTTTGGTGGTTTATGCCGGGCTTTCCCGGACCTAAGACGCACTGATAAGGACACAGGTTGTTTATCAGCGGCTTTAGACGTTCGCAGAGAGAATCTTTTATATGCGATGATGAGGAAACGTGCGTGGAGTATGCCTATTTAGTTGGCGGGAGTTAGATGGTCTTCTCTCTTGTGGGTCGGGGCAAACGATGCTGCGGCTCTATTCATCGGCCAGACTTACTTTTATTGGACCAAATCTTGGAGACGAGTTGGTGTATTTATGGTCCCTTCCAATCATCTTTAAAGCTTTAAAAAAAAGTGCTGCCAAGTCAAAAAACAAATCTCTAAAAAACCTTGTGTTTTTTAGAGAAATTTTGACAAGTGTGCCACATTTCTGTAACAGATGTTACAAATGCAGTGCCACCACTTGTAGACAAATGCATCAGGTACTTGAAAGAATTATGAACCGATTATTTCGTGCCAATGACCCCGTGCGAAAGCCTGGAACCCCCACAAAGTCTTTTCACTGCAGCATTTTTATTATAAAATAGTTTTATGTCTTGAAATAAAATAAATGCAGCGTACTCATAGACCCCAGCCCACCAATGTAGATCGCCTCTGTCACAAATCGAGTGAGTATCCACTTTTCATATAGCAACCAGTCAAGTGACTTCGAGCTGTCTCAGGAGGAGCACATGATTTGCTTCGATGAGAATAACAATCGCCCATCAAAACCCACTACAAAGAACCACCAATATATATTTTTTTCCAATTTCTTTCTTCCCCTTCGTGGGTTGCTGAACCACTGCAAAATTAACAATTCTCGTCGGCGCCCATTTTGATTTAATTATCAAATAAAGAAGTAAAAAAAACCGCTCAAGCCCCAAGCGGATGATCAACCCTCCAGCGTACATAATGAGCCTGCGAAGAAGTGGTTCCCGTCGCCCATCCGGAAGTTTACAGCGACTATGTCTTCGGATTATTTAATCAGGTGACACGGACACACTGTCAATGCACACTCACACTCCCACCGGTGCTTGATCGATGATCGTTCCCTTAGCGAACGGAAGAGGAAACCATTTTTGGTGCGCGTGAGCCTTTCAGTATGTTTTATACACCCTAGGAACGTTACTCCAGGGCGCAGGTCACACGTGCCACTCGATCGTGGTGCCCAAGGAAGCCGCCAAGTTCTAATTGCCCGTTAACCATACGGGGGGCTAGTACGTGAGACTGCTTTGCGTGTTCGCTCTTCTTGTGCTTCTTTCTCGCTGGTATAACATAATTCCTGTTGAATTGTCAATTAGTGCGACACGACTGCATTTTGATATGAGGCTTCCCACAACCGTCGCGTCGGTCGGCCGGCTGGCTAACGGTTCACTGTTTGACGCGCATATGACAGCACAAGCGATTTCTATTGTTTACACCATTTGTCCGGTCTTCCTTCCGTTTTTGGAGACTCCCCTGTTAATGGTGTCAGCTGGAAGGAAATGTTGATAGTCGACGGCCGGCAGGTTGAATGATAATGGCCACTCTCCTGATATGGTATGCTATGAAACTGTGTTGTTGTGCGGTTTTTTTTGTTTTTTTTAATTTGAAAATTGCCGATAACGCAATGTATCGTCAATATGTGGAAGGGCACAAATTTGAGCAACAAAACTAAAAAGGGCTACCAAAAAGAATGGAATTACCCAAGCTGACAGATTCCCCAACGGTCATCATCAGTTTAGTTGGTTGAGATAGTCTCTGTGATTCTGTCTGAATCATTACCTCTGGGCTGTCTGCCTGCCTGGCTGATCTTCGTCATCATCTCATCACTGCGCGACGACCGAGCACCATCCATTGGTCCATAACGATCGTCGCAGCACATCCGAACGTATAAACTATCACGCAGTGCGTCTGTACTATACGTTCCTTTTGGATGTCCTCGCATGGGATGCTTCGCAGCTAATGTGTTATTCATGAGCTTGCCAGTGGGGGAAAAACAGGACAGGAATTTTAGTAACTTATTCTTATATAGCGAGAGATAATGCACTCATACCCGAGGTTTGCGTGCCGATCCAGTGTGTGTGTTTTTGGAAAGTTCAAGCTGCGACTTTCTTCGCTCCGACAATAGGGGGTGGGGGTGCAGAGACTGCTAGAGAGAGAGAGAGATAGAGCGAGCCAGTCAGCCATTATCGTCATCACATAAGCAGTAGTCTCAGTTCTCAGATGACAAAAAGAAATCAGTGGAGTTCCCTTCCTCATAACGTCGTTCGTTGTCGAAGTCGTCATCATCATCATCCTCGTCGCTCGTCGAGATGTTTTCTTGCAACGACTCGACGGCAGGATGACATTGTCTTCGTCATTGTCTCTTGAAGCATTGATTGCCCCTGCGAATCTGCGAGATCTTTTCAGATCTGCCCAGGTTAACTAACAATCAACGACTTTTGCGCGTACTCTCATCGATCGTTGATATAGGAACAAAATGTATATTGTGAACGCTGAGCTGGCGCGGCTGCATCCCCAAACTGATGGACTAGGACGTAATAAAATAAATTTGTTGTTGTTGTGTTTTTTTATTTTTTTTTGCATGTTGGGTTTTGTTTGCTGTGCTGCTCATATATACCTCAATCGATCAATTTGATTAAAGGGAAAAATAAATAACTGCGCGAAGGAATTCTAAAGTTTATTGACCAAGGGAGAGGTAGCCAAAGGTTTGTGCTATGGATATCAGTGAGCGGATCTGTTATTTTGAGACCTTAGAGATAAGCGTGGGTAATTACAATAATTTCTTGGTCTTCAAATTTCTGGCCTATTTTTCTTCTAATTTTGAAGTTTTGCGCAAACAATTTGCTCTATTTGTTTATTGGCTCGTGTGTTCAAGTCTGTTTGACGCGTCAAAAACGCTAATAAGTATTGATTTTCTTATTTTTCTTTGCTTTGATGGTTATGCAGAGAATAGATTAGATGTTTTCCTCCCCTCTCAGTGCGAGGAGTCCCTGTTTTAGATTTTTGCTTGTGAAAATATTGCAATTGTTTAATGATTGGTTTAGACATAAGCTACAGGAAAGAAAGGAAGATTGTATAAAAGGTATAGAAGTTGCTACAGTGGGTATTTTTTGTTTAACGTGTGCACTTACTCGATGTTGTTGTCAAAAGAAGATACATTACTTTCCACTTTCCACTTTCCACTGCAAACATCTGACAAACAGCTTGTAAGAGGTATCCTGAGCAGTTAAGTTCTTAAGTTAGCCGTTTGGACGCGTCATAAAATAGTAGATCGGTTCCATTTCGCCCCAAAAATAATCGTGGCTCTCACAATTGAATAAAAGCTAGGCCTAGGGTCATTTATAAAATTGTTCCGGAACATAACTCGGTTATAAGAAATAATTAAACTTTAACTTTTCTTAGATAGGAACAAACTACTCGAAAATTAATATTAAAAAAAAACATGCTGTGTCCGACATGACGGGCGTCACGTAAATATCTAAACAACCCAATGTGGTTCCATGTTTAGTTTTGCCTGCATTTAAATTTGACAGCAGTCAATAGCCAACAATAGGTCTGTTCCTTTACTTTTGTAGTAAGAATGGAAAAGACTGTCAAGGTGGCAGTGGTGGGGATAAATTCTCTCACAGAGAGAGAGACACTTACAAAAAATTTAGGTAACGCTTTTGTAGTAAACTACGAATAATGATAGATATATAATTTAAAAATTCAAAAAAATTTTACGAAAAATCGTTAAAATATCGTATAAACTCCAAGAATTTGCTAATTTACTAACAATTTTAGTTGATTCATCTGCCTAGCCTAGATGAAAGTGATTCGGAATTAATCAAACTCCTTCTCCAAAGAAGAGAAAGAGCTACATAACATTCAAATTTACGTGGAGGAGATTTCTTACTCCTTACATCGAGAAAGAATTTCGTTGCCAATTTTGAAAAGAATCTAAGGAGAACATTCAATTTTGTTTTTCCCGTCTGTTGATACCATTTTAATACGCAAAAAATTAAAACAAATGCACTCATATGTCAAATAGGACAAGAAATTTCAAATCAGCTGTTAACTGTAAGGTGTCTGACAGCTTTTTCAATTCTTACACCAATAAATTTGTTGAGTAAAAGTTCGTAAGATTGGCCGCATTCAAGAATCTAGTCGACTAGATTGGTCTGGATGAGATGCAACCTGAACGCAAAAACTAGAATGGTCGGGAACGTCACGTTTTCTACGTCAGCCACATATGAGAACTGTCAACATTGTACTCAGTCACGAATTTCTTGACTAGATTCGTCGGCTACCCCTCCATAAACGTCAACTGAAACAGCTGCTCTCATAACCGATTTCGACCAATCAAAACCGAGATTCACTTAGTGAGAGAGCTGTCAGACTTACTGAACTAGATACTTGAACGTCCCCATTCTTAGTGGAGGGGTAATATCTTGCTCTCTCGATGGAGCTCTCTTTTACGAAAATTTCGAAGCAACGGCATTAAATAAAAATTCGTAAGATTTAAAAGTAAAGGAACAGACCTAATAGTCCGGATGTTGGGATTCTTAATTGACGTACATTCAGCTGATTTGGCAGCAAATGCGAACGCAACTCCTTGGCGTTGTTAGATTATGAAACGTTTCCCTTCTTCATTCTTTTAAATCGTGATACATTTTTTTTTAAACTAGTTACCAATAGATATTCCAATTAGGAAAAGATTTTCTTGACTAGATTGGGAGGCTATCCTTCCGTTAACGTCATTAGGAAAATTGACATCATTATGACATTTATCTTGATAAAAATAAAGAAAAAAATGCTGCGTCAGACTTATGTACTAAAAAATCCGAAAGCCCGACATTGTGGGGCTTAAGCCAGTGTCAAAAAGTGGATACAAATTTATTCTTCATCCAATTATGATCAAAAATAATAAATAAATAGTTGGCGCAACAGGTCCGTAGGAACCCCAGGCCCATCTTCTCACGACCGTTGTGGGGGTTTTTAAATTTTGCGACGACTGGAAGGGATTTACAGTTTTATGCCGAGTCCAAACGGCTAATTTCGATTTTCCATGACAATTGTACTCTCGGGTGTTTGTCAAACGTTCAGTAGAGGCGGCGCAGTAAAAAAAACCTCAAGATGGAATTTTTATTTCGTGGGATTGATCCAGAATCGCTTAGTAGTCCAACACACTAACCACTAAACTCCTGCGCCTCCAATTATGTGTACAACACACAATTCTGCGAAATTAACTTAAGCTGGATTACTCTAACGTAATTTATTTATAGTTCTCCTTTAAATACTCGTATTAGCTTGCGAACAGTAAAATAATTTTGTTTCATGTGTTATCACAAGCAGTGCTGCCACAAGGGAAAAAATTTGCGTAGCAAATTTGCGTAGCAAAACTTAATTTGTGTAGCAAAACTCAAAAGTCCAAAATATAAATTTTTTTTCGAAAATAAACAAAAAACACTTAATTCTTTATTCAAAGTAAATATTTTTTTAAGGACTAGTACAAGTATAGTTGGTAAACTATATATTTTACAAAACTATAATCAAACAAAAAAAAAAAAAACATTAAAAACTTCACTTAAAAGGCGCTTTGCATGTAAGCATTGCCTTAATTACAAGATTTTTGTTCCCATTTCGTGCTTAAAAAAAAAGTAGCAAAATAGGCGTTTTTAGGGAGAGTGCGTAGCAAACGGGCAATTGCGTAGCAGTTTTGCTACTATCGTAGCAAAGTGGCAGCGCTGATCACAAGGGGCCTTTGAATGGACAACCACTTCGCCCTAACCTCACCTGGAAATTTACTTTAAACAGTTCAACCAACGATAGCAAGAAGTAGGTGTGCAATCCGAAAGCCAATTTCAACATCATTTTTAAACGGCAACAATAAGCGCTAATGGCATGATAGGTATGCCAACGAAATCGCAACAGTCCGTAGGTACCTACTATGCAAACATTCCTCCTCCCTTAAAATTAAGACATCAAAAAAACCATTTCATATATTATTCAATTACCACAACCTCATGGGCCCGTAATGTTTTTAACAACTTCGCAAATAGCATGCCCCGCTGCCGCTGCCGCACGCCGTCGCCATTCCTTCTAATAAAATTTATTACATCAAATTATTCAAGGAAGCGTATACAAAAACCTCATATCGCACATAATATTTTCAGACAGGAATCCGATCAACTGGCCACAAACCCCAACAGGCTACGCTGGGAACCTGTAAAACCGCCTTTGGGCTGCTAAATCGCAAAACATGCGCTGATGGCAGCGCCTCCTTCAATTCGGACCAAGTCGTCGCTTGTCTCGACCAGCCATCAGTGTAGCCAAACGTCAGGAGCAATCACAGATTCCATTGCAATCCCAGGGCAGCTCAAACGAAATCGCGAATTAAATTAACCGAATGCAGAGAACAGCGCGCGCGCGCAAAAAGACAAATTCTAAAGTTGTACGCGTACGCGTACGCAGTTTGTTTTTCTTTTCTTATTTTTTATGCACTGGCCCCATCATTTATGGGCAACTTTTACTCCAGCCAGTGCGTAGACTGGGATGCATTACCCAACAGACAGGGCCAAGGATAAGGCTCCGTAATTTCTGATTACCAACTACTTAAGATCGCTCTTCGGCATGATCGATGCAGGGATCGGCAACTGTCGTCTCGGGGAACAATACCAGTGATTTTGTGTAGGGCCATCTATTGGAGGGACGACAAGAGCGCACTCGGCACACCACCTACTACAGTACGTTTGTGGGCCCGTGATGATGATGATGATCTGCATTATTTATATGACTCGTGCTGGGATGTTTTCCCAGCGTTTTCCTCCGCGTTACGATATAGTGTGGGCAATTTCGGTCTGCGGCGCGCATCGGCAGCGTTTGGGATTACCCTTTGTGAGGAATTCAAGTTTTATACTCTTTGCGAACTGACGACGAGTACCAGCAGTGGTTGTTGCACTCGGGCGATACATACAGCTCATTATTAATTCGCATCATGGCCAGGACACGGCTATAAACAATAATACTGTCTGCCCTAATGGATTCCCTGCTGAAAATGCTTTAATTAGGTTTTGAGAAAAACGAAAAACTCCTGGAATTCCACTCTCTGCCGAGAGAATGCGATGCAATGTGAAAAATTAAGGATATTTCTTCTTCTGCTGCGCTGCGACTGCGATCTAGACTGTGCCGCGCGCGATGGAAGTATTTTTTTTTTCATTTTTTTATTTCTTTATTCTAGAGGAGCCACTGGTTCTGCTGACGTTTAAATATTGTGACACACGTGAAACGTACTCGAAATGGGATCATTCGGTAATTGCTGTCGATATCTTGTTAAAAGGATGAGGCATTGCCCCGTATATATATATGTATACGTGTACGGTGTAGCTATGTTGGTTGCTACCATTGTCTCATTCCATTCGCCATTTTCGGTTAATAGTGGTGGCTACCTGTATATAGGATTGGGCTGTAACCTCGATTCTCGATCGTGATTTATGCGATTTCGCGCAATCGATCTTTGAGGTATTCGGGCTTGATTTAAATAGTTGTGTCGGGCACTGTAACTCATTTAAAAAACCGACTCAAAAATCGAATGGGGTGCCATATGGGGTTTGTAAAATCGCAAGCAGCTGGACATCGGGATGAGGGCTTTGAAGTTTTGAAGTTTTTTATTAGGTTAGGTTAGGTTTACGGGTTGGTAGAGCAGAGTAAACCCTACTATACCACACTCAGGTCCTCGTGGACCCATTGTGATGCCCTTAGGAGGTTAACCTTGCTGTTGTATACGGTTACTCACGTCTCTACTTCTACTCCTTGTAATTTGTCTCAATCGAGGATAATCAATGGAGGATGAGCTCGATCGTATCGACTGAACTCGATTGTATCAAGTTACGTGCTGACACCCCTGTAAAGATAAGAAAGTGTGACATTTGAAAGTTCTCGTAAGTCATGGAAGTAATGGCTTCCAAGTGTTCTGTTTCTCAAGTGACAGAGGCTCTGGAAATGACAGAGGAAGTGAGGTGTGTCCTCATGGACCTCTTCGTCTCCGCAGCCCCTGCATATATCGTCATCTTTGAGATTTTGTTTCATCATGTGGTTTCTTAGGAAGTTATGACCAGTTAGAGCCCCTACCAGCTTAGACAGCGATGACCTGTCAAACTGTAAAAGTTTGATGGTTCGGCCGCTGTCATATATGTTGGCCAAAGCTGCCGAGATATTTCGCAGGTAGTTAGTTCCTCCCACCTGCTATTAGTTTTCATACGAATTTTGTTTTCCACTCGTTCTCTGAGATTACAGAGTAGATGCTTGATCGACTGTAGTGCTCTATCATGAACATGATCCATTACAGACCCCTTTCTCGCCACTTCGTCGGCTATCTTATTGCCAGTTTTGTCACTGTGTTTTTTATTAACAACAATTTTAGTTTATATTTATAATTGACAAGTTAAAATCGATTAAATTGACATAAGCATTATATGATATCATTAAACCGTTAACCGAAGATGAACGACCGTAAGTTTGTACGAGAGTGGTCTACTCTAAAAAACCTAGTGCACCGCAGGTTAAACGATGAAACATTTATGTTGAGGGGCTTAGAATATCTGTTGAATCAATCTCTCCTATTAGGGTCCTATGAACACAGACAACTAATGCCACAGTTCTCCTAACTTCCAATGATTCTATAAGCTTATCAATTTAAGCCTTGATATAAGGGGTATTCCAATAAGTGTTATTTTGGTATTCAAAGAAAAATGCCATTTTTTGAGATAAATGATCGGATGTTTATTTCATAATAAAGAGGAAGATATGCCGTTAATAATGAAAAACAACATCAGCCAAATGGCCACCACGAGCACGCATACAGGACCATATCCTTTTCATGAAATTTTCCATAACCAAATCGCAAAGTGGCTGCCCTATGTCCTCCATAGCTTAAGTCAATCCGTGGGAGATCTCTAAGAGCGAACCTTAGGAATCTTTTTTGAATTGATTCAATTCTATTAATATGAATTCTATAGTAGGGATACCAAACAATAGAGGCATATTCTAATACACATCTAACAAAAGCTACATACAAAGTTTTAATAACATAAATGTTAGAGAACTCACAAGCATAGCCTTAACATTCCCCATGTTTTTGTTTGCCTTGTTTGTAGTAGACTCAACATGATAATTAAACGATAGCTTAGGCGCAGTATCTTAGTGTGTTGGACTACTAATCGAGGCTTCTCAATTAGCCGTTCGAACTCGGCATAAAATTGTAGATCCCTTCCATTCGTCCAATAAATGAAAAACTCACACAAAACGAATGGTTGTGAGAAGCTAGGCCTGCGGACCTGTTGCGCCAACTATTTACTTTTTATTTTTTTTAGTGTCTAAAACCACACCCAAATCTTTGACTGCGGAAACACGGGGAATGACTACGCCATCAAAAGTATAAGTATATATAACAGGTGACTTACAGCGGGAAAATGTTTTGACAGAACGTTTAGAAACATTTAATAGAAGGTAGCTTTTGGAGTACCAAAGATGAAGTTTCTGAAGATATGAATTTAGAAGGTGAAAATAATGATAATCATTTCCCGGCAAATATATCTTAAAGTCATCCGCAAATATTAACAAATTACATTCAGGAATAAATTTGAAAACAAACAGAATAAAAAGTAGAGGTCCAATGCGACTTCGTTGGGGAAAACCAGAGGTAACCAATATATGTTTTGAAATCTATCACTAAGAAAGGAAGAAATAAATTTTAAAAACAAAATAGAAAATCACAATTTTAAAAAGTTTAAACAGTACATTTTTTGGTCAACTCGATCAAAAGCTTTGCTGAAATCCGTATAGATCGCATTAAAATGGTTACCCTTACTGATTTCAGAGATCACAAAGTTAGTAAATAACATAAGATTGGTTACAGTTGACCTCTTTTTTACAAAGCCATGCTGATTCCTGCAAATGAGGGATTCACAATAGAAATGTAATCTTTCAGTAACAAGAGAGAATCAAACAATTTTGGAAGAGAAGATTGCTGGCATATACCTCTACAGAAAAAGAAGAACTACAAAAGAAGTTCTCCAAACAGATGGGAATTTGCCAGTTTTTAAAGACTTTTTGCTTTGCGGTACTACTCTAATATTTCTTAAGTCTTGCGGTAGATCGTTGAGCAAGTTCGGCACAGTGTACATCACATTCGTCTTCTTCCATATTCGTTGACGATAGGTGGAAGTTGAAACATACCCTCCACTCGGTGCTAGTACAACGAAACGTCTTCAACGCAATCAGAGGGCTTGCATACATTGAAGTGCGGATATGCATAGATTGTTTATTACTAGACCATTATCTTGACACCATTTGCTTCGAATTTGAATTGCATTGTTCTCGATGCCGCTTCGAGTGATTGATGAATTACAACAATAGCAGTATCGTCTGCATATCCCAATGAGTTGCCATTTTTTCGATACTCTTGCATCTCATTGGTATATAAAATAAAAAGAAGGGAACACAATCTCGGTCCCTGACGAACTCCGTATTGAATGGCTTTCCTTAATTTTTACTCTGAAGTTGCAGATAGTCCCTCAGCCAGTTGGCCAACCTTCCTCTAATGCCAAGGCCAACCCTTTCTACGGAGTCAATAAGCCTATTGTGGTCAAGGGTTTCAAAAGCTTTGCTAAAGTCCACAAAGACCACAAGGACATGTTGACGTTTACTCAAGCTGTTGTTTATTAAATCAGCAAATTTTCCTAAGACTTGATTAGAACTTTTCCCTTTCTGGAATCCACACTGATTCTCGCTAATCAAATCATGTTTTTTAACGAAGCTCCGTAAACGCTCTGGTACAACCTGTTCCATAATCTTTTTAATAGAAGGCAGAATTGTGATAGGACGAGATACTGCTTGTATTTTTTTATATTATTGGTCGAACAATGGCTTCTTTCAGTTGTTTTTAACACCGTTGCTGAGAAAAAGCATTACTGATTAGTTTTATTATTAAGGGTGCGCAAAAATATTAGCATTTAACTTAAGGTTTTTCGTTCTAATACCATTACCATCTGCTCCGGTGATTTTTTGGTATTTGAATGTAACAATAGATTTTCTCCTTCAATGGAGTCTACTCTACATCTCCAATATATATAGAATCTCGATTTATAGTGTTTCGGTGATTGGAAGTTGTTGTGGTCCTGTATAATGGTAGAGTCTGACAAAATTTCTCTCAATTTACGTGGTTCGCGAATACATCCCAAAAAACGGATAATGGCATCAAAAGACTGTTTTTGAAAGACATACGTGGCCCACTTTGATGCTTTTGAGATCGCACTACAGATCAGAGGTCACATGTCACAAACAATTTTTTTAACTTGCGCCTAAGAACAGACTACCTCCTTTTTTTGATTTTCCCTTTTTCCCATGGTTTGGCCCAGTGATGCCAACCAAGATCGAAGTTTCAATGCATAAACCCGAAAAAAAAAATCCTTTGTCAAAATTATCCCTTTTGGTGTAAAATATAAAACAATATACAATGGTAGTACAACAAACATATCGTACAAAGTGATTACAATTTTTTAACAAAAAGTTGGTCGATCGATAGGTAATTCAACCTCTTGTGCTCTTTCCGCGGTACTTTGATCTGGAATTTGACCAAAGTACCAGATTTACAAAATACAAAGTTTAATAGTAAACGTCTCACAAAAATGTAAGCCCTATTATTGCTCAATCATCTGAATTATGCTTAAGAGACATAATTATGCCGTAGTTGGCACCACTGGCTTTGGCCAATTAAATGTAAACTGCGACCGGCCATTAAATAAATTGAAAGTAAACGCAATGGGCCTTACCAATAAACATTTTTAGTTTCGACTATAAATTTTAGTTGTTCACGGTAGCTAAATTTTTTATACAAATTTCGCAATTGTGAGCTTCCGCAAATTTAAAGTCGAAGGTTATTAGTACCGCGCAAATGCTATGAATAGGTCCCTAGCTGTAGTTTCTTACAACCTTTCGTTGGCGTTTATTTTTGGGCCGATTGAAAGGGACAAAGGGAGAAGTTCCGAAGAGGACTGTTATCAGTTATATTCTCTCATTTTTTACAAGCTTTCACGAGAGCTGACGCCGTGAAAAACAGCCTTAGGTGTAACTTGTATTTTTCCGTTGGTAGGAGCCATTCATTCCTCTTTTCACCTTTAAGTTGAAAACCAAATTGAAAAACACGCTACCTTCAACACAATTTCTTCTTGCAACTCATAAAATATTGCCACCGAATAGCATTTTTGACTAAACACAATAACCGATACAACTCCATCTATTAATAGTCGAAGAAGCTACATTTCTCGCCTAAGGAACATTCAAAATGTGGAGCAGAAACCTACCGCGTATATATAGAGCTATAGGTGATGCGGGAAATCTATACCCATACACGAAAAAAAAGATATGATGAAGGAAAAAAATATAAAAAAGCAATACCGCTGCATATCCACTTTCCGTCCGAAAATAATAGCGATTCCAAAAATAGACAAAATACATTTTCTCTCGTTCTAAGACGGCAGCGCAGCATTTTCGAAATACCAAAACCAAAATGCGAACAAAAGTTAGACCAAGTGTTGCTTGCTCCATGCTGCCATATCCATATGGGATGAGTGCGCCGCGCCTCGCAAGGAGCTGAAGGGTGAGGGTCCAATTTTATAGTTATTATAAGCGAATGCTATGTCCGGGCCATCAGGCGCAGTGAGGCTAATATTTTTTTCTTTTTTTTTTGGCAAGGAGCGAAACACACAAATGGATAAATGATCGATGACGTAAGGCCATAGTCACTTTGTAATATGCGATAGCTATACGGAAGGCATCTTGTTTTCAATTTTGTGATCTCTACGTCGAGGCTAATTTTATAAATGGAATTTTTTTTGATTTGCATAACAGAATATTGTCTCGGGGCGTCTTTAAAAGTGATACGTCGTCCAGGTGTATGTTTATTTTATGAGGTTTGTTTTATAGGAAATTCAGGGAGACGAAAAGTTGTCAATTTGTTTGAAACTATTAAAGATTATTCGGTTCATTAATAGGCTTGTTACAGGACTTGAGCTATCTGTGAAGTGGGTTGCTTCTTTTGCGGGAATATTTACCCGTGAATAGATTTTGGAATTGCATGCGACAGTACACCGTCTGTCTGGCTACCACTTATCACTGCAAGTTGATGAAGAGCTCTGTCTCTAAGTTCTTCAGCAAAATATGCAGGTGTACCATTTTTTGGTGGACACTATATAGACCCCAGTTAGCGAGAGTTGGTGTTTTATTATTTTATTATTTTTTCTTTTATTTTATTGTTTATTGTGTATTTTATTTTCTATGCAGTCTTCTACTTCTTGTAAATCATTCTATAGGTATCAACCTTTTTTCAGCGTCAGAGTTTAGTGTTACTAATTTGCACTACAAGAGTTTTCTAATTTACCTCTGATAAGGATTATTATCGTCAGCATTATTATCAACCGGCATTACATTGAACCATAGTTTCGAGGAGAAGACCCCGACCTGTAGGTCCAATCTATTGCAGCTATGACTCAATGCTGAGAGCTATTTAGCGAGTTCCTTATTTTCCACTTCCATGGTTAACTAAATCTATACTCTTCTCGATATCTCTCGATTTGGTTGTTTTATTGAAAACCTATCTTAGCAAAGTAGTTTGAACTGTTCGTCGTCAAAAAGTGATATAAATTGATATTTTTTAGTATTTTTCTACTTCCCGCCAGTGTGACCGTTGCATAATTCTGAAAAGTTGCAAGAAAAAGGGACAATGAGAAAAAAAGGTTAATTTCTAAAGCATTATATATATTTCTCAAGTATTCGTTCGCTAAACACTATAATAGTGTTGTGATAACCAACTGTTTAACATTGAAAAGGTTTTTATTGGCATTTGAAAATTTTTAAAGCGCCTTCTGCAAAAAGGGATAAAATAGCAAAAAATTATGGCAAGCTCTCGAAAAAAGTGTCAAATTGCAACTTTAGTCTTAAAGTGAATGGCGCTGAAAGTGATGTCTAGAAAGCAGCCAACCGTCGAGTGGTGGCTGTTGAAGTAAGTCTTTAATCTCTAAACATTATCGGTGGTTTTGCGAGGCATATTGGGTAGAATTTTATATTCAAGGAGATATCCATTCCTGGGTAATGGTTCCTTCTGTAAGAGTCCAATATTATGACTGTGCCATTTGAATTGTTCTTTTTATAATTAAATACGAGTGTTGAGACTCTCGACGATTTGACATTCTTGAACCGATTATAGTCGTCAGAACAAATGTTCTCCGGCAGTTTTAAAAGTATGGACAATTGGACACCTTCATTTGTAGAAGTGCCCCAAACTTTTGATCTTTGCACTTGGCACTTATTTTCAAGAAATGTGTTTTGTCGTAAAAGTAAAAGTTGGCGCAGCAGGCCCATATACGACGCTAGGCCGTTCTCTTACAACAATTTAGGACGATTATTTGTATTTTTTTATACCCTCCAGAGGAAGGTATATTCACTTTGCCAATACATTTGTAACGCAAAGAAGGAGTCACCGGAGACCTCATAAAGTATATATATTCTGAATCAGGATCACATTCTGAATCGATTTAGCCATGTCCGTCTGTCTGTCTGTCTGTCTGTCTGTCTGTCTTTTGAAAGCACGATAGCGCCCAAAGTAATTGACGTAAGTGAGCGAAATTTGGTGAAAGGACTTCTTTTTATCGGCGTCAGGTTGGTATTGAAAATGGGCTATGTCGGTCAAGTAGTTTTGGTACCTCCCATACAAAACCAATATTAGACCCATGTGTCCCTCTTTCCGTTGAAAACACGATAGCGTCCAAAGGAATCAACCTAGGTGAATGAAGTTTTGTGAAAGGACTTCTTCTATCGTCGGTAGGTTGGTATTAAAAATGGGCTATGTCGGTCAAGTAGTTCTGGTATTTTGCATGACTTGTATGCAGTGGAGGGTATCAAAACATCGGCCAGGCCGATGATAACACTTTTACTTGTTATTTGTTCCCTTTTTCTATCATCCTGCACTTTGAAGTTTAAAATAGGAGTAGCTTTGCCGACTTTTTGTCTATACCTACTGTTTATGCGCGAATGCATTTTGGTGCATGAGTGCTACGCGAACATTTGGGGACGTTCATAACTCTAGTTTACTAAATCTGAAAGCAGGCAGCCTTCGTATGTCTGCATTTTTAGTGGCCATAATATTGATCACGTATATAGTTTTTTGAGTTATGAGGATTATCCCTCAAATCTATTCAAGAAATTCTAAACTAAGTAATATATAAATTACTGACCAATCTAGGTTTTGCGTCCAGGTAAAATATGTTCCATATAAATCTAGTTGATTTATGACGGTTAAAGTTCTATATGATGAATTTTATTTAAAAAGGAATAGGCTTAAACACCAAAAAGATCAAATCTAGGAGTGTTCTTTCTATGTTTTCAATATGCTTCATTGAATAAAAAAGAGCACTTCCAGGTCAATTCTTAGCACGACAGAAGAGTCCGGTATATTTAAAAGAATTTCCCTGAACTTACCAACTCAAACTAGCAAAATGTCAGATCGAAAAGTTTGTTGTTATTCGAAACAAAATTTGCGCTGTGTTATTAAAAAATATGAAATTGAGCGTGCGAATGTAAACTTTTTTTGAAATAAATTGATTTTGCTTATTAAAACCATAATATTCATTTAAGAAAACAACAAAAAAGTAGCAACAGAAAACCAAATCTCGCATTATGTGTCTAATACAAAAGTGCTTCGACGAACTTCATTCAAAAGAGCAATTCCGAATATTAGGGCAATTTTTCTCGGATCTCCAATACAAAATGCAACAAGTAACAAAACTCTCTTTAGGGGTAGTTTAGAGCTTGAATAACTAACGACAGTAAAATAGCAGCAGGGAATGGAATTCTATTGGAATTTAAAGCAGCGCTTACTTTCATAAGACTTGTTTGTGACATCAAATAACTAGTTGGTGGTGTAAAAGTTTCTATATTAATATGAAAAAATATACTATACTTACTAAGTCTTCACCTGCCGAATAGTTGAACCCTTCAACGGTTGACTATATCTATTATATTAAAAGCGCTACAGCTGTCAAGAAATCACTGAGCCACTGCACGCACAACCATCATCAGTGATGCTAGCATTTTCACTTCCAAAATAAGCTGACGAATACATAAAAAAATTTAAAACCCTTTTTTAAAATTGTTTTTTTTTTCTTTATAAAAAAGGAAGCTCGAAAGACATTTTTTCGCAGTTTTTTTTGTTTAAGGTAAACCATAAGCACTTCAACTTAAAATTGGTTCAAGATTTCAGCTTTCAAATGTGATTACATTTTATGCACTCTTAATAAATTATAAAGATTAATTTTCTAAATTGGTTCACATGTGGAAAAAATCAACCAAAAAAATTTTAGACAACCCAAAAACAGTCAAAAAGCGTTTGCTTTTTCTTTTTTACTTTTTGAAAAATTAATTCCTTTTTAGAAATTTGTGCTAATAAATTTTTTTATTTGTTTATAGTTGTTTTTAGCAATTGAGAAAATTGTAGGTGGGTTTTAAAGATGTGAAGTATTATTTGCGTTAGAAAGAAGGGACATTTTTGCTTTAATAGTGGGAATTTTCACATCGAAAGTCTGATAGCACTGCCAGACTACTTCTTGCAGAGTGAAGTATGGAAAAGATATAACAATGGGTACCTATGTTAAAGAATCTAGTTATCTTAAGTCGACTAGATTCGTCTGGATAAAATGTAACCTCAACACAAAAACTAGTTTGGTAGGGATGGTCACTTTTTCTACGTCCGCCACCTATGCGAACTGTCAACTTAGTACTCAGTCACGAGTTTCTTGACTAGATTCGTCGGCTTTTAAATGTTTTTTTTTTGTACTAAAGCACACTTTGTCATCGTTAAATGGTTCAAAATCGGCTATGAATTGAGCAGTGCAAATTTGAAACTCGGTGTTTTGTAATTTTGTTATGTATTTTTATGTTTTTAAGTTTCAGTCTCCACGGTGATGTGGTTAAAGTTATTAAAAACTCTGCTGGAAATTCGTGAACCTAGGACCCACAAAGCTTTTCCAATTTTTCAAGGACCTCGACGTACTTTCGCTTGAAATATGAAAATATAACTCTTTCTTAGGTGAACAATTTAAAACGGGTTCTACTTACCATAATTGTTAAAACATATCAAAGTTAGGTTCCAGATCCTTAGACAAAATATCCATTGTGCATTGAAATAGTTATTGTCCGACCCACTAAGCCTGGGTCCTAAGCTATTTTTTTTAGGTGGAATCACGATTGCACCGTTTTGTCCCCAATTTAGTTTCTAGTATATCATATTTCAATCAAAAAACGTTGAGGGTGAGGTATAGCCCACGACCATCAATTCCCCCCACTTTCGAATCTGTTCCTTAAATTAACATATATAATTGCGAGGGACTCTCTGCTGACAATTAGATATACCTGAAGTACCGATCAAATATGCAGCATAAAAAACAAAAACAAAAGAAAATTCGGTGACAACGCAAAGCGGTCATTTTTATATATACACCCCAAGATACATCCAAATATCGAAATAGATTAGATCGTCTCTTCTCAAAGAAAAAAAAAACGAACCAACGTATCATCATTAAAACACACTGTTGTCGTATATCTTTTCGTCTGATGCTTTTGCTAGTTCGTACCTACACATGTGCTTACGGCGCGGCGGCGGCCGCCCACCTTCCTAATCATTTTCTCTTACTAGAGATGGCCTCAAAAAGCAGCCAAAAAGCTCTAACCAAAATTAGAATTTATTCTATAATTAGTAGATTTAATTTTTAGAGAATCCATACAAACCGCCTTGTTACGCATTTCTTCTTCTCGGAACATAGTCGTCTATGCATTCGAAAGAATTATCCATCTTTCCAGGGATAGTGTTAAACTATGACCCAGTCGGTGTTCTATTCCAACTTGAAGCATGATTCGATTTTGAATTCATATTGCAAATGAGTATTTACGATAACGATTACAACCGCCGCGTAAGTGCGGCGTCTACGTATATGTTATACTCATGAGAACGCGAGACATTCTGGCATTTATTAATATACTCGTACGTCTCTATAGGAATCCAGACGTTTATTTTCTGTTCTTGTCACAGCGGTAATGTAGACGCACTGGGGCTAGTCGATATGGAGCTGGTAAATATGATATCCAAGCAAATCTCTTAACACGTTAATTTTATTTCCCATGCTTGCGCTGATGAGTGTTAAGATGTGGGTCTGTGTAGTCGTGTGGTAGAAACAAAGTTTAATCTGTTGCAGATCTGCGAAGCATTGTCGGTGAGGCTTAATATCGTGTACGCACTTTTCGTAAGTATATGCGATCAACATCCAAAATGACAGACGAAAATGTGCTGTGTATAGAGACGTTTTGGTTTAGGTAGAGCTACATGACAGTGTTTCACAAACTGTATCGTTATGACAGCAGCGATTTTTAAGGAAATAGTTGGACAGCCAAAGTGCCGAATATGTCTTACAGATGAATCAGTTTGACATTTGTAAGCTATTACAAAGACGTATTTCTTAAAGGAACAACTGGTTCCGGGGACATTAAAAAAACAAATCTTACCAACAATAGGCCAGTTTTATTGAATACTATGCAGCTTCGCGGTTGTAGTCAAAAATGGCCAGTATACTTATACATAATTCCAAAAAAATGTACCAACATATTCGATTTTTATGCGTTGTTTTTTTTCATCGAAAAAGCAAAATCTAGATATCGAAAAAATACGTTCGAAAATAAGTTTTACTCATGATTTACATTTTAATGCATCACTGTTCAAGAATTTAGAGCAAAACATTTAGGTACCCAGATTAACATCAAAAGTGGTTGTCAACACCTGGTGATATAAAATTTTAAATTTGAATTCGTTACTATTAAATGCCACCAAAATGCTTTCATTTTACTGAAACTTTGGATATTAACGTTGAAAATTTTATATTGAAAATTATTCTCAGGAAAGCAAAATCAAGTAAAATGTTCAGTACGCCATCGCAAACACGACACTCTACTTAACACTTCCAGACACTTCAGGCTTGAGAGCGGCGGTTCATTTTGACACTTTTCTCGTGATTCATATCAATGCAAAAAAACAGCTTTCAGCGTCATTCACTTTTAGCAGTCGGGAACTAGGATCTAGGAGGGCATTAATAAAACGAAATTACTGTCCCGATTTTAAAATTTTGTCTGTTTCAGAAAATAAGAAATTAGAATCCACACTTTAGATGAATGTGTTACATCCTATACTGTAGACGTAAAGGGTGGCCCATCTAGTGGTTTCTTTTTAAATCATAGATTGTTTGGACACTGACAGCTGTTTCCCGTTCGAAATATTGATAGAAAGTCAGTATCATACCTCCGCGGAACGAAATGAGTCGTTTTACGCTTGAACAACGTTGGGAAATATTTTCAACGTGAGTGCTGTGTAGAAAAACATTAATTTTGTTCATTTTATTGCATTTTTTAAAAGAAACTTGTACTTGCCCCCCCCCCCCTGTATTTCTTTCTTCGGTAGGATTAGAGCGCAGAACAGAGCTATATGAACCGAGCGTGTTCAGAGGGATCTAATTTAATTTTAAAACACATTTGAACATTAGCTGTCTTGACTATGAAAATATACCATGTAAACTGAATTTTTTGTCGGCACAGTGGCTTAGTGGTTAGTGTGTTGGACTACTAAGCGAGGGGTCCCAGGTTCGAATCCCGAGAGAACCCAAATTCCAACTCAAGGTTTTTTTCCACTGCGCCACCTCTCGCGAACGTCTGACAAACATCCGAGAGTATAACTTTCATGAAGAAGCTAAATTAGCCGCTTGGACTCGGCATAAAATTGTAGATCCCTTCCATTCGTCCCAAAAATGAAAAACTCACACAAAACGAATGGTTGTGAGAAGCTAGGCCCATTGTCCCTACCGACCTGTTGCGCCAACTATTTATTTATTTATTTTATTTTTAAACTGAATTTTTGTTTTATTTCTTGAGTCTGTTACGCATTTTTACAATTTACTTCCTTTTTCTGCACAATCATTCGCGTTCTCTGACAGCTTTCATGTTGTTAGCTGTCAGAATATGCTGTATTAAGATTTTTAGTCAGTCTGCTTTAATTTCTTCTGAACTGATAGATTTTACTCTGATCATACTTTAAAGAAAAATAATAAATTCAGAGCTTAAAAAGGAACACGAACTTCTTTTGACAGTTTAGATTCTGCTCTGATCTTACATAAAAGTGAACGCAATGCGTCTGTTTGGTTTGTCTTTTATATACTTTCAGAATATCTATTCAAACTGATACACATGGACCGTCGGACATCCACGAGTCTTCACAGAGGGTTTCTAGCACTATACGAAGTGTTTTCAATGCGGTCGTGGCATTTTCAATGCAACAAACGCACTATATAGACTCTTATCCTAGTACAAACAAAAAAATACTTAATACGATACAATATTTTGGCAATTTGTCCATTGCAATATGAGGGCGGTATTTGGCAACGGGGTGTGGCTGGTGGAAATGGCCATTAGAAAGGCCCTCAACATTTTTTCTTTGCCACAACGCTGGTGTACTATCTGTTCAAAGCGCTTTGCAAAATTGGGCGGTATTTAAATGGCGTGACACTTCTCATAATTGAAATGCTCTATATCATGGACCCTTTTTGTGGGGCCTTTAGTTTCCAAATTAGATAAATAGACGCATATTATTTGTTGAAATATTTTCACAAATATGGGTGTTGACAACAAGGGCTAGCACGTCCTATACCATAAAAGCGTTTAAGTAACCTTCTATGACAGCAAAAGTTACCGAAAACTGTAATATGGAATTGCAAATATAGCACCAGGCATTTGGACTGTTTTCAATACTCAACGGAGTATTGAGAGCGAGATCGCCTTGGCATCTAACCTAGGAAAACCGTCACGCTTATAGAAGGTGAAAAGGTGGGCACTCAGCCCTAAAATTGACCATAAAGTTCGGATTTTGCTGGAGATAAGCGTTCCTTTACTTTTCGCTAAGCTGTTCGGGTAACTTTTGCTTGTAAAATAGGCTTTCGCTCTTTACCTCTGTTTTTAATTGAAGATAGGTCGCGCATTTTGGGGTTTTCCGTGTATTGAACTTAAGAACCCTCGTTTTGTAACCCATCTCTATAATTTCTCTGACCCACTGAGCTTAATTGAGCAACATTCAACAAACAAATCGTTGCATTCAAAATTTATATTTTTTTTGTGGAGAACTAAGTAGAGTCGCCAGAACTGTGCCCATACTGTCCCAATTCAAGTATATCTTCTACAATTTTATTATGTAACTTGGATCTACATCGGCTTTGTAAACTTGAATTAAAAAAATGTCTTTCAAATTGGCGTTGACAGCCACATCGAGAAGATCTATTATTCCTTTCAATGTGCTGCATTCGCAGCCCCCACTGGCAAGCTCGGCATCGACTTTGTATCGAACTCGCACTCTCCCACAGGGAAACACATACTGCCAGTGTTCCTAATGCCAATACATGTGTTCAACATAACTAATCGATACTTTTCTCAACAACAGATCGGGTGGAAACAAACGGTTCTATATTCTATAATTGCTGAGTTGACTCCAAGAAGTGAGTCCGCCAGTCCAGATGCTTTCAGGTAGACCGCAAATATCAATTAGTAATTTCTAACAACTGTGAGAACCCAGCTAGATATTCGCATCGTGCGTATCCATTTTCTTTTTTTGTTCTTATTCGGATAGATACCACCACCTCTACGCAGCATTACCTGGAAAGAGCTTAATTATTTCAAACGAGTACGCTCGCCAGCCATGTGAATTGATATTAAAAATGCACGCGCATCGAAATCATATCCTTGTCATGTTATTCGCTTAAGCCTCGCGTCTCGTGCGGCTGCGGGCAAACGAGAAGGAGAACCTTGAGATCGATTAGAAGACTCAATAGATACAATTTATTTTGAATTTATTAAATTTTTTTCTTAGCTTTGCATGGATGGCAAAGAGACACAGTGCATGTATGGTCAGTGGATACTGGATATATGGAGGGGCGATGTGGGAAGTTGTTACCAATGAAAAATGTCATCGCTGGCAGACGAATAGACGTTTCTGTTTGGACAGTAGAACATGGTGCGAACGAAAGCCCCCGTTTCTATTACGGTGTCTCTTCCTCAACGCTGAAGACATATCGGCGACATTTTTCGTATCTGCGCGATCGCGCTGCCTGGAGCAACATAAATGGAGATTTACCATATGTGGCCATCATCAGGAGATCTTCGCGCAATGCAAGTGTATGTGTATGTGTGTGGTGTATCTAGGAAACGATGTGTGAAAAAGGAAATATTTCTATATTTCGCTGATTATCATCGGAGCACAATAACTGTGTGTGCACGACAAGTCCGATAGATAGATGGATAGATAGATAGGCTTTGGGATGCGAACAAGTCGTTAGGTTGCGCCTGTGGGGATAAATGGCGATCCGGGGGGAAAGTGAAAAACTAATCACCGCAACATCAGGTAGTCCGTGCACGTGGTTACCTGGTTGTCTATTTTTGGTGATAGGTGCGGATTCCAGAGATTCATATCCCATTTGGAAGAGAAGTATTCTCCAAGGGACTTTGATTGTGTGTTCTTTTGCTACGCGCCTCCCTGGCTGCCAACATGTTTTGACCATTATCAGCGGCTGAGTGCTGAGAGGTGATGGTGCCGAGTCTTCTGCTGTCGCTGATCAGCGCACAGCTGGGCAGAGTGCATGCTGTCTTTGAATTGAATTACACGTTCCAATTGGGTAGCGGTTTGATTTATTTTGCAACTGTGACAATGTTAACAATATGTCCAGGATGATTGCGAGTTTCGAAGTTTTTTCAGAGCGCTTGTGTCAAAATTAATTAATTAATGGTTGTTCCTTTCGCTGATGGCGAAATGAAGAGAAATTCAGTTGGGATCTCTGATTTGTGGCATCTGTAAAGCAATAAATTATGAAATCTTATCATTAGCTTGTGAGTTATGAATGAGAGTCGTCTTTGAAGGGGTTTAAAAGCGGAGTATTATTAGTGGCAGCATATACCTACGCTTATGTAGGTAAGTTTAGTTCGATTGTTATATGTGTCATTAGTTGTGCAATCTCACTAAATCGTGTTCTTACTTGCTCTTCACAACTCACAACTTAAGAATTACAATATAAGCATATATATACATGAAAGGAACTGATGTCGATTTGCACGATTGTGGTCTTGATGGATTCGTAATGGTTCACTTTTAAAAAAAACTCGATGAAAGTTTAATGGGAAACCGCACTTTAAAGAAAAAATAAACTAAATAGGAAAACGGGGAGTGTCACTTCAAATACAACAAAAATTATATTAAATTTTTACCATTCAATTATTGAACGAATTTGGGCCGAACTAAGCTTGCCGGGTCAGCTATAGTTACGAGTATAATGAAATACAAGAAACGTATTGGTGTCCTATATCAAGTCGATGGACGAATTATAATGGATGATTTTGGATTCCTTTTAGAAGAAGTTGGGTTAAAATTAAATGTTTAGTCTATGTGGGAGATGTTTTTGAAACGTTTCTTCTATTGAATGTATAAACTTTTACGAATCCGCGGGTACGTGAAGTTGTGTAAAACGGTTGAAAATTCTTTATCTATTTTTTTTTTGGCTAATATAATTTCTATTGGTAAATTTGTTTCATTTTATTAAGCAAAAAAAAAAAATGAAAATTTCGCGTAATGTTGAAATGTTTTTTTTTTGGACCCTATCAAAGTCGGATGAAGAGCTCCTTGGTCGTTTCGAACGCAAAATTCTTCATGTGATTTTTTGGTCCCGTTTGCGTTGACGGGCTCTGGAGGAGGAGATTTAACAGCGAACTCTACGAGCTGTACAGCGACATCGACCTAGTCAGAAAAGTACGTATCAGTCGTCTAAGATGGCTGGGACATGTAGAGCGAATGGACACCAACGCTCCGGCCCGAAGAGTCTTCGATTCCAACCCGGAGGAACAACGCAGTAGAGGAAGACCTCGCCTTAGGTGGGGCGCGCAAGTGGAAGGGGACCTCAACCAACTTGGAGTGCGCAACTGGAGGCAGTTAGCCAAAGATCGCGCTAACTGGAGAGGCGTATTGGTTGAGGCCCAGGTCCACCCCGGACTGTAGCGCCATCTAAGCAAGCATTGTATATTTTTTTTTAAACTCTTAAGGCACCAAGAGACAAAGAACTGAAACAGAGGCTGAATTCCAAAACGTCAAAAAATGCGCATTGTGAATGCACACTGCTTTTCTGATGCCAGGTTATGAATGCTTTTGCGCTGCTTTGCATTAGTTATGCATTTGTTACTGCAAACCTAAGTAATATTGGCAAATTATTACAAAATATATTATTTTACTTATGACTCAGGCCATCAATCCATTTTATTTGGCTGTTCAAACTGAAATGTCAGTTACCGATGCTCTGTTTGCTTTTGTTAGCGCAGTTGATGCGTTCACAATGTGTTTTAGAAAAGTGTGCATTGCATCATAGTTGTCCGTTTGCGTTTTGGAGCGCTTAATTAAGCAGTAATGCAAAAGTACTGCGTTTTGGAATTCAGCCAGAATCCCATACATTACCATGCATACCTATTCACATGAGACCGAATTGCGAATAGGGGAACTGCAAACCAAAATTAACTCTATTTATGAATTGAAAATTGCTATATAATTGTTCTACCACAAAAGCTTTTATTTCTAATTAATTCAACATCTTATCTGAAAAAAACCAGTCTCAATTCATTTAAACAGCGAAATTTACAATACTGTATAGTTCGCGACAACGCCAGTGTTAAATAAGAAGAAGAAAAAGCCAAGTGACAGTTAAAAAACTTGTAGAAAAACAGAACAGATTTTATAATAATAAAAGTATAATTATGTTGAAAAAATACCATTTTAGAATTAAAAAATTGTGTTTATCAAACGTATTTGGTAAAAGCTGAGAAGTTAAAGTAATGGGATTTGAGCGCTTTTAACAGTAGGCTTTGTTTTTTTGACCTTCGATCTCAGCAAAGCAAAGTAAAGTAGGATTTTCAGCATGCAATTACTGTCTTCACGAAGACTGACAGTAGTTGTTGTAATTGCGTGCTGAAAATCCTGCTTTACTTTGCTGAGATCGTAGCTCAAAAAAACACGCCTAATATTTGCACAAAAAACCATTAGAAACCAAACAAAGTATTCCTTGTTCGCAGTGCACAATTAGTTCTCATATGAATAGTCCTTAAGTTCCACTTTGTTTGACTTTTTAATTTTTTTACGAATTGAATCATTCTTGACGTCAGAGACAATACTGAGACCACCAACTTCGGCCGATTTCACGTTACTTGCCTACAAGCTATATTTTTATGGGGTGGTAAATGCTATAAGTGCGCTTGCATTTTTACATAGAAATTCGTATTGACAAAGAAGCGTATAGAAGATGAAGGTCCGAAGTGAATTTTTTTTGGGATTTGCCTTTTTTCTTACGGATGAAGGTCCTATGTGAAAACTTTTATTTCTGTCTCATGTGGACTTCTCTAATGCCTCTATATTAGGATCTAGCAAAGGATGAAGGTGTTATATGCAACCACTTTGTCAATAAACTTTGTGCAAGAAGGTGTTAAACATGCTTAAGCAATTTATTTCAATATGTCGCTTAAGCCCTTCATCTTCTAAACGCTTCAAATGTCACGTATCCACTCGCACTTTGCATATGCCACTTCCGCTTTGGGCAAAGTTGCTGGCAGCGTTCATAGAATTTTATCAGTTTAATTTGAAATTGTTCGTTACGCGTGAAAAATATTTTTTTTAGGAATAAGTGTGCTTAAAAAAAATTAACAATGCAAATTGGTTGAGGTAAAATAAAAACATTTTGAGCAAATTTTCTTTGTTGTTTAAGAACAATTTAAAGCAAAATCGATGTAATGATATCCAAAAGCGAAAAATACACAACCATGTTTGATGTTTGTCGTAACATATTTTTAGTATATAAATCAAAGCCTTTAGATAGTTTTACTAACCAAACAAATCAAATTATTCGCCTTCAAAAATGTATATAATAACTAACCAATGGCATTCAGTAATGCAAAAATGTGGTATTCCCGAATACTATCATATTTCGCCACGGTTGCCGCGGTTGGCTTTATGTTTTTGCATGTCACACGGATTCTTAATTGACATAACACCAACAGGAAAAACAAAATGGCGATTTTGAGAAAAAATGTATCGGGCCAGAGGCAAGAGGATTGCGAGTTGGGGGTCTCAGTATGGTTTGTCTCTGCTTGACGTAAGCTGTCAGACTTTATACACAATTCACAAATTATAGCGGCGATTCAAAAATTAAAAATTTATTCGATCTCAAACTCAGAATACCTACTACATTTAATTGCAAGTGCAAATAGAAAGTTGCGGCTGAAATTCTAGAATTGCTGCGACAAAAAAATGTAAGATGAGAAAGAAAATTTCAGAATTTGCGATTATTCCATCGCAGTTAAAAATTCACTCTTAGAGTTCTTACAATCAACTGCTTAGTTAAACCAATTTTGAATGATTCTGTTTCAATGTTTGTTGAGTAAAAATTTGTATTACATATTTATTAATACGAAATTTTTGCTATTGCATTTGCATACATCAAAAATTATTGAATCCCCCAAACATATTCATCTTACTGGAACTATGAATTTTAAATGCAAGCGGGTTCTCTGGTGTATAAAAAAAAGAAAATGCGAAATTAAATATACTAGAACAAAAACCACTTTAAATTTAAAATTAAAAACCCCCACTTAGTCCCAAATAATCACCTAAAAGCCACCCACTCAGATCCAGCAATGACACCAGAGTCTGAACAAATTTAATCCAGTGGATTTCTGTTGCAAACTACAACTCAGATTTTAGGTTTTCTCTTTTGTAATAGGTTCCACAAGCTCGAGAATAAATTTCGAATTTTATTTCATTTGGTTTCCTATTGAACGCTCGATAGATACTAGGTACACATTCGGCATTATGCGATACTTATAATCAATTTAAGTGTCCAGGCTAAGTTTATCGAAGTTCGAACTCACAATGGCATGATTTTGAAAACGAAATTGCACATTGTGACCTAGAAAATAATTTATATAGTGTGAAGGTTGAAAATTATTATATACATTTTTGTCTTGCTCCGAGTCCCCGTTAAAATTAAACATATACCTACCTACTAAAGTTCTCGCTCTTAGGTTGAGAGTTATTTTCTTTTAAATTTTAATGCATCATTCCTCTTGACTTTTTGCAAATGCAATTATTAACTTTCGTGAAACAATTTAAGGGTTTGCTTTTAAGCCCTCTGGACATGGCTTGTGATAGAGTGCAGCGGATCTGGGAATTACATGGGCATTTTAAGAATCTCTTTGCAATGTATAATTAGGTATATCGCTCTCAAAAAAGTGTGTTAAATTTGTCAACAAAACAAACTACAAATTTCCTGCAAAGGAAGCAATATAATTCGTAAGTAGGTATAAGGAATATAATAGAATATTTTTACTTTTAGTTTTTCATCTTTCTTGAGTGTCTGCTTATTATCTTTATTCCGCCTCCTTCAATGTTCAATTTGATTTAATGACGGCGCTTTTTTTGCTGTACGAGTATCGTCTTGCGGCGTTGCCAACAATCACTTCAACTAAAATTGAACTCAGTAAAGGTATTGTCTAATACTCTACGCTCCCTAAGCTGAAGCTCTGCCTACTTTATCTATTTAATATAAAATCCAAAGAAGAAAAAAGTATTTCGAGAGTTATTTGCGTCGGCGGTACGCTAAACACTATAAGTAATCTGAAACTCAGCACACAGTACCTACCTACCTAATAAACAATAACTACTGAAAATGGGATATTTGTTTTTGCTCAGTAATATTCCGCAGTGCCTTGACGCAAACTTAATAAAATAAATTATGTAAACTAAAAAGGCTCTCCGACCAACAGCAAAAAAAGGACAGGTAGGTAGGTACGGTGATGCAATGCTCATTATATAAATTGATCTTATTAGAAAATCTCAACAACTACTAGTAATAATTTTAAAACCCCTTCAAAAGGTTAAGAGATATTTTCGGGCTCTGGTTTAAACTATAATATAGAACTGAAGACACTTTCAAACCCCTATTCAAAGTGTACTTATTTCTGTTTTAAAAAAAATCATCCTACTCCGGGAGCAATGTAATAAATTATTCAACAACTACAAAATTAAAGAAATCTCTGGTTTTAGATTTGAATTTGGTGGAAATTACCTGAAGATATTTATTAAACGCAATTGACTTGAAGGATAAACACATTAAATCGGATTTAATACGCCATGATCGCATAATAAATAGGTAAATAGACAATTTCCATCGCCCAAGCGCAAATAAAATCAGTGTCTCTCCTAAAACTATTCTTTTTAGTACATGTCAGAACATTATATACATATTTCCTTTATTATTTTTCTCTATTCCTTAACATTCATTAAATTTACACGCGCTGTTGTCAAAACTGTCTTTCATTATAAACAGATCATCATCAAAAGACTCAATTTGGCAAACAATTTTAGCGAATATCATTAAGTGGTTAAATGACACTACTACAATTTTGAAATCAAATTTCGCATAAAAATTGTACTAAATTTGCGAATCTGTCAATTGCGAAATTGTATAATGGATCCTTTGATTTTTTAGAAACCCTTTTCGACCCTCTCTTGGGAAATTAACGCATTTCCTCTATTGCAAAAGCATGCAAATCCTCTGCCTACTAGGTATTTCTCAAAAGAACTGTCAAAAATGTATACGCTCTATAGCCTATAGGTATTTTTATCTGCGGCGAAGATAGTAGGAGCAAAATCGGAGTTGATGTGTGCGGTCAACTTATTTCCATTTTTCAGCCAGTTACAACTTCTGTTTGGGTCAAATTTGGCTATTTATAACTGGCTGAATAATAGAATAGTTGATCGCACATAATAACGGCGATTTCGTTCCCATCTCTGTCGCAACAAAAGTGCAAGCGGCTGGCAATTAAGGAGTTTTATGTCCGATAGCATCAAACAGCTGACCACAAATGCTCTACTATTTTGTAATAATATACCTAAACGTTTAAAAACAATCAACTCTCATTAAATATCTACAGATAATCGATGTCCTTAATACCTACCAGTTGCCATTCAACAAACTTCATCCAACTGCTAGGTTCTCTCTCAGATTACGAGTATTTCTATACATGGTGCAGTGGGAGTTCCCATCCACCGCCAGCATTAGTTACTCGATCTATCCGAGTTGGCCACAATAGTGGGGACCCCAGCTAATAAATATAAATAAATAATGTAATGGGAGGAGTCCCGAGGTAGATAACTGATGGCAATATCATTTGCAGACAGATTTCAATTACCGATTGCGATAGAATTAGAAAACTCGCAGAATTGGCTCCACCATATGACAGTTGATTTGCCAAAAAGAAAGCAATAGACGCGTTTTGAAATAATTGACGCCTACAAATTCCGCTTCGCACATCACGAATATTAAAAAAAAAATATTTGTCAATATTAATGAGAAAGAAAAACTGTCATCATAGATACTCCTCAAGCTGGGCTTGAGCAGAAAAGCTTCCTCTGCCCACGCACATCCATCCATCCTCTTTCCTCCAATCGATTTCGAATGCAAACTTTGAAAGAGGCATACGTACGTGCACAGCACCTGAGACCTGAGACGAAAAAGCTCGCGTATTCGTTTGCAGATTGAGTTGTGCCAGAGAGCATAGTAATTTAACCGTCAGATAGTGCATCCCAGTCTCGCGCCCTTGGATTTCCGCGATAGACACTCAACGATCGCGTAAAAGCCAACACCGTTCGCTCAGTCTTGTTTTTCCGTGCGTTCGCTCAGTTGTTTCTGTTTAGCGAGATCGATCGATTGGTTTTTACCTTAGCTTTGCGTTCAGTTCGCTCAGTGCGCATGCATCGGTGGATTATTCATAGGCGCACTTCCATCTAGAGAGGAAGAGGCTCGTGTGCTGCGCTAGTGGTATTGTGTTTTGTTGTGCGTTTTTCTAATGAAAATATTTTCATTCCATAAATCCCTCGATACGACGTGGTGACAGTTATTCCCAATTCGCAGTGAATGTGATAACAAACAAACGAGCGACATAAGAAACGACCAATTCCTTCGAGTGTGTGCGTCGAAAAGAGAGGGAACGACAAAATAAAATCCGTATTCATCCCCAATTTTGACAGATTGCAGCGTAAATTTATTTAAGAATTTTCCTCAAGTGAAAAAATCGCATTGAAATAAAAGAATGAAAGTGCCTCCGAGACATGCGTGAATAAATCTGGGTACTGAATATACATATCCGCCGTCTGATTGTGTTTATTTTTGGATTATAACCAAACAGGAAAAAAAGTGTTTATCGCTAAAGTGAATTCGCCCGAGCGATTTGTGTCCTCATCCTCAGCGCTATCAAACAAACGGTGTGTAGGTAGTTGTTCTGTCCAAAGGAACACACAACACAGAATTGCACATCCTTGATCCGCGAACAGGGATATCGTTGAATTTCTTTCCAAACTGAGTTATCTAAACGGCTACGCGGTGGAGAACTTTTACCTCAGAATGGATCCTTCGCGAGGTGACTCGCGGTACAATCTGAACTACAGTATGAGCAGTATAGGGCTCAGTCTGGCGGATCAGACCGACATTTATGGCAACCCTGGTGCGGCGGCTGCGCTGGGCGGGCGACCACCCAGTGGAGGGTTGATACAGCCGATGGGTGGTGGAAGTGCTGGCGGTGGAGGAGGCGGCAGAGGGGGAGGTGGTGGTCTAATGTCAAACTCAAGTCAGTGTCAATCGCTGAGCAACACGGGCAACACAAGTGGTGGCGGCGGCGGTGGACAATCGCGAGGTGTAAAACGTACTAGTTCAGATTGTTATGACGACCATCATCGCGGGGGCAGTGGTACTGGTGGAATGACTTCGCAATCGTTGCAAGGACTCGAATCGTGTGCCGGTGGCAGCGGCAATGGAACCAATCCAGGTGGCCAGCAGGGCAACGTGCCTGATGTCGTCGATGACAGCTACACTTCCTTGCAGAACAAGAAATCACCACCGGCCAACGGCAAGAAAACAAAAGGTCGTGTCAAAATCAAAATGGAATACATCGACAACAAATTGCGGCGGTATACGACGTTTTCTAAGAGGAAAACTGGAATCATGAAGAAGGTGAGTGTCAACCAGTCCAAATGCATTGGAAAAATTCGATTTTGCAAACATCTGAGGCATTTGCTTTTCGTTTTTTTTTTTTTTGCCTGCTTTTGTTGAACATTTCTTGTGTCAGTGCGACACATAACCTCGAAAAATCTCCGGTGAGAGTTTATTTTCTTTTATGCAGCTGCGCACAACTACACACAAGCTGAAATGTCAAAACTATCAATATATATATGCGATGAGTGCAGGCTAATATTTGGTGTGAGTGAATTTCTGCAAGCAAATGAGAGCGCACTGAGAGCAACATCGAACATGCTCTTGATTTCTCCTCCTCGTTTTGTTTTACAGTTTACAGAAGTCAGAAGTGTATTTTGATTCGATTGAGCATTGCCAGAAATGCTCGTTGGTGGATTGTTTTGTTGGTTTTGTGGGTCGCCTACACTTTGGTGTATTCTGTTCGTGTGGGCTGTATTTGTTTTTTATTTTTTATTTTTTTCGACATTGTTCACTAAGAAAATTAAACCTACCTGTGAAAGAAATTGTCGTCAATTGCTTATGAGTTGTTTTGCCTTTTTTGTTAATTGAGAAAACACAATTTGCAAGCGAATGCAAATTAGATTAGATAACGATTTATTGAATTGTTTTTAGTGTTCCACTTTCAGAAGGAAGTGGCTTTGATGGAGTCGAAGTTTGATGTTTCTTTTGTCTTTTTATTGGAAAACAGTTGAGAATAGACCGTTATGGGATACAAATTTGTGTTTTTGTACAATCCAAAGGTACATAAAAATTGTTATGGTGGCAAATACGTACTAGCCCCTATCAATAAAGATTTTTTGTTTCAACTCTAGATTTTAGTTTTTCACAGTGGCTGTATTTTCCATAAAAATTTCGCAATTGTGAGCTTGCGTAAATTTAAAGTTGATATTAATTATTATTTGTTATGAGTACGGCGCATTATGTCCACTTTTGTCAAAAGATGAGTGACTTTATCTACAAATTCTGTCGACTGATGGAGACCGTAGTTATATATATTTTTTTTAATGCATTTCTTACATTTATTCAAAAAATCAAAAATAAAATTCTAATAAAATTGCACAGTAGGTTACTTCTTCATGATGGCAAGAAGACACTTCCCTATAAACCCTAGAAAGATAAACTTCTTTTTTAGTACTGAAAAGATGAACATGCGCCTCTGGAGCGCAACGCATTGCCAGAAATAAAAAAAACTGGCCTTACCAAATCGGAAGGACAGTCTCTCGCAAGTGTTGATCAGACAATACTATGTATGATTTGTCTCTGGTGTTGATCTACGACTGAGTTCACTAAAAAGAACAAGTTTGCTCGAGCGTCGGTTAAAAAAAGAAAGCAATTTTCATATTTATCTTTATCTTTTTAGGGTTAATAATAAAACAACTTTTAACCAAAGTGTTGAAACTTCAAAAATTGTAACAATGCCGGTCTCCATTGACAATATTCAATTTTCGAAAATTGGTGTTAATTTCCTGTCAGATTTTATACAGCTCTGTAGCACCAGATCTCTAAGATGGATCTTTTGGATCACTTGAACAATTTGAGCTTCGGATAGTTTTCCTTAAAAGAAAATTGTCCCGGTACAGTAGGTTATCTGCCTAACAGGGAAGGAGTTTTCACCCAATAGTCTATGAAGAGGTCTGTCTACAAGTTTGATTTTCCTATAGCTCGAATTTGGCCACAATAGCAGTGGAAGCTGATTTTCTGTTTCTAGCATATTTATATTTCCTTATTTAAAAATATTTCCTAGAGTTAAAAATAAATAGTTGGCGCAACATGATTCCCACAGCCATTTTTTGCAAGAGTTTTTGTTTTTAGGACGTACAATTTTTTTCCTGATTCCTGAATTGAAAATATTTCTCGGACATAGATAATAATAATTGTCACTCCTAGTACGAAATTTGAATGCTAAGTTTTAAAGAAGGTTCTTCGAAGCAAATGCAGCGTATTCATCCTGAAAACTCTATAGCACATTTAAAAAAGAAATTTAATAATTGTAGCCCCAATCGGCAACTGAATTTGGTCCGTCGCTTTTCTTAACAATTGAATTCGGATAAATATAGTCGCAATTTTTTCTTGGTTATTTTGTTTGCCAGTGCGCGGTGACATATTAGTCCTATTTATTTTCAAAAAATATACCATCTCTCTTAGATTTAAATCCCCAGTTGCTTGGACATACTTTTGTTGTTAAGTTTTCGAATTATTATTGAAAACTACTGAAAATTTAAATATCCTCAAAAAATGACCACCTTTTTAATAAAGTCTGCGTCTAAGTAATGTACTAGTTGCACAGTACTTACGCAACATTTTTGTATGCTTAATGATATCTTCTGCTAGCTAACTTACTTGTGTGGGTTTTTTTTTATTTATACGGGGGTTGATGTTTAACACTCCACAAAATAGTCACTTTAAGATATATTCGTTATTGAAAATATTTTCTTATATTTAACTTACCCAAAACCACCATTTTATTAGATAGATTACATATTACATATTTTAGGTCAGGAGGTACATTGTCGGTTGATAGGTCAAAGTCACTAAGTACACCTTTCAGCTAAAATTACTTTACTAAAATTTTCAATAATTGATTGCATCTCAATATTAAATGAAAAGGATACTGATTTTTGTGAAGACATTTTGTACCGTCAGAAACTATATAAATTTATGTTAAAAAATATGACAGTTATACTCTCGGGTGTTTGTCAGATGTTCGCTAGAGGTGGTGCATTGGGTTTATTTTTTCGGGATTCAATCTAAGACCCCTCGGTTAGTAAGCCACTAAGCTGGCTGCCACTGGTTGTTTAAAAATTTAACGCATTGCATTTAACGCATTTTCATTTAAGTGTCATTTGTCAAAGCTTTATATTCTGAAAAATAAAAATCCACAAACACAGCAGTTATGTGCTCAATTTTTTCGTGCTATCTCTCCAGGAAGTGCTTCAAACTCGGCTATAGTTTTTTGGCATTGGACATTTAGAGAGCTTTTTCGTTGGAACGGTTTCCATTTTTTAATTATTTATTTAAACACCATGACGTTTAGTAGTTAAATTGTTCATCTTGATCTCCTCTTTAAATCAACTTATAAATTGCATTAAATTTAAAGTGACTGTTCGAACTGTTAAGCACAGGGCAGCATTTTGTAAACCACGTAAACTTTTCTCGCCTTATTTTTTATCGACAGAACAATATACGCATACTTACTGAGTTTTTTTTGCACGATAGTTTTTCAGAAGCACAGCGCGTTAAAAAAGTAGATTTGACCTATTTTAGAAGCCGTTTAATCAAAGATATAAACAAAACTGACAGGACAAGTTGTGGATATGAACAAAATTGCCAATAGAGCGTTTCGCAAAACCCACTCTCTCACATACGTGGGTATCTTGTTGTTTAAAACGTCAAACAAAATTGTTCGGATCAGTCTTTGATAAACACTTCATTTCCATTCGGCAATGGTTTCACTTTATTATAAACTTTTCAGCTATTTTTTATCAAAACTCTACCCGTCATACTTCGTTGCTTTTCCACAAGTTTTTTAGCTGTCACTTGGTTTTTTCTTCTTCTCTTTTAAATCTTATGTTGTCGGGTAATAGTCTATAAAATGATGTTCAGTGTTAAAAGAGTTTGTTTTAGTACAGATCGTTAGTTTTTTTGAAAAGCACGATTTTTTATTTAAAATCAAATTACGGCTTTTAACCCTAGAAGGGTAATCTTCGTCGATTCTATGAACACAAATTTTATTTTTTTAATTTTCTCTTTAATCTTAATCTTAACTTTTTAAAGAATAAAGACTTAATTAATAAAAAAAAATAGAAAATTATGTTTTTTTATTAGATATAAAGAAATAGACTGTAAACATAATCTATTAGAATTAAGAAGAATTTTGTGCACAATTTTCGTAAAAATTGGAGTAAAATACTACTTCGTCGATTCGACGAATGATTACCTTTAATGTATCAGAAGAGTCTGGGTGAACGCCATATTGATGTGATGTGCTACACACAAATTTGACATTTAAAAACAAGTAGAACGTCTCGAGTAATACAGAAACTTCACCAACCATCAGAATTCATAACTGACATCTAAGAAAAACGTTCTGTCAATATGACAAATGACAGTATAAAGTTGAAAGAAAACGCTCAAGTGGTTTTGATAAATAAATAAGATAACTCTCAAGGCTCAACATTCTCTTTTTTAAAAAAGGAAAGCTCATAAAGGCGGCGTGAGTAAACAAATTTGACCCTTTTAGTGAAGTGGCGCATGGAGTGTCATTGCATATTATAAAAGTGTGAGGTCGGTTGGAAGCGTTTGGGCGATGGACCATACATTTACTTTGTTGCAGGCACTTATCGGTTCATTATTTGATTTGTTTTGCGAACAAAATTGAGGAATCTTGATTAGGTTTCAAAAAGCCGAGTTCTTCAAATCTTCACCGCTCTATTGTTTCAAAAGCAAACGGCCGCTTGATTTAAATATTAAAAAACGTCAATTGGCCAACAAAGGCGTGCGATTTAGAGTTGTGCATTCACAAGTTTCACAACTGACACATGGAGTTATTTGTTTCAACTCTCAAGTCCATTATTTTGCTTGAAAAAATTGAGACTATTGTTGTGAATCCCATTTCTCTTAAACGTATACAAGTAATCGGTCTTTTAAACATGTTTAGTGACGAATAGAGATGAAGCCCACAAGTCGCGACGTCTTTTCGGCGATCCTACGGTATAAAAAAAAATTCACTGAATTAATTAACATGATTCGTCGTTTAGTAAGTTCGTACTTTCATGACTCATACGATCGATATCATTAAAATATAACACAATAGACATTTTGAACCCTTTACTGTCATTCGTCTGTAGATCTATAATCTCCTATGGTCGGTGGAACAAATAATATACCTTAATTAAGAAGCCCACAGAAATAATAATAATCAAACTTAGGAGCAAGGCGGAATACCTACCTATAAGTAGTTACTATATCCAAAGACGCATACGCATTGAAGTTTGACAATGGCGACCGGGGGCTTTGGTATAGTCCCGCTTGGCGCATGCAATTGTCGATGCTTTCCCCGTGATAAGACCCTTTTAATGTACTTGCATTGCAGAAGCTCGACGAGCTCTTTCTTTACAAGTTGTCCGCGTGCACACAATGGAAATGCTTAGTCCTCTGTCTGGCTACTGGGCATAATCCGGAATGTGTAAGAACAGGAGCCACGACGGCCTCCTACAAATTCACGTCTTCTACCAGAATACGCGCGCGCGCGAGCTCCACAGACGAACGATACAGGCATTGACTGTACAAACACAAAGCACTGGCGCGCATTGATAATAATAAAAATTGCATTCAATATTATGCGCGAGGCGGAAGGTAGGACTTTATTCTCTTTGCCCTCTGTTGATGCTGCTGCGCGGCTGCGGCTGCTGTTGCGGTCGGATGAGGAGCGCTCCCGATTACCACGATTATTACGACATTCAAAATGTGGCACCCACAATTCAGCTCGTACCTCCTGCGTAGTGGCTACAGCGATCAAACGAACACATATACATTGTTCGGTGGGTTCTTGTCGTGGACTTCCTGGCAGTGGGAATAATCACGAGATCGTCCGCATGTGCATGCGCTTAATTCCAACTGGCAGATATAAACAATTGCACATATCGGGTAATGGTAATTTAATGAGCTGTTGCGAGCGCCTGTAATTGCACGGCAAACGGGACAACCCACAAAGTGCGGTATACGCTACCACATCAGCCCTTGAACCAGAAATCAAAACAAATACGCAGGATAAACAATGCCATTATCCTGTTGCAGGGTGTCGGCAGTAAGTTGTTAATTCCCTGCCTTTCTAATCAACCAAAGTAACTTGTGCATCCAAGGTAACTATACATAGCGACTCTTTCTTGTTCGACGTTGTTGCTTCTGGTTTTCTATTGTTCATCATCGGCGCCTGATTTCACCCTGAACCAGATCCAAATCGAAGGTGTTGAACAGGGACAACCGACCGAAAGGGTGTGTCTCACAGGGGGTAGCATTGTTGGATCTGTCTAAGTTGCCGTTGGCACGGCATGTGCAAATTGTGATTCACTGGAAAAGTTTCACCTTTTCATTGATTTTTGTTTTCCATTGCAGCCCTCTTGTTGATACTTTTTTCCTGCACGCACCCTGCACATACATAAAGTAATTGCACTCGAGAGAAAATCCAAAGTTGTCATTTGTGATTGGAAAATTTGTAATTCATCTTTGACACCCTCTCCTAAAGACGGAATTGTGCGAAGTCAAGAAAAAGGTGATGCCAAGTGATAATGAACAGATTGTCGAACTTGTAGAATATGAAGGAGCAGAGAAGTCTAATTGGCAAAAGTCTTATTCATGTGACCCAAAACAATGCATTTGAGGGAGTATTTCTAAGCCTGGTTTCTTAGAATGCTACATCTTACAGAAAACTCAGATGGAAACACTGAATGAAAGGAAAGTTGGCGAACATTAATTTCTACTGCGAATTTCCCTTCAAACTCCAACTCGCTGAGCGGAACGTGAGCTGAAAAGCTTGCGTCGGCATTATCTTGCACTTCTACCTAAACACAAATTTGTTTAAAGCAATCCTATTTCAAATTGCAATGGAAATTTGTGGTTTGTGTTAAATGCAGAACATTGTTAGGAGTATTCTTTGTATTCTCTTATCCTTGATCCTTTTCAGGGAAAAAAACTTTGTGGAACTGACTTTGTTAGCTTTTTCCTTTTGACAATTTTTACGGCTAGAATAAATTTTGCGACTCTTTTTACTTAGGTGGGGGGGAATTACTCGTTACTTTCCAATTGTTACTCGTTATTTCACTAGTTTTGTCATGTTCTGCCAGTTTTGTTGGGTTTTTGTGCAAGTGTTGCCAGTTTATATCAATTGCGTTAAAGTAATTGCCTATTTTATCAATTGAGTGATCAAATACTGAGGCAATGGGAACACTGCCCAATCATCTACAAATTCATTGTCATCCAAGTTGCTCGCTAAGTGATTTTTTGTCCTAGAAATACCCTTATGACGCTTTTGAGGTTATTGCGTCTGACTATTGAGTAATGGCTCTCAGATTCAATGCCCGGATAAACACATATTATACCTTAAGTAAGGTTTAAACGTCTGACAAACGTCCAACTGCCCTGAGAAAGTTTCTTAATGTAGCCGTTTGGTTTTGGCATAAAATTGTAGGTCTTGCCATTCTTTGCAAAAAAAATGCCAACTATTTATTTATTTTGAACTTATTTCGCAAGAGCTACTTCCTTTTTGTAAGGCCTAACTAATAAAAAAACGCTTCCAATTCTAACTCTAATCATAAATGACAGACACACAAAAAAGTAAGACCGCGATTACGAAAAAAACACTTTCAATTGTGAACGCACAAAAATCATCTCACTGTAGTCACAGTCGCACCGAATCAATCGCGTGAATGAGGGATCTCTCATATACTGGAACGTAAAGAAAATTTGACAGCCAAAAGTTTTGAAACGTTACGAATAAATCACGCGGGTTTGGGGGCGTCTTTGATTTCGAAATAAAACAGCTGAAATTGCTAAACATCTCCGCCAAAAACACTAGTCACGCGAGTGAAAAAAGTAAATAAATTATTGCGGCTTAAGCTGGTGTCAAAAATGGTCACTAATCCTGTAGTCATTTACTTGCAAATGGTGCTTGTTAAACTATCAAACTCTTTTTGTTTCCAGTTACGAGCACCAAGTTGGTTGCGGCGCCCTTCAACGACAGCAACACCTAAGGAGGGCTCATTCTCCGCTACGTTGTTCCTCAGGGGTGGACTTTAAGGCATACTGAGCTTACGCCTTCAGCTATTCAAAGTCGCTGTATAGTCCATAACACTAGTCGTTAAATCTTTTCCAAGTCGTCGCTGATTAGCCTTTAAAGTTCTTCGTTGAATGTTCTTCTCCACATTTATAAAACCGAATATCACCCAAAGAATAAAAATTATTAGATATTAGTAAGGCCCAAAGTTTCTTCAATTCAAAGTTGTATTTGCATCTCGCCGTGACGCTTTATTTGATTCGCCGATGTTGAGAGTCCTTTATTGTTGACAGCATATACTTCGACCCGCAGTGAATACATTTTTTACCAAATGCCAGCTACAATTGTACGACTGAGAAAATAGCAGCTAAGCCCGAATTCAGCTCTTATTACTGACAAAAAAATTCATTCATTCAGTGCGTAACAGCTCACGTCAGGTATGAAGGACGACATTTCCTTTATCACTCATATTTTTTTTTACATTCTTTTTGGATGTAGGTACGTACCAAGAGATTGTAGTCGACAGAACAAAGTGTGCGCCTGACGTTATTTTGTTCGAATTAATCCGCCACAACTGCTTCGTATTTTCTCACACTCTGTGCAGTTACGTCACAATATTAAAAAAAAAAAACTTCAATACGCTAATGTATTCATTTCTGTGGGTGAAATTTGACAACTAAAAGAAGGAATCATATGAATATCCATATCTGAATTTATTTCAGCCATGAACGTCTTCCTCTTATTGGAAAAAAGGCCTATAAGGTCCTGCGGTTTGCACAGGTGGGAAACATCCACTTTCATCCTGAATCGGGCCACGGAACTTCCCTGATATATAACATGCCACAAATTCGAGGTGAAATAAAATCCACACAATCTCCTAAAGCTTCTACAGTATGTGATGCAAGGAATACTCTCAAGTGTCATTGCCTTACCTTCCCATACTGAGTTCATATTTCACGTATATTTAATGAACGACCGCTGGATAGGTTACCAAAGCGATTTCCTATATGTCACACCAAATCGCTGTCAATTTCTAAACATTTCTCTGACAACACTTAACATATTCATCCCGGCTAAGCTTCTTATTATCTTCTAATATATCAGTGCACAATGCACACTGAAGACCAGTCATTGTGAATTAAAAATTAAGCCGACATCTGGATTGTCTCTGATGGTGTGCTTTGCTCCGTGTTGTATATATCTGCTTATAAATAAAATAATGCAATTTTCCGCGACACCACCCGAGTGCATAATGTCCTTCATGTTACCGTTGCCATATCGTAATCGCCACAACCCGAACACGAACGAAAAACAATTGCTCGGTGCCATTAAAATATTATTGCTAAGTGGGCATGTAATCTCGCATTGGTATCTTATCGTCGTCGCCATCTCTCGTCTGTATCTCATCTTTGGGATGTGCCCTCTCAGTATAAGTTGGAAGCGAGAAGGATAGTAAAAATAACAGAGCACTACCGGATGGCAGGGTTTCATAGGAGGAACCGCGTACCACCCGCCAAATTATTCATGGTTATATTTCCGGGATGCGGATGCTCCTGCGAGAAGCTGCCTTCCGGTGCAGAGCTGGTAATAGCGGTTGAGTGCTGCCACGAATGCTAAAAAGGACGTTTGGTTTTGCCTTTGATATACGAAACGGAATTCTATCACGTTGCAAAATACAATCCCATATACCTACTTTTAGCTCGTATATATACCTACGCAAGCGAGTGGACAAGAAGGGCAAATGCGTTCTCTAATCGCTGCCGAGTCCGGCAATAGCGGCAAGGAGACATTCAGACATTTTTCGGGCATCCACCACCTCACACCTTTGGCGACGGGATCAACATGTTTCAGTTGCATTTTTGTCCAAAGCCATTTTTTGCTTGCGCAGGACGCTAAGGATGTTATTTATCATTGGGAGCGAATGCAGAATACCAAGTAGGTGCTTTTTTCGGGCATCGGAATGCACGCTGGTGCCATTTCGTTCCGTCAACTGATGGATTCGCTCTCCTTTTTTGATACCGATATCGATCTTTAAACTTTGACTTTCAATTAAGCCCTGCGACCGTGAAATGATTGCAATTCTGAATTTATAGGCCCATTTAAACAGTCAAGGGATTAGTGTGCCGCCGCCAAAGGATGATCCCCTTTGGGCTGCAATACGAGCACAGCGCGCGCACAAACCAAGCCGAACACACATAAAAACAGGGCCCGCAAGTACCTACGAATCGCAGATCCTTGTATAGTTTATGATTTGACAGTTTTGATTGACTTGAATGCCAGACATCGCGGCGGAGGGCAATTGTTATGATTTCTGATGACAGGCACACAATGGGAGGCGCCTTGATGGTTGTTTCGTTGGATTTTGTTCTCTCTTACATATGTAAGTGCGGCGTGCTCGCCTTTCTTTCCTCGAAATGAACTCATATTTTACAATGAATTTCAAAATTTATCTTATGCTTTGATTTGGTGCGGCCTCTCGGTCGTTGTTTAGCCGCTTTATGCGATTTGTCTATACACCACCAGATTGCCTCCCACGCTCCTCGCGATGAGCGGATGACTGTATATAGACCAGGCGCGTTGCTGAATCAGGTGTTTTGCCAACACAAATCTCCGCCAACAGTCAATGAACTATGGGGATGTCGAATAAAATATCAATAAATGACCATATTTGCTGTTGCATATAGGCTTGCGTGCTGTGGCGATGGGAAAGTGTGCGCTTGGTATGTAGGGGTCTTGTGAAATTTATAGGGCTGTTATCATAGTGTAACTGTTGGCTGGCCAGATTTGGTAGTTTGCGGGGGCCTGGTTGTGATTCACTTTGTTGCGGAGGCTTTGGACTGCAAGTTTTCCGATTTAGGGATGATCTCATTTGGAGTGGGACATCTTCGAAAGTTCACCTTTTCCGTATATAAATTTGAGGTTATTTAAAGTAAAAAATATCATGAAAAATTGGGTCACCCGTTTCCATAAAAAAAACTTGGGAGCACTTTTGTAAGTTGGCTGCAGAATCACTTTAAATCAACTTGGAATGTAAAACAAACCTCTTTATTTCGAAATAACTTGTCAAAGGCTATTTTTGTTGGGGAAATTCCTAAAAAAACAGAAAATGTTAAATAAGTTTATAAGAAACGGACAGAAACTCAATTTGTATGACTTTTAAGTTGTTTATGATTCAATTTATTGTGTAGAACTCTGACAAGCACCATTAACAGTGCAGAAGAATGGGTAACTGCTGTCAAAAAGAGTGTGCTTTGTGATCGTGAAACTGACAGAAACATTACGAGAACAAATTCAATTGCTTATACCTTTTTTAAGGTTCCGTACCCAAAGGGAAAAAACGGAACCTTATTAGTTTCGCTTTTGTCCGTCTGTCCGAACCCACAAGAACAATTTTTGTTGTGGAAAAAATAGCTTTTTGAATGTGATGTGCCAAAATTTGTTTCTAGTTTCAGTCCTATTACATTTTTTTTTTTAAATATGCGCACTTGTGAATTAAATGTTTAAATTTCAGTTTTCAAATAAATTGCGTGGCATGTTTGTTTTGGTTGAAATGCCATCAATATAATTTTTTCGCATTCCTGTCGAATATTCTCCTTAAGGGCTGCGATTGTCTAAGGCTCGTTGGCATAAACCCGCGACTTCATGTAGCCTTCAAGATTTTCGTCTCGGATGGTTAAATCCAGCGATCTTGCTGGCTATGCCCAAATGGCCAAAATGGGAGATTACGCCACCATGACACACTTCCTTCACAATATCCATTGTGGCTCGTGGTCTGTGCGGTTCCACTGTCTCGGTGAAACCACATGTTCGCCAAGCCCCGCTCATCCGTATTGATCATATTGCCGGTGGCGTTCTCAAAGAAATACGGCCCAATCACTCCTCCCGCGTGAACGCCGCACCACACAGTGGTTTTGAGTGGATGTAATGGCTCTTTGTGCATCTCACGCGGATTTTCAGTGCCGCAGAAACGAAGATTTTACTTATTGACGTAACCGCTTAAGTGGAAATGCGCCTCTTCGCTCCTGATGATTCCAGATTCACGCTGTGCTAACACTGCCGACTACCGACTGAGTATTGGTAAGAAAATAGACGTAACTATTCCGCGCTCTTGAAGAGTATATCGCTCCATTGCCTGTCTGTTTTATATTGCAGCTGTCTACTTCACAAATGTCAAATATGATTAACGCCATTTGCAAAAATTACAACATCTTCCGATAGGGTGACTTATTTTGTGCCACCTTGATTTAAAAGGATGTCGTGCTTCTCGTTTAATGGAAGTCCTCATTGTTTCTCTTAAATCAATTTTTTACCTTGTCACTATTTTAAAAGATGTAGAAGGTATTGGTATATCTTAATAATGACAGCCTGCAAATATCTTAAATAAATTAATAAAAAGGAGTAAATAATATTAAGACATAACTGTATGCAGCTCTTAAGTTCTGAACTGTAGCACTGAGTTCTTAGCTCTAGATCAGTTATTGGGGGACATGCGAAAAATAAGTTTTTGTGGGAGTTTTAACTTCAAATGGTATACAGTCGACAACGCTTATTTGGACAACGCTTTGCTAAAAAAGCGGCTTCGAAGTTCGCTTAAGAGAAAATACCGCCTTAGGGGAAAAATAATTATTGCAAATTGGTGTTTCAATTAAGCGGAGGACTGTACAGGGAATTGTTAGATTTTGTAGAAATTTGTTATTTTTGTATTAATATGTAATCCAAATACAGATATTCAACCAACCGACCAACTCGTTAATATAAAACTAACGAAACTATCTTCCAAGTAACGAAAGTAAGACCTCATTGCGTTTGAATCCGAGGGTTTCGTTTTTATATTTCATATTATTTGGTTTAGAAAACTAATTACAAAAATTTATATGAACTTCAAAAAAAGAACTCCGTTAATAATAAAGAGAGGGAAACAGATTGTTGTCTAGCTTTAGGGTATTTCTCTCAAAAACGCATCAAGTACTGCTAGAGGTGTAACCGAAGATAATCTTCTCATTAAAGCTAGGTAATAGGTCCATTTAGAAACCTGCTTCTAACAAGCATACGTTTTTGTGCCTCGGCAGGTGTTTCTTTTATAGCTAAAAGTAGTATAGTAGGACTCGCAACAAAAGTCAACAATTAGTTTACTTGCAACAATAATAAGCGAACGCAAAACTTCTTAATGGTCTTCCAGTTAGTTTTTGCCGTACAAATAAAATTTTGACAGTAGGGTAAGCGACTTCATTCGAATACAGCAGCTCATTTTCAAATTTTCCGTTTGCATTTGTTTGTTTTTTTGTGGAAATGTCCAACATTCTGCTCAAATGAAATTCAACTCAAGACTCGGTTTAATCGGAACAAAGGATAACGCTCCATTCGATTGGCAGAAAAGACGTGTATATGAGATTACAATTTATTGGAAAGCTTGTGGACCTGATGGACCTAAACCAACACAATTACAAAAACAGTAACTATGCAGATATTCGTTTGTGGAAGACCTAACTTTGGGACTTACAATTTTGTGCGGATGAATGAAAAAGCTTGCGAAGGACAGTTATACTCTCGAATGTTGCGCAATCGTGGCCCAGTAAAAAATACTATGAGGTGTACTGTTTGCCATTCCATAAGTTATACCTGGGAACACTTGGGTTTTATTTCTATTAGTGATTGTTTATGACAGAAAGATGACAGCAATATGCCATGTGCGGTGCCATATCAGTGCTTCTACATGAATGTTTAAATTATTAAATTTTATGTCTTGCTGATTGGGAGGACAGCATTAATTTCATTTATTTATTCATTCATTCACTTTATCCACTCATATTCATTTCATTCCCGCTTTCGTTTATTCGTTCATTTCATTTATTCATTCATTCACTTCATCAAGTCATTCATTTCATTGATTTCTTCTTATCTATTATAAGGGTCACAGGGTACAGAATGACTTTTTGAAAAACATCCGAAACTGAGGTCCAGAAGACCCTTTTTGTTAAATCCCCTCGCAAGTTGCAACCTAAAGTCACCTTACAGTGGCGGCTCTATATAATTTGTCTAAACACACTTATACTCAACAGAACAACCCACCAACGACGAGGGTAAATTTTTACTTTACTTTGCAGCAAGTAGGTAGATATACCCCACCTATGCTGGTTCCTATTTTGAAAAATGCACTGACTCTGTTCGTAGAATGAAACAAATATTTCCATGCACCATGTCACGTGCATAGTCAACGTCGCCGACAAACGAGGCGAGATCGCGAATTCCTCCTGCCACATTGGAACATCTTTCAAATACTCTACCTACAACGACGCAGTCCTATACATTCAATTCTGCAGCAGTCTCTCTCTGTCTCTATAGAGATGAAAAAAAAAAACAGAAATTAGAATACTGCTCTTCAACCTTTGTTCAAGGATTCCATGCACATCCACCCCTCGGATGGGTATGGCTAACACTCGTCGAGCCATAGCATCACGTGTCCTAACCATCGGCTTCTGTTTTGCCCTGTCGACGACGCTAAACAAGACACACAATATCGGCGCGTTGCGTGTAACCGCCAATAAGTATATAGAAGAAGCCACAAAAACACCAGCACCGGCAACAAAGGTGTTAAAGGGTTAAAAACGCATCGGTTAATCCTTGTCGACTTGGGATAACAAGAACAATTGGTGAAGCGGCGAATTCAAGAGGATGCTGCTCTGCCGCGCTCCCGACCTGATTTGGCGCAAAACGAATTGCAACACATAATCGGCAGCCTGTATCTCTGATGTGTGATCGAAGGAGCAGATCGCTTCGGAAGCAGTAGCAGCAGCAGCCGAACCACTGTACACCTATTGGCATGCGCAAGCATTTGGATTTATATGCAATCTTCGTTCTTTAGGTGGGAGATCTCTCTCGCGGCTGTGTTTGGCCTTTTTTTCGCTTTTTTTTTTTTTTTAGTTTGTGCGCTTTTGCCGCCACACTGGCTCAATTCTGCTGTCAGACGGCACCTCCTCGATGCACAGAATGAGAGAAATTCAATTTGAATTGCGGATACTCTGTATATGTGTACAAATGTTGGACGGGCCGTGGTGTTTTGTAAAATATTCACGAAAATATCCGCCCGGTGAGCGGGCGAGCGAGCGCGCGCGCATGCAATTTGAATCGGGTGTGAATTGGATTGGATTGTTGTCCGAACACATGTTCGACAATGTTTTCGAACTTATAAATATTAAAATTGTCTCGTTTGTCTGTCGGCTCTGTCTCCTCGTTGCGCGAATAACAAACAAACGAACAAGCGAACGAATGTGGTGCGAAACAAGGCCATAGATCCTCTTAAGGTGCGCAGTGGATATGTGTCGAACTAATCTCGAGTGTAGAACAATTGTCAAGTCGACAAAAGAGCGAATTTTGTTTGTTTGTATAACAGACGACGACAAAAGTCATTGTTTTCAATTATCGAGAATAATGTTTGTCGACCAAACAATGGCTGTAACTTATTCTTCTGTATATATATATGGGTTCCTGTTCATCCTTCTGCGGGAAGATTTGTTCCCTTTTTTAATTAAAAGTAAAATGAACTCGATTTGCGGCGGGGGTTAAGGTCGTCAGCAACTAGATACAGTCGGTCGGAGGGTTACAGTGCACAAGCGGCATCTCTGCTTCAATTAATTTAATGTCGCGTATTGTGCGAACTGTGAAATTGACGCCAATCCTAGTTTAATTTATTCGCAGGATCGACAACATCAGAGTGTGTTGGCCAATTGCCACTATATGTGCTTACACAGTTCTTTCGGATGAGCGCTACCAAAACCACCCGACCGGCCACATCCTTCCTTCTTCACAAACAACAACTGCAGCTGGTAATTTTCAAATGAATCATTAACTCTGTAACAAGCTTCCATATATTGTCGCCAGAGCTTCCACCCCAGAATGGGGGGATGTGTGTCTGCAGTCTTTGGTTGTTCCTGCCGAAACCAGTAATTAACTGTGAGTAATCTGTTTTTCGGGGGACGGTTGCTGTTGCTCTTGCATGCATACCGTGCCGACTGCAGATGACGTTATTGTATGTATATGTATATGTGCATCTGCAGGATGGATTAAAATTACATATTCCATCATTATTTGGTGTTGTACTGTTACTTTGCCCAGCAGCGGCAAATGGATGGAGAATATTTCGAGTCTTGTCCCTCAGCTCAGGTTGCCGGAGTATGGTTTCGAATGGTGGAGGGCCGTAGGTGTTACCAGCTAATTCGAAAATGGATGCGTTTAGTGAACGCTTCAATGGCGTTTGATGGACAAATATTGGTTCGTTGTGTTTGCGATAATAGTGGAAACGCTTTTGTTGGTTGTGTGTTTAATGGTTTAGGAGTTGTGAGGAGATTGGGGAGATTCGGCGTTAGCATTCTAAATAGTTCTCAACCTAGCATCGTATGACAGGTTTTTGGTATACGAGGCCCGTAAAAATGTACAGCATTAGAGAATAAACAATTAGACCTCCACATTTGCTAGTGCGACAACTTTCTTAGAATCTATTACACTTTTTGTCATTGGAATTCAAATTTCATAATTTGTTTTCGTGAAAAACAAGGTCAATGGTTTATTTCACAACGAGGATTTAATTCTAAAAAATGGAATGTATAATTTGCAAATTAATTTGCCCAACAGATATCTTTCAAAGGCTTTTTGAAGCTTATTATGAGCAACAAACAAAATGGAAAATGCACAAAATATCCGTTGGTCTGTCAAATATCGTATGCAAATCAGTAATGCCCCATCGTTTGATCGGACACAAATTTCAATACTTTTTATGGTATGCTTTCCTCTGTTCTCTAATAAAGGGTTTTCCAATAAGAGGTGTTATTTTGGTATTCGAAGAAAAATGCCATTTTTTTTAAAATAAATGATCGGATGTTTATTTAATAATAAAGAGGAAGGTATGCCGTTAATAATGAAAAACAACATCAGCCAAATGGCCCCCACGAGCACGCAAACAGGACCATATCCTTTTCATGAAATTTTCCATAACCAAATCGCAAAGTGGCTGCCCTATGTCCTCGATAGCCTCACGAATTTAATTTTTGAGGTCTTGAATCGACGCTGGGCTGTTGGCGTAGACCTTATCTTTCACGTGGCCCCAAATGAAGAAGTCGCAAGGTGTTAAATCACAAGATCTCGGTGGCCAATTGTGATCACCTCTTCGAGAGAAAACACGGTCCGGAAACTTTTCCCGTAAAAGTTCAATGGTTTCATTGCTTGTGTGGCACGTAGCGCAGTCTTGTTGAAAGTGAACGTTGTCCAGATCAATGCCATCCAACTCCGACCATCTCTCGGTAGCGCAATCCATTCACCGTAACTGTTGATCCAACCTCATTTTCGAAAAAGTAAGGTCCAACGACCCCGCCGGACCATAAACCGCACCAAACAGTCACACTTTTAGGATGGAGAGGTTTCTCAACAATAACTCTTGGGTTTTCCGAGCCCCAGATGCGACAATTTTGCTTGTTGACGTAGCCACCGAGGTGGAAATGGGCCTCATCAGTAAAGATGATTTTTCGATGGAATTCCGGATCATTTTCATGCATTTTTTGTAGTGAATTTTAATAATTTCAATGCGTTGTTGAAGCGTGTATCGTTCCATTTTTAATAATAGCGTAGTTTCTACTTGTCAAATGTCAAAGAATAAAAGCTTCAAAAGTGACAGCTACCGAAATAGCGGGTCATTCACAATAACACCTCTCATTTGGAAAACCCTTTACTTCACGATTGATTTCTTATGTCGTAATAAGATCTCTTTAAAACTATTCAATAAACGGAACACAGCTTGTTAGAATGCTTTTTGATGATGCAAATCAAAGCTTGTTGGTATTCTAAAGATGACATTTGAATCATACGCAAGTGAATATTTTTGAAAGAAAGCTGTCATGTGTTCTTCTCTATGAATTCACATAAAATAAAACAGAATTATGTACATCTTGAATTCGTACATATACTATACCTGTTTTGTTAGTCCTCTAGAAGCTCCCAAATGCGGACAATTCCTGTATGTATATTTTCCGCGAAGTCAACGTTTTCGCACCAACAATTGATTCATTAAAGATTCTCATTCCCAGGGAACAAACTTCTTTTTCAAAGATTCTTTGGTTGCAGCCAAATATCTACCTGAGCCTAAGGTACTCAGAAAAAGTAGGTATTCAGATATGAGCTTTCCAATCTTAAGTGAACAGATATTGAATTCTCTTTGCGAAGACTCTCAAGAAAGTCTTGGAAAGATCCCAAACTTGTATCAAATTTAGTTTTTAATAAACAATCGTTACTTACAATCTATTAATCAAAAAGCAAACACAAGATAAAGCAGAGAAGAAAATACGCTACATTTTACAATTTTACTTCTAAATATAAAGGCGAAAATGCAAGGGACTATTTATTTAGCTGATGCCCGAGATAAACATTTGTTTCTCAACATTAACATTTAACCCTACAGTTAGCGATATTCTGGCAACTATTTGTTTATTGGTTAAGGGATTTTGGAAAGTGTGGGGTCTTTGCGTAAAATGCCAGACTAAAGTTGATTATTGGTAATGCCGAATGAGAATTAAACTGTCAATCGAGATTTATGTGTTTAAAGTTTTCATCTTGAATAAACTTAAAGATAGGAATACTTAATATACCGTAAAGTAACAGACTCTACCCATAGACGGCCTCGAAGGCCACTCTGTAACCTCTCTTACTTTGCATCTAGATGGAGCCGTATTCAAGTCCGTGTAAGGACGCCGTCTTGTACCTCTTCTGTAGACCAAAAGTCTGTGTCTGTGTCTGGAACCGTTTTCGGATTCTCGTGGGTTTTTATCTCTGCGGAGTTTAATTTGTCGAATTTCTCTCCTTTGTTCGGAGTACCTACATCTTGATGCAATAAGACATTTTGTTCGGCGATTTCTAGGAAGAACCATCGAATCCGCTCGGCAGCAGACTTAACAAAGGGCAATCTGATATCGGATCTTAATCAGAGCTCTCTGTGGCTGGAGAATGAATTCTTTAAGTTGGGCTTTTGCCCGCAAGATGAGATTATGAGAAGAAACCTCTAAAATCCAAAAAATGTGTTTCTTATATACGAGGTCTGCTTATATGCGAACACGTATATGCCAGCCTACTGTCTTTCCACATGTGTTTCTTATAAACGATCTGTTCTTATATGAATATTTCTTACATCCATAGTGGACTGCTTCTTTTTTCGCAGCTTTAGCGTCTTTGTCACTGTTACACCTCTGCTTCTGCAGTTGCCGTTTGTACTCCTGATTGTCTTTTTTCTGGTGTACGTACCTGCTCTGTTGGAGGTCGGTGGGCGGCACTTCCGCGACTACAAGGACGACTTCTTTTATACGGTAAGAGGAAGTCAAAGTCTGCCTAGTTTGTGCAATTTACTTTCTTACGTTTGAGAAAGTCGGCAAAGACCTCTCCAGAGAATGGCTTGGTATGGGCCATCTATACCTCCGCCATAAGTCCGCTACTTGCTATAAGTGATAAATTGACCTTTAGAGCTGACTTTATTTCCTGACAGATTTTCAGGAGTTACTAACTATTCTTATAAAGAATCTCCTAAAAGAACACATTTGGATATCCTGCATTTAAATTTACTGCCAAACCGGGAATTCCTTAATACTCTCGCATCATGCACACTATACGCGGCCAGCTTATATTAACAGCATATAAAGATCGCTTCGACTCACAAACCATAATTTTTACTCAAGGGAATTCTTCTTGAGCAAAGACTAGCTTTACTTGTTTCATACATATTTGCGATTCCATGGCATCAGTACCTACATAAAAGTTGTTTTCAGGGGCTTATTCATTAGGCAGTTAAACATCAGATTATATGTCCAAATTTTGACAAAACATTTACCAAAATACTAATGATCATTTTTAGTGTCCGGGCTAAATTTTTCGAACTCACAATGGCGAAATTTTTCATATAAAAATTTATACAAAAAAAAATGGTTCAATATTAGTCTTTGTTAAAACGGAAGCTTTCAAGAGTTGATTAATTATTTCCAAATTCAAAATTCGTTCTTAATTTAACAACAAAACATGCTTCGAAACTTAATTTATTTATATATTTAATATATTTATTTAATTTATAATGCTCAACTGAAAATTAATTTCCTTCTTAGCATATTATTGAAAATCTTTGCACAATCTTAAAGTGCAAAATTTATTTGATTGGTGAAACGAAATGGAAGGCAAAACTTTGCAATTTGCAGAAACATTTTTGCAAAAAGTCAAAAGCAGTGTTCTCAGACTTTGAAGACTGTTTCCCCTTTTTTTCAGCAAAAGCAATCGTTTTCACCTTATATGTAAAGAGTTTTCATAAATTTTTGAAAACATCAAAAATTCAATAAAACAAATTTCGACTTTTCAAAGTGCTTAAGTGCAATGCATTCAATTTTTGTACATGTACTGTACGTAGACGTTAGATGGGCTGTTTTCTCTCGCGTTTAGTATGAAAATTTCATTCTGAATGAAATTTGTTTGTAAATGAAAATACGTTTTAATTTCTCTTTTAAAAATTTTAGTTTCTTTGCGGATTTTGATCTTTTCCCTTTTTGAGCTTGTCCCTCGTTTTCCTCTCTGTTATTTTAAAGGCGCTTTACCCTTAATCTGGGATCACTAAAATTTGGTTGTTGAAATAGAGCCCTAGCTTGACAGTAAGAAGTTCGAGAACAAGTTGTGATGCCGTCATCCTTCATTAATGGAAAAATAACGAACTGCATAGTTTAGGGTGCGAAATAAAGTGGATATGTCGATCCAGACGCGAGTTACCTAATCCTTTATAAAACTGACCTAGGTTAGGTTAGAGGGACAGTTTGCATTATATGCAATTTTCACCCAGATGCCACTGAGACCCATTATGATAAGCCTTACATAGGACATGTAACTAAGAAACCCATTCGGATCTGTTGATGAATCTTCTAAGACCTGATAGAGGTATCGTTGCTAGATCCGTCCGTCGAAGAACCGTGCTCCCAAAAAAGGTGGCATTCTTGGACAGGTGGGCAGTGACACAGGAGATGTTCCACGGACTTTATTTTCTCTTTGTCTTTTAGCAACTTCTGTAGAAGTCATTTGTAATGATACCCATCCTTGTGGCCTTGTTTCCATTTATGTACTGTCAGGTTATTACCCCGACGAGCAAACGTATTTGTTATATCAAATGATTTTACGATCCTTGACATTTTCGTGTCAATTGTCGGCCACAAGCTGCGAGTCATTATGGAACCGTATAAGTGCTGTTCCATTGTTCTTTTGCCAAATTCAATGTGGCTGTCAATGAAGCCCTTAGCTAAGTTGAAAGCTGGTAGTAGTTGCCTGTCAGCTTCATTTGGCCAGTTTATGCGATGCCTCGTTCCCTTCCACACCAACATGCCCAGCATAGCAGATTACAGATTTTGAGCTTACCAAATTGCAGTTGATCGCGTTAAGTGCTGCTTTTCTGTCCACAGAGACAGTCTTTCTTAACCGCATCATAGATCTCCGCCTGGAAACCGCTGCAGTGATTTGTCAGTCAGTAAGATGGGCTGATACTTAGCGCTTTTTAAAAGATTCTTGCTTCCGTTTTCTGTCTTTTCTGTGAAGATGGGTATACCTCTTACGACAGTACTCGGGTAGAGCCATTCCTGCCTGTCTTGTATAGGTTCTGTAAATTTGGAATTTGGAAGTCATACTTTGAGTGGAACAAGTCTGTTCCTGATCGATCGATTCGGGTTTTAAAATTTTGTTCCCTTAGTTTAAGAGCACCTTTGGCTGCTCCGTTCGTAGTTTAAAATTCCATGGGTTTTAGGTTCAGCAGCGTTTCTGGGCCTAGCTGTGGTGTAGATTTTAGTGAACCCTCTTAACCTATAGACAAACAGTGGCCTAAGGATGTACAGTTGCATTGTTAAAATACTCAGCTTCAAGCCGCTGGGTATTACAATCAAAGCTGTGCCGCCATTAACACGCTTTGTTTCCGGTATTTCCTTAAAAAACGCATTTCTGACTCCCATCCTGATCGTCAATCAAGCGCATTTTCTCACGATTCATATTCCACTGAGCTCTTGCTTCATTCAATTTGCTTTCCACTGATTTAGTTGCTTGTGTGTTGTATCCTCCACATACATATAATGTAAGCGACACATTTTCATTGTCCCTACCGCCTTTTCTGAGCATTCTCCCAATAAACAAGCATATGCAAATTTTTTGACAAGTTTCATATATGCAATGTACTTCCAGCACCAAATTGTCAGCGAGACGCGCAATTTTCCCAAATGTAATGGGCACCCTCAGTATGTAAATAAATAAATCTGTTAGATAAATTTTCCCAATATCGTGATCGCTTTGTACTCCAAACGTATATATCCTCCGAATGCACAATGTGAAGAAGACTGCGACCAAATCGTGGCAAAAATAAAACACAAAAAAAAGTCCCACCGAGGATGAATGGAAATTTTAAATTCAGAGAGAGAGAGGGAGCACAAGCACAACCGCACTGAACCTACAGCCTCAACTATACAAGAAAATAGGAATACAGAAGTAGGGAGAAAACGGTTTGTGCAAGCATATCTCCTACTAGGTGTATGGACCACCTTCTGGTGGGGGCTGTGCGCACTTTAATTTTGTTTTCTCCTTTCTCCCGGCAGCATGGCTCTGAAGTGAGCATCGAGTGGCTTGGTGGCACTTGGTGGTTCCAAGAGGTCTTCAAGTAATCCATTTCAATTGGTAATGTACTCTCTGATACGATGAACGTTTGCTGTGGATGCTATATCCACCTATATACACACACATTGATTGGATCAGGCGAATCACCCTCATCTACCTGGTGTAATCCCCATAAATCGAAAAGATTGTAACACGACTCGAAACAGATTCTTGGGAAATCCACTCGAATCATACCAATAATTGACATTTAAGCATAGCCAGGATATCGAACGCAGAACAATCACGGATTAATTAAGCTCACTAATTGACACTTTTCTGTTCTGTAGTGGCCAACTGAATGGTAGAGCTACCTTGAGTCATCAGCACCACTGGATAGAAAAACACGCTCCCACACTGCGCCAGAAGTTTGTGAGCAATATCGGTGCTCACAAAGGTTGTGCCTGTGATAGGCAAGCATTCACCTCTAATACGAATTAGAGGCTACCTTGATCGCTCAAAGATTAGAGGTGATGCTGACAGTTTAAAACCAATAAAGAAACGCATTCAACCGGTCGTGCGGTGGCGGCGGCGGCGGCTACTGCACAGAAGCACTGACGAGAGCCACTACTGGTCGCGGTATGGTCTGGTCACCTACGTTCACATCACATAAAACACACAAAAACTATGGCCATCGGATCGATCAAATCGCTGCGGGCGCAAAATTTGCAGCACTGTTTGCAAACACATTCACAGCACTTTTATGTGGCTGGCTTCTTTGCATGTTGGAAGCGGGAAATTTATGAGAAATTCGAGTCTGCATGCATGCATCTCCCACTATAACCAAGCACAACAAGATGCTGCTGCGGATAAGCATCCTGTCCAGGAGCTGTGCTGCAGCGCGCACTGTATTAGCCGGTAATAGCCGGACCGTGTGCCGTAAATTAGATTAAATGTTAATAAAAGGCGGGGAATTACACAAGGAAATGCTGCGCGATAAGGATGCGGAACCAGCGCCGCGTGTACAGTCTGCCAATTGAATTTTTACAGCCTGTATTCATTATCCGAATAAGATAAGGGCGCACACAGACACACCAGGTATATGTAGCCGCTCTTATGCATGAGCTTGTTCGCAGTTCTTTATTTGGGTAACAGCTTCTCGACTGCCGTCAAGTGGCATTCAACAGGCCCCGAGAGCACATTATTTACAAATATTTGAGTTGGTTCACACAGACAGATTCGCATAGCTCACTTCCTCTCGTGTGCGCAGATAACACCTTCCGAATCGATTGAATCGCATTCGCGTAATTGAATGAATGGAGACATGTGGCTTCCAAGCGGGAGCCCAAGTATGTACATGTACAGTACATTGTACATCTGTGAATGATTGTGTGGGTGTCAAGTCCACCCCAAAACCAGGGGGTAATATTTATATACCTTACAAATTTATTTTTCTGTTTACATTTGATGTTAATGGCGGCGGCAACATGAATTGCCGGAGAGACGTGTGTCCTACGCCATATTAGCATGAGTAATTGATTAAACAATCACTCGGGAAGGGGGCGGGTGCTTATTCTTTTAATACTATGTAACAGCACTTAACCAAGGGTTTCTCTCTCTTTGCAGGCGTACGAGCTTTCCACGCTGACGGGCACTCAAGTGATGCTGTTGGTGGCATCGGAAACCGGGCACGTGTACACATTTGCAACGCGCAAACTTCAGCCGATGATCACCTCAGAGGCGGGCAAACAACTGATCCAGACCTGCCTGAATTCGCCGGATCCGCCGAGTGTGGGTGGCGGCGATCAACGCATGTCAGCGACCGGATTCGAGGAAACCGAACTAAGTTACAATATAGCCGACGAGGACTCAAAAGTAAGACAATTAATTTATGGTCACCATGGTCACGCTCATCTCGGTCATCCGCAAGCTCCCAGTCATTACGGCTTGGAACAGAGTATAATGCAGTCGCCGTATTCGTCCGGTGGACAGCCGTCGCCGCTGTCGCATGCGCAGGGCTATCCGCCCCATGGCGGCCACTCGCATCACTCGCACGTGCCGCATGTGCCACATTCTACTCATTCGCACATGACGCATGCGCATGCGCAGCGGTAAATGGCATAGCATTATTTTTCTCTTTTGTTTATAAAAATTAGGCATAATAACGACATTATCCTGTGACTCTAGCATGAGATGCGTGCGTACTCGCCGGCGCCAAATACTGACAGATTGACGGTCATATTATACAGCAGCTGGCAGTGGCAGTTATATAATAGAACGAAACAAAACGATCGATGATCTCGCTCTACTAGACATTCGCAAGAACCCTCTCTCTCTTTCTAATAGTACATGATAACTTAGTTAAATTCATCTTAAAGATAGATTTCTTCTCTCTCTCGTTCTTTCTCTCTCTAACCGTTCTTAAAAATTGATTTTATTTATATATATATAGAGTACATAGAGAAACTTGCAAATACACATACGTATGAAACTAGTCATTATTAGAAAAGGAAGAAATACAAAATACAAAACAAATCTGTGCCATAAAGAAGCGATGCCATAATCTCAGAGATGCATGTATAGCAAATGCCACTGAACACGTTCGGTACACTACAGTACTGAAGTGAATTCTGAACCTTGTAGAGACAAAACAGTGCCATAATCAAATAACAATTTCTCTTTATTTTACAATTCTCAAAACGGAACTTAAGTGCAGCAAATAGCATCAGATGGGTCTTCTTGATACTATGGCAGTGCCTTCACATGTGCAATACTTGTAAACAAACGAGGACTATAAACACACACATGCTAGGATGTAGATTTTTTTTTTATTTTTTATAAGCTTTGTTTATAGTAGTTGTAGTTACATAAATTATAGTAGATAATGGTATGGAGAACAGATGAGCGTGACCAAAAGCTTAGAGCATTTCAAGTTTATATGTTTGCTTAGTTGTTGTTTGTGCTGTAAACAAGTGAGTTGACGAAGTTTGTACAAGAACTCCTTCTATTTTTGAATAATTGAACTAAAAACCTCCTTTGATCCTTCAAAATTCCAAATTTCGTGTCACCCTAAAAATTGCAAGTCTCCAACCACAAGACAGCGTCAAAAAGAGCAGCGGAACCACTTTTACAAACTTGTCAACTTGTGTAGCTTCTGCATTCTTTTGCTTATCGTGTTGTGTAGTTCGAGTAAAATACTATATAAATAAGAAAACAAACAGTTTAATTACAGAAATCCGTACACATCTTAGAGTATAATGTGTAATTGTTTGTGATTTGAGAATTTTATTTTATGTACATAAAAATTAAACAACAAATATTGCAAAAAAACAAAAAAAAAATCCACTCTTAATAACTTAGTTTTAATTGACATTTGCAGACATTTCTGTCAGACAGAAATTAAAGTAAACAAAAGAACAAATCACAGTACATTGTGTATGTTGTAAAAGTATTTTTTTTTTTCGTTTAAATATGTAGAAGTAAACAAAACAAATGTATAACTAAATTAATTCTAGTACGTAAGGAAGGGTAAACGATTTAATCGTGGATCTGCAAAAGGTAGGCAAATTCATTCGCTTGTTTTTTTTTGTTTTATTTTTTATTCCGAAAATATAATTTAATTTAATTTATTATTTTATTTTTTCATCTATACAAAAAGAAAATTATTACAAATAAATGAAATTATGTAAAAAAAAAACATATACCAACTAAAAGTGAACATTTCCAAAGTTTTATATTTTTTTTGTTGTGCGTCGTTGATATGGTATGGTTTTTCCTTGTGCGAATTAAAGATTGTTAATGCTGCGGCGAGTTAAATTTGCCTTTGAAGAGGGTTTGTCATTTTTAAGTGGGTTTACTTCTTTCTCTTGGGTATTAACTTTTTTATTAGCCTTCATCTTCGTATAAAAGAGGGTGGGGTTTGGCTTTCTCATCATTTTCTTAATTCAATTGACAACGTCGTCGTGTAACAAAGGGATGCTACGAGCTACTGAGTGGAGCTGGGGGAAATGGTGATTCATTTTTTGAAATGGTTTCTGAAAGGTGTTCCGGATAGTTACCCGCATATTACTGTGCAATATTGAGAGCAGAAGTACTTAAATGCGCAATTAAATGATTAATTGTAGAGCATATCTGCAACTTGATTCCAGTTGAGATGGTCGTCGTTTTGAGGTCTTTTATCATTTTGTTTATAGTAGAGCGTACCTAAAGGAGGCAGTAATTTGAAATGAAATTTTATTATCAATGAACAAGGTGGCATGTTGACAACTAGCGTAGCTGGCGCCCATAATTTTGATAAACAAATCGTTAATATTTATTTATTTACATGGTTGATGTACATTTTTTAGGTGCTAGTTTTATTTTATATCCTTTGTTAAAATTGGTTGAGTTTGAGAGCAGTAAACGGATATTTGCTATTTATATGTCAAATACCAGCTAACGCTTGTGAGACTTCTTTTTCGACAACGCCTTTACATTTGTAAAGTAATATAATTTGTAAAGTAATATAATTCTTTGTTGCTCCCGTGAAATTACTTTCGTTTGACACCTCATTTGTGGGAATTGCTATAGTTTGAGAGTAGCAAATAAATTGTTGTTGAAAATAAAATACAATTTAAATTCAAGATCTGTAGTAATGGTGAATGAAAAGCAACTCTAACAACAAATAATAAACACAACTTTGATGGAACTAGGAATTTTACCAAAAAGAAACTGCTCAAACGAATAGGTAGTCGAAAGAAATAGTCCTTGCAACAACCGAACGACAATCAAGTTCTTGACAAGCTTGTCATTTCGAAAGGCGTTGACATTTATTGACATCTGTCAAATTATACAAAAAAAGGAAAAACAATTCTTGTTCCAAAACAATCTCCTTGTTCCAAATAAGAACGCCTTTGCTGAAGTAATAACTCTTTAATTTTATTTTGTTCCTTTTATTCCCAAAACACAGAAGAAATTGACATTTGTAATTGTCACTTTGACAAGTTGTTTTTCTTGAACACTTTTCAAGAAATATCATAAGTGTATAAAATATTCTAATACCAAGCACGATATTTATATAGCAGCGAATTCCAAAGTCGTCTATTTGACATATGACATTTCACGCAGCAATTCGTAAATTCTACCTGTCAGTTGTATTTTTGATTTTAAATTTGAGCAATATTTTTACTTAATTTATATGTTGTGCTAATTTGTGTAAATTATGACTGAAATCTGACAGTTTGTAGCTAGAATGTTATAGCTCTCAAATTTTGACACCTCACCTTAAAATTTTAAAAATTTTAGCTTCTGCTTGATTGATGGTTATTGATTTTCCTAGTTGAAATGAAATCGAATCCGGCAATAACGACAGGGAACCGACTTTTTTGGCAGTTTTCGTTGCTCAATTAAAATTCAGTGGGTATTGCCAATAAACATTTTTAGTTTCGACTCTTGATTTTAAAAGTTCACTCACAGTGGCTATATTTTCCATAACTGTCCATATAGATCTGGGAAATAACGTAGCGGACCATTGATCGCCATCAGAAGACTAGTGACACGTCAAACTTAATTTTAAAAAAAATGGGTGCATTAAAAATACTAAATAAAAAAGTTTTATAGCTGGCTTCCGTATTGTTTCAGCATTTTTTTTTTGACCATGAAGCGTTTTTCAGTTGACGCATATGCTGAGGGGTGACCATCAAATCTTGTTAAACATTTCTCGCCCGGGCACTTCGATGACATTTTCATTTTGTCAACATTTTGACTAAGAATTCAGTTGGCATTTCGATTGTGTCAAAATTTTCTTCGGACTCAATTGGTGGCGTGCAATTTATAAACATTTGTTGTAGCAATAGAAGCGACGTGAAAGACTAATTTTTTTTTTGTGTTCAGAGAAAATCTAGTAGAGAGCGATTTAGTGGAACTCAGCTGACGACTCTCAAATGTGTCCATTTAACCGACCTAGAAGAAAAATGAGAGTACCAAGCAAGTTTTCAAAGGGTCCTTACGGATGCTAGGTTTCTGTAGAGCTTTTTTCACCATTTCAAGTGGTTTGTCTGAGCAATGCTTACGTTAACATTTCGATGCGTTGAAAGCTCCCAACAATTCAAATGCTTTTGCGTTTTAAGGAAGCAAGCCGTAACAGCTAGTTATAATTCCCTTCATTGTTTTCTTTCTTTAAATTTTTATAAAATTGTATACAAAGTTTCAAAATCGATATATATCAAGAAAATTTTGACAAAAGGCTAATTTTAAATTATTCAAATGGCTAGGGGAATCTGAATTTTCGACAAATCGATTTGCACTTAGGTACCAAACTGGAAACTAGCTCAGTTTAATTAAATGGAAAAAAACTTTGAAAAAAAAAACAGAACTGCATTAAATACAAATTTTGTAGTTTGTCGATGAAATTGAAAATAAATCACATTATGTGGTGGACGTGTATGGAGTTTTTTTTTGTTAACAAATAAACAAACAAATATTGAAAAAAATAGACAAATACTTGTACCAGAACTGACGTCTATCGATTATAGAAAAATCGCAACCTTTATCATTCCCCTGGCATTTTCTACATTCCTTCTCGACGAAGTGTTGACACTCAGCAAAGAAATACAAATCGTGGGAGCAGGGCTATAAGCTACAAATGTCGTGACATATTACGTGAGTCTAGTTTTGTTATAAATTTACTGGACTTATTGTGAGGTTTGGAAATTTGTCTGTTAAGTAGCTGCAATTTTGTGTCAATTTGTTCACTGCTTTGACAGAAGAATAAATTTAATATTAAGGCTATCAAAAAAGCGCATGTATCATTATTTCTGTCAGAAAATATATCGTCTCAATTTTTTTAAAGATTGCATTTCTTCCTCATATATTATAACTTTATGCATCACCATCGTTAAAATGCTTGCCATTTCTTTTTCATGAGTGATATAAACTCTGACGTCATTTTGACATTTGACATAATTAATATTTTACAACAACCGCATATAATTTCTGAAATTGTAGAATTCCGCACCACACTTGTTGGAGTGGTCTAGATGCGTATCTTGTCTTCTTCGTTAAAACAAACCCTGACATCATTTTGACATTTGAGGTTAAGAACTAATTCTGTGACAACAACCATCTGTAATTTTTTAATTACACATTCCATACTCAGAGTAGAGACTTCTAAGTTACTTAAAAATTTTTCGACAGAGGTAATGAAATACATATCCCGTCAAGATTTTGTAGTGGCAAATGAAATGTTACTTCGATGGAAGGTTAGTTTAGTTCAGTCATACTCATTAGAAATTCATATGTATGTAGTTGCAACAGAGTATCTTGTTTTGTAGTAGACTTGTATTCGATTGTGTTGTACCTGTTCACAGTATGTGTTTAAATTTGTCGTCCTGTCCTATATAGTTTGATTCCTAACGGTATCTATACAGTTTGTCCTTTTTAATCGTATTACAGGCCTAAAAATATGTACATCACGAACGCCGCCGCCATTAGGAAAAGCTGTAATCTGCTGATTTTGAGTGAGTTTTATTTTTAAGTCAGCTGTTAGAAATTGTTTGACCTTTAACGCTAACTGAAATCACTCGAACAAAAAACTGCAAGTTGTTTTATAAAACAAGATGTCATTATACTGATGGCCATATGTAGTAACTACATATTGAGCAATCTTCAACAGATCCTGTCAGTTTGTCGATGTAGTCACCACTTTACAAGTTGAAAGGTGACAATGACGACTGCTTAAGTCGTGTTAAGTGTTGATTGTCGTCGGTCGGTGTCTTTAGTTATTATTATTTTTTTGACAGCTGTCCTTTCTGCGACAGTCGATATATACATATCTTACACCCAAGTTGCTAGCTAAACCGAAACATCTTTCAGACAGTTGGGTTATAACATCGTTGAAGAAGTTCCACACGTTAGGAGTTTGACACCTGTAAAGGTGACGTTTGCTTCTTAAAACTGTCATCGGTGTCGTTTGTCCTTTTATTGACACATCACTTTTAACTGGATTTTCTCTGTAGCGTATGGAATACTACGTGATATACCGGTCATTGTGCAAAACGTCCAGACTTGGCCAGTGATGCCAAATCTAATAAAAAAAACAATTTGCACGTAGGTAACTCTTTGACCTGTCACCTCAATTGCCCTACTTGAATCTATAAAGATAGTAGTAGATACTTATATAAAACCACATTCGCATTTTCTGCCGTTTGCCAAGATCATCCGCAAGTTTTCCATCCACAAACAAGTACTGAAAAACAGAAACAATGCACGTTTCACTTTGTATTCTACAGCAACACCTACGGCCGCCTTTTCTTCTTGTTTTCTTAACATTGACTGCAATACAAACAGTTAACACTTTTCCACCTACGAAGTGACCTTTGCCGCTGCCACACACACAATATACATATACACCTCGTTAAATTGCCATTAAATTAGAAGTTGTTATAGGTGGTTGGCCAGGCGAGGAACTTCCAGCCGCAGAGTACAAAAAGCTGTAACCACGCGTTAACCTGCTACCGTTTTAGCTCCACGAGCCTCAAGAGCAAGGTTTTCGGATTACTTGTTATCCTACACAATAAGTTACGTACTATGTGGGTTCAGCCTAAAATTCCATCGCACAACAACTGTGTAGGCTTCTTTTAAACAAAAACCAAACAATTGCATCATCGATATTATTTTGGTTTGTGCTTTAAATGTTTTTTTTTTTTTTTAATTTATTTCCTTTTCAATTTTCGGCACAGCAAGTGCGGACATAGTTCAGGCGGGTGAATCTTCTTCCGTCGCCACACGCAACCAATAATCTGGATGTTGGGATTTGACTTTTGTTTTTATGACGACGATTGTCGACGATGGAACCCACGTCGCGTCGCGCTGATGTGTGTGGTGCGGTTTTTGATTAGGCAACCACCTTAGAGTGACAACTCCATGACGTCAGGCTAGATACTCGGGGCAAAGTCAGGTCGGCAGCTTCCAAACTACTGAATGAAGCCCGATCTTTGAATGAACCGTGTGGGCATGCAGCCGGCAGTGAAGCTGTCATGCGCGCAAACCATAATTCCGCGCGCTCTGTTACTGCGATGTGTGCGAATTGGTAAGCGTTGTATGGATATACGTATACTAGTTTGTGCAAGGGCGTTTGATTCGAATGATGTACGCAGGCGCGCACCAGTGCAACGTGGGTGTAAATGTTTCTTTGGGGCGCCGCTCATGCGCACGCACCGGGGTGCTTGTAGCTCTTATTTTGCGCGCACTTTTGACGGAACGGACGTACGGTACGACAAACTCTATTATGTGGGCTAATGAAGCTAATGAATGAGTTGAGTCGATGAATGAATTGAAAGCACTCGTGCCAGCTCTCGGCTTTGCTTCAAGGTTAATATTAATAGACGGGTCGAACAAAGCCACACAAAAGTTAGTCACTTTTACTGCTCTTTTGTTGCTGTGGTTGTTGTTGTTGTGCTGGTTGTCTCTTGTTTATTGTTGGATAAATTTTGAATTGTGAACACATCTGCAAGTGGGTTTCCATGCAAATTGCTCAGCGAATTAGGCGGGGGTGATACCATTCGTACGGTGTGTTGTTTCCGGCTGGTTAATTAACCACTTTCTCTATATTATAATGTCAAAATGGAAAAAAAAAATCTCTAGTATATAAATATTAGAGAAATGAAACAACGTTTGACAGAAGTAGTTCTTTATTTTATCAGGATGTGGATGGTGAGGTGGTTGATGGTTTCTCTTGCGTTTTACTAGATACGAGCCTCCTTTTCCGATATCTGTAAAGAGACAAATTAAAAAGAATGGCTGTAGTTAAAAAAAAAGTTGCTATCTATTATGACAGTTGTGATTTGGAAGAAGTGGTTTTTTTTTTTTAAAGCTTTGGTTTTCGGTTGTAACCAATTTGACAGCTGATTTCAGCTTATTTTAGTTTGACATTTCAGCATGAGCTTAGACCTCCGCTAGCGACTCGAAAAATTAGTAGAACATAAGAAACTATATGTATATAGTTTTTTTTAGAGGTTAGTTTAACAACTGACTTCTACATATTTCGGTTGCTTTTCCACCTGAGTATTTATGATTTTCGATTCACTACCCCAGCTGCTTGAGAGGTTTCCCCTATAAATTAAATTTAAAGATTTCGCAATAGCTCTATTTGCCATACAAATTTCGCAATTATGAGCTACTCTAAATTTAAATCCAGACTAGAATTTTTTATAAAACATCATGAAATTGCATGGATTTTTAATGCAAAACAAAAAGCAAATTCAGTCACGTTGGACTAGTTCACAGGTGCGGTAATGCAGTACCAGATAAACAGAATGCCTCACTGCAGTTGACAGCGGCGTTCCTTTGTTTATTTTTGATTGACAGTTGGGGAAAGAAATTTAATTTGTGATAACGTCAAATTTTTAGGCAGTTTTACTGATCTTTTACATTTATTGAGAGATTTGTTGTTAATGGACCAAGTAAAAGTTGAAATAGACTGCCAACGGGATAACTTTCGACTGATATTGAGAAAATTTACTAAAACAATTGTTATCTGACATTCAATTGTCCAAATGAGCGAATGTATTATGCATTTATTTGTAAAAACAGTACTAATCTCCGTTGCTGATTTGTTCAAATTGAATTCTTCTGCATCTACAAAAAAGGTGGTTAAAGCTCTTTTTTTTTAATTAAAAATTGGCGATATCTTTACAACTGTCAGCTTGAGTTGGTCCCAATAAGTTATTGGCTGTCATATGTCGCGTAGAAATTGTGAGCAACTGTCAGTTGCGGTGTGGCCGTCTCAACCTATATACAACTACAAAACGTGAAATTTCACGAAATTAAAATTACAATTAGTACAGTAAAACCCTTGTCTTAATGGAGAACATTTTTTTTTAAATATTTGTATAATCCTGCTTAAGTCAAGGTTCGATTTCATTTAAATTAAATACGGCGTGGCCACGATATATTTAGTGACACATTTCAACCGATCGATTAAACGTAAGAACGTTTTAATATATTCTTGAAGCTAGCTTAAGCCCACGTAATTCTTTCAACAAAAACAGCATCAGAAGTCGGTTAACATGGCATTGCCTCTTCCTAATTGGCAAAAAGAAAAAGAAACTTGTGATTATTTAATGGTCTTAAGTGCCACTTAACACTTTATGGCGTTATTTTGACAGCAAAAACTCTCACAAATAAGTTTGACCACTTGGCGTACAGACTAATTTCACTAAGTATTGAAATCAAGAGGTGTATGCTGTATGTACATAGTTCACCGTGTCGTCCTCCGTAAATTCTCTTGATGTTTTGGTGAAATGTCAAAAAGTAATTATAATAAAATTTCCCCTACAGCCATTTGGAAACTCTCTCCGTTTAGTTGCCTACTTAATGCAAGTTGTGTACAACTTTGGATTTAATAGAGTAAAGAATGACGCCGTATACACGCACAAATTTACCAACCCCCAGTTTAGTCCTTGTTAATTTAGACACGGTACTCGCAGATACCAATAGCAATCTAACACATATAGACAGAGGAGATCATCAACTCGCTTCTTTTATATTTCGTTCATTGTAGACTCATTTCCTTGATTGCTTTTCTTTTTAAAACACTCTTTTGGGAGGGTTCAAAGATCTGCTTGATAATTTTCTAATCTCTTTGAACCGTAGGCCGTTAATTGTGTTAAAACTCAACCGAGTGGGAGTAATTTATCGCCCTGCGGTTTAGTCTGTAACGATGACTGCAGTTTTTAATTATGTATTCATAAAATAGAATAAAAGGGAGCTGATGAGATTTATGATGACATGGCAAAAAGGATTCCAATTTATTTGGTTTTTAAATTAGCATTTTTTTAATTTACATTGTTTAGTGGGTTACAAGAATGTTGAGTCTTCGCTCGAAATAAAAGTTAATTCCAATCAATTATTTGTGTGGTTGTTCGTGTTGTAAGAGTTTTTGGCAAAGGATGAGTGCGATATATATATATTGGCGGCCATGTGTAGTCACATACTGGTTTATGGTTTTCGCATAAGAAGGGTCTTGTTCTATCGTTGGTATTTTTAAAGCCCTGTACGTCTAACCAGCGTGGCTGTGGGATGTTTTGTTCTTCGAAATGGGTGAGCTAACTTTTGATGACGGTTCTTAAGGCCGAGTGACAACATCATCGATTAAGTACCCTAACCTTAATAATGAGCTTCAACTCTTTTCTCATTCTAAGGTGACATGCATGGCAAAATGTTTGCTAACACAAACGTTTAAATTCAATTAAAAACTGTTAAGTACATATAAACAATTTTGTCTGTTTTATTCATGAGACTTCTCTCAATATTACACCCAAATTCGAACGGACGGAAAGAGAATCTTTTTTGTCAAATGGGGGGAAATGAATCATTAATTAGAACCACTAAGCGAGTGGTCTTTCATAGTAACTACTGAACTCATTCATTTTCAACGATGCTTAAGTGGATCGTCCATAACTCCCTATCTCTAACCATCATGGACAAGAGAAGACTTTTTAAATTCGATTTATCTATATTATAGTGGATCTACATAGAGGACGCCTGTCTGATATAACAGACCTGGCTTAAACACTGATTTAATGCGACTGAAAGTTTCGAAGCATTAACCGAAACTCAACATTGTGTTCCTTCCGATTCTAGTATTCCGAACATGTGAGGACCGAGTCAATACAACGAAGGAATTTCATTTCGGCAGCTTGTATCCGGTCAGAACACATATTTCATAACCATTTAGATAAAGGCTTTATCAAACATTGAATTAAAGACCGGTTACTAAATTTTGACACCAAGCTCTGTCTTCCTAATATCAGAATTACCTACTTGTCTCCAAATCTGCCCTGCCCGACCAAGCCTAAAGGAAAAATCAATTTAGCTCCTTAAATCGCTCGTGAGTAAGACCCCAAGTTATTTAAACTTCTCCACGTGTTTTAATTTGACTCCACTGACATATAGGTTGCATTAAATAGCCGTTCTGAAAAAGGACTTCACTTCACATTTACCTAGGTCTCAGCCTCAAAACAGATTACAAACCTAGCGAGTGTGCGTTCAAGTTTAGTCGAACTTTAAGTCGAACAATTCAAAACGTTCCTCGACAAAGGTGGACTGTAACATATGTACATAGCCACCGTGTACAGTTTTTGTAAATAGATCGAATAACATTCAGGAAAGAACCTGCAACTTCTGCAGTACACTCCAAAGTCGCTCTCGGGGTACTCGGTCGTATGCCCTCTTTAAGTCTACAAACCATGTGTAATAGGTGTAGCATGCTCGCAAGCCTTCTTAGCGCTCTGAGAGTAAATAACCCCAGTCTTTTAACTGCCATATGTTTTGCCGCATTTCCAGCTCACTTAAATGCCAATCAAATCTCTTTTGAAATGCTTTCTGGCCGGGTTTGACAGCCTTAACAATTTGCAAGCTCTTCGCGCCTCCGTGTACCAATTTCGGGAAGCCCCCAAGTGAAACCACACCTCAAAGACTTTTTCTTCTCTCTGATGGCCTTATGATGAACTCAGGGCGTTTTAAAACTCGCAGTTCTTTTGTGACCATCAGCGGCCACGCCGAGTTGAGTCACATCATAAACATCTTCAGGGTCAATGACTGCTGTTCTTTGTCTAAATTCAATGGAACATTCGAAACTTGTGTAAACCTTTATGACTCTTCCTTACTGCGTCATTCTCTAACCCTTCCATTCGTAGAACATGAGTATAGCTAACGCTTCCGCCAGAAAGCTTTTTGATCGTTGGAATAGAATTTCTTCAACGCACCAGCTATTGATGTCAGTTGGCAGATGAGACCCTTTTAACACGCCAGAGAATTTAGTTGTTGGGTTTAAGAAAAAGAAATTTGCTTATCATGAGCTTGGGTCTGTCTTATTTGGTTCAGAATAATAGAGACGACTTCGAGCTTCCACTTGGCGCAAATGTTAGCTCCCAATCAATGCTTTAACTACTTCAGTGAACAGGCACACTTTTTATTTTGGACAAAGTTTTCGAATTTTTGTAGCCGGTATATTTGTATTCATACTTTTCAGTTTTGTTGTCCTGTGGCCACTGATGAGACCTTTGCAAAGTTCACACCTAACAGCTATCGCACTCAAGGCGTCAATGTGCGAGAAGAGATTTTGTGCTTAGTCAGATCTGGCACACTTCTGGCTAAAATAAATTCAGCCTTTGTGGCCAACCCAAAAGCTCAAAACCGTTGTCTGTTGGGAAGTTTATCTCAGATGCCGAAGTATCCAGTCGCAGATCATATTTTTTTCATTACTTGGAACACTCGTTTCTGCCCTCCATAACACAGAAAATTAAAGCACTCTTGGTCTTACCACAAAAGTCATTTAAACTGTGAAGAAATGCGCAAATAAAAGTCTACGACTATGCCGCCCCCCTTTGGGTGCCCATAAGTATAGGCAAAGACATGCCATAGTGCATAGTCTCCGCACATTCATTCCACTTATAGGAAGTTTTATGCGCGCGTGCCAAAAACTCTAAAATACCAAACAAATTTTCAGTACTAATGGTCAACATTCTGACCACAGTAGCTGAGTCCTTTTAAATTTGGCGCTTACCGACGGACGACAATGCGTCGAATGTACATGTAAACCTCTGAGGTATTTTCTCCGGAACAGCAGCATTAAAAGCATTTTGTGGTTGCGTTGATTTTATGTCGGTTTTTTTTTTGTTTTCTTCTTCTTACCAATTCCAATTTGAATGCGGTCCGACTCGGGTGCGGGTCACCTCAAAGTAGCAAGTAGCAACCCTTAACTTAGTTAGCCGTATAATAAGAGAACAAAATGTCCTCTAGAAACTATTTGCGGCATTCGAATGCCCATATTCTCCGTCCATTGAATATTGTTCCAAAGAGAGTACCCACGTACCGCAACAAAAGCTTACATCGATCTAGCATTTCAGAGATTTCTTCGTCTTTGACTCCTGCAGCAGGATTTTTTTTCTTATTTACTCGTTTTTTTTTGTGTATCATTTGTTGCTTTGTTTTTAATCTCTCGCTCTCCGGGATGTGGTTCTTTAATTGCCTCTCTGGCTATGCGGTAGGAATTCCTTGAGGTTTTTGTCTCGTGCCGCGGCAACACAGGCATACGCACAAAAGGGGGAACGAGGCCGCCGAAGAAGAACTTGAATTGGAGGGAAATCATCATCAACGCAGAGAAAGAACAAAAAGGTTTTAAAAGGATGCTGCATTCTTTAACCTGTCGCTGCGGGAATTTTATGTGAACTGCGGCTGGATCTGGATGTGTCTAGTATCCACCCTCATACAAAGTAAATATAGTAACATCAGTGGAGCTTCTCAATTGGAATTATTTATTGTATGAGTTTCGAAGTAATAACGAGACATGCTTGCAGAAATCGAGGCTCGCGGACAACATCGGGCGAATTATCCACAATTAAAATGCAATCAATGTCAGAATGCCAGCCCTCGTAAATTTGTTTCCGAGCAGACACCGGACGCATCTCCAAACTCCCACGCAGCCCCAACATAAATTAGTTTTACGTTGTACCTGCCGAGCGGCGTAGTGGAAGTTTGTTGAAAAATTACTACCCAGAGAGTGCATCACAGCGCTCAATATCTATTTGGATAACAAACTATATAGCTGTCAACGAGGAAGCCTGAGAATGTGAATGCTCCCGTAAATCTGCTGTAGTTCAAAGTCTTCCGTCAAGGATTGTCCCAAAATGTTCCATCATTTGATGAGTCCTCCAAATATATTCATTTCTTGATTTTATCTTGATATGAAAGTGCTTTTTGAGCAGCTGCACCGATCTGTGACTAAAAATGAGATTAGACCGCAGAACGTCAAAAAGCGACCAGTAACCCTTTGAAGATCCGATGTAGGCAGATAAATTTAACTATGTATTGCATTTGCAAACAATGAACACGATTTCCAGACAAAGGTTAGACTGACGCAAATTTGTTGAAACGTTGTATTGACACTTCTGACAGAAATTCGATCATACAAATTTAAATCTGGTACACAACTTATTAACAAAAAAAAGCTGAATATGGGCATTCGAATACAGGAAATAATTTTCTACGGACGTTTTGTTTTCGTATTGCGTTATATTAAGCCGCCGGCTTTGCTGGCAAGTACGTACTCTTTCATTGAAATTTTCCCTGACCGTTTTGCTACATTTATGCTGAAATTTCATTAACACATCTATAACTTTCATCTGTCTTGGGCTTGTTTGCATAGACATTTGACTTCAAAAAAACCCAAAAGAAAAAAGTCCAATGGCGTTAAAACCCAAAAATTTGGATGGCCAATTCTGATCGCAAAAACGGCCGATTACAAGATTAGGAAATGACTCACGCAGCAATTGAATTGTTTCTCGAGCGGCATGGTCAGTAGTCTTAAGTTCTCGAATCAATTGAACTTTGTAAGCATGAAGTTTCAAGTCTTTCGTGAAAACTCGCTGAAGAGAGCTTCTCGAATTGACCAATTCTTGGCTACGGTGCCGAATTGATGTTCCTGAACTGTCAGCAATATTCTCGCGAACTGGTTCGATGTTTTCAGTTGAACGACTTGTGACAGGACACCCAGAGTGGTTAAGATCACTAGTTGACACAGTCTCTATTAATTATAAAATTATTATCTTCACAGTTGATGGTTTTAAATCACGTTGACGACCATATTTTGTACGAAAATTGCGGACTGTAGCTGACAAACCTTCATTGTTTTTAAAATAATGCTGAACAATAAAAATGCACTGTTCTTTCGTGTAGCGCTACATTCTTACTACCCCCACACTGGCAGGTGTCACATTGTTATCTGTTTGCCGTTGGCATCACTGTCGTATTAAATGGCGCCAAATTTAAATTCTTCGTGAATTATGGGACACCCTTTACTAGCGATGGCAAATCATAAACAAATTACATATGTCCAAATTCATATATCCTTTATCTTATCATAATCATAGAACTTTTGAGCGACTTCAACGATTGAGGTTATGCTCATAAAACAGGCTTGTTTATTTGAACACCAATTTTAATATGAAGACATGGTTCAAGGCCTGCGATCCCCAGAAAAAACACAAATTAACTCTTCAGGTATTTTCCATTCTGTCGAACGTCTGACAATAACTAGACTATAACTGTCATGAAAGAGCTTTGCAATTAGCCGTTCGGACTCCACGTAAAATTGTAGGTCCCTTACACTCGTCCGGTAAATGAAAAACTCACGCAAAACGAATGGTTGTGAGAAGCTAGGGTATACGTTCCTGTTGCGCGAACTACTTATTTTCTATTTTATTTAAAGATTTGCTGGAATCCTATAGGTGGCTCTTTAGACTTTCTCTTTCTATAAATTATAAAGGGCGCTTTAGAGAACGCAGAGGTCGTGTTGTTCAAGGGAAGAAACAACTTCGTCATTACGAAGATTTTGGTTATAGCTATTTCGAACTACACCTCAAATTTATTGCCACACTCCGTTTAGGTGATTGTTTTTGGAACAGTGAAATTCTGACAGTCGTTGATTCTTATCAAGGAAATGTCATTAGAACAAAAAAAAACAAAAATACCAGGTAAACAATTTCCCAGCAGAGTTTTTTCTTTTCATTGCAAAAAAAGCTCTAGAACAAAGAACATAGAGTTCCTCAATATTTTTCGATTCGTATCAACATTTACATTGTGAATTGCAGACTTGAAATCGTCCACCTTGATTTGAATGAAAGGTAGTTTCCATTATCCAATGAAGAACACGCGCGCCTACAAAACGGACTAATGTCAAATGCTGTCAAATACTTTCGAAGTATCAAGTCGTAGTTTTAGTAAATTGGTAGAGAAATGGCTTCCACTTTTTGGTTATTAAAGGTTACTTAAACATATAGGATCAAGATTTGAAAATGATTACATTGTTAACGTAGTTTACGACTCTGATAAAAGAAATAGAAGTTCTAGTGCTTAATAAGAAAGATCCAGAGAATTAGAGTATGTGAATCGAGAGGTTGGCAAGTCATTTGTGTTGAAATTTGTTCATTTTAGTTCATTGTTTTGCGCAAAAATACAGTGAGTTCCATCATAAAATGTACACCAATCATAGTTTGGCCATAATTAAGAAGCTCCACTGTATTTATTTGATTTTTTGTTGCGACTTTTCCAAATTCTTTAACAGCCCTAATGACGGTCAACGATGTTGTCGTATTCATACATTACATTTTTCAAAAATATTAGTTCAAAATGTAAGTTTAAAACAAAACTTCTAAGTTGACAGTTGCTAAAACAATGTCTGAGAATAAGGTTTTATTTTCGGTCAAAAAGTCGGTCTCACTGCTTTTAATAGTTCACTAAAACACAGTGGAGGGCTATCACATCTGCATAAGACGCACTCCGCGATACCAATAATCATTTTTACTGCCCCAACTCACAATGGCAACATTTTCCAAACACCATTGCATATTGTGACCTGCAAAATATTTATTGTGAAGGTTGGAAATGATTATTAGTAAGGTCCACTGTTTACTGAATGTGGGCTTAATCTTATGATTTTAAATCCATCCATACGAGGATTTTTGACAAGCCAACATTTTCGTGGCGTTTTTTACCCAATTTGTTTGTCAGAAATCCAAACAGCTTCTGACAATATACCTACCCAAAGGCATTTGGTTAGCTTCATTTTGGATATCCGGTTTGTGATTGATGCATCAAACAGGCGGAAATAAATTTTCCACCAATTCACAGTTCTCTGCCTGGCTTAGACGCACGTCACTTATGCAAAAAGGTAATTGCAATCGGACCTATGTTCTACTGGCATTTGGGAAAACAAAATTCCGATGACTATGACAACCAATGTTCTATTTTAAAACAAAAGAAATAAATTTGAGACTAGAAGTAGCTCATGCAACGTTTTTGCCACACCCACTTTTTTGGGACGTCTCTTAATAAAACTGCCCATCACGATCTGTTTAAAATTTTTCTATTCAATGAGATTTCAGAAGTTGCTGTGTGAATCCGTCTTTTTACAGCCACAGTAGCGGAATTTAGTTTCAAAGAAATGACCCAACTACTCCTACGAAAAGAAAGGAACATTCTTTCGGTTGTATTTTATTCATTAATTGCTTTCGTATTTTCATACAAATATGACTCTCGCAAGTGAATACATTTATTTAATTGCTTGAACAGCAAAATTTAATGAATTTATCGCAGACTTGGAACAAGATGGTCCACTTAAGCATGTTTCGTTTACCAAAAACATACATCTCTGCTTTTCCTCGTCGTTCGAGAGGTACATGATCTGCGAACCAAGTTGTTTAAATCGCTCATTACCAGTTTACAGTAGCCGCGTTATTAATACCACTTTCAGAAGTGTTTAAAATTTGTAATTTATACTTTAAAAATGGTACCTCAGTAGCACAGGGTGGTGTCAGTTTTTAAGTTAGCAAGGTTTACATTCTGCTTTGATTTTTAAAATTTATTTAAGAAAGAATAGAAAATATAATAAAGTACATTTAACTTTACTTTTAAAGAAGCTTTTGTCAAGCTTCAAGTCTTCTTCAAGGGATCTAAAGACTGTCTGAAAGCGGTCTCTCCACCATTTTGTGTGAGTTTTTATTTCTGGCACGTTTTTCTGCCCTAAATTTAAAGTTCTTTCAATGCATATTATTTCCCAATCACTATTGTGACCTTTAATAAATAAGTGAACATTAGAGATGGTTTTTATAAGCGCCCTCTAACTAGATGATAAAAATGAGTATGTTCTGCGACGCATTAACAATGAAAAAACATCCAGAACTTGGCACGCTCTTGAGAACCTCAGCTAAACCGCCCTTCGTTCTGCAATTTAGATCAACAAATGGGCTTTCCCATTATCTATTCTTTCACAATGGACCTGCAATTCTGGTCTAAGCGTGTCTTTCAAGGCCTAACCTAATCTATCCTACACTCATCTAACGAACCCCTTCTAAAGCAAATCACTTATAGTTTTCCTTGTGTCTAGTCACACTCTCGTTTATTAAAGAAAAGAATTTAGCATGTCCCTCAGATTGCGAAGACCTTAAGACGTACTCGTACAAGTTTCAGTATAAGATATTTGCGAACAGCATTCCAAAGTAATTATATCAACTCTGGAGAAACTACAGAAAAAAAATTATTTGCAACAATGCACGGCGACTCTGAATCTAACACATTTGGAAAATTTATGTCACCACCGAAGGTTCTTTCGATTGGAAAAATAAAAAGTGAAATACTCGGAATGAATAAATGTAGAATCCCAACAAATTCTATTCATATATCAATTTAAATTGCACCGCCACCGCCAGCCGCATGTCAAGGCAGAGACCGCATTCTAAAGGAATGAAAAAGGAGATTCCGATTCCGATTCCGTGCGGCTCTTTCTCAATCTGTGGTGAGGTAATTGTCGGACCTTAAACCGCGCACGTGACATCGTCTACTGGGCTAACATAATAACCCACAAAATTTGGGCCCACTGTTAAATGCGCCGTCTCAGGTTGCGCTGCATATATGATCTCATTCGTGGTGCAAACAGAACAATGAGGACCTCAAAAGAAGTCAACCAAGCCGAAGAGATTGTTTGCGTTTCCAGGTACCACCACCAGCACCAGCAGTGGTTTTTGTGTGCGCTTATTTGGTTGCGAAATTCACGACAACGTCGGAGACAACAATGTTGAACAATTTTCCAAAGAGAACCTCTGCCATGACACATAATCCCAATTGCTGCCATTCGCCACGATCGGCCGACCACTTGATACACGTCTCAATGGTATCCGACTGTCCGACGAAATTGTTGTTGTTGTTTTGGTTTTTTTCTACACTTTTTATCGAGTTTTTCTTTCTTCGTTCTCGTTAGAGCTGGCCCGACCGCATGTGAGGTTAAATTGGATTTTGACACCCACACCACCCGAATCGCCAGGTCCTGGCGTGGGGAGTGCAAAGTTTGCACCAGAAATCCGCGATTGAAATCAAATTCGAGCGATTTGCGTGCACCCATAACGCAGTTATGGCTTCCGCACTTAACATGTGCCACCCTTATTAGGAAGCTTGCTCGCAGTCATCGAACAGTCTGACTGCGATGACGAAGAAGACGCAACGCACCACACCGATGCCATATGGCTGTGGCGGGCCATCAGTGAGTCTGACTGAGTGACTCCTAGTCGTCGATTCGCCGTCTGGTGAGGTGATGTTCGGATCGCAAACAGTGTGTGTGTTTTTTTTGGCACTAGGAAGCCCTTTTATGAAGAGGTGCGCGGTGTTAACAAACCAAACCGCTTGCTCGCAGCACCCTGGGAACTCGGGAAGCCAGTGTTCGTGTTAAATGACTCGTTTAGATTGCATGGCACTGCACAGAGCACACAGCACATCGTGTCCGCAGTCGATGTTTTCACGCGCACTTACACCGGACAACCTTTTAATGGTCGCACACTGGCGTGCACTTGGCGTTGTTGCCAGCACACGGAGCAGGGGACACTAGGTATGCCCGTTCCCAGATTTACGCAGAAATTCCTCCAATTGACACTGACATGACACATCGGCGTCGTCGTAGTCGTCGTCTCGTATGCAGAATCTCTGCAGCTGAGGTGTAAAGGCGGGCGATATCGATCGTACCAGAAGAGGCGGGACCACAACAATGCATTTGATGACGACGCCGACGACGACGATGTGTGAAAAGCGTGTAAAATCATTATCGCTCACTTAGGTGCTGAGCCGAAGCGCGGTTTGATTAGCGCTCAAACGACTCAATTACACGAGCTAGTGTGCATTTATGGCATCGATCTTGGTGTCCCTCTGATTTGCATGCCCAATTATCGATCGTCGCGCAATCACTTTTGCTCCACTCAAATCGAGTTAAATTGCTTTTAATGAATGATTGTCGTCGTTGTCGTTGTCGCTGTCGGTCGTCAGAGAGCCGGTGCATGTGCAGATCGATTTGTCGCATTCACGGCACGCAGATCGCTAGATTGTCGGGGACCACCGCCATCGTCAAGATTGCGATGATAAATTATTATTCCCCGATAACTGAGCTCAATTTATCGATCGAGAGTGTGTCTGTTTGTGTAATTTTAACCTGAACGGGCGCTTCGGGGTGGTGATGTATGAGACACTCGGCAAAATTGACAAATTGCTGCCATTTAACGTCTGGCGTCTCACCCCGGTCTCCATGTCGTATACTATGTACTTTCTCTGCGACCGACGGGAGGCCATCAAAGTGATCAACGCTCCAGCTCGATCTGTGCGATCATGATCAGATTGCTGTACACGAAAAAAAAACCATAGGGGCGTATGTGATCTTGTGTGTGGGTCGGGGCAGATGATTGATTCATGTAACAATCCGTGAGTTGGCGTCAAGCACTCGATCCGTAATTTCATTAGAGTGAGTTTATATTTTGTTTGATTGTTGCTTAATTCACTGGTTTTATTGTTTTCCGATACGCTTGAGTTGGTTAACACAATTTAAATAGACATTAGGAGACGCGAGGGAGAAGATGTCGAAAAGATAACGAAAGCAAGTCCGAAGGCGGGCACTAGTTTCAAGGAATGATAATTTGAGTGTCATTAAAAACAGAAAATCGAAACAAATTGATTTCATTGAAAGTTATGAGGCTTTAACTTGCTTGTGAGGTAATTTTTATTATTTTTTTTTTAACGGAAGTTCAGTTTGTAGATCATTCTGTTTCCTTGAATCGGATTTAAGATTCAAAACAAAAATCTTCCTATAAGACTTGGGTTGAAAAATGGTTTCGAAATTATTTTACAAGAACAGGGCACTCATTTCCTAACTTTTAAGACGAAACGATCGTCGAAACGATAGACCCCAAACCTTTAAACTAACTGATAAAAATCATGTAAGAACTTAATCCGGTTCATTTTTCACAACTAAATATAATGAAAGCTGACGATAGAGAAAAAAATTCGCCCAGAATATAACTTATTATGGTCATCAAAGTTTCAAAAACGATATCGTCCAGACGATTATCGTTGCACGGAATCTGCCATCTGTTTATTTTTCTGTAAACACAGGAATGTCTTTTTATTCTACGAGGAACAACGCGGAGAATTGACGGTCAGAATTCGACACTCTTACACTATACTGATGCTGAATTAGTTGTAGTTGTATGTCAAACTTAAGTCGTTGTTGACGAAATTGTCGGTCTTTGAAAACAAGACATCAATTGAAAAACTTGAACGAGTCTTCTAACAAAAATTGGTCACAGGTGGCGAGGAACGTTGTAACTCCTGCGTCACTTTCTTGAATTCAACAAAATTTTATCGTTAATTTGTGGAACCTTTTTGTTTCAAGAAAGTGCGGGTATTTGTAGTTCAAACTAAAGCTCAGACTTCAATGTTGTACAAGACTCTATCCGAAAGAAGTTCATATCTACCTGCCTTGCCAATGGTCATTCTTAAGACCAGCGCATGGACTGCCGCATCAGACCTAAACGCTGTTGTACTACAGATGATGATCATCATCATCTAAGGCGGAAAACGGGGTCACCAAAATTAATTTTCGATTTTTCCAAGTAGCTCTCTTTAGGGGAAGTCAGACAATCCCTCTTCATAATAAAGACCGGGGTACCTCAAGGTTCGATACTTGGCCCGCTATTATGTATTTTCTGTTTTTATTAGTACGCGTTTGTATTTCATTCCAAAATGTTCCACTTGTAATGAATAAGAATGCAGCCTTTCAATGACGAAAAATGCGGTTCGGATGCGGTTTTGAAAATCTATATAAAGGACCTTACTTATAAGCGTTTGTAAATAAAATTCTCCTTATTTTGTAGGTCACAATATGCAATTTTGTAAGGGAAGTTTTGCCATGGTGAGTTTACCCTGGACACTTAAAATGATTATTAGTATCGGGGAAAGTTTTTCAAGAAAAACTATTGCTTTCAGCAAAACTTGGTGAAGATGTCATATTTAACTGATGAGTATTTTAGTTCAAATTCAACTCGCAACTTGAATAAATAGTTACGCAACCGGTCCGTAACGGTTTATTTTAGAAGCTTATTGAAGATGTTTGTCAGACATTCTCGAGAGGAAGGACAGTTAAAAAATACATCTATATGTGATTTGTGTTTTTCTGGGCATATCGAACCTCAATCAGTAGTCCATAACATTAACTTCTAAAGCTTTGCGCCTACTGTGTATAGATCCGTAAAGCCTCTTGTGGTAACACTCAGTTCGTTCTTTCGCCTGTATGACATCCTATGTCTCATTACAAATTTACTCAAAGCCTGTCAAGTCTAAGTAAGAATAGTGTAACAAGCTGAAATGTTGCTGCATAGGTTGGTTGTATGGTCAAGTATATATTTTGGACTCATAATCGCATAGCTAAGGGCACTTTACAAATGAATGGAATTCTATCACAAAGCGAATCGAGACTTAAATTTTCTTCTTATCGTATTGCTGTTGTTACCGAATACACAAACCAATGTTCAAATGTTGTACTCTCCAAAAGCACATCTTTACAGAACTTAGTTTTACTGTAATAAATCGTTGTCCTCCACCTTCAATATTTTGTTGGTCACAATAGGTACATACTTTTATTATGGAAAAGTTTGCCATTGCGAGTTCATTGCGGGCATTAAAAATGGTTATTATAGTATGTACCATGTAAAAATAGAAACCCTAAATACGCCGGGTATTCAAGACGTATTAGCTACCAAGTTGCGTTCTGCTCAGAATCATTTCAGTTGCTTAGTAAAGTTTTTGCAACTGATATTGCATTTCTAACCCAATGGTATTGCTGGGTCTGTTTACGGTTTACGGCTTTCGATAGTCCTTCGGACTTAATAATAGTAGGTGTCTGTTGACAACATTAATTTACCTCTTCAGTGAGAAATTACATTTGAATTAAGCCGCATTTCCAATAGGCGTGTTTTTCTATTTTTGTTCAAAAGGGGGTGCTAAAAGGAACTTCGGCACGAATAGACGAAGATACACCATATAAACAGTTTTTGTTGCATTTCTTTTTAGTCTGCTATTGTTTTTTTTTAGTTGACCAGATTTACCTGCACTTGACTTTACATTAACGCGAAAATTTCTTTGGTCGTTCACATCGCTTTTTAGACAGGCATGCAATCGAAAAGTCAAGTGAGTAGTAAGTCACGAACTTCTTGAATGTCTCTTCAATTTAAAGAATTGTTTAATTGACCAATCAGCATTAAAAAAAAGGAAAAACATCAGTCTCTCAAATTTTGACTAACACTGTCAACTTAATTTTTTATGAGTTCACTGCCGAACTGTCAAAAATAAGTTGATGTTTCTTTTTAAGCTCAGGCACATTAACGAGGTGAATTTGTGTTTTTTCTTCTTGCATTCAGAACTTGATCAAGTTATTTTTGACAGTTCGGCTCAGAAAAACGCATAATTCTTACACATAAAGTCAGCCTAGTGTTGGCCGGCTTTTTCTTTGATTTCGAATTAAATGATCGTCCCTTTCGACCACAACGATAATCATCGTAAATACTCGTAGGTAAATTGGCAGCGACATTTGAAGAAGAGACATTTGCAAAATTGACGTCTGCGTATTTGACATCGAAAGCAATAAAAATTATAAAAATAGTGATACGTCTGCGAGTTCAGCAGACCTATAAAGAAAAAAAAAAAGAGTTAGGCTGTCAATGTGATAGGTTGACAAACGTCACTCGTTTTTGACACAAATAACTACGAGATGGATGACATTTTATAACGCCAAGTGCTACCATATTTTTCGTGATCACCTGGCATTACCAATAAATGGAAATCAACCGTCACCACTGTTGTCGCAATATTATGCATCAAAAGCATTCTTTCAAGTGACATACATTTTTCGTTCGTTGTCATTTAGTGTAGTGACAAGTTTGTTTAGTGTAATGTTTAGTAAACATAAAACCTGATCTAGATCAGGTCATGCTTATAAATCAGAACTAGACAGTGTTAAAGAGGGCGTCAGAATGCAGCTTTCTGAGAATACTTTTGATTTATTCGCATGAAGTGATCTAGATCAGGTTTTATATTTACTTAACCAACTAGCATGCAAATTCAAAAATTATCCAAACCTTAATTCCTATAACTGTCTTAGTGTTTTTTTAGTGTTATGTTTAGTAAACATAGAACCTGATCTAGATCAGATCATGCTTATAAATCAGAACTATTCTCAGAAAGCTACATTTTGACACTTTTAAAGAGGGTTTAGCAAAAAAATCGGCAAATGCCACCAAGATAGTGCAATCTTCGTCGATATTTTCAAATTCGTTTAATTTGCACACAGTGACGTTAAATTTTGATCAAATTTGCACAACGAGTTCAACATCCAAATAATCATCGCGATCTTCTTCTGGTGAAAGAAACAAGCTCTAGTTGGATGTCAAAAGTCGTTCCACGATCAAAAGCTGGATTACAAATATCTGATCCAGATCAGAATAATTAAATTCAACTAAAATGGAAACATTACTGCCACTTAAATCTCGTTCCAAACTTAAGCGTATATTTTCCAACCGTCGCGTAACTCATTCAAATTGCCCATCAGCCGCTATTAAGATCGAACCCAATGTGGTCACCTCCTTAGCGATGCCCCCATCTGATGCAAGGTTAGGGTTAAGGCTTTCCACATTTGAAACGCATAACTAAAAACAGTAAACACAATGGAACAATATTGCTAGCATTTCCCACGTTTATAAATGCGCGCGTCCCATTATTTCAAGTTTCCACAACCTAGATGCTTTTACGCGAATATCCCGCGCATCTGGCAGCATCCGCATTTCGTATTCCGAGAAGATAAACCACGCATCCATACAAAAAGAACTCGCAGTTACTTGATTATGTTGGCCACATACAGCTACGAGTACAGCAGCAGCAACAGTTTGCCTGCTGGATAGTGGATGTATCTAGCTCGTACAATATCCGATTCTATAGCTATTCCCGGGATCGAAATCAATATATAGCAGCAAGCCTATCAGCATCAGCACGTCTCGCAGCCAGTGTGTTGACTTCTATCGGTGTGCTCTCATCGGTGATTGTTTATCACTAGTGCTGTGCGGTGTCGCGCGCAGCTCATTTACGAGAATTGCCTGTATACGTCGGCGATCGCACCGAGGACAGATCAATCGTTTGATCCCACAGACCCAGTGACGGATGCGGCGCGCTCAACTACCGAACAGAAGAGAAAAACAAGAAAAATTGCTTAACACGTCCATCTCGGTTGCGGACGACCGCAGAGATCTCATTAGATGTAGTCCACCACCTCAGGGGAGACACTGCGGGGTAGCCATCTCAATTACCGATTCGATAATAATTGGAAAAATTCGCAGAATGAAAATTGCAACAAATTCCATTGTCATTGCGTCGCTTCGCAGCGTGTGAAGAGCTACCAACTGCACACGAGTATACTCAGTATATGCAGTATACGCATGTGATGTCATTAAAGCGCACCGTATGGATGCGATGGCATCTCTATCTATCGCGCATATGAATTGTTAATTGTGTTCATATGGCTGCGTCGCACTGGGGACAGAGCACGGACTAAGCCCCGGTGGCCAAGTTACGATTTGCTTCACGTGCGTCGTGGCTTAGTTTTTGGTTATTTCCCGATAGTTGTATTCCTGGTCAATGTGCTAACGGAAGGAGGTGCAACAGCTTTGTTATTTCCGGGTTCTAATGTACGCCAGTAGATGAACGCGGATCGTGACTGAAATAAATGGGCGTTCGGCTGGCAACCGACCATCATCGGGCCCTTTCTATAAATGTCGCCAGCGCGCGCAATTGTCATAATTCTGAGCGCGAGTGCATGCGTGCACCGAATTTTAATTGGCATCGCGACAGCTAAAAGACGTAAATTAGTTTGGCTGCTGTCGTGCGTTATAGAGGTGTCAGGCATTCTGAAGGCGTACAATGTTGCGGTTGCCATTTTAGCTGTTAAGGTGACTGATCATTACTCATTAGTGGCAATGGCAGCGATAAATCATTTCCAGACTTAGTCAGCATCAGCATACGTGTCAAATATTGTGCGAAAACAAACTTGAACCCTGCTGCGGTGTCACACTCTCGAATGACATCCGCCGCCTGCTACAATCACGAATGCTAAAAAGCCACCGACAGCATCGCCATCTCGTTGCTACTGCGTGCCCATCCGCATTTTCCCTTTGCCATACTATCGGGCACACCGAGAGAGACCACACCAGGCGCTCTTTCTCGTGTCAATTGGGCAATCTTACAAATTGGTATGCCGTGCACGAGCACGAGCAGAAATTATCACTTCATTGAAATGACGCTCAAAGATCGCGCCAACAACAAGCGCGGCTGGATGGCAAAGGAGCCTAGGGCAGCGCACTCATCACCGGCCGAGACGACTGTGTCTATGCGCAGTGTGTGCGCATGCGCACGGCCAACCTCCAGCATCGCGATAGTCCAAACGCGAAGATATCACAATTTATCGATGGTCTTTTCGGCTGCGCGTTTGAATTGTCAGCGCAGTAGCGGCGGCTGCGATTGCCACCTTCGTTGCGCGCGCCTATCGCTTTCGTGTATGCGCACTTCCGCCCGTCCAAATCCGATTGCGGGCCTATTTTTAATTACCGACAACGATTTCCGCCTTCGCAATTTGGTTTCATTGTCAGTGTCACTGGCTCATGTGTACAGGATTTAATGGGCTCATGTGTGGCTGCGGCGAAATATTATCTTTGGGGGTCGTCATCGGCACTATACCGAATGGCTTTTATATGGACGTGTCCCGCTCCCCCGCCCGATAGCTAAGAGATTGTTTACGCAGTCGACTGGAACGAATTGCATTGTCAGGTGATAATTCGCAAAGATACAGTATTGTGCCCACGACGTTGTATCTGCGTGTCGATGTGAAGTAAACTAGGGTAAATCTATGAATTCCATTAGGGGTGTCCGTAATGGTCTTCCATGTAAGTTGTGCGCCACATATGGACACCATCAGCGCGCTCATATAAAAGAAACTCCGGGCGCAGTCCAACCCCGTAAACATGAAGAACTTTTGGCCCATTAACATCCGTCATGGTTTGTGTCCAAAGGATCCACTGCCATTTGGGATAGTATACACAATATCTGCCGGAGGGACGAAGGAAGAAGAAGCGGGCATTCTTGGCGTAGGTTATATACGTGATGTGTGCGAAAATTTCCCTCTCTATACACGCCAGCATGTTGGGTTGGTGGAAAATATTCTTATCTCGGAGTAAATGGAATGACAGCTTTTCACACCCGATTGGCTTTCATGTTTGTCGCTGCTGACAAACGACGTGACTTCGTCTTTTCGATGGTATACCCTATACGTACCAGTGGCACTAATTAGATTAGCGCGAGCAAAAAAAGACAAGGTTCGTCGGTGAATCTAGTTTATTGAAAGACAAATTGAAGACGTCTGTGCACGCAAAAGTTAACAAATTGAATAGATACAGCGCTGGGACGTATGTAGGGGACAAAATTTCAAAGGATTCTCGAATAAATGTGCATACATATATGTGGGGATTGTTGGGTTGACTTACCAAAGGTGCCTGCGATGTGGTGCGGGATGATTCCAAGGTCGTGGGTGTTGATCAGCGGCAGCAGCCTGGCTCTGTCGCTTGTCCTGGAAGGAGAAAGATAAATGGTTTTTGATTTTAAGGATTAATTTTGAGTTTGTGAGACCTTGTATTTTATTTCCTTGTTCTCTAATTTAATATTGTTGGAGCAAGTCTTGAAATAAATTGAATTGGGGGGTGGGATTGTCTTCGGTTTGTTGGAGGTTATTTTAACTGTCACTCTTTTCGGAGTAAGTGCCTATTGATGGGAAATTTTCATAAGTCTTATTTATTCTGAGTTAACTTCATTGAATACCCAGCAGTTGGACGATTCATTCTTCAAAGTTAGTTGAACTATCTGTTGGAAGCCAAAATTGTAGCCGATTTTTTAAATTTTGTTCAGTATTTTGCATTAGGCAAAAGATGTGCCTACCCTCATCCGCTTTATTTAAATTATTTTGTGGTTGATTTTATTGTTAAAATAATGAAGACAAACAAATTTTTGTCCAGAAACCGCGGACATTCTTACGCTTTAAACGTGCGTTTTACTACGGCAAGTTTGACTGAAATACAACCAACTTTAAGTGTCATAAACTGATTAGTTGCTTGTTTAACTCAAAAGTGTGTTTTTTTACGCGGATCGATCTCGGATAACTTTCAAACTGTGCTGCAATTTTTGCGACTTCTTTGACATTTATACGTTCGCTACTAGCTCTACCTGCAACTTTGTTCGTGGCGTGAAGTTGAAGTTTTGCTTAGTTATTTTAATTTAATTGAGAAACTTCAGGCAAAGGCGGAAGATCAGGTAATTCAAGTACCAATTTGCTGTTTTCAGTGTAAAAAGTCATTCTCACTACATGTCTTGGACTTCTCAATACCAAGGAAACCTTCATTTGAGTAAAAATTCAGCCAGGCGTATGTTTGTGCGCGCCGAACTCTAAAAATTCGTTTCAGTTACAATTGAATGCGAATTTTTATACTCAAATGAAATTATATTTTAAAAGGGGAGTGGCACCGCCCATATAGCAAAGTACGCACAGCAAGGCACAAGCAGTTCGTTTATATAGGAAAGGGTGTTCAAACTCAGTCTGAAAGTTCACTGTAAACTTAAAAAATTTATGGTGGTAAAAAAATGATTAAACTGATTGTTCAGACGTTTTGTTTTTTGTGAATCTTCTTAGCGATTGATCGAAATGCCCAAACGACACTTTGAAATCTAATCGTGGCATTTAAATGTCGTAAAGTTAAATTTACCGTATGAAATTTACGTTTTCCAACATATTTTACAAACTCGGTTGCTAATGTCATCAAAATTCTTATTCAAAGCAAGCAAAGGCATTGAATTAACTGAAAGTTAAGAGTTGAATTGAATTGAATTAAATTAAATAAAGCGGAAAAAGGTACAAACCACCGACCATCTATATGTAGTAAAATTTGCTAAACCGTATTTTGCAAAAACAATATTGCCCACACTTGTTGAGTTAAGTTTTCTTTTGCGAAAGCAACAACCTCAGCTGGAAAATATTTTCGGGAATGGTTTAAAATTTTTCTTCAAACTTTTTACGCTCATGCCTTTTAAATCGACAGTACGTATGACTCTTTTAGCACGTGGCTACAGGAACATTGGCCTGACTATCATTCTCATATTGGTACTCCACGAGTACAGTACTAGGCGTCATGGAAATGAAAGGCAGGTAAATGAATAGCAAAGTCGAAAACGGAAATTCTATGAAAAATAACGCTTCGTCCTTACTCTCATTGCATTTACCAAATAAAGATTTATAAAGGATTTTCCAATAAAAGATGTTATTTTGGTATTCAAAGAAATATGCCATTTTTTGAGATAAATGGTCGGATGTTTATTTCATTATAAAGAGGAAGGTATGCCGTTAATAATGAAAAACAACATCATCCAAATGGCCACCACGAGCACGCATACAGGACCATATCTTTTTCATGAAATTTTCCATTACCAAATCGCAAAGTGGCTGCCCTATGTCCTCGATAGCCTCACGAATTTCATCTTTGAGGTCTTGAATCGACGCTGGCCTGTTGGCGTAGACCTTATCTTTCACGTGGCCCCAAAAGAAGAAGTCGCAAAGTGTTAAATCACAAGATCTTGGTGGCCAATTGTGATCACCTCTTCGAGAGATAACACGGTCCGGAAACTTTTCCCGTAAAAGATAAATGGTTTCGTTGCTTGTGTGGCACGTAGCGCCGTCTTGTTCTTGTTCTTGTGTTAACTGAACTTTATAAGCCTTAAGACCCAAGTCTTTATGCAAAATACGGTGTAATGACGTTTGTGGAATGCCCAATTCCACAGAACGACGAGGAATGGACAAACCTGGGTTTTCTTCAACACTTTGAGCTACAGCAGCAATGTTCTTGAGCGACGTGCAGGGGTTTTATTCTTCGCATCACTAACTTGTCCCAACAGCTAAAATTTTTCCACCAATTGCTGTATTGCGGTCCGACAAGGTGCTTCACGACGACCAAAAAATGCTTTACTTTTGCGAATTGTGACTGCAAGATTTTCACCATTTTTGTAGTGAATTTTAATAATTTCAATGCGTTGTTGTTGGCGTAGTTTCTACTTGTCAAATGTCAAAGAAAAAAGCTTTAAAAGTGATAGCTACCGAAATAGTGGGTCATTCACAATAACACCTCTCATTGGAAAACTCTTTATCAAATTCATGGTAGCGTTCCCAGATGAAAAATCTGAAAATCTTATTTTTTCATGATTTTTTTCAAAATATAAAAAAACAATAATGAAGCAAAATTCTAAAGTACTAAAGGATCTCCCATAATTCACACAAAATTTGAATTTTGCGTCATTTAATATTACAGTGATGCTAACGGAAAAAAAGATAACAATGTGACAGCTGACTGTTCGGGGTTAGTAAAAATGGAGCGCTTTAGGAAAGAACAACTCATTTTCATTGTTGAACAATATTTTAAAAATAATGAAGCTTTACCAGCTTTTTCGTACAAAATCATCTTCAGAGATGAAGCTCATTTTGATCTTGATGGCTTCGTTAATCGCAATAATTGTCGCTTTCGGGGTTCAGAATTGTTGAGAAACAAATGCATCCACAAGCGTGACTGCTTGGTGCGGATTTTGGGCTGAAGGCATTATCGGACCAGTCTTCTTCAAAAATAAGGCAGTAACAATTAATGGTATTCGTTATTGTGACATGATAACCCAGTTTTTAGTGCCTAAATTGCTAGATATGGTAGTGACCAACATGTGGTTTCAACAAGACTCTGCCACATGCCATACAGCCAGAAAAAACAACTAAATTACTGCATAAGTCATCTCTTAATCGTGTAGTCGGCCGTTTTTGCGATCAGAATTGGCCATCCAGATCTTCCGATTTATAGCCATTGGACTTTTTTCTTTGGGGTTTTTTGAAGTCAAAGGTCTATGCAAACACGACCACCAACATTTTATTAAATGAAAATTGACAAGGATAGCAAATTAACCACCGAGCATTTCATTTTCATCATCTGAATCGTCTTCGTTTTCCATATCTATATCTGCTTCTGTAATTGTTGTTTTGTATTTTATCCTTTGAAGCAATTTAACGAAGTATTCCCGTCTTTGTCTTGATGTATTCAAAGAAATCAACGCATGAATATCTTAAGTTACATTTAATGATTAGAATCACCTTCAGTGTTTCCACTTCTAACCGAGTTTTGTCTGAAGGCCAAGTTCTGTTAACTGCAGAAAAGATTCGGTCCACCGATGCTTAAGTTCTTGCCAAGTATGGAATGTACTCAGCGATTGTAGCCATTTGTTCGTGCTCGCAATCGGCGTTATTAGGATGGTTAAATATTTGTACCCAGCGATTAGCAATCGAAACATGGACATACTTTTCGCAGTATTCAGTATAAATGCAGTATTTTGAGAAAAAAACAGTTTTGGACTCTAAAAAAAACAGTATAATTCTGTGAAAAGCAGTATATAGATACGAGCGTTATACATACATAATACCTACATAAATCACAAAAATATCGATAAAAAAACGTCAGTAATAAGTTATTGTTACAGCTTTTCTAAATTTTGGAACAAATTTATTTATACAGATTTTGAATTGCAATGACTTTGAATTTCATTACTTATATCAAGATCATAGCAAATCGTTTCATTAGATCGCAACAAATCCTTTGTAAAGTTTAATCGTTCAACTGTTTCAGTATTCAAACTAAAATTCGCTGAAAATAATTCTTTTTAATGGAAACTTTAGTAAAACAAATAGTACATTATTATAATAATGGAACTAATAGAAAACATTTTCTTCAATAGAAAAGGTTATTTAATTTGTTAGATTTTAGAAATTCCTGATATCAATAATCCTAAAATGTGATAAATTTGAGGTAGAAAGTCTTGTACAAATTTTGAAGCCAAAAAATCTTGAGAAAAAAAAGAGATCTTGTAATCTGGCATCACTTTGCACGGAAACAAATCTTAATGCCTATGCGGGAACTAATTTTGAAAAGTATATTTTCGGTGCATTCTACTTACACAAAATACCTGTTTCACTGAACATGCTTTTAATTGAAAAGCGTGTGTACCCATGTTCTTAAAATTATGATTACGCATTAATTTAGCATACGGTGCCCACCTTGTTCTGTATTTCATTGAAAAAATTAAAATCACTAACGTAAACATTAGGAACATTGTTTTTGTTTGCAACATTTATAAGAGATATAACATTGTGACGTATCTGCGCAGGGCATGATTAAATATAAAGCTCTTATGGCGGAATTTTTTATACAAGTAACGTCATGCATACATTTTCGCTTTTAATTATGTCGCTTGAGCAAACTGAAAACAAATGCCGTACCTAATCTTTCACCTAGTCCTTATCCTTCATTAAAGAGCGGCATATTGGCAACTGCTGATGACGCCTCAATTGAGGTTGGAAATATTTCATTTTTCACTGATTAAAATGTGGGTATAGATAGATCTAGCAAAATGTGAAAGTAATTCTCTCCATTTATAAACAGATGAAGACAAAAGACGAGCTTTTTCTCCACATAAAAGTAATTGTCGAAACAAAAGACATTTCTGAATCTAACTTATCTGACCTAAAACCACCCCAAGTTGCGGGTGGTACTTTACACATTTTTAAAGACTAAATGGACTAATTCAGAGACGTCCTTATTTATATTGTGTGAATACTGTGTCGATCGCTTTTTGAGTTCCCTTGATATCAAAGAGTGGTTTTATTCGCCCTGTAAGGTCATCTAAAATCGTAGACAACAACCTCGCAACAAATGTCTATGGAAGAACCGCCAGGGAATCACTAAAACAAAATACCAATATCTTAAAAAATTATATTTAGACTTTAATGTCGTTTTCCATTCTTGCACCTATAAAATCTCCACAAGTCAAGTGAACAACGACAACGAGGAGCAGTGGTAAAACAGCATTTAAAAAGGGCTTTAAGTATAAACAGTGCTCTAAAGGTATCCATGACGCGTCGTCACTCATTCCGAGGAATCTTGAGGACTGCATTTTTCTACAAGGATTCACAAAAATTAAGAAACATTATAAGTTTCACTGTGAGTAAGTTAGCTTACAGGTTTTCGATAAACTTGACGAAATCGATATTAGTCAATCTTAATCGAGAGTTTCTACCAAAAACCTGGAAAAAGACTCGCACATTCCTTTGGGAAAACATTGTCGTTGGTGATTTCATTGAAATGCACATCACATACTTCTCTTTTGTTCCGGTCCATCAGACACAACGACTTTCACAAAGCAGAACTAAGATCAAAAACGAAAGTTGCTGATATTTGTAAATTTTATGAAAACAATTTAATTTGACTATGTCAGTATTTGGTCTGAAGTTCAGCTTTTTTATAAAGCAGAAAGCTAATTGATAGGTTAAAATGAAATGAGAGCTACTAATGTATTCATCTTTTTTGTTTTGATTAAGAATTATTTGAGTAATATCAATTTAAATGCATTGAGGTAAAAAAAAATACATTTTGATCAAAAACGATCTCAAAAAATACGGACTGAATAAAAAAAAAGCCTAAAATTTCAGTGGAATCCATCTAGTAGTTTCCGCGTCAACATCGAACAGATATTAAAACCCCACAGTTTTTAAACAAAGTTCAGTATGGCCGTGCCACGAATTTTTATTTGAACATCATTTGAAAATTGTGCGAAGCTGACTGAATGCCCGACAAAGCTCTAGAGCAAAGATCGCAAACTATTCTAGAAACTAATATTTTATATTTTACCAGTCCTTTAAGGGAAATTCATTGTGAGGTGAAAAAGTATATTTCTGCGCCTTTTTTTTCGTAAGATCTACCTATGTTTTAAATGTAAGCTTCAGAAGCCTAATAGTATTCAAGTTATTTCAGACGATAGAGAGAACAAACTGCGTAATATTTCCAAAGAGTGTTGCAGACACCGCACTCAGTTTGAAAAGAAACTCCTTGGGTATGAACATTTATAAAGAAAGCTTGTGCAACTTGCCTATTTTTCAAATGCTATGCAATACACTTATTGGTCAATATTTGTTTTTAAACGAGTCTCAAAATGATTCTCTAAGTAACCATGTGGAAGTTGTGTCCTTTGAATAATCATTTTCCAAAAACAAGGTTAACGTACTGAACAATTTTGAGGGAGAATTTCTAAAAAAAAAATCAGTAAAAGTCCCACCAGGGCTGCCATTTTATAATTTTTTGGGGAGTATAATAGAAAATTGTTTAGGGAGCACCGCGGGCTACAGAACAAAAATTAAGAAATTAAGAAAGCGATTTTCAATTGAGATGCGCCGAAGCTGCCAGCCTATATCGGCCATGTTGTTTTGATAGTGTCTATCTAATCTGGTGTTCATTTGGTTACCTATTTGGTGATGCCAAATCAACAAATTACACGATTAAAGTGTCCAAATGATAAAACTTCAGTATCAAAATAAGTGCTCCTTAGTGAATATAATTCGAGTTGCAACAATTTTATAGCAGGCGAAATGTCGGCTCCGTGCAGGAACTTTTTTAATAATTTAGAGGAGGTTGGTTCCCCAAACAACTTACCCTAACCTTACCTATATTACATATATAGTGGCATTCGTGGCACTTTCAAACAAAAAAGAATTTGCATAATACCTCACAAACAGCTTGTTGTATTCTATTTTAACATCGACCGACGTTATTGTTAAACACTTTAGAGAGCGGCAGAAGAAAGGGAATTTCCAGGATATACAAGAGTTTGTTCGACGCGAATGTAACAAAATCGAAGAAAATTTTAACGGAATATGAAGAAAATGGTCCTGCACTAGGTGGAGAAATGTCAAGGCAATTAAAAATAGTTGAAACCGAAATTAAAAATAGGAGTACAATTTGTCTTTAGGGAGTACGGAGTAGGGCAGGCGAAAAAGGAGCACGCTACTCCTATTGTAGTACTTTCGGCAGCGCTGGGACCCACCTATTTTAAACAATTTCCAACATCGACTCTTAACAGGAATGAATTTCTATGAATTGAAAGAGTCCTGTTTTAGATATATACAGAAAAGCTACGACACAACTTGCAAAAGTTCGTAGAAAAACCCTGTTGATATGATAATAAGCAATTAGGGAGCTCTCAGAACTTCCTCTGCCTGGATAGCGATGGAGCCACGAAAATATGCCATCGCTAGGTCTGTCCCGATCGCTATCGCTATGAACAACCATTCGTGCGCAACATCATTCCACTGACTTGTCCACTCACTGGTAACTGAATTCCAGCACTTTGAGTTCCCACGTCTCATTAAGAATCCCATCTCGCTTATACGGGGGATTACAAATTCGAGATAAGAGCAGAAAAAGCAGTCCGAAGAATGTGGCGTTACTCGCCGAATTCTGTGGCCGCGTCCCTTTGCAAAAGGAGATGAAATTAGCTTCTTACTGCGGATTGGCACGTTTCGTCTCCTGATCAATATGTCGTCGGCGGCAATTATCATCATCCCAATCAGTAAGATCAACAATTGCCAATAATCGATCGATCATCAATGTTGGTCGACATTGGGGACTGTGGTTCGCCGATGACAGACCCCCCCCTACTGCGCCACACTGCGAACTTAATCGATTAGTTTTATTCGAATTTAATTAGCAAGTGCATAGCAGACATGTTTTGCCAAAGGCAGCTCTCGCAGCACTCCTCCTGGTCCTGGTCCAGCGGCCAGCACCTTCGTTAGGCTCATTTCAAATTCAGATTCCTTTCAACGGTGGTAGGCGATCAGCGATCACCGATCAGAGGGAAGCAACATTGAAGTAGCATTGTGGGCCTGGTAATGCGCGCTTCCTCGTTGTGTGTGCCGCATGCGCGCAAGGAGAAGGCATCTCCTGCTCGTGAATTTAAAAAATTTATGCGCGCGCATATCACAAGAATTTCCAGACTGCGTGTAACTCGAATTCCAGTGGCGATAGTCTTCCCTCTCGCTCTCGCTCTCTCCCTCTCACACACACTCGATCGGCTGTGTTTAGTTAGGCCACTGTCATTGTTTGGGTTTTCCGACCTTTTTGCTGGCAAAGAGGACTAATCGTTGGCGAAATATTATGCAGGGGCTGTCGGTTGTGTATAGTGTGTGGGTACCGGTTTTCGGTTTCATTTTCGTGTATGGTTTTCTTGTTTGGAGCGCGGGGTAATGTGTGATAAAAACGGGAAATCAAAATATATACGCGATTAACGCGCGAAGGATCGATCGCTCGGAATGATGTTATATGCGAGCAGGTCCACACCAGCACAACATAGCGTAGCGATTCTCTGCCATAGTGCGGTTGCGGTGGAACTCGGATGCACTTGTTGCGATACACAGAAGCGCGGCAGCAGCATGTTGATCGTCATTATCGTCGACCGCCGTCACAAGTTCCAGAACACAAGTTCTGTTCACACGGTGTTCGTTATGAATTTCTGTCACGAAATTTTCCAGTTTTCTCCCGACCGAGGGATGATTGTGTGATGACGACGACAACAACGTCCAAGAGGGCACTGTGAAGACACTGTGCGTAAGACATACGGTTTCCACGAGGCATTCCCATCATCATTATGCGTAGAAATCGGCACGCAGTGCTACCGAGTGCGGTGGAATTATGTTTCGGAAAATGATTTATCACCGCGATTGAGTGGACGGGTCTGGAACATGACATGAAAGTGGACCAATTTGCTTTTGTTGTTCGGGTTTTTTTTTGTTTTTCTTTTGTTACCTTTGTTTTGTAACACACAGAATCCAGCGATAGGTTTTTGTACGTGTCGTACAAATACCTGCATAATTTCGCCTGCCGGAATGACGTGCCTTATGAGAGTGTGTCGATCAGCATTATGCTGGCTGATGAGGAGGCGAACGAGAGGGTGGGCATGGCTGACAAGTGCTTGTATTTTTAAATGCAAGACTTAGTTTTTTGTGCCGTTCGAATAAATTTAAATAATTGTATGGAACAGCGGCAAAGGAGCTCAGCGAATGTACTCCGGACGATGAATGTCGAGCGGACGTTGGGGTGGCGCCTATCGGGTGGGTTTTAGTATGTGATCTAGATTTCAGAGGATCGTTTTGAATTGTGTATGCAACTGGTACAAAGGCTTTCAAATTTTGTGAGAAGCTAGACTTGGAGTCCTACACGGACCTGTTGCGACAACTTTTTTTTTTAATGTCACACGAAAAACGTGGTTGATCACCAGTGGTTTTTAAACGACATATAGATATTGACTGATCGTTTTTGTTGCAAGCTTTGGGATTGAACAGCCCATTAAAACGGACATGAATATGAGCCAACGAACAGTTCCATTTAGCGACTAAGCAGTCAGAAATGCTCTCAAAATTTTAATTATTTCAAAACAAAAAGTCTCAAATACTTTGGAAAAATGCCAAAATGTATCCGAAGTATTTGAGACTCTTTCTCACCAAGAACACTCTAAGTGTTTCCTTGTCAGGATCAGGACTGAGTGACAAACGGCGTTTACACAGTCGTAGAAAATGCATCCGAGTGGCACGATCTCGGCTGCCAATTCGCTAGGTTCATTTCGACTCACAGTGTTATTAGTGGACCGAATCCTTTACAAGCCAATTTATGGTTTCATGATAAGTAGGGGCCATCCTTTTGAAAGCGCATATTGTGCATATTTTCGAAGAAATATTTACTGATTGTTGGACGTAGGCTATTAGCATCAACATACGCTACCATTTTCGAAAGGGGCACTACAAGCTTGATATACTAGCTAAATATGGTATAATTTTGTGTGTCTTTTTTAAGTCTACTGGCCTAATCGAGAGACAACAATTCACACACCCAATAAACTTCATTACTTAACAGCATTTTGTTGGATAGAAAAATACCTTCTTTTTTTAATAATTGACATTTGACAGTTCTTGACATAATCTGTTTTTGTTAGCGGTTCTACTGGACAGATCTTTTCTTGAAATGTTTCTTAAGTCTCCTTTTGAAAGCCTTATTAACCAAAATGTAGGTATTTCTTTTTCTGACCTCATTACCTTAAACTGGTCATTAATAATTCGTTATCAAAAAAAAAAGAATACTTAAGGGATCCAGAAGCTAATACTATCAATAACATTGTAAGCTATGAAGCAGCTTTGTGATTCATCCATCAAAAGCTGAATTACATGAACATTGAACTGCAGTTGTCAAGTCGATTTTTCTTCAGTTTGATGCCTAGTGTGAATCCCTCCCCGAAGTGTTTTTTAGAGTGCAGATGTAGGCCCTGTACCTTTAACTGCGTTCTGAAGAGTCAACTTAACTTTGCTGTACTGAGAAAAATTTTCATTGAAACAGACCTTAGTCAAAATTTTACCCAGCGATCAAAATTTCGGGCTAATACTAAATAAGCTCGTAAAATATTATTCCCAACTTTTGGCACTATATGCCTGTGAATATTTCGCATCGCATTAGGGTTTTCAGTGTTTAAATAAAACACGCTTAAAAAATAAAGTGAACGACTGGGTCGACGTAACTTTCTCGTTCATCAAAAGTTTTCGTGCAAATAAAGTGGAAGTTGCTGGTTGTGTAAGCTCCAAGTTGTTGGACTATCCTATCTTTCCATCCAACCAATTAGCCCTACACATTTAAAATCATTGGTAAACTACGCAGCAAATATATTTCTTTCTTACCAAATATAGGTACCTATGATAAATTTTATAATCCCTAACTTGAGAAATAATTGGTTCGTCATTTAAACTTGAACCCCCTACTTCACCCCCTTCACGTTTTGTTTTCGCCTGTGCCATTCTTAGAGGTCCCATCTATCCCTATACCAAAATTCATAAAAATTGGTTTTGCGGTCGTTAAAAAGTAATAATCTTATTTTCGCATTTATAATATTTGTATTATATCAAGGCTATCTTGAAAATGACAACTGACAACAAAACTTTGTTTTGAAATAACATAATAGCAGACAGCACTCCATCGTCCTTCCTACTCCTAGCTCTTACCCGATTCCCCCGGAAATTTTGAAAATGCTCTCTTAAATTTCCTATGACTGTAACTCTCTTCAGCCGTTGAATAGCTCTCTTCAGCCAAAATAGCAAAAAAATCTCGAAAAAAGTGCCAAACTGTAAATTGTCGCACAATGGTCACGCTGCCTCCGCAAATTTTGAATTTTTAAAATAAAACTTTTTCTCTTAAATTTCCTATTAGTGCTCTGTGATTCTTACGACTGTACTCTCTTCGACCGTCATTTGGGGGCATGATGAATGAAAGAAAATTTATACACAACTATTGCGTAGTTGAAATTGAATGTAGTAAAATTCAACTTTTTCAATTGTTAATATTTAAAAAAAGTAAAAATGCAAAGATAAGCACCTGGAAAATATCTTTTATCTGACACTTAATTTGTTAAGATTGGCTAAGCGTGTGAACCGCAACTATAGAACTACAGAAATAATATAGAGTGGATTATTCGGACAAAACAGTAACAAATTTTGCAACATTTGGTTTGAGAAATACTATTACTATTTAGCTGAAAACTGAGTATAAGATATTGTTCGAAATGTAAGATTTACTTGGTTTTTATTCAAATCGAAAATGGGGGTTTTGGAGATATGAGCAGTTCTTAAATTAGCGTTTTTCGAATTAAAAATTGAGAATGCAATCATTTTGAAAACATCAATTTCACTCTAAGTATGCATTTTGGTCAAAATCGTTCTTACTGTTTTTGAGTAAACTAAAGAAAACGAAATTTTTTTTCAAAAATCAATTTTACGATAATAAAAGAAAAACTAAGTTTGCTATTTAGTTAGAAACGACCATAATATGAGTTTTTGTTACGCTCGTATAGACTGTTTTCTAGATACATACAGTCGAATCCCTCTAAGTCTGACCTCCTTAAACTCGAATTTCCCTCTAACTCGAATTTTTCGACCCAATTTTTGCATTCCCTTCATTCCCCCTTTGCATATAAAAATCATGCTCTAACTCGAATTTTTCCAGAAATCCCTCTAACTCGAACTAATTTTTATCTCCCGTGAAAATTCGACTTAAGGGGATTCGTCTGTATATGTATGTCCAATTTTTAAAAGTACCTACCGTTATTAGATTTTTTTTAGCGAAAAACTGATTATGCAATCGTGTTAACCTTACCTACTTAAGCTGAAATAATATCAATTTTGGTTGATGCATAGGTAGTTGGAGCCGTATTCGAGCAAATCAATGCACAAAAAAAAACGGCTCCGAACTTTAGGCCCACAAACTCTAAATCCGCGGTTTGAACCATATCAGGGAAATCGTTTGGGCTGTAGGCCTTAAGAAAATACGGACAGACAGACAGATGGACAGAATTTCGCGACCAACTTTTTCGAGTTCCTCTATCGTCGTGATGTTACAATTGATTAACATATTGAGTTCGAAGTTTTTGACGAATACAATACCTTTCCTTACTACGCAATCGAAAGAAAGTCCAATTACTTGGAGACTGAGGGATCTAGCCTATTTCGAAATATATTAGCTAATTGAATAGCAAATTCTTGTCGAGTGAACTGCGCCATCTTTTTCTGTAAGTTTCCAATGTCACCCTTCGGGAATTCAAGGATCGCGTTTGTTACTTGTAAAATACAATTCTACAGTCAGAAAATACTGAGCTGACTCGAATCGCCACAAACTTCATTATTCTGTATGAAACTATAAGTCATTTCGTATCACAGTGCCGCCAGTTCTTATTCATCTCTCAATTTTGTTCAAGCAATTGATTCATTTGACTGAGGCTTCCCACCTGGCCGAAGGAATTCATTTCCCTAAATACGGGCATATACCTACCTAACCGACACTCTATGGACGAAATTTTGTGAAACACCATTTCGTTTCACTATACCACCAGAGCGCTCGGTATTATATCTTTATCAGGCTGAACGATCGTCCCCAGCTTCAATTGGTCATAAATTGCCAACAAGAGCAGCTAAGATACAAAACTGTTTTTGCGAATACTCTTCCTCACGAGTACAAACACACACATAAACAATTTACATCCACTCTCTGTACGAGTCAGCAAAAAAAAAGGAAAAACTGTCACAACACTACCATAGAAGTGGTGAAAATCTCTAGAGGAAAACGCTGAAAATTGTTCCCAACGTGGCATAATAATAACAATAAAAGTAAATTGGCCTAAAAAAAAGAGAAACAAACAAACAAGCGAGTGGCACACAACACTAAGAAAAACATAACAAAACACTGTCCAATCGAATTGGCAATTGACGACGTATAAAGTTTTATTGCGTCCTGCGCTGGCAAGATACACGCATACCCTTCGTATCGCGCCGGAATAGGAGCACTGCGGGACCTAATCATTGATGTTGGTTGTATGGTGTACCGCCGAGCCGCCACCGACACCCGCTATAAAAAAAAATTAAACCAAACATGGCAGTTGAACTCTATTCAAATTGAAGCTCTTATTCGTTTTTGTTGTGTTAGTGGCAATTTGCGGGTTTTAAGGAATACACAGGTTGCTCTTCTTTTTCCTGTATGGAAACTAAACGTTTCCATGGTATTGGATTATGGAAAGTGCGAGTGTTTGGGTGCGATGTTCAAGGACGTAAGGTTGTTTTTTTGTGCGGGCAAACCTTACTTTTCACTAAAGTGTAGCGTGAGTCACTTGAAGACAAGTCACGAAAAGTGTGACAGTTTTTGAAGGTTCTTAAGGGCGTACGAAATGTGTAAGTTGTTGTAAGTATAAATATACAAGATTGCAGTCGAATACATAATCAACTTCCAAAAATAGGTCAATTTGAGGGAGGAACTTACGCTTTTTTGCGAAGTTTCAGTGGGGCCGTATTGTCAAAGGGATCAATGGGATCTTTTTTTTTCATTATGATGAAATAAGAGTTCAAGCACTTAAGGTGTTCCATTTTAGCCCTGCAACGTTTCAAGCTTGAATGAAAGTCGAGTTTCATGGGCTGTAGGCTATCGTATTTTTTTTTAAATGATATTGTAGCCGATCTCCGGAATAAAGGTAGCTTTCCTTAACCTCCTTCACCCCATATCCAAAGAAAGGCTATATTCTTAGTTAAAGTTGTTACTACCATTGTTGTAAGTCACTATAATGAACCGAATTTCTGAACAACCAGCAATCAAATGAATTGAAAAGCGAAAAGTGTCGAAAACCAATTCGACATATGTCACCCTTGTACATTTTTTGAGTAAAATATGACAGGCTATATTCCTTTTTTTAAGCTTTGGCAATTAATAAATCGATGAACTAAGCGAGGTGTTGCATAAATGTTTCTACTAAAAATTAGTTTTCACACCATAGGTACAGCTCTATAGGAAGACCCCTTCGAGAAGATCGACTTTGACATCCATATCACAACTTTTCACGAGCAATGGGTTCTTAAGAGCATTCGGTGTAGCTAGTTTTATCAATAATTTTGATTTCCGTTCCAAAGCTTGTTCGTTATACTCTGCTTTTGTGCCAAGTTTTAAGTCTCGTCCAGGCTTTTAAGCAAAGTTTTCGATAGCAAAACGTCGGCAGCCAAAAAAAAAACCTTCCACATTCTTTGGTGAGATGGATTTCTGAGAAGAGCATTGTCCGCCCAATATGTGATTTTCTGGAGTCGATTGTTTTAATAGTTGTGAGAAGCTAATAATAGGGTCCCTCCCTACTATTGCGCCAACAATTTATATCTTTAAAAATAAGCTAAGAGAAATAGTAAAGAACCACTTTCACTGCCTTAACCAAAACATATTCGCTTTCTTTGTTTTGTGTTGGGAAGATAGTGCAGAAATGTAAAGCTATCTGTAATTTGTTTACCAACATGTTGCGTATTAGCCAGGTCAATATAATAGTAATTTTCTACCACTGGGCGAACTTTAGTAAATATAAATAATTAAATTTAGAAAGAAGCGTTTATAAATCTATAAAGGTGGTTTCACATTCGCGCAACCAATTCTTCAACTGACTGTAACCTTAAACCTCCTCTGAGAGGGCGGTTACCAAAGGCAAGTTGGCTCTGATTGAACAGCATCAATAGGTCAGCCAAAACAACAGTTTGAGTCCAGTGACAAGTGGTGTTTCTATCCATCCAAAAAAATAAACATTTTGGCTTTGCTTTGTCAGCTAAAAGATGATTAGAGGTTGAACTTGGTAGCACTTTTTCTTAACTACTGCCTTTTGTTTTAATGGGACAACTGACCAGTGTTGCTACCTCTCTTGTTTAAGAATACTCGAAGACAATGACAAATGATAGATGCACTAATGTGTTCTTGGTTCCGGCTCTGAATACGTATCCGCCGCAAAAGATTTACCATAAAACAATTCAAGTGCGACTTTGAATACCAAACTCTTTCGTCAGGCGCACGAAAATGCTAAGATAAACCAGATTGCGATAAATTTGCGTAAACAAATAAAATTCAGAAATCTGTAGGGCAGATTCAGCCCTCAAGAGTTTAAAAGTTTCCCTGTGCTCCGTGGGAATCTCGCCCCACTACCCCCCACTTGTTGTTTTCCTTCGAGCGCAGCATTTTGAATTTCAATTGAATGCACACACACATGCTCGCATCACGAATTGGTTTCTTTGAAAACCCCCTTTAACCTTTCGAAAGCTAAGAGCGCCTGCAACATTCCAGGCACGTTATTTTTTCCCCGCATTTTCTTACAACGCCACAGAAGTGTCCAAATTCCTAGTCCATCGGGGAGAGGGATAAAAAAAAACACCTAATGATCTGTACGTATTGAACTCTCCCCTCGAGAGTGAATGTCAAATGAGGCACGTAGCACGTATACAAGACGAAGACTTTTTGTGTCAGAAAATCACTATACGGCCGCACATCATGTGGGAACATCGCACTCCCCATTAAAATTGCCAATAATTTGAATTGAATGCCACCGCCAGTGACACGACTGATATACTGGTACAGCTAACAGCATCTCCAAAGTGAAAACCAGTAGCACTATGCGATGCGATTGCACCACTTTGCAGGTGTTGTTTGGCTTTAATTTTTTCGCAAGCCTTTCAGACGCTATTTACTGGAAGTGTTTTTTTTTCGAATTTTTTTAAATCACTGTCTATAAACGGCAGATATTACTAGAGAGACCACCATACCTATTTCTGCCCCACGATTCAATTTGGATAATGCGAACTGCTTTGCATAAAACAACTTGGCGGATCAAGATTACTCCTTCCCGCTTATGATAAATTCACACCTAAAAGCAAGACGCAGGAGCCAGACGTATAGTGCTTTCCTGGCCCAAGTTGACAAGCACTTGCGGCAGTTTATATAGCGCGCGATTGGGTCACCGAGCGATGCCATCCGCGCATAATGTACCTGAACGGCGCGCGCATTAGCATTCGACGAAAAGAAATTCATCAAAAATATGAATACATTGTGCTGTCGTCCACTGTCGTCGCCGGGCATTTTGCCGAGATTGACGGACTGTCGTCGCAGGCAACTAGACACAGCAACTCCACCCGCTGCTGAACGGCTACCGTTTGTCTCTATTGTATGCGCATTTGCAGAGGAGCCTGGGTAAATGGAGGAAGATGTTCCAACAATTTATGGACTGCATCTCATCTAGCCAGCATATCTATCCGCAGCCTTAAATGATTGATGGTTATTTCTTGATTATTGCATCCAATGTCCTGAACCTTGCTATTCGTGCGCATTGACGGCGGTGAATGCAATCGACATTTGACCCGCAGTGCGGAATTATTGCAGCGATTAACTGCGGCACTTAGAATGTAATTCCACGAATGTATATATAAAATATAGAAAATCGGCTAAACGCATAAATCCGCTGCAAGTCCGGCGAGGTTTGGACAATAAATAAAAACTGTGCAACAGCCGATAAGTAACAGCAACAACTCTATTAAAATCCCATAATTCTCTCCCTTTTGCGGAACGAATGAATGGCGTACAGAGTGGTGGCAAAAGCAACATCGGTATTCCACTGCGCGCTCCACACTCGTCGATGTGACCCCCGATGATACCTGCGCACATAAAACACCAAAGCAACTGCTGTGTGTGGATAGATTTCGCTGACCGATTCCAAATATGATTAATGACACGAGCGAGCTCAATTTTACAATAGACCTGGACCCGAATAGGTACGGGAAGAGGCATCGATAGAAACGAACAACAAAACGAACGAACGAATGAAAAAGAAAAATAAAAAGAATCCTTGTCAATATATATTTTCGCCAGGCTCTGGGAGTCAGTGATCGACTTGACCCCGCGCTGCTCATAGGGGGACACCACGACCGGGGCCCGTTGGATGACTGCCTAACTGGTTGACTCTGGCCAAAGCATGTTTCCATGCACTGTACCGCAGCGAGAGACGGCGAGGAATTAAGCAACGAATTCAATTGCAATCGCCGCGCATGGTGCACCGGGCTGCAACAGTGTGTCTTAATAGTGATTTCATGATGTTTATCTATTTACATATCAGACAAAATTATTGGCACCGGACTACAGCGGGCTTTCTACTCCCGATGCGAGATCCCTCCGCGTGTGTGTTTGATTGGGAGATGAAGTTTTTAAAGTACTCGCCGAGAGAGTTGGAGCAACAACGGGCCCAGCAGAACATTGTTCAAAATTTATTGAACACGAATTTCGGTCTGGAATTGTTGTTCGCAGACATGTTGTTCGTCTCGTGTGCCTGGTGCAGGCTCTTCAGATGGCTGTTCCTTGTACTATGCGCAGGATGAGTACGTTTGTTGTTTTTAATTAGTTTTACATTTGGATTTAGCTGTTGGTTGGCTTTTTTTCTGGTTCGTTTTTGTTGCATGTTGCATAAGCCAGGGTCTTTATCAATTGAGGGGTTTGGAGAAATCCCGCAGTCCTAAGGTGGTAAAGACGGCTTTTATGCCCCCATTTGGTTGGTGATTAATTGAATAATGAACACGTTGCCGCTAGACCAAATTGAGACATGGGTTGAGCTGAATTCGAAACGCATTGCGACACTTTTCCGTCCAAATGCGGATTAGATCGATTTAAATTTGAACAAAGTTTTCCCAATAGACTTTGGTCTGAATTTGTACTGATTTTTAAGTCATTGGAATTCTAGGCGGCTATTTAATTACTAAAACTAGCAAAGACACCAAATTTTCAGAGTAAAATGTAAAAGAAAAGGACAATAGTACCCCTAGCACTGCGGTTTGTTCAAGATGGTAGTGAAATTTAACCCGCTTGAGAAAACGAGCAACACCTATCTGTAAGAATTTGAAGGGCGCTGTTTAAGCGTTATGGGTTCGCCTTCCTTCCGTTTGTCTTTTACTCGTTCCTATGATGATGGGTCAACATAATACAAAACAGTTCTTTTTAGCAGACAATACCAACTAGTGAGTGCTTTCGGCTGACAGTTCGATTTATAAAATATCAAAATAGGTTCTTTGTCCCACCTTTTGGTTAAGTTTGTCGAAGTAGGTACGACTATTTAGGCTTTTAGGCTACAGACTTGTTGACAAATAAATAAACCTGCCTAGTCCTATTTTGCTCAGATTTTCACTGCTCACAACCACGCCCTCTAGTGGGATTTAAATTTTGCCATTCGCCATATGCCCGGAAAGAGTTCAAACTATCAAGTTTAGTACGAATGGATTGTCACTCAAAATTCCCCAAATATTATACTTAACAAATTTTTTTAATTTACGAGCGAGTGATGACTCGCAGCTTTCGCAATCGAGTCACTGATATCAGTTTCATTCCAATTTGAATGCGTTTGGTCTTTGAATTTATGTGTCATTAAATTTGCCAAGTTTACTTGCGTCTTTTGTTGCGTAGCAGAGATGCCAGCCGTTTGATATAAATATTCCTTATTTGCAACCGATCTTCTCAATAACATATTTAAAATTTTTGTAACAGAAGAGCTCTTTGAATAAAAGTTTTTAAATCACATTTGGAGCTTAGAGAAAAAGTAGTTCATGATCAAAGTACATTTCTAGCTGTCAGAAATAAATTCAACTCTCCAAATAGCCACGCATGTCTTTGTTCTGGAACCAGTTGAATTTTTTTTTTAATTTAAATTCAGAGATTTTCTACTCTTCCTAAAACAAAAGCACATTTTAAAAACAAAGTTGCTCATTAACGCAGGTAGAAAATATGTCTTTTCTGATTACAGAATGTTCGAAAACCAAAATGAAATAAATGAAATTTTTACTGGAATGATAACAATAACCGTGACAAAATTCTGTTCGGCAATATTTTCAAATTAGTGTTGAGGAAAAATTGTTAAAAGAACAACAACGACATCTCTTACACACTGTCACTTTGGTAGGATTTCTAGCTACGTGTATTTCAAATTACACCACTCATTCATGCTTTGGCTCCTTTTAAGTAAGAGTTATTGAATAGTTTTGAATTTCACTTGGTTATATATTTATATTTTCCGCTCTCAGAAATAAGCTCAATTATGAACCTTGTATTTCGTTGTGAACTAATAAAGCTATTCGGTAGCCAATACCTTTCTATTTAGGAAAATAAATTCGCAAATAACGAAAAAGGTAGTACCTCCTGGTTTATTGCAAAGTTTAAATTGAGTGCACTACAAAACTCCACTTCCTGTTTAGCTGAATTTGATATTAATTAAAAATCATCACAAGTCACAACAATAGGACAAATTCCTACGAACCCTGTTCAGTAAATTCAGTAGATACATATCATTCCAAAGAAATAAGTCCAAACAAATAGTGCAAAGTTGAACATTTGCGAATTAAGCGCATCTGTAGTCTGGTTGAGAACCACCAACAAATCCAAATAAAACCTATTCCAGGTGTTGGCAAATGCTGTCGAAGAACTCAATAAATATTTCAGTATAACCAAATTCCAATATACGAAAACTCCCTTAAGGCAAAATTTCTTAGCACAGACTTCGTATTAAAATGTGACTTGGCGGCGAATTACAGGACTTATCAAACTTGACAGCCGCCAAAAAAAATGCTTAAAATGCCTTCTGTCCAAATAAATTGTAAAACACCCAAAGTTGGCACATCGCAAATAAATCAAAGTTGTGGTTACCGTGGCTCCCGGTTCGACTCCCGAAAACGATAAAATCTAGATCAAAATTTTTTTTTTACACCTTTTGCGAACATCTTACAAAAATTTGACAATTGTCGGAATCAAGAAACTCCTTACTTCTTGATTCCGCCAGTTGGATATTGAATACCAGTTTTGATCCCTTGCAATAATGAAACTGACAAATGGCTGTTAGAAGCTAAATCTAGAATTCTTTATGTAGCCACAGGGCCAAATATTTTTTTTATTTCAACAACTTTCAGTTTTTGCAGTGAAAATTCTTAAATGCCAATTGATGACTATTGGGTAAGACCCTTTTTTAACCTTCACGTCAAATAATATTTTGTAGTTCACAATGGTTATTTTTATATTTAAAATGTTGCCATTGTGAGTTTGCAAAATCTAGTCTGGACAGTAAAAGTTATTAGTATCTCACATTGACAATTACAGCGTCTTATTTATTGTGGCAGTATGCCTGAAGCTTATTATTATATAAGCCAATTTTAATCGTTATTTAAATATTTTCGAAACTTTTGAAAATCGCATTAGTACTGTAATGTGCGGTCAATTAAATTGTTTCTCATAATGGAATTGACCAAATATTTCAAAAACTCCCAAGTAACTCTATAGTGAACCGAGTGGATTTAAAAATATCTTCAAACAAAATGTTTGCGCTGCGGAAGAGGTGCATATTTAGCAAAGACAAGGACGGTGTACGTTAAATAATTAACCTTACAAAATCATTTAAATAGGTATTCACAGTTAATATTTTGTGGGTCACAATGGGTTAAATTTCGACGCTAAATATGATTTTTAGTATCACGCAATGTTGCTTATAATTTAGAACCAGAACTTAGCATTTTATTCGTATTTTTTACCAACAGAACTGTCTCGGAAATACCGCAGCATTTCCATAAAATTCCCAGTTGTCTTTTAGCTTAGCTACTTTGTAATTCGTATTGCACTTTACTAATAACAAATTGTAGTCTCGCGTTAAAAATTACCAAAGATCATAATTGCGAAGTATACGTACAAAGAGCTTAGCTGTGCAAAATTAAAGTAGAAACTTAAAATTGTATAACCCATGACATGACATGGAAAATGCTAAACTAAATTTTCACACAGTCAAATACTTGTGAAGACGTGGAGTGTTCACAGTTTTCGGAATTCAGTGGGCTTCTTAAATAAGCATTTTTAACCTTCAACTTTGTAGTGTTTTTTGTAGAGCACACTCATCCCACACTCTGGTTACCAGTTTTTCAGAGTGAGTTGCTACGGATTTACTTTACCCTAAAGCAGATCACACTAGTTGATTTTATATGGAAAATGTGTTGCAAATAAATAAAATAATAAGACATTTGGAATCATAGGTCTAACAACTAACAACCATTTGTTTCTGGGGGTTTTTAATTTTAGATGGAATGTGCTGGGCCATAAAAATAATGCAACACATTTTAGTCTCGACTTTAAATTTACGTATTGAAAAATTTGCATTAAAAAATTGCTATTTTGAATCACACAATTTTAAAGTCGAAAATAAAAATGTTTATGGGTTAGTCTCAATGTGAGGTTTAATAATAATCATATTTTGTGTCGAGACTAGATTTTACAAACTCACAACGGCGAAATGTTTCATATAAAATTACCCATTGTGACCTACAAAATATTTAGCGTAAAGTTTAAAAATGATTATTAGTAAGGCTTAATGAGAATAGCAGCGCAGTGTAGGACTGTGCTGAGCTCTTAACGAACACACTAAAAATATAGCGGCAATTGAACCATTTTTGTTAAGGTGTTTGGTATAGAGCTTATGGTTGTTACAAATCAGAATATTTTCAGCAAGAAGTCTTGGGATTTTAACGCAAATTTTACCATTTACATGGAATCGAGTGTTTTTACGTGTGGCTAAATGAAACTCTCCTTAATTCCTATACACAGTGCAGACCTCCGATTTCAGAGTAAAGTTGCTGCACCTTTCTTATTTCATTACATAAATTGCGCAGCAGTTTTCGTGTAAATAATTTACTCCCGAGCTTTAATTTGGATTATTTCCAACCGCAACTGCATGGAAATGATACAGAAAGCCATTTACACCTCTCCAACGAGAAGCCAGGATAGTGCGGACTCCTACTCAAGTTGTTGCACATTAGAAAACCGATTTTGTGTTGAAAGGTTTGATGGAAAGCATCCTTCCAACTTTTTTGTAATCAAAACAGAGACCCGCTCCCATAGCACATAAAACGGACTCATCCATCACCCCAATTCCATTGACCAACAATCTGCAGGTTAGACTTTTTTCTACTAGACCCGTTGCAAAAATAAGCTAACACAACTCTGCTTAAAACGACAGCATAACCCCCTTCCGGGGCCGTCCACAACACCATCAGGCTTGTCATCAACCTTTATCTGATTACGCAATCAACGTGTGCATGTTGCACCGTGCGGCAAGCGGCTCGATTGACTCACCCTCTCATCTGCATATTGATGGTTGTTCGTTGTTGGCTGTCTCAACAACGTCGTCGCTCAATTATAAAGACTTATACAAGTTCCGCTGTGTGTCCGCGCCGTTCAGCCGGGTAATTGCCGAGTGGCACCCAATGGAAGCGAATTACTGGCGCTAACCACCAGCCATTATCGCAGCGAGTTAAGGACCCTTAACCATATAGTCTAAGGACCATCTATTAAGATTTATCTAAAATAAACGTTAGATAACGTGTACCTACCTAGATAAGGGTAGAAAATAATAATAATAACTATGAGATAAGAAATGAAAGGAGATTGTATTGTAACCTAAAATATGTAATAAGAACTATGAGATAAGAAAGGAAAAGAGATTGTATTCGAACACACAGTAGATAAGAAAAGATAGATTAAGAATAAAGAAAAGGTTTTATTTTGAACCAAATACATAGATTACTAAGTAGGATATAAATATAAGAAACGAACACGCAAGGGGCAGTCTAGAAATAACATCGACTTAGACCACAGTTCGGTGATAATAAACTTGAACTAGTAATTAAAATAAATATAAATAAACAGGACTATAAAATCCTAAAAAAATATAATTTGTTTTAATTACGAAATATACGCGAGTGTATTTAATTGGCGATCCTGCCAGGAGGCAAATAAATTGTTTATCTTCACGGAGCGGACCAAAGGAAAATCGGGAATCAGATCCACATAGTGGCACCCATCAAACGTTCCTTCATACGAAGCAACCTGAACAAAGATACATACGTATCCAACGTAAAAGTTTTATGAATAGATTTAAGAAAAGAAAAAATTTACACGACAATCGTCGCGAGATAATAAGTGAAAGTGAAAGTGAAAGTGAAAATAAAGAAGTAGTCATCAAGATGGCAGAACCAGTTGATCTAGCAACCTTAGCAGCAAGATTCTCACAAATGGAGATGTACTGCACACAGTTAAACAATAAACTGCAAGAAGCAAATAGACAGACAGAACAATTGTCTAACATAATAAAACAACCTAAGCATAACCAACCAATTGGTACAGAAATACAAATGCCTATGGAAATAAATTCAAGACAAATAGTTCAAGCACAGAGGAAAGCAGAACATCAACCTCAGCGAAACAACTATAACCCATATAATAATAACCAGCATTGGAAGAGAGGAAGAGAGGATAGCGGGCAGTATAGGCAGCCGCAGCACTATCAGAACAACAATCAACACGTCAACAAACAACAAAGGGTGAACCAGTCATCACAACTACAAGAAGAAGACGGAGACAGCATGTATGCAGAACCGGAAGAACAAAGGGTAAATAACTTAAGATTTGACCATTTAAAACTAGTTGACGGGTTGCCTTGTTTAAAATTAACATCTAGCATTTCTAACAAAACTTATAAAATATTAATAGATACGGGAGCAACCCACAATTATATAGATAAAAAATGCAATTCAGCGGAAAGAATAAAAATTAAGGAAATCAAAATTAAAACTATAAACGGGTATTCCATAGTAAATACAAAGAAAATAATTTATTTAATGAATACTAAAATAACATTTTTCGAATTAAATAATATAGATTCATTCGATATGATATTAGGATTAGAAGGTTTAAAAGAATTAAACGCCGAAATAAACTTGAAGGATATGACCTTAATCACCATGTGCAGTGACAATCAATCCGAAAGTAAACTAAACTATATCATAGGAGAAACGTTATATAAAAAAGAAATAGATAGTTTGATGAAGGAAAATATCGGCATAGGACCACTGCCCTTTACTACTACAATAGAAGCTACAATCAGAACTATAAATAATGAACCCATATGGACCAAGCAATATCCATATCCGATAGCCGACAATGAATTTGTCAATAAAGAAATAGCTAAATTATTAAAAGAAGGTATTATTCAAAGAAGTAATAGTCCATACAATAGTCCGATTTGGACAGTACCAAAAAAGGGTCTTAGTGAAGACGGAAAACCAAAGAAAAGAATGGTAATAGATTTCCAAAAATTAAACAATAAAACAATAACTGATAGATATGTGATCCCAGATGTAAACATGACAATACAAAATCTAGGAAAAGCCAGATATTTTACAACATTAGACTTGGAATCAGGATTCCATCAAATTAAAATTAAAAAAGAAGATAGGGAAAAAACAGCATTTTGCGTAAATGGAGGTAAATATGAGTTCGTAAGAATGCCTTTTGGACTCAAAAACGCGCCCTCTATATTCCAAAGATGTGTAGACGACATATTAAGAGAATATATCGGGAAATTCGCGTATGTTTATATAGATGATGTGTTAATATATTCCTCATCAGCCGAAGAACATATGAAACACATCAATATAATTTTCAACGCTCTTAACAAAGCAACATTGAAGGTTTCGGATGATAAATCCAAATTTTTCCAATCAGAAGTCGAATACCTCGGACACATAATTAAATATAATAGGATAGGGACAAATCCGGAAAAGGTAGAAGCAATTAATAATTATGCAATTCCCCGAACGTTGAAAGATCTGAGAGGTTTTTTAGGAATGACCGGTTACTATAGGAAATTTATCAAAGGATATGCAAGCATAGCTAAGCCCCTAACGATACACCTAAGAGGAGAAAATGGTCAGGTAGGAAAAAATAAGAGTAAAAATACTTGTATAAATCTAGACGATGCAGCAATTAAAGCCATTAGTAGCTTGAAAGCACATTTGAGAGAACAAGTAGAGCTATTCCAACCAGATTATAGTAAACCCTTTGAACTAACGACAGACGCATCTAACATAGCTATTGGAGCCGTCCTTAGTCAAAACAAAAAACCTATATTCTTTTTAAGTAGAACTCTGACAAAGACAGAAGAAAGTTATGGAACGAACGAGAAGGAATTATTAGCCATCATATGGGCACTGCAGAAGCTAAGAAATTATGTATACGGAGTAGCGGATTTAACTATATACACAGACCATCAATCGTTAGTATATTCAATATCGGAAAAAAATCCGAACACTAAATTGAAGAGATGGAAAAGTATAATAGAGGATTTCGGTGCAAGGTTAGTATACAAACCGGGACACCTGAATGTAGTTGCAGACGCTCTTTCGCGGCAACAAATAAATACTTCAACAATAAGTACAGTTCACTCAGAAGAGAGCTCATCTGAAGATGTAATCAAAGTAGTAAGCCAACCATTTAACACATATAGCCTACAGGTAGAATTAATACCGAACAACGAAATAAATGAAATAAAAACACAAACCGTTTTTGAAAAAAAGATAAGGCACACTATTTATTTCACAACGGAAGATGAACTGTTAGGAAATTTGAAAAAAATTCTTCAACCTAACAAGATAATAGCAATACATGCAAAACCAGAAGACATGTATACATTCGAGAAAAAGATAAAAGAAGTCTTTATACGAAATAGGTTTATACACACACCCATAAAATTGGAAGATATTACCAACCTAGAAGAACAAATAAAGATAGTGAAAGAGACCCATGAGAGAGCTCATAGAGGATTCAAAAATAACATTCAAGAGATAAATCAAACATATTACTGGCCAAGCATGAGGAAACAGGCAAAATGTTTTAATAAAAAATGTGTAGCATGCTTATTCGGTAAATACGAGAGAAATCCAGTTAGAGAACCATTGAACGACTCAGAAATTCCAACACAAGTAGGAACACACATCCACATGGATCTATACTTCAACGACAAACATTCATTTCTAGTATCAAAAGATAAATATTCAAAGTATCTGGTCATACGAGAACTAGAAACAAAGGAGAGACTTTATGATAAAATGGAGGAAGTCTTATCAAATTATTTCCCAAATTGCGAGAGACTCATGACTGATAACGAAAGTTGTTTTAACACCCAGATGGTAAAGCAAATGTGTATAAAATATGGAATCAAGAAAGTACAGACGCCAGTCTATAGATCGACAGCAAACGGGCAAGTCGAAAGTGCACATAAAACAATATCAGAACTCTCAAGGATATTTATGGTACAAAACAATACCAATCTAATCGAAGAAGTATTTAGAACAGTGCGTGAATTAAATTACACAATTCATTCCGTCACAGGCTACAAACCTCAAGAAGTGTTTTTTAATCAAGAAAAATTCAAAGATTCAAATATACACACAAAACTTATTAAAGCATCGGAAAAAGTCCTCGAAAGACTTAATAAAGGAACAAAACATAGAACCTACCAACAAGGAGAACAAATAATGGTAAGAATTTCAGGGATTAGAAAGAAAAGTAATACTAGATATATTAAAAGAATAGTAAAGGAAGACCGTGAGGACACGATCTTAACAACGAAGGGGATAGTTGTACACAAAGACAATATTAAAAATTATTCTTTCCCTGTAGATGACGAAATTAGCATTCCTCATATTACTCGTGAATGCACTAAAGCATACTCAAGGAACAACAAAAATAGAAGACGTCACGGAAAAGAAATACATACTAACTCAAACCGATGATGTTTATATATTTAATGATCAGACACATTTATTTCATGTAACAAATCTAACAACATTACTAAATTCATTCATAGAGATAATAAGTAGCAATTACATACCTACTCAGGAAGAAGAAATTTGGATAAAAAAGGCACATAATTTAGCAAATCAAATAGAAGAACATACTAGAAGTAAGAGATCTATAAATTTCTTAGGATCTGCTATTAAATTTATATTTGGTAACCCAGATCATGATGATCTTATTGAAATACAAACCAAAATAAATAATTTAATAGAAAATAATAACAAACAGAGGAAGGTAAACTCTAGATTCGAACAAATCTTAAAGAATTTCGAGGGATACAATTTAAAAGAACATATAATCTTAGAACAGGTATATGAAGAGTTACTCTTACTAACTAGAACGATAAACGCAGCAAAGAATAATGAATATCTTTCAGAAGCATTAGATATAACGGACATAAAAGAAATAATAAAACATGAGTTAGAGGAAGTTCCAATAATAAATATTTTAGAATATGCAACCATATCAATTGCTAGAACGGAAGAACTTTTTATAATAATATATAAATACCCAATATTAAAAATACAATGTAAATGCTATAAGGTAACCCCGATAAGTTTCAAATATGGGAAAATACAAACAGACGAATTAATAGCATTTTGTGAAGATTACATTAGAATAAAAAAATGTCAAAACTATTTAGGAAAAAATATTTGCGAAGAAAATATTGAAAAAGAAGAATGTATAATTCCATTATTAAAAAATAAAAAATCTAAATGTATGTAATATTAAACAAGAATATAATTTTGATATATTAGAAATAGTACCAGGAGTAATATTAACTCATGGAAATCATAAAATAAATAACGAGACCATATACAATGTGAAATTAATCACATACGAAGATACTGTAAATATAGATGGAAAAAATTATAAAAATATGGATGGAGCCATTAAAGAAATAATAGCAAGAAAACATAATAATGATTTTTTTATAAATACTGTTATAAAAACAGAAGGGCTATATGCATTCAATAATATTGATAGCCTAAACAAAATAATGATTCCATTTGAGGAACATCCTATATTATCAATTATAAACACAATCATAATCATTGTGATAATTATTGTTATAGCTTATGTAATAACGAAAATCGTTAATTTTATAATCGAATACAGAAAACTAAAAACTGAGCAAAAATTCATTGAGTCATATGAAAAAGAAATGGCAAAAATTAAAATGAAACAATTAGAAAATCGGGACGATTTTATTAAAGAAGGGGGGGAGTTAAGGACCCTTAACCATATAGTCTAAGGACCATCTATTAAGATTTATCTAAAATAAACGTTAGATAACGTGTACCTACCTAGATAAGGGTAGAAAATAATAATAATAACTATGAGATAAGAAATGAAAGGAGATTGTATTGTAACCTAAAATATGTAATAAGAACTATGAGATAAGAAAGGAAAAGAGATTGTATTCGAACACACAGTAGATAAGAAAAGATAGATTAAGAATAAAGAAAAGGTTTTATTTTGAACCAAATACATAGATTACTAAGTAGGATATAAATATAAGAAACGAACACGCAAGGGGCAGTCTAGAAATAACATCGACTTAGACCACAGTTCGGTGATAATAAACTTGAACTAGTAATTAAAATAAATATAAATAAACAGGACTATAAAATCCTAAAAAAATATAATTTGTTTTAATTACGAAATATACGCGAGTGTATTTAATTAGCGCGCGTCAATTAACTCTTTTTGCATAAAAAAAGGTGTGAAAATGTAGCTAAAAGATTGAGTGTCCTCGCCAGTGATCACTCATGCAGATCTTCAAAGTCTGCTCTCTGGCTGTGGGCTGACTGATCGCCGTGGCGGAGACACTGACCGTTGTAGTGGCTGCTGCTCATTCTATCAGTTGCATTAATCCCTAGCCGCAGGCCTACAATTGAGTTCGCCAAATGTCACGATCTTTAGCGATAACATGCCGCAAAGTCAAAATATTTACCCAAGCCATCAATTTACCATGCGAGGGGTTTTGTATTTTGCGCATAAATCAGGAACAGGATTATTAGACCAACTGGCCGGGCTGCTGCTCCACAATTCTCCCCAAGCAGAACTAATGCACTACTCCGCTGCGCTGGTCGTTCTCCTTCTGATCCATCTGGCTTAATCAGCTCCCGATTAACAGAAAGAAACACAAACGTCAGGAGAATTAATTAGCCGAGTTAAACGAAACAGAAGTTGCTCAATCAAGAGCACACGGCGCATGGGGCTAGGGCGGGCTGTGCACTGCTGCAACACGCTCTGACTTAAAACCCAAGTTAGACGTCAGGATGAATGGGCATCGGGTACTTTGATACGACAGCGACAGCATTATAGGCACTCAAATTGCTAGCTGATTAGCTGTGTGCATAGTTGTTGATTGCAAATTTAAATGATTGCCTCTGTGACATGAACAACGGTTGGCCAATTGGCCATTAACCGGCAGCTAATGGTGCGTAGATACACGATATTTTGAAAACTTGTTAGAGAGTGCGGTGACACGTCTGATGTCTGATGTTGTTTGGGAGGGGGCTCCCTCAGAAAGGTGCCAACGTGACATTAACAATCTTTAATTGCATCTATGCGCTCGCACACGATCGGTGTTTAAATGATGTTGTGTTTTTTTTTTAACCACACACTAGGAACTTATTCAAAAGTAAACAAAATAAACTGTACTCACCTCCGAGATAAATTTCACGTTTTTTTTTTTATTCACAACACATGTTCACCGAAATGCAGTTTTCTGTTTGAAAAATTCACTTATCGCCAGGTAGTGCGAGCCAAAAGAGTTGGACAACCGAAAAACAATCGGATATGAGATCTCGCATTTGAAAAACGACCCACTGCAGCGGAAATGACGCACTAAATTATGCAAATGATCTCTGGCACTGGCTCAGCACGATCCGAAAAGCAAAACTCCGATGCACTCACTCACGCTTGATTGATTAACCTCAAAGATACACACTGAGCTGAGACTGACTCCGGTGAGAATCGGAACGGAGCGCTGTGCGATCGGTCTGCCGTCTGCACTCCGGGCGACTTCGAACTGAGAGAGAGCTTTTGTCTGCAGAAAGTAGCTGCAACAGTATTGACTACTGTCGTGTGCAAAAGTAGGACAGACGATGGCACTCGAGCGCAGAGCTCTTTGCAGATTCGGATGGGCTATGTGGGGGTACACGCTACCCATTGTGGGCGGGACTGGTTGGCCGGCTGCTTATGTAGCCTCCATTAATGGAGCTGGTTGGATTTATTGTTGCCACTTTGAGCCAGGCTCTGATTGGACGACGGGGCGACTCGCAGATAAATAACGTTGTCAATTTAATGGGAAATTTGTTGGGAGCGTTGTGGTCTCGCGTCATCATATACTCAATACTCGTGCATGTGCTCGAAGTGGGTAGGCTGATGTGTGATCGGGATATCTTATTTTACAATGAGGTGGTTTAAAAAAAAAAACATAAGCAAATAAATAAATGACAACAAAAATGAATTAATAATTTAATGCGCATTTAGCAGTTTTGTTCAGCCTTGGGCTTTGTATTATTGCGAGCCTCTAAAAGTGTACAGTAGGAAACATAATTTGTATTTTCAATTCGAACTGGTATTGCATTTTAATTACCCCAATTAAGTCTGCCGTTTGAGCGTTGTTTCTGTGAAATATACGATTCAAATGAAGGTATTTATCTGGGGAGCTGCAAATTGTATTAATCTGTCCTTCTATCTACATTTTGGATTTCTAAGATTGACAGAAGTTGGAGTAATATTTGATTGGGGTATCCAGAGTTTTACAAATGTGCAGTATAATATATAGACCTTTGAAAATGTTTTAAGTACCTGTATACTTGCTAATTGTTATGTTTCTGATTTACAATTGTCATTCTCATCCTTTGTGAACGACACGCCAATCCGGGGCTAGGACTGGGGCAATTAATTTCTGCAGTAAAGGACTATTCATGCATGAGAGAGAATTGCAAAATTGCTAACTGCTTGAAAACTGCTATTTGTTCTACCGCAAAAGCATTATATTTAAATAATCTTTCATCTTATCAATTGGTTTAAATTGCAATATTTTCAACTAAAGCAGTTTTCCCGCGAATAAAAACTTCTTGTCGCGAACTGCCACACTTTATTCACAATCCACATAATACAGTCGCGATCCACAAACCCACGAATAGAAAATTCATTCGAACTTAACCTTTAAAAATTAAACTATTCCTATCTGCGACCAAAAAAAGTGTTGACCTGAATGAAATGTCAGAAACTACGAATATTTGCGCAGTTCGGGATTCGGTCGAATTTCATATACATACCTATATTTAAAAAATACATCTGTCAGATAAATATAATTAAGTTCAAACTCAGTTTCTTACGCCTGACGCTGGCTAAGTTTTGGGCGCAGTTGATGTTTAATTTTTAAGAAACCGCAGCAGATCTCCTGCAATTAGAGTAAAGTCTGAACACTGATCCAATCATTCACTCATCATCATCACGGAGCGACTTCGAGCGTTTTAGTTCATGCTAGCTTTGCATTGATGTGGCATCACTATTCAATTTGATATGCTGTTGCAATCAAGTTGAAGTTTCAATGGGCCTTTAACATAAATAAAAAACATTTTTAACCTACACCTTTTTTGCTGTAGATCTAGTACATAGTTTGTTTTTATTAAAATTGATCTCAATCTCGTTAAATATTTTATAATGGAAACTAAAGAGTTGTTAGTGCGTGGCATTGAATATTTGTTTTATTGAAGCGACATTATTACATGCTCGCACAACTTTTTAATGAACAGTGATTGGAACCAATTTTTGTTTGAAGAACTATAGTTTGCAAATTTAAGAAAATATATTCCAGGTATTACAGGTCCTGAAAATATATACTTTTTCGTAGAAATTTCGATGCTTTAAAGAAAAGACGGCTGGAAAAATTAGAAAATTTGTCCTCTAGTGTAATTCTGTGGGAAATTTTGAAAATCTAGAGAGAAAAAGAATATTCACCTCTATTTCAAACTGATGGTTAATCGAACTATTCGTTTTCGAAAAACACTTCAAAGTTTTTTTTATTACTCTTACCTATTTTCTTCTACCTAGTTTTAAATGGTCAAACAAGAAAAGAAAACCTTTCACTACTCCTAGATGAAAATTTATGAATCAAATCCAAGCCATTTGTGGTGGCAGCTTGTGACAGTCCTATTTAAAGAAATGTTTTCTTGTTTACTACATTTTTCAAAAATAACCATTGATAAGAATGACTAACAAAAGCATTTCTTAATTAATGTTAAATAATAAACCATAACCTTCTTGAAAACTATATAAATTAAAAAATAACATGGGTTAATTCAGCATGGGGTAGAATTAGTTTTTGGAGATGTCAAAGTGAAAACTGATTGCCAACGTTTATAGCGTTGCAAACTTTTACAATCGATAACCTATGAGGAGGTTATGCTGAAGATCCAACAAATTTCGAAGGGGAAGTAAAAATATATATCAACGGGAACAATTATTAATTGAACATACAACATTACATAGACTTTGGAACAGGGTAGCAAATTTACTAGACTTTGTAGCAAACTGCATATTTTTTTGAAAACCTCGGAAACGAAACTAAATTATGAGCCTAAACTGTTGTGCAAATTGTACTGGATCACCATTGCCTAAATCCAAAGTTTCAAACAACCAAAAAGGCTTTGAAACACTGAACTGTTTGGCAATTATTTATTTTGAAATTCAATACCTATTGCTGCAAAATATAATTTAAGACTCCCATTTCCTTGTGTCACTAAATAGGACGGTTACAGGTTTTCAACATTCCAAGTGCATCATTTCTTGGTGGATGTAGTTGTATCCATCCTCAAAAAAATAAAATGTTCGTTTATTTTTATTCAGTTTATATTTTTGAGGTGGATTCTAGATGGTCGGTCTGTCAAGCTAAGCAATACCAGTACCAGTGCATCTTCATGAAGCTCGATTAGTAGGTTAAATGTGAATGCTCCCATGTGTTTAACAACACGCATTCGCTCTCTTCATTTACAAAAACAGTCTTCTGAACATTTGATCTACGTTTTCGAAAAATCCGCATAAAATTTATCAGTATTCTCACTTCTTTATAACCACAATCGACGACACTGATGACACTTGCTAGTGAACTCGAGAACAAAGATAATTACCATCTTATTCTATAATAAGAACTCGCCATGCTCTTACGAAGCCAGTTCTTTCTCCTTGAGCACATACTCGAGTTATAGTACGGAGGCTGACACAATATGGAGCGTCGGTATCCTCGGAACGATTTGTTCCGTCTGACAAGTTGAACAGAAAAAGTTTCCCGCTCGGAAATCTGTCTGAATTGTTGATTTTGTAATTCTTAACCTAAAATTTGAGACTAAACTGTTGGGTTCGAGTGGTGAGGTTTTCCGTTTCTTTTTTTCTTGAGATAACTATAACTGATGTCTGAATGAACATTTGGCAGACATGATTATCATCATTGACGCTGTGACACTTTTTCAAAATTTACCTTATACGTACTATCAATTTTTTGCCATATGAATAGTTTTTACACAAAATAACTGGTTTAACATTAAAATCACGCAAATTAATAGCTGAAAGTGGGGCCTAAGACTGATCACATTAATGCGGTTTCTCTATATGATGTAGCAGTTGAAAATAAAAAAATAAACAGAACAATGCCAGTTTTAAGACCCTTCGCACGGTGACAGTATTTCAATTGCAAAAGACCGATGTTCGCATCGTACCTTCATTTGTAAAACTAAAGAGTCTTGTAAAACACCGGCTGACCAATTTGCTTCAGCATTTTAGCGGCTTGAAGATTAGCTTCGTGGAGAGGCTCCATAACAACGCAGTGCAGCCTTGGGCTTTGTATTATTGCGAGCCTCTTAAATTTTACATTAGGAAACAACATTTTTATTTTCAAATCGAGGTGGTAGATGTATATTGCATTTTAATTACCCAAACTAAGTCTGCCGTTGCAGTGTTGTTTCTGTTAAATATACGAGTGAAATGGAGGTACCTGGGAAGCTGTAAATTGTGTTAATCTGTCCTCCTATCTACTTGTTGAATTTCTTAAATTTAGACACAAAGTTTTGGTAATATTTATTTGTACGGGATTTTAAAATGTACCTAATGTAATGTAAAAATAACCCTTTTTTGATATTTAGCACATTTACTTTGACATTTTTTATTTTTTTAATGCCAACCCTGGTATAGATTACTTGAAAGAAAAGTGCACCATCTACTGCGTTTAAATTCACTTAGAATTCGGTTATTTGGACTTTCATTTAACGAGAGATATAGATGAATCCTAAATGAAACCAACTCACAGCCTTTTTCTCTGACATGAAATTTTAATTAAAGTTGTAGGCACCCACTTAGAACCAAAATTCTTAACGACACAGCTTCGACGAAAGAAGTATCAAAATTCATACCTCTACATGTAATTGAAATCTGTGATTACTTATTAAAAAGTTGTCTTATGCAATCTACCTTAAAGGTGGCGACTTTATGAATATTGCAATTTGATTAAAACTTTTGCCTTTTCCAATTAAGGACAAATTATTTGAGTGCTTCAGAGGTTGTTACCAATGCATGCGCATGCATATAGCTACTGTGTAAGCACTCGTATGATTTTTAATTTAATTTTCAATTACAAAAAGTTGAACGTTTTCCTTTATTTACTTACGAAGGCAATCAACAAGGAATATTACAAATAGGGCGATGCGTCTTTTGGCTTAAAAGTGTTCTGTTCTGGATTCCAATTTAAATTTCTGAAAAAATAATATTTCACATCATTTTATTTGCAGTCGATTTGCCTTGGTTTTTTGTTGAATAACTTATTTTTAAAGATATTAAGGTGGCTTCCAGAGATGTGAACTCATTTCGAACGCATGTTTGACAGTTGTAGAATTCCAATAAGATTTAGGATTCCAAACAACTGTTTCGAAATCATCTATTTTACTAAAAATACCTTTCGTTATATTTATAAATTGGAGATACCAATTTATGTATTTCGTTGCTTAGGTAGCTTATAATGTGGAACTTAATTCGCTATGAGTCTTATCAGCAAACGGTCCTAAAAGTTGAGTTTAATTTGTGTAGTCTTAGCGCTTGAAAATTGTTGCCGTTGAATTTTATCATATCAGTGAATCTTAACTTTGCCAATAATATTGTTTTTCGTAAATTTATTTATTATATTCAGTGCGCCGTACTAATAACAAATTTTAGTCACAACTTTAAATTTACGGAAGCTCACAATTTCGAAATTTATATGGAAAATATATATATATATATAGCCACTACTAAAATTTAGAGTTGAAACTAAAAATGTTTATTGGTAAGGCCCAGTATAAAGTTATCATTTTTCAAAATTTTCTCGAATATTAGTTCCACTTTGAAACGCTTAGATACTAAAAATTATTTTTAACCAGAAGACTAAACCTTTTGTAGGTCACAATGGGCAGTTTTATATTGAAAGTTTCGCTATTCAGCCTGAAAATTTGACTTTTTGTCAAATTTTTGAAATCAAAAAGGACTCTGGGACATTTAAATAGTAGGTACTACCAAGTTCAAAGTTTTAAAATTTTCATGAATCGAAACGGAAAAATTAGTTCAAAGCTCTGAATCAATTTAAAAAAAAAGCAGAGACACTGACGAAAACAATAGTGTCCATAAATTATTAAAAAACGTCAAACGTCATTTACTTTCAAAGATTTTAAACAGAGATAGCCCTCTTAAATGACACTAAAAGCGCAATGCAAATCACTAAAGTATAGAGCGACTTACGGTAAGACAGTTGTGGACGATAGTTAATTTTGCGCCACATCTTAAGGTTTTCTCCACTTGCAAACGTTTGACAAACATCCGAGAGTATTGCTGTCAAGAAAGAGCTTCTCAATTAGCCGTTTGGACTCGGCATAAAATTGTAGATCCCTTCCATTCGTCCCAAAAATACCTAGATCAAGATCAAGGGTCATTAAGCTCGCTAGTTGCGTGATTCGTACTCCTTGTTAAAATGAGAAGCTTCTGAAGTGAATAAGTTGTACAAATCTTGTTTGGAAATCAGATTCGTACTTAAATATACCTTCCACAGATGATAAAAAAGCTTCAGCAGTCATAGGTCCCTGAAACTCAAACTAAATAATTGAGTTAGTTAAGCAATGAGATTTGAACTCAATGGGGCGTTTTCAAAATCTGCTCAATTTGTACACTTCTACTGAATATCTAAAAATAGTCAGCAGTTGTAAGTCATCTCACTGTCAGATAAATCGAGCAATTTCAAAATGTCAAGAGATCTGACAACGGAGAATTGTAATTGGAACCCGTTAAAGTGTTTTCAGCTCCATTCGATTGAAGAAGAACCCTAAATTAGATGCAAAATGTTCGAAAATTCTTTAATTTGTGGGTTTGAAAATGTCAGCTTGCGGGACTCGCACCGAGTGTCAATAGGAGAACGTTAAGGAGGCCAAGGGTTTGTGTGTACAACATTTTCATAACTGCACCATTATATATATAATAAAACCGAGGTTGAAGATCTTCAAAAAGTCATCCATCAGTATAAACCAAATACTCTCCAATTGAAGCGGGGAAACTTGTCTACTACCCACTCTAGCTGATCACACGACAGCGTCGAATCCGTTTATTCGACACTCCCTTGGAACCTTTTACAAAATTTGAATAAAACGTTCAAAATAATGACTGTGCAGCAAAACAACATAATGACACTTCAGCGACCGTTCGCTCTAGCTTACGCACCAGAAACATGCTGCTTCACATGTCAATTCCACACTCTCAAAGCCTAATTGCAAACAATTAATTAAGTTGAGTAAAGCGCCTCGAAGTTAGTAATTATTTTTAATCGCCGCCGCCACCGTCGCCACTCGGCGTTCATTAAAACCAAGAAGTTTCGTAATGAGATTCATATGAAATGAAATTAATAAATAATAACAAACATGTGCACGGCATGTAACCCGAGCCACAATCGACTTCTTGTGTGTCCATATTCAGCCAGAGCTACAAAAGACTCCAAATGCTAATCCAATTAAACGACAGAGATAGGTGGAGAGCTCGGACTTGGCTCGGATGCATTGCATTCAGAATTCACATATTAATTGCGCGCCTCTGTGACCACAGAACCATGGGCCGAATAGACACTGTGACGCTTCACAGTTCTGGCTTCCAGGTTGCATGCTATTCTAATGTTCGGCCTGAGCCATGTATACCCGACCTGAAACGAAACCATTATTCGCCATGACTTCATTGGCTTCCTCCTACTCAGTGGCGTTCTCGTCGTAACTGATATATACCCACCCGTACCTACATAACGATTTCGCTTGCACATAGATACTCGTATATCGTGCGCGTTCGATTGCAGTGACGCGCAACTCAGGGTATAGCAGTGGCTAATCAGAAAGCCACAGCGCGCATTTCAAGATGGCCATATATGGCCAGTCGAGCCATCTATGGCCGGGGCGATGTATAAAGTAGCCAAATGGCTAATACTCGTGCAAAATCTAAGCTGTATCTGAGAGATGTAGATATAATTTCAGCTGCGACAGATTGTGCTACACACAGGGTTAAAGGGTCTTTCACTTTCGCAAAGCTTGTGATGAGCTGCCCCACCAAATTCGGAGCACACATCCGGGGGTGGAAGATCTGTTAACTGACCTCTTCTTGTGTACACACATAGATGTATATTTGCGAGATGACGGAACAGTCAGATGACCAAACTGGCGACAGTGACGATAAATGTGTCCGAGTAGTATCTGTATATACGACGATGTTGTTGTTTTTGAAAGTTGTCGATTGGAGGTGCACAAGCGTTTGGGCGTCGCATTACGTGAGGCTTGTGCTTCGCGTATAATATATAATATTGCGAACCTATTTTCTTTTTCAAGTTTTATACACTTTTTCAGTGTTGATTTGCTTCATAGATTTCCATCCGACTATTAAATATCCAAATATGGCGACAGTGGGAACATGAACACAGTGCTAAATTTATATCGTGTTTCAGAGTTGAATGTCCGCCGCGTGGCGGACAGTTGGCGTTTGTGGGGGTGTTATTAGCAATATGAAAGCAAGTCGTATATATTTCTGATATGAGGAAACGTGGAAACTGCTCGAAATGGAAGTGCTGTCTCTACGAATTGGTTTAGAAGCATTTCTAATTTTATTTGTGGGGGTTAGGATATGCTGTCATATTGAGTAGCCTTTTTCATTGGGAACACACTTACCTTTTGAGCTTTTTTGGGAAACGATAAATACCCGCAGCCTGCAAAAAATGCAGCTCAAATAGTTTATACGATTTTTTTTTCAACCTTTTCAATATCGGGCTCTTAATCACTAAACTCCACAGCGTACAACTTTGAGGTTAAATTAACTTTAGTATCTACAAGTACAGTCCGAATGGACCGGTAACCGAAAAGAAAACAATTGGAAAATGGCTTATTTTTTATATTTAACACTTTTGAAAACGAACTGTCATAAATATGATCTTTTGTGCCTAGAAAAATGTAAACCAAAACCCAACACGGGATTCAGCGCAGGTTCAAAGATTATTTATGGGAGATATAAAGTTTGCTTGTATTCCCCCAAAAGACATAATTCCCTCGTTCCAACCATCAGCTTTTTCTTTTATGCTTTTAAGTCATTTTGAAAAATAAAATTTCCCCATAAAGACAAATTTCCAATAAATTGCAAAGACTGTTGCACAAGTCTTATTGTAAGCTTTTGTTAGTTTTTTGAAGCATATAAGGTTTTTTTTTTACTTTTAGCTCTTTTCGAGACTGCATACAATTTCCACGAACCATGAACACTGCTAAAGACTTCTGTTTGTTTTAGGGGGCAAACAGTTCTATATATAATTTCAAGAATTCAAATTTTGTCAGCATTTCATTTGCTCAGAAACAAGATTTAGCAACGAAGTAGTAACATTCCTTAAAAATAGAGTTGAACCCCACTTTAATATATGGACAATTTGCATTATAAAAAATTTAACGAAAATATTATTTTATTAGTTGCATTACAATAATAGTGTTTTAAGAAAAAATTAAAACAAAAATTTGCTACAAAAGAAGTAGGTACGTAAATTACTTTTACACCAGAATATTAGAAAGAAAACATTCCAAATTCACATAGTTCAATTTAAAAGCTAAAATTTTAAAAGAAAATGCATTCCAGTCAGTGATCGCCTGAGGAAGGTTATTAAAAAATAAACGACACGATAAAACTGAATATAAATGATTAGTAAGACATAGTCGAGGAAAACTAAGGAGAATATTTTTATGACCCTCATCATCCCAATCCTGTTCTATGCAGCAAAAGAATGGACGTTGGAAAATGTGAGTTAAAATCTCCTTGGGCGCTTAGAGCAACATACATCATCAAAAATCAAATAGTTACGTATATAGGTACCTACCCTAGACCTAACTTCTTGTAACCACTCGTATTGTGTGAGTTTTAATCTACAATTTCATGCCATGTCCTAACAGCTTATTTAAGAAGCATTTTCAGGACAGGTTTACATTTAGATGTTTGTCAAACGTTCGCACCTTAAGATTCAATTTTTTTTGCCCGGGGATCGAACATGGGACCCTTGGCTTATTAGTCCAACACACTTACCACTAAGCCACTGGGGCTACCAGAAAATCTTTTTATTGGACTTTATTTTTCTATGAAAAGGCTACCTGAGACTGTTGGGGTGGCCTTAAAGCCCCTGAACCCTCAGCTATTTCCTCTGCCATTTGTGAGTGCTGTAACCTACTAAGTGGCAAGTGAATTCAACCAATTTTTTTTTTGTTTCCTTATATGTACAAGTACATTGTTTAGAGTCTACACGCTCTGATTGTTTGCCTCTCAAACGCACTATTGGTCTAAATTTAAAATCTCCTGCAACACGTTTAAAATTTTTTTATGTAACTAAACATCGTCTAAAATCTCATTTCTCTGTGATAATTGGTTAGTCCTTTATTGGAAAGGACATACTTGCCGTATTTAACCCTCAAAAAGGTGGTAGAGGAGGGTAATTTAAAAAAAAACGACCAAATACCATTTTAAAAGTTTTGACTTCTCTGTCAATGTTTCAATTTAAAACTGCTGGCCTGTTGGTGAATCATGAAAAATGAGATGATTCTAGCACTCTAGCAAGTTTATCAATACCTGACCTGTCCTTGGTAGTTTTTACACTCTCGATCTACGATTTTCTCCTCTGACTTTTTCTTCTACTACTAGAGGTAATGTAGATACTAAAGGCTTTTCCAATAAGAGCTGTTATTTTGGTATTTAAAGAAAACTGTAATTTTTTGAGATAAATGATCGGATGTTTATTTCATAATGCCACGAGCACGCATACAGGACCATATCCTTTTCATGAAAATTTCCATAACCAAATCGCAAAGTGGCTGCCCTATGTCCGATAGCCTCACGAATTTCATCTTTGAGGTCTTGAATCGAAGCTGGGCTGTTGGCGTAGACCTTATCTTTCACGTGGCCCCAAAGGAAGAAGTCCCAAGGTGTTAAATCACAAGATCTCGGTGGCCAATTGTGATCACCTCTTCGAGAGATAACACGGTGCGGAAACTTTTCCCGTAAAAGATAAATGGTTTCGTTGCTTGTGTGGCACGTAGCGCCGTCTTGTTCTTGTTCTTGTGTTAACTGAACTTTGTAAGCCTTAAGACCAAAGTCTTTATGCAAAATACGGTGTAATGACGTTTGTGGAATGCCCAATTCCAAAGAACGACGAGGAATGGACAAACCTGGGTTTTCTTCAACACTTTGGGCTACAGCAGCAATATTCTCAGTTGTTCTTGAGCGACGTGCACGGGTTTTATTCTTCACATCACTAACTTGTCCCAACAGCTCGATTTTTTCCACCAATTTCTGTATTGCCGTCCGACATGGTGCTTCACGACGACCAAAAATTGCTTTAGTTTTGCGAACTGTGACTGCATGATTTTCACCATTTCTGTAGTGAATTTTAATAATTTCAATGCGGTGTTAAAGAGTGTATCGTTCCATTTTTAGTAATGGCGTAGTTTCTACTTGTCAAATGTCAAAGAATAAAAGCTTCAAAAGTGACAGCTACCGAAATAGCGGGTCATTCACAATAACACCTCTCATTGGAAAACCCTTCATTTCGCCAAACAAAACCTCTTCTCGAATTCAGCATCGGCAAACTTTTACATGAGGTCAATCGTCTGAGCTGTTGTGCTTAGAAGATCGCTCATATTAACACACGAATTGAAAATAATTAGTTTATATCTATATCACTAATTTTGACAGTTAACATTTTCGAAAAAGAGTACACAAAAACGTTTTAGAAGGCGTTTGGAAATTTTTGTTTGGAATATTCGAACTAGCAACCCTAATAGTGCTTGGTGAATATGTCGAAAAATCTTACATTTATGAGCCTCGTAAACTAATAATCTATTTAAGAGCTTGATAAATACCGGCCTAAGTGTAGCTTCTGTTAGTTTTTTTGGAGCATAACGTATTTTTTAGCTCTTTTCGAAACTGAGTAAAATTTCCACGAACCATGAACACTGCTTCGCAAGACTTCTGTTTGTTTTAGAAGGCAAACAAGTTATTCTTGACTCTTCTCTGTAATTTCAAGAACTTAAACTTACCCACGAGACAAATTTCCAAAGAAACGTCAACACTGTTGCACAAGATTCGGTGTAGGCGTTTTAACTTTTTTCGAGAAACTTTCTAAAATTGTACTGCTATCACAGTTTCGTCGAAGTCCTTTGTGGGGAAAGGCTTCCATGTTCGAACTTGTAGCTCTTATATTTTTGTAACATTATTTCCCTTCATTTTTTTTAAACAAATAAAAAAGGTCTCCATTTCCATAAGAAAAGCAACTTAAATGAATATCCTAAAAATGGTGTCAAAAAGGCGTTTTCAATCTCCTAGGCTTAACGAATCATGTACATTTTTTTGCCACGTAGAACTTCTTAAACTGATGGGACTTCCAGGTTGCCGCCTCCACCCGGAACAAATCCCACTATCCATCCCAACGTTTATTCGTTTACTTGTTACGAATTTCAATTACAATTTCAAGTCGAATGCCCCTAATGACAAAGGTTATGGCACCATCACTTCGAGTGTCGGACTCTGTCTGCAGTACATTTCCCCTAAGAAACTAAGTTTAGAAAAACTCAATCCCAAACCAAATAACACTTAAGTTTGTTTACGCAGTTTTATCCTTTTAACTGATTTAATATGAAAACCCAAACTCGTCGTACAATTTTCGGTACACTTAATTTAAAAGTTCGCACAAACTTCCACTAAATACTCGCTTCGTGCAGGATACACACATAAAAGTTGATTGCACTTCGAAATATAAATTTGTAAATGAACAATGGAGTACGATGTGCTGCCGATGGTCCTGGGCTAATTAAATTGGAAATGTCGCTTCCTCGTCGCCATCGCTGTGTGCGAGTGGTTGGTCCCCCTCTTTGTTGTTGGTTTCATCGATGTTTATACGAGAGGAATACCTACCGTGCATCCATCCAGTTGGTAATTTCAATATCTCGCTTAAGTCTTGTCGGTCGTTAGTTCAGTCGTCGTTGTCGTCGGATTGAATAATCGTGTTGAATGTCCTTTTAGCGGCAATATTGCTACCGCCCAGATGCGGTCACTGGCTGGCAGCACCTCCACTGCCGCTGCGCTGCCGACGAGCACGAACGACAATCAGAGCGGGTAATTCTTAATTTTTATTTAAATTCGCAACCAGAGTTACATTCTTCGGCTACCCCCGGGGGCATTCAATTGTCGAACGCACATGCAGTACTCGCTCGTATCTGACGGAGATTATTGTTATTACTATTAGAGATTATGCCACGACGACTATAGGGACAAGTTCACGTTCATGGTGCCTACGAATTGCAAATAAGCCAGCCGGAGGAGCAGGCCCATTCTATCGATGATGATGGTATCGATGACGCCACCGAGAACACAGAAGCCACACAGCAAACCGGCTTCTCCTTGTTTTAACATGACAGTAACAGTTTAGACGTCCTTTGCGATTGTAGGTAGGCCAGTGCAAAACACAAACACGACGCAACAGTGGTTAATAGATCGGCGCAGACAAACTGCTCTACAATTGGATAATTTATGATTGGTGCGCGGTGGATCTAGAATTTGCATTTCAAATTAATTGCCAACTCGGAAGGTCTGCTAATCTGGTTCCGCATCGAGCGGGAACGAGTGATGAATTATTTCGGCTTCTAATGGTTGAAGGCGTCTTCTTGGACTGACTCCTGAAACTGAAACCGATGTTGGCATTTTAAGTAACTCATTGTGTAATTGTTCGGAACAAACAAACGGCCAACGGGCTGCTGGGGCTATTGTTCTGTTCTTGTCGTGGAATACCTTCACATTAGTGTAGTGTGTCAGCGGATGTCTCGTGGCGTGGCGTGTGCGCGCGCGCGCGGTCGCGTAGGAGTTCGTTGCGGTGGTGGTGACCTGACCGCTCGGATACACCACGGGGCGGCAAAGTAGAAAGGTGGCTATCGGAACTGCGCAAAGGCTGCACGTCGTCGTTGTTGTTGTTGTCGTTGGACGCTCGCGGTGGAGGATAAGCCAGCCTGATTGGATGCAGTGCGCACTGCGCACCCGGCACACAGCAGCAGCAACATACATTTCCATTAAAATGGGACTTTTATGTTCGTTCAGAGTTGCTCCCCAAAGATTTTTCTGTTGCGCACGTGCAAACAGATGCGAGTTGACAATGCAAATGCGCAACGCATGCGAGTTGGTTCTCCTCTGTGTTGCTGTCTTCGTTCATTGTTGTTGTCGTCGTCGTCGTGTTCTTCTTTTGGTGATTTTCAGCGTGCTTTTCCACGCACTACCGGCGAATTGCAATAATTTATTTCAAAAATTATTTTCGTATTGTCCAGTCTCGTTTTGAATGAAACGCACCCGGCCGGTACCGACCAACCGGCCGACCTGCAGATCTCCCTTTCCGCAAGAACAAAAGACACACGGGCCGAGGAACCTGAAGTAATCTGCTTGCATGCCAAAACGAACAAGCGACATTTGAATGAGGTAATGAGAAAGCCTGAACCTGATCACTGGGCAGTTTACAACTCGCTGGCTTTTCGCTGTACTGTGGTCCTGTAGGGAATTATAAATAATTGTTAAGACAGTCAACCTGCCACAGCAAACCTCAGTCTTGTACGGTGGAATAAATATCCGCTGCTGGTGATCTGCCTTGTGTCTTGTGCGCGTGCGATCCATAATCAAATTGAAAGGAAATATCTTCTGCTCGCCGGTTTTTGGCTCATGACGACAATTCAATTCAAACAACTCTATAAAATGTATCTTATAATGAGTAATAGGTTGCCTTTGGATGACGGGACTCGTGCTCCCGTCGGAAAATGTGCACATCATGTAGATTGTAGATGGAGCTACAGGGGCTTGGTTGGTGCCTACCCAGGACATGTAAATTGATTGTTTGCGATTTGTTCGATTTTTATCGGTGTGGTTTTTGTTTGACAACTTTATTAAGTCGACATGGATATAGTGAGTTTTCATCTAGACCTGAAGCTTTAATGAGGGATTGACGGTTTGATATCGACCGCTTCTCTGGCAGCAATAAACTGCGTTGTCAGTGAGGGTTGCTCTTGCTATTTTATGGATAAGGCTTACACACATTCTTCCCAGCTGTGGCTCCTATTTGTTGGAAATTTGTATTGCTGTCTTTGCCAGATCGCCCTGTTGAATAACTGTGCTCCAGTAGTATTTCTTCCACTAAAGAAGTCTTTCGGGAAAATTAACAGCTTTGTAGCCATATTTTCAGTGACTTTGTGTCATGTTCATACCCTAATGAGCTGAAGAATTTTTCACACCTAAAACAATTTTGGAGAGTCTTTGATGTGACTTGATGTGACGCCATTAATAAAGCTGCCAACTGTATGGAAAACGGGCCCAGAACTTGTCTGTCATCAATCACTTTAGAGATAGTTTTAGGCAGCCTATTTGATGCTTCATAAGTCGCCTTGATTCTTTTACTTTCGCAGCAAGAAAAAGTTTACTCGAGTGGAACTCATGCGCTTGCAAAATAGAGAGTTCGACTTGTAAGTGGCATGAAGGCTACTCGTTTAAGCGCTGTAAAATGTAGGCCATGTCCATCTTCCTGTCACAAGATAATCTTGGACCTAGTGCCTTATTTAAGAACAATTAGTTCAAATAAAAATCGCAATGCGTAAGCAAGGCAAACAAAAAACTCACTTGTTGTTCAGTAGTGGAGCTGATTTTCACTCGTCAATGTGTGAATGCGCCTCTAGCTAGAGACTCATCACAGCAGTACTCAGTTTACGGACCGCGTTATTATTGACTTTTTACGTCTACGTGCGCAATTTTTTTGTTTCGTCTTTAACGATGGAAATTCCTGGTCTTTGTTGAGATCTTCACTTCTGATGTATCTACCACGACACGTTCACGAATGACCTTTTCGCTTTATTTAGTAAAAAAAATTGTGAATTTTCCAGCATTTGCAAACGTAAATAATAAATAAATAGTTGGCGCAACAGGTCCGTAGGGACCCTAGGCCTAGCTTCTCACAAACATCCGTTTTGTGTGAATTTTTTCATTTTCGGGACGAATGGAAGGGATCTACAATTTTATGCCGAGTCCAAACGGCTAATTGAGAAGCTCCTTCATGACAGTTATACTCTCGGAAGTTTGTCAGACGTTCGCAAGAGGTGGTGCATTGAAAAAAAACTTAAGTTGGAAACGTATAACTTGCTGTTGTTCGTACCTTAAGACTGCGATATATCACGCGTACAAGAGTGGTCCAACCACGCTTCCTTGTGGCAGACCTGCCGTTATTTGTTTCAAATCTAATTATTCGCTTCTGTATTTGCAATAAAGAGGGTGTTTTATAGATACGGCCCCAAGATTTATATAAGCTTGTTTTTAGGGCGTTAATGCCACACCTCTTAAACAATTTGGAAGTGATTGGAAGAAGCGTAATGGGTGTACATGACTTTACTCATCTTTCCAATAGTTTTCAGTGTTTGATCTGCTTTGTTAATCAAGTAGGTCACAGTTTAAAAACACTATGCGGTAATGATGCTCAGTGCTTATGAGAAATCTCATGCTCACTTTGCATTCTTCGTCTTTGAGACATCTGTGAAAGTAGGTGACGGTACTGGGAGCTCTCCAATCAAATGGCAGTCAAAGTATTGCACTGGTTCCATGGTTTCAAATAATCTGGTAGTCACTGATCCCGCCATTAATTTGCTTCACATTAATCTACTTCTCGACTTGTCATAGTGTCTTCCATCGTTTTTTTTACGCAGAGGTTGAGAAAGGCTGAAGCTCTCAAAGATTTGAGTTCACTAGTGTTCTAAGACCTAGCTGCGGTGAAGACAAGTCTTTTCCATTTCTAGGCCTAATGTTATTTGCTTACTGCCTTTCGTACCAATCTACTGAAGCATTATGTGACTATACGTGTCCGTTAAAAGCCACTCCTCCACCCAGAAGATTTTGAAAAAGACGTTCAGGATCCTGAGACTTAAAACTACAATCCATCGGAAATGCCACGTCAACAAATTGTCAGATTTATAGAAAACTACCGTTTGTGGACGTCGCCATTTACTTTTGCTGAATACGGGATTTTAAACTATTGGGAGAATTGCCTTTGACAGGGCGACTTAAAAACAGAGTAGATTAAAATTTTAATTAACGTTTAATCTTTCCACAAAAACAAGCAAAATATTCCAGCTTTATCCTTGGTATTTGTTTTTATTTAATCTAATTATGAAAAACATTTTTTTAAAGTGACCTATCTTATTGTTTTCGAAAATCTTTGGTAAAAAATTCCATTTCTCTCTTTAAAATGTGCTACACATTCAAGCAACGTCTTTTAAAAAAACATAAAACCTTTGATGCAAACCTTAAGTTGTAATTGTGACCGTACTGCGAGTATTGATTGTCGAAATTTGAGATCAATTGTCACTTTTAGAGGATTGTCGACACGATACAATCCGCGATACTAATAATCATTTTAAGTGGCCAGTATAACTTTTTCGAACTCACAATAGCGAAATTTTCCTATAAAATCGCATATTGTGAACTAGAAAATATTTAGAGTGAAGGTTCAAAATGATTATTAGTAGTAGGCCCAATGTGTACTAATTAGCAACTCAGTGATTTTAGCACATCATGTAGTTGAAACCTTCATTTGATATAAGGTAGGTCACAATAGATAATTTTGTGTGGAAAGTCAGCTCGTGCAATTGAAGCAGTGTACTAAAACTGATTATCAGAACCTTGTCTTGTCACATCTCGTCACATTTGTGTCCTGATTTTACCCCTCCGGCCAAACTTTTCCTATTCCTGGACTGAACCTCGAATAATTAAAATCCTCCGTCGACACTTCTGTCATTCATCGCTTTTTATCAGCCTTCTGCACAGTGACCGCACACCAACTAAACCGCTAGCCACGTGCATCTGTATCTAAATGTGCATGCCAGGTATATAGAAAAGGATCGGCAACACCAACGGCAACAAATCGGAGTCACCTAATTGCATGGCAGAACAATTGAACAACAAATGTACACAACTGTTTGACTTGGACATATCGGGCGACCATCTGAATGCTAATCCTTGGATTTTGCTCGCACAGCACAAAGTAATGGCCAGCGGTGAAGATCGACGACGCGACACTCGTAAACTGCTGTGTCGATGTGTCTGTCCGCCACAAAACTATTCAAGTGGCAAATCTCACCGCCACCACGTCCGATTCTGTGTGCAAATTGCGTACTTAACCACCCTGGCAGCAGATTGCTGCAACCGCGTGGCGATGCACGAAGCTCGATTGACACTCTTTTTGGTGGCACCGCCAGCAGCCACCAGCGCAGCGGCTAAATTTATGAGGTGAATAGGACATTACGTTTCGAATGTCGTGTAAATTCTATCTTGAAAACTTCATGAACACACACGCGGACAGCGGACAGCGGAGTCGTCCGTGCGACCAGTGAGGGTGCCATAAGTAATCAGTTGCGCAAGTGTCGGCCTGGCTTTCAGGAAGCATCCGTTGTTGACTCATCGGCATGTTGCATGGTTGCACACATGCAGATCTACGATCAATTGAATTTCGATTTTCTTTTGTGTCGCCCGCTTTACCGCCAGTCGTATAACAAGCTTCGGTTTGGTTTCTGCAACTGCGTTGCCACCATGCCCACGGGCTACGCAACGGTCGCGCTTAATTTGCATTTTTATTTTTATGTTTTCATCCAAAGTGCACACGGAATATCGCTGGCGGCAGATGTACTCGCTGGCAAATGGTTTCTGGCCAAAAACAGAAGCACAATATTTATACCGTTTGACTTGTGTGCGCGATTTGACAATAGAACTTAGATGTCAAGGTGCAGCGTCTCAGCTGACACCGTATAGTAATAAATGTCATATGCAGATGGAAGTGACGGCGCAGGTGGCCAAAGTAGCCCGACACATGCCGCCGGCTTGTTAGTATCAAATCAGTCAATCAAGCTCCGTCAATCAAGTGTTGGATGCAGTAGGTCGGCCGAGTCACAGCAGCCACTTCCAAAGGCGCTGACATGGTCGCAACTCATTTCAAATGCAGGCGGTAGCTACTCGTATGTATCGCGGTTTTAATTACAATTACATTTTCAAGTCAAATGATCTTCGACAACATCCCCCGGGACTGACACACAGTTGTGCGTCGCCGACCAATGAAATCAAATTAGCTACTCTCATTAGTAGTTTGGACAAAAAATTCCAACTGCCAGTTGACTTGACATTTTTGGTTTTGTTGTTGTTTTTGTTGTTGTGAACTTGCTGTCAGACCAGCGGCGCATGATAAATCACTCACAACTGTTACAAGAGTGAAAATTGAAGCTTCATATCCAGTCTGTCCTTTTCGGACTCTCCTCCGGCTGCCATTTTGTGTAATTCCCATTTTTCAGATGGTTGTTTTTTTTTTCTACCACTGCCACTGTAATATAAGTGGTTATAAATAACTTGGAATGTGATATACTCGGCCGGGTACCACCGAGGTAGCTGCGTACGCACGACAGGTCGACTGGATGGCTGGCTGGCTGACCGCCTGCCGCCACTGATTTCTATACGCACGTTGCTGGCAGTATGGAGCCTCTCTTGTCTTGTCGGTCGATGTTGTCGTTGTAGTCGTTGTCGTCGCCGACGTCGGTCGTCGGCTGTGTAGTGTCCAGCTTCGGGAGATGGCATAAGCGCAAAGTGGTGGAAATTCTTTTCGACGAAAATGGACAAAGACACTTGAATTTATTATTGATTTATTTAAACAATTTCTATATAAAAGGTTTTGCCAACAAATCACAATGTTTCAGTGCGGCTATACATATACCTATGTATGCGAGAGTTGTATGAGTACGGGTTGTGTCTGTGTAGATACAGAGTTGGGTAAACATGAAACTCTCTGGTCAGGGGTAGGAATCTATTTTAGATTGGCCGCCGATAATTGTACGGTACGTTTTGAACTAGCCTCGAATCAAGAGGGAGAAAGACAAGCTCCTAGTGCCAAGGTAGTTGTCAACGTATGTCCTTGTTGTTTCGACGGTTGGGAAAGGTCGGCGCATTTAACGTATTTAAGGAGTCCCAATTTGTGCCCAATTGGTGGTCCCAAAGTACATATATGCTTTTTTTAATGGTTCTTACTTTTAATCATTTTTAACCTCAAATAATCTTCCTTTATAAGTTTACCATGAACAGCTCAAATTATTAGATGATATGAACTGGTCATTTATAGCAAATTACTTAGCAAAGATGTGAAACACAATATTTTGTTCACTTTTTTGCACTTAAATACAAAATAAGTTCACGAAGTAGACATTAGACAATAGTGCTACAACTACACCTAAGCACTGAAAGGACTCCGTTTTTAATATGTGACAACTCGCTAGATCCCACTCCTCCTGTCTTTAGACAGTAAACCAAACCAACATGGTTGCCACGAACTTCAAAGTTCATAACCCAGAGTGTGATTCTGTAAAAAAAAAAACGAAACGAAAACCACTTTCGCATTTCAACAAACGAAAGAAATCACGCGAAAGCGAAAATTTGCTTCACGGAACTGCTTTCGTTTTCTTCATCTCCTTCTCCTTCGCAAGCGTGTAAGAAACGGTGTGACAAAAAAGTTAAAGTTTGATATTATGTCAAATATGTTGTTTTGACGGCTAACAGCTGACCGCTTTCAATATAAATATTTCGTTTGTTTAAACATTCGAATTTATACAATACATATATATAATTCGGCAGAACAATTTTTGTGAATTAAAAATTAGTCACAACCACTAATTAAACAACCAAAGTTAATGAGAAACGTCAAACAAATATCATTTCCTGTATTCCTTTCAACCGAAACGAAAATTTCTTTCGTTTGTGCAGTTACATACATGAAGCAAAGAACACGAAAACGCCAATGAAATAGCTTTCGCTTTTTTGCTTTCGTGCAAATGAAATTTCGTTTCGTTTTCGAGGCTACGAAAACGATTAAACGCTTTCATCTTACAGAACCCCACCCCTGATTATCACAACCTCCTATATGTACCATTTTCTTTCCGATCTGCAACTGCACAAGAAAGTGAATTCATTACTTCCTGCCTTCAGTCAGTGGGCATTACTAATAATCATTTTAAAGTTTCACAATCAGGGTTATCGCGAATAAATTCCGATGGAAATGTGACTGAACATGAACAGAAAACATTCCCCGGGAAATTTTAATCCCGATAGTTATATATTTTGTTGGTCACAATATGCAATTTTATAGGTCACAATGTTCAATTTTGTATGGCAAATTTCGCCCGGAAACTAAAAATGATTATTAGTATCGCGGAGAGACTTCTTGTAGGTCCACGCAGTCATTCGTTTTGATCTCTGGCGGATCATTGTTTGCAACTTGTCGGCCGGTTTATGAAAAGCTACCTTTTTTGTTGGAATTTAAATTTAAATTTCATGGTTATACGTATACGAGTATAGGTTCTGACACTGCCCCTAAAGACGCCTATTCGGCAAAGTTTAAGGTAGTTTATGATTTGTCGACCGCTTCCGATGACAGTGCGCGAAATTGTGTCTCATAAACCACTTTTGTGTGTGCATATGCCAAAGGACAAGTCGTATTGCGACAAATTGCTTGATCTTTAGTACCAATTACGCTTGCCGTCTCTGCATGACAAGTATGGCTTCCAAGGCCTTGTTGAAAGCAAATATGTTTTCTATAAATGCAACATTGATTTTTTTGGGGGAAGGGTAATTGTTGCCTTTAGCGATCGCCATTGACGACCACATGCTCTGTCTCTCATATTCAAAGAAATGACATCGAAATGAGGCGGTTTTTTGGTGGGTTATATGCTGGGAACTTGCAGGTCTGCGTATTCTGCATATGTCCATTACCCAATATCAAGGGATGCTTGCTCAGAAGGTAATGCCCCGATAGGTTTCCTATTGCTAATATTAACCTTGCTCTTGTTAGTTTCATCAACACCTATTTAAATTTTTTTACGATTTAAATCAGGCCTTGGAAACAACATGTCCTTTTTGGTGTGACCATCTTGAGGCGGCCTTATGAACGTTAAATCAAGAACACTGCGTCTAGTCCCCGCCATTGGTGTTTTTTTGCAATATTTATGGGGGCCTCCTGTACTTCTTTGACCAGGCCATTGGTCTTTTCGTTACCCTCAATGTAACAATGCCCAACACACGCTAACACGATGCCTTGAACGTTGTGAGGATATTCCTAACTTGTTCAGACTCTATCGCCTTTAGCGCAGCCTGACTATTAAAGTAGGTGGCGATATTCTAGTTGCATATCGAAAGTCTCAGGACTGCCTTAAGGTTAAACTCGCTGGATTACATTCGTGACCTTGTAGCCTCACTATAGCTTTGAATCAATCGGTATATAATTAAAATCGCATTTTCCCGCGAAACTTTATTCCTTTACCAACCCTCTATTTCACGGTACCTGTACATTACATCGTATATGTACCTATATATGTCGAAGTCAAGTCTACCAAGTCGTTCGTCCTCTTTATTAGCGATGTCGGAGATGTTACGTGATGCATAGAGTATCAGTGATGACAAGGCAGGCTGTTTAACTTTTCTTATATACTTTTCGTGTAACTTTGGGTTTAACTACCATTAATGTGTAGCCAATACATGTTTGCTAAGCTCAAGCCCCACTTATTTCCTGCTGGCCTCTTTGAAATGCAGACACAATTATGAGGCGGGACTCTTTCTTCGACGTTAAGTTTCCAATTTAGCTGCCTATCCACACAAAGCCCACACTATTCAGCCCACTTTCTGGGATTATTGAAGGCTGATTCCATTTTTTAGGGATCTTCCCTGAACTGCTCTCGCTACATCGTCTGCAAAAGTGACGTTAATTCTTTGATTATTATTTTTAAAGTAAAAGGGACTTCCTTTTAACAGATTTTTTTTTTTACTGATGTCCGAAAGTGGAATTCTATGTTTCTTGTGACAGAGCCAATTGCTAATGCTTTGCTCGATATTTGTCCTTTCGATAGGATACGTTGTGAATGGATCTCTCCTGACTTTATTAAAAGTCCTTTCAATGTACAAAAGGGCATATTCATTTCTGGTAAATGCTGCTTCCACTTTGCCTACCGCTTCAAAACGGCCATAAACCGATCGAATTTCGCAAGTGAAGATGGAGATCTACGTAAACTGGGCCTTGTAAGCATAATATAAACTAAGATCCTCGCGACTGGTGAGTGTCATGTGGACTTTTGTCACAATGACAGTTACATCCTTTCTCTCTTTTGCGACGTAATAAGCATGACTGCGCGAAGCCTAAAGTTTTTGCAGATCATAATTAGAATTTAAAGAAAACCCAATATTTTAGGGCAAAACCAAATAAGAACCCAGTTGAACTTGGAACATCTCAGTCAGAACACATCCAAAGCAACTTTAACAGCACATTTTTTATCTGGTTTCGAATGACATGAAACACATTTAACACAGCAAGATCCACAACGATCTCGTTGGTCCTCAATTCGATATTCAGTGCTGTGCAAATGCTATTACCTATACAGTCAATTTTCTTCATAAAAATGCTGCCGATATTCTCCATCTGCTCAACACGACTTTTGCCGTCGAAATTGGTTGTGCTGTCTCCCAGACTATCCGTTTCACATACTACACCGGTGGTCTACCACCCGTGTCGCAGAGTGATTTTATACCATCAACTATGTCGGCAAGAATTGCGGCAGGTGTCTTCATTTGCTGGCTTTTTCCATTTTTTATCGCCCTCTTTAGGAAAGGTTCCCAGTCCAATTTTAAGCAATTTATACCTATTTCAGTGAACTCCAAATTTTAATGCTGGAAGGTCTCCTTAAATTTACATCTTCATCTCATTCATCCGGCCAGACAGAGGCTTCTAATTCCATTCATTTTTTGCCCACAACTTTTAAGAAAAGTTCCACTCTTTCCACATGCGCTTGACAGCTTCCACGAGTTGAACGTGACCATAACCAACTAGGAAGCTCTTTAATCCCTGCCATCAGGAAGCTGGAAAGCGGCCACTTTTTTGTTGATGCTGGATATGAATTCATCTATACACGTCCCGCGATGTCACTCCAAATGCGCATCGCAATAACGTCTCGCCTGATCATTGACCTTATTCCAAAAACGTCACTCACTTGCGCTGGCAGGTAGAAATAGCTCAACCGGCGGGTGATGCCATCGATGGCAGCTCCGGTTGCATTCCTCCTTCGTTAAAACTGCCCGACCTACGAGCGTACAAAAAAATACAAATCTGTATGTACATGTCCGCAAATTGCCATTTACTTTGCACTCGAAATGGGTTTGATAAATTCTCGCTGCAGGTTGTGACATATAGCGTAAAAACGCGTGTGTTACATAAACTGCATACTGAACAGTCTCCCCACAAGCTTCAACTGTCTGCTGAATTGAAGAACACTGCGCTGATGGAGCGCCAAAAAAAAAAAAACACGCAACATGATACATTGGTAAATCTATTAACTGGGAGATCCGTCGGATGTCTATTTAGGTAATCCACCTTGAAGTAGCCTTGTTTGGGGCACGACCAATACCATCTCCACTGGTTCGATGTACGCAACGTGTGCACCTTCCCAACACAACAGCCCATATAGTTCCGAAAGAATGCCGCTCTAGCTGCAAAAGTGCGTACAGTCGATGGAATCTCGACGAGGAGTGTTCCTGCGGCGCGATGTGATTGTTATATTAATTTTATATTACAAAAACAGAAGCAGAAAAAAAACCGAGAGAAAAATTGAAAAACAAAACCGGAGGAGAAAATGTTAGGGAAGATCTCTCTGCATCGGGATCACATCAGCGCACCCCCTCCTTGTTGAGGTATAGATATAATGGTGCTGTGCGCGCGGCGCGCGAAGTTGTTCCCAGCATATATGGCGAACATGGTTTGATCATATGAACGCGCCTCACAAAAAGTGAGCTGTTTCCTGATCGGCGATTTTTCCTAGAATCTCTTCTCTCGCGCGCTGTGTGTGACAGTGCGCGAGAAAAGAAACCAAGTTGCCAAGCCAACGGCAACAACAAAACACTATTGGCTAGTGTGTAGAAATTGCTTGAATTCCCTAAAGATGCGCAGTTAGAGAGAGAGTAACGAAGAACCAGAAGACATGAAGTCTGTCATTGCGGATGCCCGCGTAGATTACATTTATGGCATTGTGCCGGGAGGAACTCACTTGGTGATGTAGTGTGGCCGCATCAGGAATGCACCGTCCAGCATAGACATGCAGTCTCTAGCTGGCAAATTTACTTGGCAGATATACCGAGTTGTCCGATTTAACAAATTTGTTCCATTCCCCCACCATTTTAAGCTTCGACAGCTGCGGTACACTTTTTGATGGCGTTCAACCACAGCCACATTGACGGTAGACCTAGATAGTAAATTCAAGTTTCGCTGTAAAAATTACATCCAACAGCCGAAGTTGATATTGTTTTCCATTTCTCCCAAACTTGTATGTACAACTGACAGTTTTTACCTACCCCATTTGTAACCTTAAATCACTCTTATCGTTCTATTTAAAACGACATTTGCTGTTGAAGTTTTTCCTGATGGCTGTCAAAGTTGCTCCTAAAGTTATTGTCAGTCAGAGTCCTATTCAAAAGACCAATCAATGTGGTTCGAGTGAACTCATAAAACTTGACAAACGCATGAAGTCGTCAGTCATTTTGAGAACATCAAGCTTTGCTGAGGAAGCAGTACTCTTCTTTCATCGAGCTGCGTTGTATAAAAAATTAAGAATCTGTTTTTGGTAAAACATTGCCGATATTTCCAACATTCGTCACATATTTTGTTCTCGTTCGATCTGAAGGCTGATATTTCCCAAACGTCACATATTTTGTTCTCGATCAGAAGGCTGATCGGGAAACAACGCACTTGTTCCAAAGGTTTGCCTGCTGTGGCTCAGCTTCTGGACTCAAAAATGAATGATAGCTCGAAATTCTGGGGAAAGTAAAGGGTGATCCAACTAAAAAAAATCTGTAACACTGTCATGTTTTTTTTTCTTATTGTTTTAATAATTCGTATTTGTCATTAATTATGAAAAATGATGTCCAGAAATAATAAGAGCTATAATCCTTGCTGGCAAAACATCCGCCTTTGCACGCAAATTGTGGCCAGTTACACCGTCTTGCTCAAACCATATACATGTCCACATCGATATTTTGGATCCGGCGCCCAAAATGATTGCTTATCGTGTACTTACCCTTAACTGTTGGTATCGCATTTTTGGTCACATTACGTCACATTGACGCACAAAGCTTACCCTCTCTAGTGTCTACAAATTTGTTTGCAACGCTTTGAATTTTTTGCTCTCAGTGGTCCCCAATACAATGGACACGATCTTTTCTGAATTGAACACATTTCGTACAGAATTGTCATTTCTATAGACCAATTTTTTACACCTTGAACTGGGAGCATGCGATCCTTTTCGTATATGTGTTGTTTCAGACCACCATTTGAGGTATGAAAAACATGCCATTATCGATAGCTGTCAAATCTGCAATGCTGCCAATGATACAATACATCGCGCGATTTGGATCACCCTTTACTGCCTTAAATCGGTTACAAGCTTCTTTTGCGTTGATTAAGATATTTGAATAAAAACATAAAATAAAAAACAACTTCATTGCGATACCTTAAATAAAAATATGCTATGGGGAATAGTGCCTTCCGTTCGCTAAAGAATTTTTAAAATCGGTTCAGTGGTGCCACAGATTAACTCATTCAAACAAATTTCACTCTTTTGCCTAAAAATTTAGATCTATTAAGTGCAATGACATCTGCCATTCCACTGCTTTAATGCTTATACCTTGAACGTACGCAATACTAAAGAACATTCTTTCGCGAACAGCTTTAGGTTTTCTGTATGCAGCTTAAAGAATGTCATTTATGCTAGCGCAAGAAAGTTTTAAGTTTAAATATTTACGTGTACTCCTACTTTTGACAGTTCTCAGTTCACGATTGGACCTCTGATTACCTTTGCGGCTCACAGAGTTATTTTTTTTTTTTTGGTTGCGTCCAAAGGATGTGTAATCTTCGAAAGATACTAGTTGCCCGTGCTACTAGCATGCACGATTCGCGGGATATGTTTCTCCGGTGCCTCGCGCCTTACGTACTAAACCACACCCATGTACACTTCTACCACTCTCCCCGCGGGACTGCCGTTAGGTATTACTTCGCGGGGCTGGTTAGCATTCAAGCTATTCGTGTTATGTCACCTGCTGCCGAAGCTTCTGCTGCCTCTGCTGCTTCTGCTGCTTTCCTTAGCTTTTCTATTCTCCGCAGCTCATTTTGTAGAGCTATTACATATTCACTTATTGCCGTCCAATTCACTTCCGACTGCAGCATGTGGTTGATGACTAGCGATGGACTGGGCACATTGATTCTCCATGTCGTGAAGCGTGTGCAATAAAACACTGCATGCTCCGTATCTTCATCTTCATTTGGGCATTCGGGGCAAGATGGGGAGCGGTCATGTCCAAAACGATGGAGATATTTGCGGTAGCCACCGTGACCAGACAGGAACTGCGTAAGATTGTAGTTGCAGTCTCCATGCTTACGACTTATCCATAATGAAGAGGTCTGGTCTCTTTTTTATAGCCGCCTTAACTGCCTTATTTGGAATTCCGTCGGGTCCCGGCGCCTTGGTGTCACCTATCTTGCTGCATGCCTTTAGCAGCTCTTCCAGAGTAATTAGTGGAATGTCCGCTGTACTGACCTCTCTTACGATATTGCACATAGTAGCTGGTATTTGGGGGAAGAGGTGCTCTACTATGGATCTCAATATTATTGGACATGTAATTTGGGGAGTCCTATACCCCTTCAGTTTCGTCATTACCATTCTGTATGCCGAGCCCCATGGGTTAATGTCGGCTTCCTCACAGAGGCGTTTGAAACATGTGTTTTTGTTCTTCTTGATGGCTCTATTTAAGTTGCTTCTTGCCAGTTTAAAAGTGTCCAGGCGTTGTTGGAAGTCTGGTCTCCTTCTTGCTCTCTGGACTTTGCGTCGAGCTTGGAGGCATTTAGCCCGAAGTGTCTTTATTTCTTCGTTCCACCAATAACACGGTGCTGCCTTTCTTTTGTTTGATCTTATAGGCATGGATGCATCGCACGCTGTGGTGATGGAGGTTGTGAGGCGATGTGCGAGGGTCTCCGCTGTTCCGCTTATTGTTAATTCTCCATTTAGCATCTCTTCGAATGCCTCCTTATCGAAAGATCTGTCGTTCCATTTTGGGCCCGTAAGTTTTGGGGGCATGGCTGGTTTCTCTCCTTTTATTTCCATTATCAACACTTGGTGATCGCTGTGTGAGTATTCCTCACTTACCCTCCACTTTATGGTTCTCAGGATGGAGTTGCTCACGAAGGTGATATCTATGATAGAACCTATTCCAGCCTTCCGATAAGTATTTGCACGACCCTTGTTAGCAATACCTATCGATAAGGGAGCGAATGTTTCCAGTAGGGCCTGTCCTCTAGCATTGGTGACTCTGCTGCCCCATTCTGTGGCCCACGCATTAAAGTCGCCTCCTCACAGAGTTATGGCATTGAATGAGTGTAAAAAATCACATATGACCTCCGCATTAAATATTTCTTAAGTCAAAGCGCGGTACTAATAACCAAATTTAGTGTCCAGTCTAGATTTTATCAACTTACAATAGGGACATTTTTCATACAAAATTACCCATTGTGATCTACAAAATATTTATTGGTAAGGCCAATAATAGATAATTTAATATGGAACATTTTTGCATTGTGACTTCTTAGAGCTGAAAATTATTTCAAGACTTTAAATTTAATGATTCACAGTAGCTTTTGATCCCAAACGAATTTCGCAATTGTGAACTTGTGTAAATTTAAAGTCGTGGCCGGAATGTGTCATAAGTTCTGCAAATGGAATGACCCTTTTCTCTGATGATTGCGCGTCGGACTATCAAACTTTTAGCGAACAGTTTTCATTTAGGTAGAGTGATGCCAAATCTATGTGTAAACGAACGGAAAAGTTTAAAAATTTTAGTGCTATATGTATTTTGGCACCCTGATTGAACAGTAACAATGTTTCTCACAATATTCAAGGCGAATTACGCAATAAAATAGAACTAAGACGACTGGAGCTATGCTTCAACTCAAGTTCAGTTAACCAGTGCAGCCAATTTAACGCCGATTGCTATACGCTTTGTCAGGTGTACTAGTCGAACTTATTGACGATCGACGATGATCGGAGAAGATAAAGAGGACACAGGAGCTGCGTGTAGTCGTCTCGCGCGTTTCCCATACAAGAACAAACGACAATGCTAAGGAAAAATAAAAAAAAAAATCGTGCAATATAAGGGCATCTTTAAACGGAACAAATATCTTCTTATCTCTGGCATAACAAGATTCTCGTTGCAATTCTCAAGATAAATAAATTATTGATTTCTAAAGAGGCCTCGAGAATAGATCAACCAACTGTAGCCTATGTGCAATAATTAGAGGCCTTCGCTGCGCTCTGTGTGTTGCAATGCAATTGCGGTTGCTGCGTTGTGGAATCTATGAGGCTCATTGCGAGGAATTTGATATCTAATTAGGATTCCAAACATCACTTTAAGCATGATGATTGCTGTTCGCCCTGCGCGACTATGTGCACTGTGCGTACCCAGACTCTGTGACTACACAGCTACACAGAGTCTAGGACTTTTTATTTATTTTTTCCTGTTTTTGTGTGCGTTATTTAAATTGGTTCGTTTTACTTTCTTGCAGGACGACCGCTCACCGATGTCATCGGGCAACGAGTCAGATGAGTCGTCTGACGTTGACTCACCAGGACCGCCCAGCTTGAAGGCCAATCCGGCAATGCTGACTGACGCGCCCATGGGACAAGACGCACCGCCAAATTTACAAAATCCAATCGAGCCCCAAGGTCAGCAACCAACTGCATCCACATCTACAGCCAATGAACCCATTTACTATGACGTTTTTAAACCATCGACCACGAACCAAAGTCAACCCAGTAACGTTGTGTATCCAGCGTCTGCTCTGGCCAACATACCGCAAGGGGTGCTGCTAGGCCTAATTCAGTCGGGCCACCTGCAACTGCACACCGAAGAAGGTAAGCTCAAAACGATGCCATCACCTCTTGGCGGCGGCCGACGGTACGAAGTTCATTGAAACTGAAAGTGCCTTCTCTGCCGGCCGCCGCCGACGCCAAATTCGTTTAATAACTTAATTCAACCCATCCAAATCGGGACGAGGTTCACACATCTTGAACTTCCATTTCAATCAAATTCATTCACCGTTTCCTTAACCATCTGCATAAAAAAAGGCGCGCGCGCGCTCACACTATTGTCGGTTGCGTAATAATAACAACGATCCCCGCGTATATGGAGCTCCCATTGATCGATGCTCCTCCCGAAAGGCAAATAAGCGGACGAACTGTTCTGAAATCGCTCCCCAAAAAGGAACTCACACACTGCGGCAGCTCGGGTAAACGCCACGGAGCAGCATTTTCCGACGCCGCAACGTTGAAATGAAAGCGCGAGCGCGCGTACGATGGCAAACCGAGTCGAATAATTACATGCCATGCTGGCGTGCAACGTCCGTGCATGGTCAGTCGTAGACGATCGGATCGATGCTCCTTTTTGGTGAATTACACATGTCGGCTTGGGGCATTTAGTTTAGTCCACCAGACGAATACTGTATGTATAATCCGCTAATATGTCGAAGATGCCCATAACTTTTGAGCGCACTGTCGCCACGATATAACTTGATCGCCGATGGGGGGCTGCGGCGGCGGAGGCAGGTACTACAATCGTATCGATGATTGGTCGCCGGTTGACATCTGGTTAGCCGCCATTTTTGGGCCCAAATGTGATTGACTTTTATAAAGTTTTCTCTGATTTTCTTTCTCTGCGGTTTTGTATGCATTTTTTTGTTTTTTTTTCTCTCTCTCTTTCAGATGGAAGTGGACATCAGTACATAACTATACCGCTTTCTATGGCAGCGGCTGCAGCCGCTACGGCCAGTAATAATGTAGGTGGATCTGCACAGGTGAAGGACCTCTCATCTAGAGCTAGTTCTTCCAGAGAAACTGCTTCATCATCAGCAGCAGCAGCGTCTTCGTCATCCAGCAGAGACACGATTCGCGTTAAAAAGGAGTTTATTGATTAGCGTAATTTGATGCTTGATGATTTTAGTTTTTCCTCTGCCAGAAAGTACTTTGCCTGGAGTTCAAATTGAAGTCCAACTCTACCGAAATTCTTGTCATTATTAATTATTATATGTCTTATATCGCGAGTGTCTTGTGTCAAAGTAATCGTTCTTCAATGTCGCCTTAGAGTATGTGAAATGGTTGTGTCATCTTATGTAGCTGTCATTTGGCAAAGGTGACATTTGAAATTTAAATGTTTTCTTCAAAATATCTGAAATATAAATTGGGTCATTGTCAGACTGTGCTTATTATTCGCAAAGGAAACAACTTTTATATAAGAAATGTAGTTCTAATCACATGGAACACACATAAATGTCACTACACTTAAAGAAAGTCTTCACGAATAATTAAGAGCAGTAAAATTCCCAATTTTCCATTAACTGCTAGATAGGTAACAACGCCTCCTTAAACACACATCAAACTCTTACGTCATCTATATGATTACCGGTTATCTACTGACCTTCCATTCATGTCAAACTCCAAAAATTGACATCTAGTGCATACCTACCGTTTTATGTAAATTTTCGTATATTGGGTTTGACATTTGTTTGATCTGTCGCTAGCCATCGAGTGGTCAGTGGAACGCTAGCAGTATAATACCACTTCTGACGGCTGGCATTTTTAATTTTTACAAAATATGTAACATGATAAATATATTTAAAAAAAAATACACATTTCGAAAATAACAATCAGAAACACATATTTGGCGGAGACATATTAATAACGGTTAATTCTCGCTCAAATCCCAGTAACCTGATCGCGCTAAATATTATTTTCGATAAAAAGATGCCTTAAAAGATATTTCTACGACTTCCGACTTATAATTGGAAGAATAGTTTTAAAATTGATGCCTAAATCCATAAGGATGTCCAAGTAGAAAATTCGGTCTAAGCGTTTATTTCACTGTATGTGAAGGTACTAGCCTTCCATCTTTTCAAATTTGTCAACTTATTTCATTCGGTTTTGATGTTGTTTATTTTCATTATCGGTTTAAAATTACATATCACATAAAAAGCGACAAAAAACATAAAAACTTTAAATGGAAACCAGATTTTGTAAGAATAAAAATTTAACACTCAAAAGAAATGTCAAATTAGCAACAAAAAAAATGGAAAATATTTATTGCTTTGTTCTGATGCCGCTGTACCTACAACTATTTTTTTTCGAGCTTGTCAAGTGCAGACGGTAAGTAGTATTTAAATGCACATACCCGACATGTGTAAAGATTTTTGGGAGATTTAAAATCGACTTGTTAAGGCCTTTATCAGATTCACTAGAGATAACCTCTTATGAATTTTTTGACAAAGACATAAGAAAATGTCCAAATAGATAGCCATAGTTACATATCTTTAAAACTTTTCTGTCTTCAGCCCAGTATTCTGCTCGCTCTAAGTTTTAGCGAACCTAATTCTCTCCACAGCACGTACTAATGCGGTCGTTTAATCGTTAATGCAGGATATAGATGAGACTGTCAAACTTATGATATTTATTTATATGCATTTATTATTTCCTTGCTACTGACTTACACTTTTTTGAAGTTATCCACAAGACTGTCCAATATTTTCCATTCTGGAAATGTGATTTCGAATTCTAGACAATTATTTCGTATACATTTTTGCATGGGAGCTACAATTTAGCGCCTGTAGGATACGGGGCTTTAAGTTTACAAATTAATTCACTTTCGTCAAAAATGTGGGGTTGTGATCAGAAAAAAATGTTTACAAACTGATAAAAGTACATCAGCCACAGTCACTTTTTGGTATATTTTATGAAAGGTTCCATAGATGAAATTTTTAATTAAAAAACGGAGAGAACTGAATTTATTTATTTAAACGACCCTACAAAGTTTTAAGCAAGCAACATTTTTGTAATCCGTCAAAAGAAAGAAGAACAGAAGAGTTGGGGTCAGATTCTGTAAGCGGAACGGTCAAACGTTTTCATGATTTGCCCTATAAAAAAGCAAACAAGCAAAAGTTTGCCTTACACAATCCCGACCCTGATATTTATATGTTTCCACTTTGAAAACAAAACAATTAAGTACATAATGTGGTATTCGAATTACGTACATTTTATTTCACTGCGAAAAGTTCGGCAACAAATTTACAAATAACTTAATCTTGGCTGCCACTTTACAATTTACTTAAAGCAGCAACCCGATTCACCTATTTTGTACTTAGGCTGTGTGTCAATTGTTATAATTATCTGGCGCTAATTTTCTGCCACCATATTGCAAAAAATTATTAGATTACTGTGCTGACTAATTCTATGACGTTTGTAGCTTGAAGTCCGCCGGAGAGGATGTAAAGAAATTGAAACGCTAAATTTCAATTGATTTTACCTTCAAATTGAAGAAATATTAGCTTTCTTTTAAAGTCGCACACAAAGTGCAGAAAATTATTCGATTATGCACATATTTTCCGACGCAATTGACACACTACCATAAATGCGAAAGGTTTGATTTAAGTGGCAGCCTATGTTTATTTATTTGTAATTATGTCTGTTCCCGTACTTTTTTCACTGAAATTTTAGTAAAATTGTAGTCGAACACTTGTCAAAATTCATCTCTAATTTTGTTCAGTTCTAAGGTTCTAAGGCAGTTGGCAACGTTTACGGCCGTATTATCTGCCCGATTGAAAGTGTTGTTTATTTTAGACCATAGGTTTGATGGCTTAAACCACGGTCCAAACTAAATCAAACCGAGGAACTTACAAGGACACTGATTAAATTTCCAACCGTTTACCAACACGGATCGCTACCGTTTTGTTCATGCCATGACCAAATTTTTTTCTCTACTGACTTTGATCTCTAATGCGACACTAAAGAACAATGGTTAAAGTTAATCTAATCGCTTTGCATCAAAAAACACAATCACAGGTGTAGGTATTATTTTATTTAAATTTAAATTTATATGCCCAACTGCCTTTTCTTTGTTGTATTTGTATCGTTTTGTTTTTTCTTTTGTTCTTATTATAAATCTCTCTAGCAAAATTTGCAAAACTATGTTCTTCCTACTAGTCAAGAGCTGTTCAAGTTTTCTAACACCAACTAGACAGTAAAAATATTGCAAAATGTTTCCTTATACAAAAATTATAAATCAAATAAATAAAAATACAAAAGAACATTTTAGAATTAAGATCATCAGCGCTAAATGATTGGATAAGAATTGTCTTTTTGTCCAACAAAGTAATAATAACTAATAAACTATAATATAATTATTTTTTATTTAAAAATAAAGTGTTTCTTTTATTTCTGAAACCTCTGTGGAAGAGGACATTTCGCATTGCAACGGAGTAGTAAGTATAAAATATTCGAAAGCTATAATCGCAAAACGCCGTATTTACATTCCAGAGGCTCCCGCCTCCCTCCGTCACAATAACAATCGTCGTATACCTACCCGTCAACTTTTGAATTGGCGAAAGAGCTCGAGCAAAATATAATTAAAAACAACAACGAAACCAAAACGTTTCTTTGTGTCTATCAGGTTTTCTTATCGGATTTCCTTATTGAGACCTCATCGCGTATGCCTGCTTCCTTCCTTATTTAGGTCGAAGTGGCGATCGCCTTCTTTGGGGTGGGAAGCGAATAAAAAAAATCGTATAGAAACTATTTATCGGTGAGCGGTCCCCGCCACTTTGCAGGCAAATCTTCAACATACTCGTCAAACGAAATGAATAATTAACGAATCCAGCCCGCCGCGCCACTCATATTAACTACACCCATGTGTGCTCGTATAGCGCGCTAGCTGCGTGCTGACAGACATTAAATGTAATTATGATAAAAATAATAATATTTATTGTTATTTTGATTCGAAATCGGATTTCGATGTCATTCCTTCCGTTCTTCGGTGGCTTCCTCCACAATGCGTGTGTACACACACGAGTATAACTTTGACGAAACTGCGGAACTTCCTAATTTGGTGGGCGACGATAGCCACACGACTACAGCTGATAATAGTGGTACTTCACAATGCCGTGGGTTGTTCATGTCATGTTTAATAAACGCGTAAGCAGAGTGTCGTATAAATATTAATTCTTTGACTGCTTTATAAACCAGTAGGTATATGCGTTCAGGTTCAGGTCAATAGGGTCTCTAGATAGCCGCAGCTGTGCTGCCGCAAGAAGGTGTACAACTATTCTATATTTATATTTTACAGTCTTGATTCTTGACCAAACTGATTTTCAAATTTGCTGTAACTTGGGGCAGCAAAGCTGTGACTACGTAGTGACCCTATATCCTTAAAATTGAAATCATTACCCAATGTCATTATTTCTTAAAAAAAAAATCGGTAGGTATACCTGCCCATCTCTGAAAATTGAAAAATCTGAAGCCTGAGATACAAATTTAAAACCCCAATTAAAAACGATGTTAGCCGCAAAAAAAAAAATGTAAAAAGAAAGTCCAACAGTGTCAAATTTGAGAAAAAACTCTCTCACTCTATTGGTCGTCAAGTAATTTCTGAAAGAAACAATTGAACTTGAAACCGATACCCACCCAGCACCCACCTCTGAAATAAAAACCACTCTAAAACAGAATTTTTCACTAGGCGCACATAAAATTCAGCAGGAGTCTTCTTTTCACAAATCTCATTGAACTGGGAGACGACCTGCTTTCGTTCCTTTTGTGCTCTCTCTATTCAGCATCGCATAATATGCTGAATGCACTCTTGAAATTTTAGTGACTGACGTGGTACGTGGACCGTAGGAACAAATCGAAATTGAAGATTGAGTCTGACTCTGGCTGAATCCAAGGGGGGAACTGCAATAGTAAAAAGCAGGCGGAAGCTAACTAGCTAGCTAGCTAGAAACCCATTATTGTTGTGCCAATAATAATAATTCTGTTTATGCTAATTAGCTGACAAATTTGCATACAAAAAGCGAATGGCTGGGGTCCATTGATGGACCTGCACATGTATCCCACATTTTAATACAATTTAAACATTTAACTTGGATTATTCCGTTTACATTGACAGCTCGTATTTTTTGTTCTTCCTCTTTCTCAATTTAGCGGGTTTTACTTACACGAGATTGAGCAACTTCGGTGATTTCAACAATTGTTCTAGAGTTCTACTTCTCTTTCTTAGCACTCATTCTTGTCACTGTTATGATTACGAAATAAATACTGCGAGAATAGCGAATTAAGAACAACAACGGAAGGTCCAATGTCCAAAAATTAACTGGCAAAGGGCAGTGTTACGTTTTGGAAAAGCTAAAAGCTGGTACCCACGATTCGCTCAAAAACAAATGCATATTATATGAATAAGTGTAGGTATATGTTCATTTGTATGAATTGCAGTGTGCAAACTCTAGTTTCGACATAACCTCCGCGCATTAAAAACGAAACGGTGCCGTCGCCGTCACAGAAGATGGATCATACCATCATATACCTGGCCCGGTCACTTTGACAGTCGATAAAACTGCAACACATTCGTTTTATTAAAAAATACCATATTTATGCTGCGATTATTTAAATTTTTTGAGCAAAAAAGGTTAATTCATACACTATTAAGAACAAGAAAGCCTATGATGACTAAACAAAATCTTATTTCACCAAGCGGACATAAAATTCAGCAATGCTGCCGATTTGTGTCAGTCAGGAAGTCACCTATGCACGAATGGCCTATCTACTGCAACGAGATCGTAGAATTAAGAAATCAAAAAGAAAACAAGACTGCTGAATTTCATGAGCACCTGGTAAAGAACTCTGCTTTGAGCAGTGCTGCCACTAAAATAAAATTAATCCGGTCAAATCTGACCGAATGACCGATTTTTATTTTTTTAAATTCGGTCAGAAAATCCGGTCAAAAGATAAAATAACATTTTTTGACCAGAATTCCGGTCAAAAATGGTATAAAATAGTATATTTTAACGAAAAATATATTATATTAAAACAAAAATCAAACAATTCATTGAAAAGCTTCGCATCACAATGTTTTGCAGAAAAAGGAACTTTCCACTCCACTTCGGCGTTTGAAACTCGTAAAACCAACACCGAAATTGCAAAATATGCTTAATCGTCTTCACTTTGGTCTTGTTTGAATGCACACACCCAGTCACAGTTGGTGGGGTTATCCAAAAGAGACTGGTTTCTGTATGAAATTGTAAGTGTGTTCATTAAGTATGGCCAAGTATTATTCAAAGTATAGAAATCTATCCTTTATTACTAGTCATAGAACAATATTATTTTTCGGGTCAAAAATGGTTTTTCCGGTTAAAGAATTTTTTCGTTCCGGTTAGAAATCGGTTAGACCGGATTTTAAAATTTTCTCCGGTCAGGGTGAAGAGATTTCGGTCAGATATGACCGGAATCCGGTCAGAATGGCAACACTGGCTTTGAGTGGAATAGAATTCAGCTGGGTACCGATTTCATTTTCCATTTTATTTTTTGTCAGAAATGATGACGTGGTACACCAATAGAGTGCAAAAATAATTGCATGAGTGCCAATTTTTACGTTTAACGCGGTTTGACTTTTTTTTAGGGCTGTCAAAAAGCCAACAACAACAACAACCCACGTCTTAAAGGAACTCTGTCCAAACTTAAGTCGGCACATAATTATGCAAACAAGAACCATTTGTATTGCGATCGATCATTTATTTAGAACTGTCGAAGTGACGAGGGGTCTAACGACTAAACATATTCTTAATTCACCAGGCGCACATAAAAGTCAGCAGTGCAGTCTGCAGTGCACCAATTTGCGTTTGACGTGAGAGGAGAGTCCGAAGAAACAGAGAGCAGAAACAGTAAAGCCAAAAAAAGAAATGCTAGACTAAACTTAGCAGCTCATCAGGTTTTTTTTTTAAACAATATTCATTTTATTTTTCCTGTCTATTATATTAATAATCATTTTATTTATACGTGAACATCAAAAGTTTCCGTACACTTTTCAAATATTTATTATGAATTGAGAAGAATGAAACTCATATCATTCCAAAGGTACTGTGCCATACTTCTTACTTACTTATGTAACGATCTCCCGACCCGTGGAGAGTCTCTGCCTAAAACACTGCAGCCTTCCATCCTCTGCGATCCCGGGCGCGCTGCTTCCAGTTGTCCAGACCAAGCGCTCTGGCATCCGCGATGGCTTGGTCTTTGAAACGGAGGTTCGGTCTACCTTGTCGTCTCGAACCTGTGCCATAGATGTGTACAAACATACGAGTAGGTAAAGTTGTGGCCGTCAAGGCTGGTAAAATTAAGTTAACGTTCCCCATACAAAATGCTTATCAGTTCAATAAAACATTTTGACATTTTATTTATTTGCCGCCGCCATATTACCGTAGTAACGTATTCGAATATAAATGAACTTAGATTATATTCTTTCAATTATGATACCGTTGAAAATATTCTTCGACATCAATAACTGTTTGCTTTAAATTTTTATAGTGAATTAAAAGTAAAACTTCTTTCAAAGGGCGTATTTTTTCCTCTATCTAATGTCGATTTTTCGTCTACAAAAAAAAACAATATAAATATCGAATATTGTGTATTATTTTTGTATTTTTGTACTATGTGCATACTTATTAAAGGTATGGTCGAGGCTAGTGTAAATGAATAAGCGAAGGCAATTAGTTAAGAACCACTTTCACTGCTTTAAACACAACATATTTGCTTGACTCTTCCTTTGGAATATGCATAGATGCAATGCTGTGTGTAATTTTTCCAAAACGTCGTGTATAAGCCAGGTCACTATAATGGTAGAATTTCTGCCACTGGGCGAACTCTAGAAATATTAAATATAAAATATAACTCTCTCTAAAGTAAGAAATTTCGTGCCTGAAAATATCTCAGGAAAATATATGTATTAAATTAAAATCATGTTGTTAATGCCCGTATTACACTACATTTTTTTCTATTTTTTTAAATTGTTGAAAAGTCAGAGACTAAAAGTGTATTACGGAAAGGGTAGCAATTGTTTGCAAAGCAACTGCAGATTTTCAAACGAATTTATTTTCAAATAATCTTGAAATGTCAGCCAGCAGCTGAAAAATGTGATTTGAATACATTTTTAATGCATTTTTTTTGACGTATCTACATTAGGTAATGAAGTTGGTGTGTACGAACTCACTCCTATCGGGAATTTTCGTTCTAATGTTTCGTACTGCTTTAGTTTCATTTTAAAAGCTTAAAAAATCCAAAAAAAAAAATGCAAACAACAACGAATTTTATTTTTTTTAACATATAAGCATAAGTCTTCAGAAAAACACAAAAAAAATATCAAATTTAATATTTTTGAAATGTTTACGATCCGTACAAATAAAAACTAGGTAGGTACACGAGGAATCTAACTATACAGTGGGTGTATTTTTTTTAAAAGTTTGAGGTCCGTCATAGATAAGATATATGTAACTCCTTCACCGTACCACGTATCTACCTTTCTCCACGACTCCACATACACAATAGACTGGATTCATCGCACGCACAGTTTACCCGCTCACATTTCTTATTCCATCCGATGCTTGGGAAATTGTCGGAAAATATCTATTACTTCGATGTACTGTATATATACCTATATTATCGGCTTAAGTCCACGAATGACCAAAATTCCAGAGCAAACATCGAAAAGTACAAAAGTTAAAAAAAAATGGTAGGAAGGCATTTGGCATATTTTAAAATCCGAATAAGCTAGACCTAGCATTAAAAATGCCAGAACTGAGTAGAAAGGATTTTGTTTTGTACATTTGGAAAATTACTGAATTGCTCATAGAATTCACCAGATCGCAATGGACGTAGTCAGGCCGGGCCACCCCCATATTCGTTCAGGTATCTAGTTTACATAGACTGACAGTTGGCTGAGTTGATGTGTCTAAGTTTTGATTGGCCTAGATCGGTCAGATCAAAAGCTTTTCAGGGGCCCTACTCTGAAACTCGATTCTATTATAAATTAATAATTTATGAATATTTCATAAACATAGTAATATTCACGTAAGATGATTGTTTTTTGTACCAGGAAATCATCTAAGTCCAAACACAAACGTGTCACAGTTTGAAATAATGGTGCAATATATGACCAGGCATCCAGATTTGTCCAAGGGATATTTAAAAACAGCCGCCTTCGTTCAACTTGTTGAATTTTTTCCTGATTTTCTTCAGACTCAAACCAAATTTGGACACTGTCCATGTTTATTTATTATTATTTGATTGTTTTACGATAAATTTTTGGGATATTCAAAAAATAATGCGAGACTCGTTTGGATTATGTCAAACATAATGCGAGAATCGTTCGAAAATCGCAACTTTGTTGGCAAATAGTTTGGCATTACCGGCAGCGCTGCAGCTGATAAAAAAAGTACAGTGCCAATTTTTTTTTGATGGGTGCCACAGGGTGCCAAACTTCCAAAACAAAACCTTAAAAAACTCATATATGCAAACAAAAAGCAAAAATATTTTAAATTCTCATTACTTCATTAAAAGAAATTGCATGTACAAAAGAAAAAAGTAAGAGATTCATTTATATGTGAAGAAATAAATACCTTGCTAATACCAACAACTTAAAAGCTAATTTAAAAATTTTAACATTGACTTCGATGGAGTTAGACAGAAGTTCCTGATCGGTTTTCTTACAAAAAGTTTAACAATAATGTCATTTTGACATTGACGTAAAATGCAGCATCTACTAAATAAGTTGGAATTGCAATTTTTATAAGCTAAATACCTATTAAACTTGCTAAAAAAGGGAGGAAATGGATTTCTTTCCCCTTTTTTTAAATTTTCTCAGTACGTGGTCGCATTAGCACAGTTTCTTAGCAAATTTTTAATAATTTTACTATTGCAAAATAGTACCCGAACAAACCTATTAACTGTGCTAATTTTTGAACAATTTCGATTTTTCGCCATAATACCTATCGGCGCTCTTATTAGCAGCATGCGACAATGGGTCATCAATTTCCGCCGAATTATTCAATGCCGATTCCAAATCGCATTTTTCTGCAAATTCGTTAGCTACAGATTTTGAATTTGACATAAAAAACAAGACTTTTTGTTTTAACCACCAAACATAATGCGAATGTCAATTGCAAAATGGGGGGAGAGAAACAAATGTACTAATGTTCGATTTTATTTGCGAAGTTATTATTATTTTTTTTTTAATTTATGAGTGCCAGATTTATAAATTTTAAGTGCCAATGAGTGCCTAGGTGCCAAACATGTTTAAAAGTGCCAGTTTGGCACTAAAGTGCCTGTTGCTGCAGCGCTGATTACCGGCATTCGATTCTACTTTCATAGAGAGTACCATTTGAAAGTAGAATCGCAAATATCTTTCGAATAATCAATAGTAGAATGGAGTTTCATAGTAGGGCCCCAGTAAAGGTTTATTTAGTCAAAAAAGTCGTGACTTATGGCGTTTGAAGATCCGAGAGAATTTCCCCGAAGTACAGAATTGCTCATAAATATAAGTGAAATTCGTTGGAGCACTTGTGCAACAGTGGTAGACACCATAGTGTGATTAGATTTTCTGTTACTTGTTTTTTTGTTTTCTACAGTAAATATGAATGTTTTAATAGGCCAAATCAATAGGGGTATTCACGATTCGGTGCAAGAGACCTAGTAAAATTGCGAAATTTTATTTTTCTTTAACAGATCGTGAACACACTTTTTCTCACCTCTTGCAAAACTGAAAAAATATGACAGATTTTTCCATGCTGTTCTGAAAAAAAACTTCTAAACTTTGCTGAAACTGAACGATTTGCTTTTTATTGTTTATTATGCCGAAAAAAGGCGAAAAGAAAAAATATCTTAGATAATTGAGAGAGTAAAGAACGAAGATGATATCGTGAAAACCCCCCTTTTCTGACCATTTTTTAACTGGTTTTTCTCTTCGGTGGGACGGTGGCACTTACTTTTGTTTTTCATTCTCTTTTCTTCCGATATGCAGAAATTAAAAATTTAGGTAATTGTCAATTTGACAATGCTACACTTTACTCTGTTGTATATTTCGATTACAATAGGGTCAGGGTATAGCTAAAGTACAAAAGTGTAGCGAAATTTCAGTCAGTATATTTTGTTGTTGTAGTGCGAAAAAAAAGTTACACTTTCGCACTTTCGCAATGATACAAGGCCAGTTGCACCGGATCGTGAATACCCCTAATATATTTCAATTTCAGTTTACATTTTGCACGCGTAATTGTATATTTTTTGGAATCACAAGTGAAAACAAACATTTCAATCTGACATTTTGCTGGTATGTTGGTGAATTGAGGGAAATTTTCTCAAAATATTCCGGACACTTCTGTCGTGTTAAGAATTGTCCTGGAAGTGCACTTTTTTCAATGAAACAAAGAATACATAGAAAGAGCACTTCTAGATTTGATCTTTTCAAAAAAAAGGGCAATTCTTTTCTACAATCGAAAACGCCATTAGTCTAAAGTTGACAGTTCGCATATGTGACTGGCAGGGCAATATAGTCGACTGAACTGGATTTTTGTGCCCATTGTCAGCTTTTTGGTGGAGTAGATAATGGAATTGTTTTTTTGGCCTGTTCTTTTGCCATGTGATACTATCTTGTTGAAACCATAAGTCGGGCATAATCTGGGTAATTTGGCACAAAAAAAAACAACTTTATTTGGACCAATTTATCTAGTCTCCCTTAATTTTTGAATAAACCCTTCCCATTTGATGAACTTAAATCACTTTTCTGCATGAGCGAACTATATCTGCAAATTTTTAAATTATGCTTCAGCAATAAGAACTATTTGCATTTGTAATAACTCTGAACTGTCAGCTGTCACGCTATACATATATTTTTGTGGCTGACACTTGAATCGTTGGTATGAATTTTGCACCACTGTTTGCATAATATTTGCTGGTGCTTCTGTTGATGATCGTGCAGGAATGCTCAAGCTGGGCGGAATAATAATTAAAAATCAACAGTTTTCAGACCGGCAGCGCTTATTGAAGCAAATTTAACAATGCATTGGATTGTACGGAGTGTCAGAGAGTAACAGTAGTAAAGCTCGCGTATAAAATTCGGATTTCTCTCAAAAAGCCTAGTGTCAATTATTTGACATTAAGTTGTGTTCATCTATAAGTATCAAGTCTTGGATCTCTTTGCAAAAAAACAGTGTCAAATATTTGACGATAGTTCTTATACCCAATAACGCAAGCTGACATCCAACGTTCTCCTAACATCGAATCTTATTTCCTCAGACGATCAAATAATCACAACTCATGTCCACAATTGAAATCCGCAAACTAAATGCCGCTGGTTTCATCGCCGGTCGTCCAAATAGCAAAACACCGACGCGTAAAGCTCCAATTAGACATTCTAAATGCGAAAGTCAAACAGTCAGAAAGGGGCCATTGACGAGACCGTGAGAGAACCTAAATGTCCTTACAAATCCTTTCCGCAGTTCATGACTTTTCTCTTTTTAATTAAACAAATGTATTTCGTTGTGCGATTATGTATAATCCCCAGCCACAAACACACACCAGCACAGTGTCACGCTGACGTTTGCAAAAGTTCGCTGTTACGACAAGTCCTGCCAGCCCCAACAATTAACTACGTATTCCTGTTTCTAGCTCAAGCAATAGACGTACACGGTACACACACAAAATGGCATATGAATGCATGCTTCAGATGAAAGTTGGTGGGCAATTAATTAAGCTGGTGTAGACACAGCTTAAGTGGGTACAGACGAGTGATTTTGTGTGTGCCCGAGTATTTGCCGACGCGACGGACGGCTGTAATGCTGCTGGGTCCTTTGCTTTTCTGAATGGATTAGCTGTCAAGATGCCCTTCAAATTGTCGTATATCGAATGGGAGAACATGTCCTATTTGGATATTGAGTTATCTTGTCCATGTTAAGCCTGTCAATCCAATAAATGTCAAACAATAAACTGGAGGTGACAAAACAAGGAATTCTCTCCCAAATACTTCATGTATTTGTCCTTGTTTACAACGTGAGGCGCGAATTTAATGCTTTAATGTCGTTAAGGATTTTTGAGCAGTAGTTCAAAACTCATCCATTAGTCCAAGTGATGTATGGGGCTATAAAGCAAACCACCCCGCCATGGTCGTAAATTGTTTAATAGCCTTGGAAGATTATCTGCTAAACACCCCAACAGAAAAGGAGAATGTGTCTTGCAAGTTTTAGGGGCGAATTTGCTTGGTGACATACGTCAACTTATTTGCAATGATAAGAGAAATATGTGGCGACCTCTTGTCGAGTGTTTATCAAAGACCATTCAAACACCACAAGCGCCCACTGCGGATCAACTCAATTGAGAATTATTGCTCATCGACTTTCTGAAATCGTCTTCCACTGAATCAAAAACTTTACTTTATTGCACAATGTATAATACTAGGAATATGAACATTTTCATCAACACAATCGCATGACGTCCATTAAGCATGTGTTCGATTGTCAGCATTGTGGTCGCCATCAATTTGAATACGCTCGTCAGCACTTTCATTTGACATCGTCGGTTGCACAACACCAGCATCCGTACTACTGGTAGCGCCATCAACATTCCCATTACCACCGTCGTTGTGCTCATCATTTTGGCTATCGTTTTGATCGTTGTCTTCAACCTTGCAACCGTCGCCATCAGCATCACCATTGCCAGAAACACCACCACCGCCGCCGCCCTTCCCTGTCAGGGTTGCGATGTTGTCGATTCTCTGCTGTATGTACTGCTGACGTCTGACTTCTGCCTTGGCCAGCTTCTCTTCCAAGTGCTCAATGGTTGTTGGTGGCGCAGCTGTTGCCGCTTGTTCGACCAACTTTTGCAGTCGCTTCGGAGGGTGCTTTTTGATTAGGCTATCACTTCCATCGTCGTAGTCGTTGTCAACATCATCCAAGGGTATTTCGAAAGCCTCCGCAGGTGCTGTCAGAAGTTAGTTAAAAGGTGTATAGCCCACCCACCCCCATTCATTGTATGTCCATATATACAACATTCAGGAAGCAGAAAAAAAAATAGAGAAGAAGAAAAAAACGCCGATTGTTCCGGAATGAATGGAAATGAAGAGCAATAAAAAAGGGTTAAATAAATTTCACACTTTCATCTTGGTCTATATACACAAATCGATATTTACGGTACTTAGCCGATAGCTCATTGTCAGCGGAAGTTGCTGTAGGGTTGGAGTTGTCCAGCGCCTTGTCAGGGCCGGCGTTGCCCGGAAGGCCACCACTCTGCGATGATGCGCAGCCCATCATTCGAGTCCAATGTTGTCGGTAAGGTGTAAAGCTGTAATCAAATATCCGCTCGTTTATCCCAACCGATGACATTATCCCCTCATAATGCAGGACGACGACAGCTGCCGAGCCAAGTTGGAGGAAATCTCAATCTCGGCAGTTTCCTTCTCCACGCGAGAATACTGCGAGCCAACGTTGGCCTACTTCTTCAATCTACGAGTATGACTCGTACGGGAAATTCCCTTAGCAAAATGTAACGTATTCGCGCAATGAATACCCTGGCAGGATGTAGCACTTTAGATCAGTTATGAGTTTTGATTTTTAATTTCCGCTATCCCATTCACTGAGCGAGTAACGAAGCCGTACAGTTCCCATGTTAAACTAAAGTTACAGGCACAAAAGAACTGCGGAAGGACTGCCTCTACTCTGATGTTTACATTCATTGTCTGTCTGTCCATAAATAAAAAACGACATGTCCGTCAATTTATCCACCCGCTCGCATGCACCGGTCGCGTATATGAAAGTATAGCTGCCTCATTTCCTTGAACTACCCGACTATTTATTCGAATCCATCAATTCAGCGAATAAAGGGGTAGTGGCCACACCAACACCCTGGAAGCACAATACTGTGTTGTTCATGGATGACCGCCACATCCGCTTCGCATGCACGATTAAAACGGGTGGGCGGCGGATGAGGGAACGAAGGTTTTAATACATGTCCTGCGTGGCTCTGATCATGTGCGCTGTGGCGCGATGTGTTCTTTCGAAACGCTAATAGCAGGGGAGGTCGACGCTGCCGTTCGTATAGATGTATAGTAATTTTGTGTTATGCATAATAGACAAATTATTTCGTGTACCTACATGTAGAGCTCTATATGGGTATGTCGTATGTACGTGTGTAGTATACTCGACACTCGTATGCCTGGGGAGCTTTATTATGATTGCAGATACTAACTTAACGTTTACCCGATGGCAATTCAGAATTTTTACTTTTTTTTGCGTTCTTTCCAAAACGTATTTCCATGGAAGGACATGTGACCTACGGCAAGGTCACACACAGCATTGAATGCCAACAAACTACTGCTATGTTAAAATGAAAACATATGACAAATAGTAGACTGTCAGTTTATTTGTTCGGTTTAACATTTTAATTATCGAAACTAATTTGTTTGTTTCACCTAGGTAGGTACCTACTGCTTTTGGATTCGGGTGGGTTGGGGAGAGAAGACAGCAATCCCTTGGAATAACACTATTGACATTTTGTTTAGTTCTTTTAGGACTTATTTCAGAAATTCGATGACAAAACTTCACATATTCTCAGACTGACAGTGTTTTTGAAAATAAATTGCATACATGTTTGCATAAAACTCCTCCATATTTTAGAAGGCAAGTTTCGGCTTTTGATCCCTAAATGAAGGAGTATTCGGAGAGTTTCTTCCTTTGTAGGCTTTAAATTTCGAGAACTGAAGTAGGGCATCTTTTGGCATAAAAGCTGACAAATAAAGAAAAATGGCTTCTGTGCACTGTGGACAAGCGTCACTAGCACGCAAGGTTAACTCTTTACAAGACTCGAACCAGAGAAACGTGCGCAAGACCTTATGCAACTTGGCATAAATTCTGAATTACTTGAGGCAGTTGTTCCCAGTGATGTCAGATCGTGGGTTACCCATTTTGTCGGCATTTTGCATTTCAAAAAAAGCTAAAAGCGCAAAGAAAGAAAAGGCATTTAATACGAATTAAATATCGTGAGGCGTTTTTAACACCAGTATGAACTAAAGTATTTTTTTTTAATAATCGTCGTGGGACAGTCGGTACGTACACTGCTGGCTTATTGATGAACATAGGGGACCTTCATTTTTATAACGAACTTTAACATCTGAATGCATAAGCTTCTCAAGGGCAGTTAGAAGTGTCTTTCATCAGAGCCTATACATGGAAAAAATGTTTGTCTGCTCATAGTACAACTTATTACCGCATCGGTCCCCTTTAAGAAAAAAATACTCCCGAGATTGATCGTTGACTACTATCGCGCAAACGATTATCGTTCTGAGTTACGGAATGAGTGCCAAGGTTTAACAATATAGAAGCATCGAAAAACAAATTCATCTAAATTACCTATGGGTAATAAGGGTTTTGTTAGAGTGGAAGTCACAATCTAAAGAGGAACTGGACAATTAAGACAATTATGCGGGTGGGAATGAACCCGGGCGGTGCAGGTTAGAGCCCCCGTTAGACAGCAATACTCGGCCACGTAAACATAAAGAATAACTAATAATATAAGAGCTTTTCAATGACTATACCAAAAAAGAGTTTTCTGCTTGGAGTACAATGCACGGCGAATGGTCTGAGTAGTCCAGGATTTAAAATCCTCTTTTTAAAATAAAATAATAAAAAAAGTCAATTAAGCCACTATTACTCATACTCATGTCGCAAATCCTGTCATTCCGTGACATTCTGAAGTCACAATAATGCATAATTTTGTCCTAAAGTGTCAGTAATCAGTCCTTGCCGTTCAGTTCTGTTACGGCATGGCAAAGCTGGCAAGTCATGAATTTTGGGACACAATGTCAAGCGCATGAGAGTTCGTTTGACAATTTGTGGCCGGGTGTCAATCGGCCTTCATATTCTCACAAATGACATATACTTCACGACCTGAAGATCCAGTTTTTGTGCCACACATACAGGGATCAAGTATTTATACTTTTCGTGATATGTGTAATCGTAGTTTTAGAACTTTGAAGAAAAGAAACGAAAACGAAAATTGGGGCAAGTCCATCAAGAACAAAAAATAATTGAAAAGCACAAAAATGAAGAAAATTAATAAATTCAAAGTTGGGGAGTTTGAATAAAAACTAGCATTTGCTTTAAGTAAAAGCATTTGCAAAGTAAAAGCCCTTAACAATTGCCTTAAATAGGTATAAATAAAAACCTACTTTGCTAAAGTAAGTTGGAAAATTCGAACATAGCATTTACTACGCTGGACGTGTACGTGCCTGTCGAACTTGATAAATTAGAACATTTAGATTCTCCTTTAGGTTCCAGTGATTTTTCTGAAAAAGTGAAAAATAAAATAGAACTGAACATGGACATATGACTTTTGCTTGCATGTGATGTTTCAATTCTTCTTCAGGTGCAGAAAATTGCGTGTGATCATCGCCAATAAGTTGGAAAAGAACTTTGAATTCCCGAGAGGTTTGTAAAATGTAACCTAAAGGCCCGGATGTCCTAGTCCAATAGTACTTTAGGAATTATTGCGTCTCAACATTTCCATTAAAAAAAATATATATAAGCCAAGTAGCCCAAACTACGTGCGAAACGAAACATTTGGTGATTTTGTTCACGAAAGTTTGCCTGCACAAATAAAATTTATAAATAAAACATCGAAAATGCACCTATTGTTTGAAGTTAAAAATGTACCTCTAATATATTTAACAAGAGGTTTGATTCAGCAAATTGAATACTTGGATTTTCGTAGCAATTGCTACGTTTAATTAATACCGATCTAAATAAAAGGTAAGAGGCGGCGCTTTTTTTTGCACTGTATCCTCAATATTAATGGTAGGTACTTCCTATACAAAATTTTTATACCAGTTTAATAAAATTTAATATTTAAGCTTAAGAAGGTGAGGTTAACATGACTGCGTACTCAGTTTTCCGCTAAAAATATCGAATAACGGTACTTTTGAAATTTGGCATATCTCGAGAAAAGTCCATATGATTGTAACAAAAATTCATTTCTAAGGTGATATGTGTCATTTCCAACTTAAGGGCAAACTCAGTTTTTCTCAATATTATCGTAAAATAAATTTTTGAAAAAAGACATTTTTGAGATTGTTTGTTTTCTTTAGTTTACTTAAAAACGGCAATAACGATTTTGAACAAAATGTAAACTTAGATTAAAATTTATCACTCCTATCGGGAATAAAATTTCCCTGGGAATGTTTCCTATTCAGCAATCTGATTTACATTGCTGGCAAGGGAAACAGTTCCATCAGAATTTATTCGCGATAACCCTGTATGTTTCCAAAATTATTGCGTAATTAATTTTCAATTCGAATCACACAAAAAAATTTTAAAAACTTGCCTTGTTACTTATAAAATAGTACTGTGTGTACACGCTTCTAACTATTTAACCATCAAATTGATAATATAATAACCCAAAGTGAATTTTATCCCTTTTCGTATATTCTATGCACCGTTTCTTTTATTTAGCATCGGTTCTCAGACTTTTACCTATCTACTTAATAAAACAAGAAAACAACCAACCAAACTTTTGATGAACGAGAAAGTTTCGGTCGAACCAGTCGTGGACTTTATTTTTTTAAGTTATGAAAGTCAACACAGCTGCTGATGAAAGTTCCGGTTTAAGCCATCGCGGGGCTTGCAGCAAATTCTACCAAGGGGCCTTGGATTGCTTTTGGTTATCAAATTTATATTTATTACTAAATAAAAGAAAAATGTTACAAACAAACTTTTCAGGATCATATTATTATAGGTAGGTTAAACGGGAATTTTTTTTAACAAATCTTAAGTTTAACAAACCACAAAAACCTTAAAAATATTTCAACTTAACAAACAATGTAGATACACATGGCAGCGACAGACTGATAATGAATTTTATCTATTTGACACTAAGCATTAAGGTAAAAATTGGTTGCGGATTTCACAGACGAGGTAGGTTGGTGTATTGCTGACTTATATTGTACCTATAACTAAAAAACTTACCTACACAAATTAAAAAAAAAAACAAAAAAAACAAATTTAGTACAAAAAGCAAATAATAAAATACTAATTTGTTTGTTTATCCTTCTTTCACGTTTTTACGTAAGTACATTGTAGGAGGCTCAAAAAAATAATATCAACATAAACAATAGGTACACTGTTCCTTACAAATGGAGTCACGGACATCCAACCAGATAATTTATAAAGTTGATTTAATTTTTGCATGATTATAACGTTGGCTACGGTCATACGGTCAGATCTTTTAGATGAATCCACCAAATGTTCAGAGTTAGTGAAAAGTATAATAAGAATTTCAATTGGGATATACATAATTTAACTCAGCCCCTTCACTTATGCTCAGTTTTTCCCTCATTCACTACGTAAAAACACTCTTCTATTTTGTATATATTTTGAAGAGATACCTTAGTGAATTCTGAAGTCGGTTGTAGGTTGTAGCGGAACCTATATCATGCAAGAAAGAAAACAGTACTCAGCACAATTACGAACATTTTTCCAAGAACGGTTCATATAGAAAGTCTTCTTTGGCAGCATTGCCAACTTGGGTGTAGTGCGGTACAAGAAACAAGTCATAACTTGTGATGTGACTAGCGATCACTTTTAGAAATGCACTAAAAGATGATGATGATGTAACTCTTTCCTGTTAAATATTGTACTTACCTACCTACTTAAACTACAGAAAGCGTTATTGCGCGGGGCCCCCAAATGCGCTGGGTCTGTAGCATTTGCTTGTCTTGCTACGTGGCTAATCCACCACTGGCTGATAAACCAAACTGTGATATACACTTTATTTTGAATATTGTTAGCACACGAAAAGAAAATTATTTTCTACACAAAGAAATTTCGTTTCTTGAATCGAGGGAATTTAAAAATTAACAAATTCTTCTTTGTTCTTATTTAATTTAAGAGTATTTAAACACTAATTCTTGGATCTAGAAAATCATTTTTATTGGCAAAAAAATATCATTTTACCTAAACGATCAAATATTTCTTGATTTAAGAAAGGAATTTTGTATAGAAAACTAAAGAATTATATTCTGATGTCAAGAAGTAATTATTTGATAGTAGATTTTCTAGTTCCAAGAAAATAATTGCAGCAATTTAGAAGAATTATTAAAATTATTCCAGCATAATTTGGATCGAATTTATTTTATTTTATTGTTTCGATATACTGTTGCTGACGTTCAACAACTTACTTCTTTATCTACTGCATATAAGAAATAAGTAGATTCTTATATTAAGAAAATGGCCGAGTATAAAAAACATCTTTCTTCTTTTTTTGTAGTAACTTGACCAGTTTTCTATGTGTTCGGTTGATACCTATCAAGCAGACACCAGACACGGACGCAGCCATTCGATTTCAAGGTTTACTTCATTCATATTTCTTACTTATAAGAAACAATTTCTTATATCGAGAAATACCAAAATATTTTGCAGTGTGCGTAGAGTGTGTCATATTTTGCTCGAAGTCATTGGCTCTCATGATTATCATTTTTGCTGTAAGATTGTTGGAGAGGAAAATGAAAATTATGAAATTTTAAAAATTGATAAAATATATACTAAACCATTTATAATAAGTGTTTTACCAGACGGAAGCAGAGTTTTTAAGAAAATAAATATTTAATACTAACACAAAATGAAATATATTAAAACATCCATTTGGAGAAATATTTTCCATTTCAAATGTTATACTTTGTTAAGCAAAATTGCCTTTAAAGTTAATACCTTATACTCAATGAAAAAAATGTATATACCTACCCTAAATGTGTAATGCATTTGTAATGAATCTGGAATTATAAGGACTTAAATTCAATAATTTAAGATTATGTAAATAAAACTTCAACCTGTTTTTCTAAATAAAAAAATAAATAAACGCTTTAAGCTCTACTATTTAATTTATTTATATTTCAGGTACCTAATATACAATTATGCAATATATGACTACTTAAATTATATTTTAACACAGGATAAATTTCTTGGTTTTGGAAGTTCTTTATTGACTGTTTTCTGATGTCAATGAACATTCAATCGATTATGGAGGCCAGAAGTAAGTATCTAGTAGTTATTGATATAAAAGAAAAGGTCTTAAGCGTGCATTTTGCATTTAACGAATCGTTTCTAGGATATAAATAACACTGCAACATTTTAGAAAAAAATTATTTTCGTATTTAAGAAGTTCTTAAATCAAGAATAATTTTTCAGAATTCCAGAAATAAATTCTTCATGTAAGAAAAATGTTCTTGGGGAGACAATTCGAATTCAAATATTTGTTTCTGGGAACTATAATAATTGTTCTGGATTTTAGAATTGGATTGTTGGTATAAGAAAATAGTTCTTGATGCTAAGTTTCATTCTGCGCAATCCGGCTCTTGAACCAAGAAAAATGCTGCACCATTTAAGAAAAATAAATCTTATTTGAAAAAAACAATTCTTGAGAATATTAAAGAATTCGTTTCTTAATTCAAGAATAATTTTCTAAAATTTCCTTTTTTCTCTTATTCTTGATTCATTCACAGAAAATGTTAAAAATAAGAAATAAATGGCTTGGACCATAACCGTACTTTATTTTCTTGTTTTAAGAAACTTCTACTTCCAATTTCCGTGTAACTTCGCAATCTAAATAAGGAGTTGGTAGGTTTGAAATGCCTCCGCATTATCTCACCAAAAGCTCATTGTATTTGAAGAGGGCGAAAATAGAAATAGGTTCTTTATTACCGTCGCGTGTGCAAGGTATATGTACCATAAGTAAATATATTATGAAACTATATTGTCAATTGAGTCTTAATAAAAAGAAAGCAGAAGACACAAACATTTTCGGACCCCAGCCCTTTTTGTCCAGTTGCTAAAAACTGTTTCATTTACTTATGTTCTATAGGTGAGAAAAAGAAACGCAAGAAGCATTTAATCCAACTATGCTCAGTTGAAAAAGTCTGATTGCACTACATGCATATACGTTCAACACACGCAATGTAAGTAGGTACAGTTTTATTTTATTTGCCAACACATAACAAAAGCCGCAAGGTTTTCCTAAAATCCCTACAGCTATACCGTTCCCCACTCACTCGTATTACTCATGGGGAGGTTTTTTGACATTGTTCCCCTGTCGCCAGCTTTTGTACCTACTCAATGCAACAACAAAAACGTTGAACAAATTTCAAATCTAGTTAACGACCACCCGGATAATAGCAAGAGCGCCACCCGCCATCATCCGCCAACAACACAAGACACATTTCATTCGTACAAGATAATGTGTACTTTTTACGATCAAAACAAAAATTATCCTTATGCCACGCATCCACACACTCCCCATCGCTGGGAGGTAATTTAATTTGCATTACCGACCGACACATATTGATTCACTTATACGCAAATATAAACTTTAAACGTCTTCACGCTCCACCGCAGCGCAGCATCGTCGAAGCTGTGCTCGTTTCGCATTTTCTGTTTGAGTTTGAGTTTCACTCGGAAAAAGAAAGGGGACGAACGGAGATGTGCGTTGGGGGGCTTAGTCTTAGCTACCGACTGACAGCTGAAGATAGCGCACGCGAGCGTTAGCAAGTACACACACAGCCATTATAATAATTCGATTTATTATTATATGAAATGAAATATGAAAATCCATCGCCGCAGCGAAATTGGAACGAAATGCATGATGGGAACAGAACAAAGTTGTGGTGCCTTTCTTAAACTCGTGCGAAAACCAATCGCAATATTTTTCCGAGTACGTGATACGTGCGACGAACGTGCCCATGACCAAGTCCAGGAGGTTGACTACCTTTGCGTGTCTTCAAAGTTGACACAGCGGGCGATAGGTTATTGCCCAAGCAGGGTAGAATAAAAAAACACGTGAAAACACCTCACACAGTCACCCCGGACAGGTATATGTCATATGTGTGGAATGAGGTGATATTTTCTTTATTGATTTACGTCCTCATAAGTTTTGACTATGATAACATCAGCAGTCAGCATTTCGTTCGTGTTGTGGATAACTATGGACAGGATTAGGCTGTAGTTTGGGACTTGGCTGGAAGTGAAATGTCACGCGAAGGGTAGTTTGTCTATAACCGGTCATTGACTGAGTGGGAAATTGTTCATCGATTTCCTGACACACGGGGGGTGGTAAGTCCTTTCACAGAGTGTGTAAAATGTCCACACAAAACGTGTCCACAACCCGAGTTGAAAACGTTTATTCGATAACTGCGGAAAGTGTGCGTATTTTTGGACTGGCATCATCCCCTACTTCCAAAATTACAACGATCAATTGCGACTAATGAAGCGAGTGGGATTGTTTCAAGTGAGCGGCCATTGGCAGATTGTTAAAAAAAAAGCATCCAAAGCATTTCAGAAACGTCCGGATTTCATTTGAGGTAAGTGGAATTTTGATCAAATTCATTTAAAAGAAAGCTTGTAGGTTTACGTTACGTATGTCTTCCCATTTTATCTATTTTTTTATTTTCCTGTGCGGAAAAACCTTTTTTCCTTATCGGCCTATAACAAGCTCTCATTTCGCATGACTTCGTTAAGACTCCAAAATCACTTTTACGTCGCAATGACAATCTGTTTCCTCCTTCCCATAGATGTGACAGGTGCGGAAATAAGTACGAGTTGTCTGACAAAGTTTTGTCTTCTTCGTTTTGTAACAAAAAAAAAAAAACAAATTGTTTGAAAAATTTCAAAGATGGAAGATGATACCACCGGTGCTGGGGTCTATGGGCCTAGGTTCCAAAGAGCCATAGCACTGGAAAAATCAACAGACATCTTTCAAGTGGATGTACACGCCATAGAGATATGTGTCCGAGAATGCTTACGAAAATACGAAGGCGCACTAAAAGTGCCCGCATCTACATCCTCTCAGACAGCCAGGCAGCTCTTAAGACCCTTAGATTATATTCGATCAGATCAAAGCTAGTTTCGGAATGTTTCAATCTCCTCCAAGATCTGGCCAAGGAAAACATAGTCACCGTTGCTTGATGGATACCAGGTCATGAGGGATTTGAGGGAAATGAACGAGCGGATTGTCTGGCGAGAAGAAGAGGTCCAGAGCCCTACTTCAAAATTCAGAAAATGGAAGGATTATCACCTTGCCAAATACTGGACGAAAACCAAAGGACAGAGGTAGGCAAAAAGATTCATAAACCCAGCTCGTAGTAAAACAAAAAAGTTTCTTGAGCTAACCAAAGAAGATCTAAGGATCCTAAAGGGTTATCTTACTGGTCACTGGCCACTAAGATATCATCTCAAAAAAATGGGACTTTCCGACAATGACTCGTGTCGACTCTACGGAGAAGAGAAGGAGACAACAGAACACATACTCTACAAATGCCCAGCTGATCTCTTCTGGTCGCAGTGTACAGGACCTTTTACTTACAATGAAAATTACCTTGCGCCTGGATTTGGTAAAATACCAAACTATAGCCAAAGCGTGATGGATCTTTAGAATGCAAATATATTTTTTTTTATTTTATTAAGGCGGTTTAAACTACTTTCTTTTCCTTTCACATGGTATTGAATATTTTCCAAAATTTACTAAGAAAAGCACTGGCAGAGGCTGGTAAAGTTACGAGAGGTGTAAATCTCTTACCTGTCGAAACTATGTGCAGAATTCGGTCAAAGAAATTCACTAACATTAGAGATGTTGTGATTTATTTTGTCTGAAGATATCTTGGCGCTAAATTAAAAAAACCCATGATAAGTCTCCTATATTACTCTATTACATTAGTTTACCTCCGTCAATTTAACTGCTTAACGAATACGTCCCTTCAACTGCTGCACTGCATCTACGCCATCTATGACGGGCTGAAAAGGAAACCCTTCTGTAAGTAAAAGAACACCAGCGTTTTTTATTAAACGTACATATATATATATTTCTTTCGACTTTGTTTTCTTGCTTATGTACTTGCCATCTTATAAACTACATGCACACATATTCATATAGTATATGTACTTGTACATATACAAATTACTTCACATACATAAATTAGTTTCTTATTTTTATTTTGTTTATTTCCCAAGATATATAATATGTAGTTTTTTTTTTTGGTTTTATATGTATTTGTTTTTGGATTTATTCTGTGTTACTGCTGATCTTTCGCTTATATACCCGTATTTTATGTTTATTTTATGTAAATATGCTATTTGCTATGTAAAAAAACCTGTGATCTCACAAAAATGTTCTTAAAACTGATTTTTCGGGGCTCGTATATAATGGTATCTACGGAACATACATGTGGATTGAAAATTTGTTTTTTTTTGCTATATATAATATATTTTCTATCATGATTTATAATCTCGTTTAGATTGCTATATGAATTTATTTGTTTCTCTTTTTTTTCCATTGTGTTTACGATTAGAATTTTTTTTTTTAAACATTTATATAGGTATATTGATTTTTCTATCGTATATATATTTTTATTTTTGTTAAAGATTTTTATGTATATCTATCTAGTTTGCGTTGGTGGTTAATTTGTTTTTTTTTTTTTTTTTTTTGTATGAAATACGTTTTGTTTATACTTTTGGATTTTTTGTTTCTCTTGTTTTGTATATAAAAAAAATTATTTATACTCATCTAACTAATGTATAAGATGGTTTTGGTGCGGAGACTGCATATTTCCATCCGTTAGAAGTTTGAAAGTTATAGTCAGGAAGGGCTTTAGAATCTCGAAGAGCTACTAACTCAATCCACTTTGTTGGTCTTTTGAAAAGCATAAATTGTTCCTTAAAGCGACGGGTTTAAATCGTTTGTAAAAATGTACGTTGACGACAGACGGTCTTCTTGGTCAAAAATGCTACCCACTAAACGGATGGAAACATGCGTCCTCCTTGTTTTCCAAAATAAACTACACTAGCGTGCAAGAAGACCGAACTCGTGCTGCAGAGCATTGAACTTGGTGGTCAGGGTTTCCAGCTTCATTGTTGTGCGTAAACCAACGTTTTGTCGGGGCGAGGTATTTGGTTTTGAAATTTGTTCCATATTCTAATGGTTAGGAGGAAAACATTGGCACATTTCTGCCAGTCGTACACTGCGTGTGCAACGCATCAATATCGAAATAAACGCATCCAACTCTAAACTAAGGGGTCAACCGCAATAAAATCATACGAGCTTAATCTAGTGTCAAAAATTACCGACAGCAGAAGAAGACTCGAGACCGATGGACAATGGGGGCATTAGAATCTAGTTTAGTGAGTCTTACAGCTGGCTGACTTGAAGCGTCTCAGTTTTGATTGGACTATATCGGTCAAAAGAAAAGATTTTTCAATTGACGTTTATGGAGGGGCAACCGTCAAATCGAGTCAAAAATTCCGTAACAGAGGGCACATTCAACAATCTAGTTATCGTAAGTCGACTATATTGGTCTGGATAAGATGTAACCTGAACGCAAAAACTAGATTGGTCCCGAACGTCACTATTTCTACTTCAGCCATATATGCGAACTGTCAACTTAGTACTCAGTCACAAATTTCCTGACTAGATTCGCCGGCTACCCCTCCATAAACGTCAAATGAAACAGCTGCTCATATACGACCTATTTCAGGCAATCAAAACCGAGATACATCTAGTCAGACAGCTGTCAGACTTACTAAACTAGAGACTTGAACGTCCCTAGTATAGCTACTAAGTTGATAGTTCATATATTATGTGACTGGCGTAGGAAAGTGTTGTTACCGAGCAATCTAGTCTAGACCAATCTAGTCAACTTAAGATAATTGGATTTTGGAATGTACCAAATGCGTTGCGGTTGTCATTCTCTTCGTTGGTGCTGCCACTTTGCTCAATTGACGTTGGGCGCTTGGTCAATTGAATTAAATTAATGTCAGTATAAACGTGATATATTGTCGTCAGGTATTTTATGGTGGTGCAGTTCTCTCAAAACAGCACTTTAAATGAAATCTCTGCAATGATTTCTCGACAATTTCAACCAAAACCGTAGATTTTGACTCACCCTGGAAGTGTTTGCACCATCTCCTCTTCCTGGAAAACCTTACGCCATTGCACTTGAAAAGAAAGAGAACCAAAAATTCATTCCTCGGCCATTGATTTTACTTGAAAGGCAACTGTTTCTCAAGGTTACGATTCAAACCTACAATGGTCTGAGCCCAACACCGTGGCCACGCCCGTAATTGTTATTATCTTTCCTTTTTCAATACGTAATAGGTATATAGTGTTTCGATTTTCTAATTTTAAATAATTAAAAAATACATATCTCAAGTTATAGTAACATCTTTTGTGTGCGCATTATTTTTAGATATTATTTTTTGTTGGATACCCTATCAACAGAGTAAGAGGTTGTAGTCTATATGGGGTGTGGTGATATAACTCAAAACGTATTTATTTACAATATAAATATGCTATAGTAAAAATGATCACTATGCTATGGCAACTTTTAATAAGTTATACAAATAAATTTGAGCAAATGCCAAATGTAATTCATCACGGTTATAACAAAAACATATCAAAAGTTGATGGTGCTGCGAAATTCAAATATATAAAAATTAAATCACTGCACTTATTTAACTTACAACTTATTTACTCACATCACCTTAAATTTATAAATTTAAAATTTACTAGAATTATTCTTAATTAGTTTAAAATTAATTAAAGCTCTCCTTTTTTAAAGTTTAATAAATACATTAATACTTGTCTGTTGGTTTTCTTTCTACTCTACCTTAGTACAAATGAGTTTAATTCTAGAGTTTTCTTTCCCACATAGTGATGCAAACGGAATGACCTCACTTTAAGGGCTGAGAAGTTACCAAAAGAATTTTCTCTTCTTCGATGTAATCAAAATAAATATGAAAACAAAACAAGTTAAACCCTTAAAAAATACACACAATTTTAGTATTATTTTTATTTTTTTGATTTTGATTGCGTTTAACTATAGTTTTTCTTATTTGTTTGGCTTTTAAAATTGATTTATCTGCATTAATATCTAGACACTTACTTACATGGCTAATATTTATTTTTTTTGTGTGGGTTTGTTTATTTTATTTTTTACTGATTTCGAAAAACTTTTTTTTTTTCATTTTCACTTCAAATGCAGCTACTGTTAAAATTGTGGCAAGCAATTTCATTTGAATGCGGAGTTCCGTATTTCATTTATTCGGCTGATGATGGTCTCAGAATGGTGATGTAAATATATACAATACATATTTTAAATATGAATGAAAGAAATATAAGATTACGACATTTGGTTTCAGTTTTTGAAGCTATCGTTGCTTTAAAAATAAAAACAGAAAATATATGCATGACGTTGACTTGTATTAAAAACTCCGCCACTAAAACATTAAAGTTACTCTTACCCTGCACAGATACGTCACAACATGAGAAATAACTTCATCAGAATATGAGATTCCATACATTTCGATTTCGACAATCTGTCAAATTTTACAACAAAATAACGAATCATACAAATGCCGTCTTGTATTTATTTCATTCATGCATATTAAATGGAATCACCACTATTCTAGCCGTCATTTGTCGTAGAACGACTTAAGTATCGTTTCATAAACGAAATTAAGGTATTGTTCAAACTTTTTCTTGATTCTATTTCTTTATTTCTTTTCTATGTGCTAACTGACTTTTAAAATCGTCTTTCTGAGGAGAGCGACTAACACCGAAATAAATATTGTAAAAGTACAACTAGGGGTGAATCGTGAATAATATTGCGCATCTGTCATGGCGGCCCATTGTGACTTCTGCAAAACACTTGTAAAAGTAGTGACTCAATTCCGAAACGTCAAAAAATTCGCACATAACCTACAGCGGCTGTACTGCGTTCTGGAACTCAATCAGTATGCACGCCGCACGCGTATGTGTCATTATTAAGAACTGTGACTCTATTTTCATGGAAGCTCATGTCTTTTTGACAGATGCGCACCTAGCTAAGTGAATTTCAGCCGAAGTCCCAGTTTAGCTATTGTAATGAAAGATTGTGTTTTTTTTCGTATACCTACTTGCCTTTTGGAACCTGGGACACCTGGAACCTAAGACAGCTTTTGTTACTAATGTCAGAGTGATAATTCACCGGCACGTTTTTTGAGCTCAACAGCAATAGTTTGTGCAAAGAAAGCGAATGTCAGGCATGTTATGTTTGTTGTCAGCTGTTCCAAGCACTTGTTTCTTTAGCTGGATTTTTTTCTTGATGAACTGTCAGAACTGTCAATGCTGCAGTTTATTTAATAAACCACTGCGGAACATGAAATGCAGTCACGAAGAATTAAAGAGCGAGTATTAGCTTATAGGTACAACATTCAACATTGCCGAATGTCGATAGCAACAGCGACAGAAAGGGTCTTCCATTTCCATAATGAGTTTTAATTTTTAAGCAGTTTTTATTTAAACTTGAAGGTGACACTCCAACATTAAAAGTAGAACAGGACAACTTTTTGGAAAAACTTTAGCACTTCACTTGGAATTGCCTCTTTACTTTAAAGTCCATGTAGAGGATGTAATGTTGGCTGTGCCCAGCTTTTTACTCCGACAAGTTGTTCAATTACTTCTCAACTCAAAGAGTGTGTTCTGATAATGCTCCGGTTAGGAGAAAGCCGAACTCTTTTGGGACCATTTCATCTTCAAGACCCACAAAATCTTTTAAAAAAGAAGGCTTTTCAACATCAAAAAGCCTAATTCCGTGTTTACTCGACATAAAACGCCACGAACGTATCCTTCCACTGTAATGCCTGCTACTAAGTTTCTCACTCTTCTGAATAATGAGTTCCGTCATTTACATAAACGCATACTTCGGGATTTAAAATGGTTATCTCTCCATCATCTCCCGATCATTGCTTAACTAATGATGGACAATTTTAACCCATTCAACAAAGCAAACCATTCCAGGAACCTTAACTCCCCGAATATGCTGTGCGGAAATTTTAACAAATTACTCGCACTCTACTTGGTAATGGTTGTAGGGATGAAAAAAAATCACATCAAATATATTCACGACTAAAACTGACCAGTCGCAGTTAAGGAATATAAGCAACATACCCCCAACAGACTTCGTGCGGCGAATAAACTGGAACAAGTGATATCCTTTGAATTCAAAATGAAATTGCTCCCACATTGATAAGTTACACAAACTCAAAAAGGAACACAACCAAAACAACAATATCTCGAGATAATCCCTTCAGTTGTACACACCTCGTACCATTGCTTCACGGTTTCTCGTATGCCATTTGCATGTCAAAATCCGGATGTAGGTCCTTCGGAACGATGCGTTGCAGAGAGCATAGCACACTGGATTAATGGTCGAGTTGATGTAACACAGGGCGTAGAAAAATTCCCACAACTCATCGGGAATGCAGTCAGAACAGGTGGTCAGCGGCTTGATAAGCACCAGGATGTTATACGGGGTCCAGGTGATGATGAAACTCAACAGGATGGCGGAAAGTGTTTTCGCTGCTTTAGACTCCTGGCGCTTCTCTTGGGACTTTTTCTTCTTTTTCGCCTGACGAGCTGTAAGTGGTTGAGTTGTTTTGCCCAATGGTTTCGGAATGATTTTCGCATTAAGCGGTATCCGGATGTCGGGAGCGGCGTGTGACATCCGTCGCACGGGCAGACTATACTCGGAGTCGCGTGACGGCAATTGCCGTCTCGGTGGTGCCGACATTACGGGCAGAGGAACATCATCCTGGATCATTTTTATAGATGGGGCGTGCTCTTCTCCCGCTTTTCCGCCGTCCGACGGTAAGCGTATTAGAATTGTGTAGACAGAGTCTTGGCTGACGGAGCGCGAGCCAAGACGATTGCTATTTGGTAGTGAGCGTGAGTCGCGTGGTCCCGAGATTTCTTGCAGTTGCGAGAGAGGCGTTAGCGGTGGTCGTAATGGGGTTGGTGATACATCGGGTAACATCATGCTGGGAGGCCGCACGGCGCCGTATGGATCACGAATGACATTCATTGATGTGCATCTGGTTGAAAAAATATATACAGAAGAAAGAAGAACAATTGAAATTAGTAAGCAACTATAGCTGTACTGGGGTGATTGCCAGTTCTTTATGGTACGCTTATTAACTGTAACACTAAACAGCAGTTTCAAGCCAAAACACAACGTTTTTTTTTATTGTATAATTTCTCGCAACATATAAGGAACTAAATGAAAATAAAAATCAAAAGTGCGGAATATGGAATTTTGTTTACTATCAAAAAGGGGAATAGCTATTGAAGACATATTTACACAATTTTCATTTGGTTTCCTTTGTTTTTTAGAACTTTACTTTTACTTTGCATACAAAACCAAAAATCAAATCATTAAAAAAACAGGAAGTTATCTATTTGAGTTGAGTATAAGTCATCAAAGGTTTGAAACTATAAATTGTCTTTACCCAAAAAAAAAACATTTTAAAGCAGTTTGATGACCACAACATTTTTGGAACAGATACCAGCTAAATTTTTAAGCATTTGACAGGCAAACGAAAAATACTCATTGAAGTGTCTTCACATCCAGAATTGGACTTTTGCAAGTTTGAATTCCTGGGTTTTTGACAGAGTCCTAGTTTAAATTCCAAAATTTATTCTGTTCAAACAAAACTTTACAATTTAGAAGTTCAAATATGACATACAAATTTCTTCCGTTCATCTCCAAAATAAAAGATTTATATATTTTTCTATATTTTTAATGTCTGTTACAATTTCAAGCGCACGTAATTTACGCGTTAGCAAGTCAACAAACAAACAACCAACCAAGTTGCAAACCATTAATAAAGAGACCGCCGGATTCCGCAGGCAAATTTGAAACTTCTTCCTCGAAAATTGTAGATTTGTTTACCAGTGAAGACGTGTAATAAACTGCGGTGGGATATTTACAAAAAGCTACCAAGTTACTACGTGCGAGCTGCGATATGTGTTCATGGCCAGTTAATTTAATTTAGACCTACAATTTCCTTTTAGCTGGCGGCGCGGCGGTCTATTTATTAGTAGTTTCTGAAGAAAATGCTCGCGAATCTGTGCACTTTCATATACCCATAAATGTTTTTTGATGGTTTGGTTTTGCTCATGTAATCAAAAACGAAGGTGCCTAGTGTTGTGTGACGGCTCTCCTCACAACCCTGTTTCTAAACTAACCTAACAAAAACAGTTTTTAAAGGTTTGTTTGTTTCGATTATTGATTGCTTATGATTTAAAATAAATTTTTGATTAATTTCAAATTAAAAGTGCTAGGAACATGGTTGGGCTGTGGTAGAGTCTTTCCTAATAAAAGCTGCGTAAAAGTTATTAGCTTCTTACACAGTATGTCAAATTAGTGTATGCCAATTGGCATCCGCTAGCAACCTACTTGTGCAAATTTCTTTATTACAGTGGGCCTGTTTTTTTCAGCTTCGATCTCAGCAGAGCAAATTAAAGTAGGATTCTTAGCACTCAATTACAATAACTACGCTCTACTTGCCACTTCGAGACTCGCAGTAGCTGTTGTAATCGCGTGCTGAAAATCTTACATTGCTTTGCTTTGCTGAGATCGAAGCTAAAAAAATGCGAGTCATTTGTTATATAAAACTATTTACATTCAATGAAAAGGACCCAAAAATATACATCCTTATCGAACTTGGTGGTATGCAGCAAGATCAAAAGCCACTTTGACAGTACAAGGAACGTTAATTGCAGAATTGCAGATGTCACGTGAAATACAAGATGGGCCAAAAGATGTTGTTTGGCTATAATTTTTTTTCTAAATAAAAAACTTCGATTCTTTTTTCTGATTATGTTTATTTGAACCTTTAGAATTTTATTGGTCAAGTCGAGAAGATGATATCGGCCAAATGGAGGCCGCCACAATTGATTGCCATACGGGCTCGTTTTATGGCATTTTTCATCCTTCGGCGAGAACTTTCGTCGACAGATTCTCGCACTCGTGTCGAATGTTGTCCTTGAGGGCTTCTAGGGTCTCGGGCTTGTTCACGTAAACACGGGACTTCAAAAAACACCACAAAAAAAAGGTCTGGAACGGTTAATTCGGGCGATCTTGCGGGCCAGTGCAAATCGCCAAAACGAGAGATGAGGCGACCCGGGAACGCCGCCTTCAGAATATCGGTTGTGGCTCGCGCAGTGTGTGCCGTAGCTCCGTCCTGTTGGAACCACATGTCCTCCAGTCCTAATTCGTCCAATTGAGGCAGAAAAAACTCGGCTAACATGGCCCTATAGCGTGCACCGGCCACTGTTGTCGTTTAAATAGCGGCGTTCTCGAAAAAAAAATGGCCGATGACTCCTCCAGCGTGAACAGCGCACTATGCAGTAACTTTGAGCGGGTGTAATGGCTCCTCGTGCATTACTCGTGGATTTTCGGTGTCCCAGAAGCGATAGTTTTGCTCGTTCACATACCCGCTGAGGTGGAAATGAGCCTCATCGCTCATTATGATTTTGGTCGAAAAATCGTCCACTTCGTCCTCGGGATTGAGGATGGCTTAGGCGTAGGTTACACGCGTTTGGCGGTCGACAGGCAGCAGCTGATGATGCACGGACTGGACTTTGTACGGGAACATGCGCAAGTCTTTGACCAAAATTCGCCTAAGGGACGACCGGCTGATGGCTAATTGCGAGGCACGGCGTCTGGTCGATGTTTCCGGTGACAGCTGGACATCCTCGTCAACATGAATATTTGATATTCTCGGCACAACGGGCGCTCCGGGGTCGGCCACTCTTGGCAACGTCTCGTGTGGTCCCATACTCATCAAGGTTGGTGGCCAAACGGCGCAGTGTTTGCGCAGTCGGTGTCGGACGGCCGTAGAACCGGCAACGAAATTCGCGCTGCGCCAACACTACAGACGAATTGTTACGCAAAAAAATAGACACGATTATTCCGCATTCTTGGGGAGTGTACAGCTCCATGGCTTGTACACTTGTATGCTAGATCTGTCTAGTCCACAAATGTCAAAACAGATTTGACATTGGCGACCATTTGCAAAAATAAGAGCATCTTCCAATAGGGTGATCTCTTTTGGCCCACCTTGTAAGACGTACCAAAAAAAGATGTTTTGTGTTTTTTTAGACTAAAAAAGTCAGTGGTTTAAGACAATATTGGTCTTAAATTGTAGCTTAAGAGTTAAGGAACTGAAAAATATTTTCTACTAATTATTCCGTACGTAAGATTTCTTCCGATCAACTTGTAAGTCACAACAAATCATTCCACTGAAATATTTCACATGAAATAATAATAATGTACTGTACTGTACCACAACTTTTGTTTTAAATATGGCTATACCTGCAACTGGGGCCTTAACCTTGGTCCGATATTAAAAGAAAGTTTGTTTACAAAACAACAGAGTATCCATAAAGTTGTTCTTTTTGACAACTTCAAATTTCGAATGATGGTACCTACCTAAAAAAAGTTTTTTACAAAATTCCATATACATATTTCTTTGTGCATTGTGCTATTAAATCAGTGCATTGTGCATGTGTGAACAGATTGAAACAACATAAAACAAACTTCAAATTCGAATTCATTCCTTATACGTATAGGTAAATCAGTAAACAGAAAAACAGAAATTTATATCAGTAAATCAATCATGTTACGACGACAAAACGATTCTATGCGATCGCGCTACAGTTTACGTTTACGTTCACTTGTAATTTTTATTTTTTTGTTGGTTAATATATGAAACAAATACTTGTTTATTTTGGCTTTTACTACCTGGATACGGAGCTTTGTAAAGGAGTTTCTATGGTTACAGGTGTTGCATACCCTAAATCCGAGGGATCCTCTGGTTCGTAGACAAAATCATCGGAATCCTCACGGCCCGAGTGCCACCACGCTATGCACCATTCCTTGATGCCGCCAAAACAATTATTTGTCTTCTTCACATTGCTGCCGCTTTTTATCTGCAAATGGAAACCAAAAGGATATCCAATTTCTATTTGAATTGTGAAATGAAAAAAAATAATATAAAACGACATTCATTGGTGGTCGAGGGTCGAGCCATTTAAAACGTCAGTTACACTCTCGCCAGCAAATGGCGCGCTTAACACTGAAAGGAAACAAAGTCTATATAAATACTACACCACCGGGGGCCCAAACATTAAGGACAATCAGTTGCCGATTGTCATTATTCCATTTGGCAACAGCCCAAAATGACTGGGCAAACACTGCTGGTGAATTGGGGAGGGGGGCAAATTTGAGCGAGTTCAAATGAGCCTACTTACACTTGATCTCCGCGAGTGCATGCCGTGGTAGCCTGCGTCGGAGAGCACAGCGTTTGTCATGTAAATGCTTTCGGCATCAGCTGATGACTCAGAACGAGGGCGTCGCCAATTGTCGTGGTCGTTTCCGCCGACATGCGAAATGGACATCATGCCGTGATTAACTGCAGTATTCTCATCGCTAGAAAGATACAAATAAAAAACACAAAAATCCCGATTAAATTTCACAAATTTAACAAATTTCACAAATAAAAAATTCAAAACCAGTTCAAAACCCTTTCGCATCAGATTCGTGTAGCAATAATTTATGGGATGCCCTTTCAATTCCCACATGTACAGTAAAATGCCATCGCCATGGCATCGACTTATGCGAGAGATATTTTTTTTCCTACACCCCATAACGGAAGGATTGTATTCAGTCGTCCGACGCCCGGATTGTGGGGGTACATTCCCCACCTGACATTGTACAATGTACATATAGCATGGCCGGGGATTAATTTCTCATTTTCCGTTGCAAATTAAAGTTTTCTCTGGAATTTATGATTTCCTCCCCCACATCTATTGTGCGCCGTCAGGGTAGATTGAAGAATGTTAATGTAAGACGCCGAAGAATATAAAAATGTGAGGAATTGTCCTCATTGAAAAGTCTAGCATTATGATTATGTGCGCTGAGCAGAGGTCCCACTTTGCCCACTTTGCCTTGCCTTGGTCTTTTGTCCTTCCCTTGCGAAGGTATGCCTCGACCGGCATTGGAAACGTGCCAATGGTGCCGTCTTCACGCACTATTGAAGCAAGTGGAATTAAGGCGGTTTAAGCCATTAATTTCATTATAAAAAATCATTTGGAAAATTCGTGATCCGAGGAGTGCCACATTTATTAGCGAGGGAACGGCTTAATCTGATTTGCCTAAACAGGCCGACGACGATGCGTGCAGTTCAAAATTAAATCCTTTCTTTACATGTCCTATCGCAATAACGGCTCGTAGAATGATGGAAGCGACCTTCTTCTACGGATAGCACTCCAATGCTCCCCCTCTGTGAAATATAGACATATATTTTATTTATCAAGATGAACGTGGTCACATTATACACACTCGTACGTTTGTGTGCCATCATCAGAAATATATATACTTATGTAGATCCGTCGAAGGACGTAGTTAGTACTTTGGGTTTGGGCGATATGAAATTAATTTTATCATACTTAATTTGCATTAGTGCTCTATTAAAAGTGAGGGTCATCCAACAACCACATGGGCACTAAAATTTCCAACACATGTATTATATGTGAAGTATTGTTGAAGATCCTTTCGATGGCATGTGCGGAAGCGGGAGCATTGTGCTGGAGTTGTGTTAATGTTTCTTGGCACAACAAGTGGTCTCTGGGGTTGTGTTTGCGATGTGGACGTTGATTAACTTTTGTTTGTTTGAATAACAAAGCTTTGCAGAAATCTTAGAGAGGACGGCTGTCAAAGTAGTTTCCCTTCTTTATGATGAAGTGTACCCAGCTCTTTGGCAGCATTCAGAATCTAAGGAACCCATTATGGTGTCTCTGATGCGGGCAAAATGTGCGGTTGACTTTCAATATTCAGGAAACAAAATGACTTAGGGTGGCATGGATGGGTATAAATTTAAAATGTAAGCATCACATTAAACTGACAGCTGCTTTGCCCGTATTTTTAGGCGCAGGGTCATAAGTCCACAGGCCAAAAGTCCACAATGGACTTTTGACCCACCTAGGTGGGTTATAAGTCCACAAATCCATTGTGGACTTATAACCCACCTATTTGAGCCAAAAGTTCACATTAATTTGGGCCATAAGTTCACAATTTTAAAATGAAAGTGGGCCATAACTCCACAATTATCCATATGACTAAAAAATAAATTAAAACAAGATACACGTGTTACATAAAATCCTGCAAGGCTAGCTTGATTTACGACACAGAGTTCAATGAAATATCCAAAATATGTGATGCCCTTCATCCACATCCTGACCAATCGGATATGTTTAAAAGGATGCAACTAATTAATTCTTGTTGACGGCACCTTTAATGTTCTTCCATTAGGTGAATGGAAGCAATTATTAGTTGTCTGTGTAGCACATTCAGAGCATGTATCTATACCGAGCATTACTTACTTATTCTTAAAGTTAATTAAAAAGTTCGTATTCATTGTTCAAAATAATTTTATAATTACAGTATTTTATTTAAACACGAAAAGTTTTTCAAAAACAATTTATAATTTTTAATTTATTTGTGAATTGTTCCAAACAAACTTTTTAATATAAATTGTTTTTGAAAAACTTTTCGTGTTTAAATAAAATACTGTAAGAATCTATAAAGCGAATTTATTATTATATTTTTTACCTACAATAACTTTTTTTCGGGTAAACAAAAACGCGCTTCAACAACTTCCTTTGATAGACTCTTATCAGCAAGTGAAGGCTTACCGATATACTCTGAGATTAAGATATTAAACAAACATCAACACCTAACTGAAAATAAGATCTGCCTGAAAAGTACTAACAACAAATTTCTCAACTCCTTGTATGCTTGTGTATTTGTTTACATTTTGTGTCAATCCGCTCCTGAAATATTGTTCAAGAGACACATTATAGTCTAAGAGAGAATCAAAGAAAACCTCTTAATTTTGATGTACTTTAAATTATGGATTTGTGGACTCATAACCCACCTAGGTGGGTCATAAGTCCATTGTGGACTTTTGGCCTGTGGACTTATGACCCTGCGCCTATTTTTGGAGTCGTGTCACCTCGAAGGAAGGTATATACTCGTATTTTGTGAAAGTGGAATGTCTTATTCCCACAATCATTGAAAGCATTGTGAGGGCGGGCGAATACAGGACACACATGCGGTTTCCGATATAATATCGGTTTAATGGGCGCCATATTCCTATTTAAAAAAATCTTCTCTTACATCTGTGGACCATATTTTGAGTTCGTCCGGAGAAATTGAGTCGGGATTGCAACTGGCCTTTTTTATAATGAGCAAGAGCTGAAGAGGTTATGACCACTCTTGAAATATAGTGTTACAAACACAGCGCGGGCAATAAGGAAATGGTGACAGATAAGACTGGCGATGACGGTGTACTTTGATTTTAAATGTCTGTGAATTGCATAACACAAAGGATAAACAAAGCTCGGCTAAGCATTTCACGTTCGTATTGTTCGTCTTATGAATGATTGTCTCTATTTCGTAGCACGACCGAAAATAGGCTTGATGGAGAACTGGGCACTCTTTCCGTAACTTTTCAAACGATTGCCGCCAAAATTAGCAACTAATTGATAAAATTATAAGTTTGAGAGCTTAACCCAGTTTATTTTGCACAAATATAATGAAAGCTGAAGTTTGTCAAAAAAATGCGACCAGAAGATGGCTTATTTTGGTGATCAAAGTTGCAAAAACGATACGTTTAGACGATCGTTGATATGCGGAATCTGCCCCCTGATTGGCGGGAATTCCGTTTGAATTGTTGAGCTGGCTATTTTATTTGATTAGTGTTTTTTTATTTTTTTTTTAAATAAGGATAGGAGAGGGAGAAGGGGTGAAATGTTTCACGTTTAACATTTCTAAGATTTTAGAACGAATTTAAAGAATTACCAATATTCATTTCTGCGATAAATTTAATCGCACGATTTCGAACTCTAGTTTGTTAGTGCAATGTGGTTTTCTGCGGCGGACCAGACCACATATGGGATTTGTGCTCAAGTTTTGGGCGAATTATATATAATAGACATTCACAAAATTTATATACAGTGGAATCTCAAAAAAGTGAACAGATATAAAACAGGTTCCGTTCGTCTTTTCGAATTGTTCATCAAAATGCAGTAAAAGAAGAACGTATACATAAAAAACATTAAAAACATACCTATATATTAAAATATATATATTAAAATAACAAAAAAAATTCAGTTTTGGTGATGCAAGTGTCAATTATGGATAATGGCTGTAGATGTGTAAATTCAGGTTTTGCTCAAGAGACAGCAGACAGCATTGCATTTTAGAAGCATTCAATTCAATTCTAAAAAGCTGTCGAGATCAGCATCTAATGCTTAGTACACGTTGCCTTTCTAGTTCTACGGCCGAAGAGCAGAGACGTGAGTCTTGGAATGAATATAAAAAAACTAAGAATACTGTCAGCAGCGGGGGACTGAATTGGATTAGAAGTTGTAGAGAGAAAATCGTTATTTATAAAAATGACAAAGAGACCATTACGGACTTATTCCTTGCCAGTTCGTCCGCCCTCTCATTGCCGGCTTTGTCTCTATGCGTCCAGGGTCAAAGCAAAGATTTGGTGTGTGCTGCTAGCAAGGAACCTTAAGCTATGGATTAGCTTGGTTTTTATTTAATTGGAAACTGCTTTTATAGTCAATAAAGATGGTAGCGATTAGCAGAACCTCCGCTTGGAAGACACTGCTGCTTTCAGGTAGTCTGAATGAACAATGTGTATTTAATTCACCCAAGAATATATCGGAAGCGGTTCCAAAGTCCATATTTGATCCATCTGTGTAGATGGATATCGGTTTTCTCTTCGTGGGTTAGTTTGAGTTCCATTCCTCCCTACTCGGGAAGGAGCAGAACAGTGGTATGTCAAAGTCGAGCTATTAACCATATTAAGTTACAGCATCCCCACTGAACCCGTTCGTTTGTTCCCGATGGCGATAGACAACCACCTCGCTGCATCACCGAACTTATATCGAAAAAGACTGAAGACGAACTTCTAATACATCGCTCTTCAAACAGTTATATAAAGGTACGAAAGACGCATAAGTGAACATCAAATCAAACCGCCCCGTGGTGATGATGTTGACGACACTTTTGCGGCCATTGATGCAAAGATGGTTTAGAATTTTAGGAGGAAAAACCGAAGTCATCGAGTAAGGACTCCAATGTCTACACGGATATATCTTCGAATCTTCTTCCATTAAAAAAAAAATCGGAGATCATGATAAGAACCTTCCTAAGAAGGTATTTAAAAAGTGAAACGCTCTTTTAGCAGGACCTTCATCACTTCGCGAACAGAAAATGGACGGCAAAATCAATATCACCGTAAATAAGAAAAGCCGATCTCCGAAAAGTCACTCAAGACAACAGGTCGAACGTGCAGACAACCAAAACAATTGGTACAAGCTTGTCATTGAGTATAAAAACATTCAAAATCTAAACAAAAATTAAAACCCAGCAATTGATGTCTTAATTGTGTTTAGAGTGCTGCTCTCAGCGGCGACTTTCGGTTCGCACAGCTTCCTTCAACCGCCAGACCTTACGCCCTCCTCCGCCTCGTATGCTGTCTGTTATTAACGCCAAATTGTCTCCTTCCGCCATCTGAGTTACTAGCTTGTCCTGTCCGTCCTCCTTTGTCCTTTTCCTTAATTCATTTGCTCTCAGCTGAATTTTAAAATACTGCATTAGAGCATCACTGATGCGCTGTCTTCATTTTCGTGCTGTCGCTGCTTACATTATACAGAAATAATAGATAAATCTACGCTCCCTTTAAAGTTTCCAACAAGTTTGTATTAATAAATTAAAAAACAAACGTACACATGTACTCGCATTAAACAAAAAAATCACAAATTCAGTCCTTCTTCATGGTACGCCCCATTTTCGTAGAGTGCTTTCATAAGACCCTTAATCATTTTGCTAAAAGTTCTTTTTCACCTAAGGGTTATTACTTAATCCAAAAGAGATACTTAACTGTAGAAATTCTGCTACGAACACTATAATTCATGATTCACCCTTCGGCACAGTGAGACATAGGCGAGGGCGAAGCATCACAAAAACAATGACCGAAAAAATATAAAGCACTCCTCTCGGACTGGCATAATGAGTTCTATAACGCCCACGCTCCTGTTGGTTGTCTTTGTGCTTTTAACATCGCCTTGCTCGCTGTATAGTGTTCGCCAACATCGATTGTGTGTATGAATGTGAATGTCGTTTCTACCTGGAGGCAACAACTGTGGCCAACTTAAAACCTATGTAGGTCACAGTGACAGCAGCTTGAAATCTGATACCAGCGGAAACACTGCCATCCTGCTGCCTGTTAGAAGGGACGTATCCTGTTGCATTGTACACGAGCACATGAGGAGACCTATCCTATATTATACCAGCGGGGGTGGAAAAACGCGCACTCGACATAAACAGGTAAATACTGTTTGTATTATTAACTTCGCCGAGCAGAGACTGCGAGCTGGGTGCTGGAATATATAGCTTGACAAGGATGCTGTCAGTGTTCGTTGCTCTTCATTTTCTTTGGGGTTGTTTGATTTTTGTAGCCACGTCCGTTTCCATTGTTTTCCATTTTCCGTCACTTCACTTGAACAGTTGCACATGTACGTCAAGGTCTGTTCGAAAAAGTTGCGAGCATTGTAATCTGATGGTTCCCCCTTTTTTTCTTGATTGCTCTTTCATTTTTATTGTACATATAAAGGACCGCGCCGTTTGCCTCGATGCTAATCTTGAGGAATCAAATAAAAACCGACGAGAAAATGGCCAAACTCTGCGACAGGAGACCGTGATTAAAATGTGCTTGGCGCTTGTCTAAAACTGTGCTCGCTCGTTCGATGGTTCACTTTTATGAGCGGCACTTTATAGAGCCATCTTTATAGCCATAAGATGCTCGGAGCCCCACTGAAAGTGTCTTGCAACTAGTTTAGTTATCCTAATCCCATTATCCAGTGTGAAATGAAGGTCATCCTTCGGCAGTTAACTTTGTGCTTGCTATTGATTGCTGTGTGGGGTGGGGGGGGGGGGAAATTTCCCGAAAATAATGAACAGTTATTTATATTCAATTGAAGTTCGTTCAGCACAATCGCTAATGAATACAGCAGGCTAATGAATACGATAAGCGAACTTCTCTCGGTGTGTGTTTATGCCTTCTGAATTATTGAGCGAAGAGTGGGGCTAAGCCGATTGGGAGACGGCCATTACAGGCAGTTGTTGCCAAAGACCAAAGTTATGGCATAAATGAATGTCTACAATTCGTTAAGAGACCTTATTACGGGGCTTAATTAAGTTAATACGCGCGAGGGAGTCCGCTGAAAAGTTTTCACTTTCACCACATTTAGAATGAACTAAAAAAATGATTAATACTGTGGCGGGAAGTCCATAACAAGTCGAGTCTTTCCATCAACCTAATTAGTTAATTGGCGAAATGGCGTTGGATAGAATGATGTAGATACTCATCAAATTTTGTACATGGCAGTGGAAATAGATATTTGCATGTATGTCTACATGCGAAGAGGTACAAAGATAGGTACTCTTCTATTTTTCTCTTAAGTTTTAATAAATAAACAACAACATGTCCTTATGCGAGCCTAGCCCAAGCTATACTCACAATCAGTTTTCTTTCGTGTGAGTTGTACTTTTGGGACCCATGGAGGGGACCTACAAATCTATGCCCTAATCGGCACGTTGAATTAAGAACGATTTTATGCATTTGAAACATTTAAAAAAAAAGTTCGGCAATTGCGGATATGCGTAATTTAAAAGTTTTGGTTCCTCTTGTCCATCATGCGTTGGAACCGCAGGGAATGTGCGTTTGCCATCGATGTACCGATGGTGACCCTTTGGAACCTATTCCAGATCGGAAATCAATTGCGGCATGGTTCTCTACCTTAAGACAAACCGCGAATCTGACGAAACAAGGAGCTGCACTCCCAGTGAGAACTTCTTGAATTGGACTAAGTGGACGGAGCAACGGTTTTTAGTGAACACTTCCGAAGTGCCTGATCTTAATAATTTGGACTTTGGAGTGGGATATGCCCTCCTCCGATTTGGTGTGGCCTGTTCCGATTTTCTTCTTAAATTTTTATTTTGTTTGTGGGTTTCTTTGAAATACCGCGATATCCGGTCAGAATCATACCCGCATAAAACGGGCTTAACTGTGTTTTGAATAAGTCAAGTTATGTTGCCGCACCCCGTACCTGTTAATACTAACATTTAACGACTCAACAGTAGCCCGAGATGCTTTCAAAAATGTGTGCCCTTAAAAATTGTTCTAAATTAGTCATTTGGAAATATGTATTTGTAAAAAAGTGACGTCTTCACTGTTGTCCAGGGTACTACCTACGTAGTTACTAGCATAACCGTCCAACAGCTTTTGCAGGCTTTCTTTTTAAAAAGTCGTGATTTTCAGTGCTTTAGCAAATGCTCGTTCATTTGACTCATTTCTTTATGCAATAAACTGCAAAAAAAACAGTCTGTTTGAAAAAGAATACAGGAAAAGGACAGCACAAGTTAGTGAAAATTGTGCCAACAGACATCAGGGGCTACCCATTCAGTTGGAATGTACTGACATTTTAAAAATACACATCTATAATATAAGTTTTGTACTGTCAAAAACATTAATTTTGAGTTGAGTTGAAAAACTACATACTGCGGGTAAAATGGGTTCCAATAAAAAAATACCTATAAAAAAATTAAACAGAATTTGGTTCGGAAAGCTGCAGTGTTCTCTTGCTTCAATGCACGGGTACGGATGTTGGCAAATACCTTTGACTTTAAATAAGAAAGAAATCCAATGGTGTTAAATGAGACAATCTATTGTTTAATTGATTGTGCTCCATTTTTACTAACCCTTAGCTGTCAAACAATTTTTTATTTTTTCAACACTTACTTGCCACAAATGACAAATGGTGGCAAGTTCTATATTGAATTTCGGGACACTAAGTAGAAGCTGCTAGCACCATAGACAAACCATACTGAGACCCCCAACTCACAATCCTCTTGCCGCTGGCCCCCTCAGTTTTTTTTCAAATTCGCCATTTTGTATTCCTATCGGTGTTATGTCAAATATGAATCCGTGTGACATGCAAAAACATACAAAAAATACAAAAATAAATGCTGCCAACCTCGGCAACCGTGGGGAAATGTGAAAGAGTTCGGGAATACCACATTTTAGCATAACTGAATGCCATTGGTTAGTAAATATAAATTTTTTGAAGGTGAATAATTTGATTTGTGTGGTTAATAAAACTATCTAAAGGAAATGTTTTACATACTAGAAATATATTAGGACAAATATGGTTGTGTATTTCCCGCATTTGGATATAATTAACTTCGATTTCGTGTGTAAATTTTTCTTCAATAATAAAGAAAATTTGCTCAAAATGTTTTTATTTTCCCTCAACCAATCTACATTCTTAATTTTTCGTAAATATTTTAAGCAAATGTACACTTATTCCTAAAACAAATTATTATTCACACGTAACGAACAATTTCAAATTCAACGGATAAAATTCTATGAACGCTGCAAGGCATTTTGCCCAAAGCGGAACTGGCATATGCAAGGTGCGAGTGTATTTGTTTCTGAAGTTACGTGACATTTGTCAATACGAATTTATATGTAACAATACAAGCGCACTTAGCATTTGCCACCCCATAGAAATATAGCTTGTAGGCTAAGTAACGGGAAATCGGCCGAAGTTGGTGGTCTCAGTATTGTCTCTGGCTAGCACTAGCAGTGGTAAGTATGGTGGAGTCAGTTACGTGCCGTGGTGCTTTATTTAGGTATATTTTTTTTTTTTTTAATTTTACAATTGGGAAACAATGTACTTATTTACAGCAACTCTAAAATGACGAACATTTAAAAAAGCAGGCAACTTTACTTATAGAATGGCAATCACGCAACCAAAGCTTGAATTCATAATTTTTTTCATGAAACTGTTTCAACTGCAACCGACCTCTATAGTCTATTTTTATACACTCACAGGACCAGAATGGGAATGAAAAATTATATAAAATTCCAGATCGTGCTTTAAGGTTCTGCAAAGAATAGCGCACCACAGGAGAACGAAGCACTGTGATTTGAATGGGACTCTGGCTCTGGCTGTTGTAAGTTGTAGTTGCATGTTGTATCTTGCATGATCTTATGTCGTGCTTGTTCTTGTTCCTGTACTGTACACAGTAGGCAAGAGGCATACCGCAGAAGCACAACGACGACGACCCTATGTTGTTAGTGGTGGAACGAAAACGAAAATGAAAAGCAAGAAGTGCGAAGCGAACTGCAAAGAGGTGCGCTTGATGTAGGTGGTTTTTATTTTTTATTTTGTCGTTTTTTTTCGAGTACCTTTGACTGTGAATTGGAATTATAGATACGGGGAGATTTGGATTTGGATTTTGGTTCAATACAATTCTTTCAACATCTTATGTTGATTTTAACCGATCAGTTAATACACAAATTATTGCAAAAAAACAGAAATGTGTTTCATAATGAACTTAAGTTCAGTGCATTATAATAATGGATCTGGAGAGGGTGTGCAGAGAACACCTGCACTGCACACCTTTGAATAAACGTCCTGGGTGGAGTAGTGTAAATTCAGTAACATGTAAAATGTTCAGTAATGCAAACTATTGGCATCACTTTGAACATCATTATTATTGCAAAGTTGATCAAACTGATTGATTTTGTATGGGAGGTACCAGAACTACTTGACCGACATAGCCCATTTTCAATATCAACCTGACGACGATGAAAACGAGTCCTTTTACCAAATTTAATTCGCCTTTGTCAATTCCTTTGGGCGCTATCGTGCTTTCAACTGACAGACGGACAGACAGACATGGCTAAATCGATTCAGAATTTAATCCTTATTCAGAATATATATACTTTATGAGGTCACCGGTGACTCCTTCTTGGCGTTACAAATGTAATGACAAAGTAGTGAATATACCTTTCTGTGGAGGGTATAAAAAGCGTCACAGAAATACCTGATGCGCTGTTGATTCGACGGCAAAAAAGGAAGAAAAATGGCGGAAGAGAAGGAAAAGTAGGTAATTTACACGCCGACTCCACTAGAGATATATCTCTTCGACTTAATGTCGACATCTAAACCATGTTTGATGTAAACAATACGTTCTAAAACTCAAACGTCATATTCAATCAGCACCGCAACAGCATATATGCTGTTTATATAAACTGTGCATCAGCAAATAACCAGTGATGCCTCAACACTGCGCAAATGTTTGACGTTTCTGAATTTACCCGTAGTCAGATTTATTCCAAACGCAACTTTCATTTTATTCCCTATTCACAACTAGCCGAAAACCGTGGTTTCGCGAAAACACTCTTCGAAAGCAGACGTTTTCCCACACACCTTTCAGTTTTCAAAACGAGTCGTTTAAAGTCGCTTTCCATAAAAAAAAGCACGAAATCGACTGTTGTCCTTTTTAAATATTCAGCAAATTCAGCAGAACAGCTGAGCGAATAGATGCCAGTTCGGAGTGTACCTAATAAATTTATTTTAGCACTGGGGTTAAAGTTCAAGTCAAGTAGGTATATCTAGTTTAGTAAGTCTAACAGCCGTCTGACTAGATGTATCTCGATTTTGATTGGGGGATAATGGTCATATGAGCAGCTGGTCCAGTTGACGTTTATGGAGGGATAGCCAACGAATCTAGTCAAGAAATTCGTGACTGATGAGTACTAAGTTGACATTTCGCATATTTGGCTGACGTAGAAAACGTGCGACATTCCCGACCAATCTAGTTTTTGCGTTCAGGTTACATCTTATCCAGACCAATCTAGCCGACTTAAGATAACTAGATTCTTGAATGTGCCCACTGATTTGATGGCTGGACCGCAACATTAATACTAATGTATAGCTGCCTAGCACATATTTTGTTCTATTTTTATAAAATGAGGTGCGAACTATGTACGATAGGTACGGACATCTCGCATGAAATTCCAGTGGAGTGGCAGCACTCTATACAAACATCCGCGCGAACTACCACATCAGTCACGTGTCTCAACTGGATATTTATAAAAAGGGCACACTTAAAAAATCCAAACAATAACTCACCTTGAATTTGAACGCTTCGACGAGTCCTTCTTGCCGGCCTGCAAATTGGGCAGATCCTTCTGTCGCTTCTTTGTCTCCCGCCATATCCGATAGTACAAAAAGCACATTATCGTCACGGGAAAATAGAACGCAGCCAGCGCCGTTCCAAATGTAATATACTGATTCGTTTCAATGAACTGAATGTAGCACTCATCCTGCGGCACCGTGCGTTTGCCCTCAATATAGGGCCAACTATAGATCCATGGCGGCCACAGCAACAAACTGATGCCCCATGCGGCGCCAATCATTACAGCCGCCCGACTAGTGGTACGCTTAGCGCGATATGTTAATGGTCTGGTTACACTAAAGTATCTATCAAAACTTATAATTAGCAAGTTCAGCACAGACGCATTTGACGCCAAATAATCCAGCGCCAGCCAAGTGTCACAGATATGCGCCCCAAGTGGCCAATATCCAAGTATGGTCGATACAGAGAACAACGGCATCGAGATGAGGCCGATCGCAAAATCCGCGATCGCCAATGAAAATAGAAAATAGTTACTGATCGTCTGCAGTTGCTTATCGATTTTGAACGAAATCATGACCATAAAGTTGCCCGCCACTGTCAAAATACTCAATACGGTGGCCACGATGGCGAGTACCACCATCTGCGGTATGGTGTATCGCAGAACTCGCTCTTCGACGTACGTAGCATTTGTATGATTGTTGTGATCTTCGAAGACGAGCGCTGTGATGTTCTCGAGCAGGGCGAGTCCCGCCTGCGTCGTGGCCGCTGTTGTGGTTGTTGTTGTTGTCGTCGTCGTCGTCGTCGAGGTGGTTTTCATAAGAGTCGGTGATAGTGGGGCCAAAATCGATGGCGGTGCCTGCCCTCCAAAGCTGTAGCCATTGTAGGTGAGCATTCTGACAGTTGCTCCGCAGCCGAATGAACGATGTCAGTGCTGATGATAAGATGCGTGACAAGTAACCTCTAAGCCACTTCGATGAATGGAGTAACCCAAATGATGACACTGTATGGATGACTGCGATGATGCTGTGTGTAACGATGCTGCAACGAGAATAAAACAAGACATATTAAAGCCAACAAGAATAACGCAAAATAATGAATAACTATAAATTCTGCGGGACTTTTCATTCCGCCTTATTGTTTGCCGCAGAGCGCTCTCAGAACGGATACATAGTTCAAACTGCCAATAGACAGCACTTGGGCATTTATATTGCTACAAACAGTCGAGTGTTCACAGCGCCGGCTGAGGGCTGTTCATGCTCAAGTTAAACATGCAACGTCAACAATAGAACCGATGGGACGGGTCTTCTTAAATGGGTGGGCGAGGGTTTTCCTTTTTTTGTTTAATCTTGTTCATGTGAAATGGAACGCACAGTCTTCCATGTACCTTGTGCGACATCAAGTTGCCTCTTCGGGCACACAAAGCGGGGGAAAAACAGTTCCCCATTTAAAGGACATAGCTTTCGCATCGTGTTCAGGTCATCGGCTTTAAATACGCTTGCTCGCTGAAAGCGATAGGCAGTGGAAAAGTTTGTTTCAAATCGTCGGCCGACACCTGTGAACATTTTAATCCTATAGATATAGAGCGAGAGCCTCTTGAAAAGCATCATCCGTATACCGTGACAAAATGAACAACAACAATTTTCCACCTTTCCGCTGGGTGCATTTGCTTATCCTTTTGGCTTTGCTGCTTAGCGGATTAAGTGCCCGGGGCAAACATTAAACGAATGAATCTTTAATGCCTGTACAGTGTACAGATCGAGTAGTTATTTAAAGGCGAACTGTAGGTACTCACAGTCACACTCATTCAAAGGTTTTTTTGTAAATCGACTTTACTTTCAGCATGATGCCGACGATGAAATATCAAACTTGGTGTGACGCAGAACCTCCCTTTCAGGGATTTAACCAAATAAATGAGAAAGTAAACACATCCTGTTGGATCCGAAAAGACATCCAAACTATTTCCTGATGGGTAAATTGTGTCTGCGTATGCATGAACTCCATAAAAATGGGGTTTATTTTATAGGTGAACACCCCATATCCGTTGAAGCTTAAGAGGGATGCTAAAAGCGGTTAAGGAATTTAATTTTCAGCTCGAGAGCAAAAGAACAGGCAAAACTGAAAGCTCAATGAATTAAGCAACACATGAGCAGAGCTCCTATATACGAATTAAAATTCTTTTTCACGACTGACTGACACACACTCGCCGTCGTTGTCGTATACCTACATATTTTTTGGAATAGAAAAGGCAGGAGGGTCGACGATGAGCATGAGGAGATTTGAAAAGTTTCCCGAGTCTGTTTGCCTTGGATTAATTGCCGGATTACGGAAGGATGTTATGTGCACATCAAGCACACAGCCACATAAATGTATACACGTTTGAGCCTGAAAATAGAAAATGTTTTAAAGCATTTTGATTTTGTTGCCCCCAGCAAGTGCAAGTCATGCGAAAATTGGATAAGGATTATTATTTTCCTATTTTTTTTGTTTGTTTGTCGATGGCAAAGTTTTATTTGAATCGGTCGTAGCTTATACAATGGGACTGAAGGGAAAACGTATCATCATAAAATGGGATACGAGGACAAATGCAACTTTTACAGCAGTCGTTGCGTTTTTATATCTTTATGGTGTGTACTTTTGTCAAGAAGCGACTAAAACGCTATAAGAGGCTTATCAGTGGTATTTGCAGATATCGAAATGGATCTAAAGGTGTTTGCTCATTTTATGCTAAAAGATTTGGATCTTTTTTGTTTTCCCTTATGAGCGAATTGTGCCAGAAGGCGTTCCTTTGCGAGGAAGTCAGAAGAAAAATATTTAAAAGAGGCTGTTAAAACAGGTAGTCAAAAATACGCGTGCTTATCAATAACCGAAATGAGACATTTGTTAAGGCCGGTCGTACACTGCATGCGCAGGAAATTAATTGTGAATTTTGCGCGAGGCTTTCTTCTTAGCGCGGGTATGGTGTGAACCAAAAATTTGGCGGAATCTAACGCACTGGTTGGAGATCGATGCTCAACAAGTGTGCGGCATGTATATAGTCAAAGCGAACTCAAGTTGCTGGTTGGGCATGGGCAGGTTGGAGTGGTAGGCCGCAGCGTGTGCAGCCACACTTAGGAAAAAGGAATAGGCACAGGATTGGTGTAGAATAGCTCTCTCATCGCGTTGAGAACATTATTCTCCCATGCGTTGCTCAACTTTTTCAATATTTCGTTAGTGCGTTATGGATCAACTCACTTGCATCTGACACAGCTGTCACCCGCCGAGTTCGTTATGCTGAGTATCGATATGTTGCGCAACTACTCCGTAAAACACAGTTAACCAACTACAGCAACAAATTTGTTTGCGAGTTCTATGAAAGTTGATGAATTTGATGAACGGGGCTATATGTTCAGCAATGGAGTTGTTCAATTAGGTATATTGTGTGAGGGGTTAGGCACGAATATTCAGTCGGATTGTATTTTATCGGCGAGTGCAGGACTACTAGTAGTTGGCCATCAACCAGCAATTGATGGGTTTCCAGGCGTGAATTTAAAGGGAATCGCGAGAGGAAACGAGCAATGAACCGTTTAACTCTAACAATGAAAGCCAAGAATTGAAACCAATCTGTCCACCAAAACCAAGTTACGAGAAGAGCAACGAGAAGTACCGTTTAAATTAAAATTTTCCATTGATTCATTAATTTCCAAGACTGAGCTGGAAGACATGCCATGAATGTAACCCTCTACTCGAATCAGAAGACAGAAGTCCCTCTAAACTGAGCAAATTATAGAGGCTTGAGTCTTTATCTAGCAAGCCATTTATCCCCAGTGGAACAAATATGTTTACAGCATAAACTGGAGATCTTTACGCATCCCAGCTTTATCAAATAAAGGACTACATATAATAGAATTAATAGAGCCAAACTATACAGCGTCGTGTGAAATTTAAGCATCACTGCCAAACTCGTTAAAGCTTTTACACAATGACGATGGTGAACACTGGCTGCTCCAAACATGTTGACAGCAATCTTGCAAAGTGAACCTAAATGTCAAAAAGACGATGAGCTGTCATGAGACTTTGTTAAAATAGTACGAAAACCGAAAGCCAATGTTAGAACCGCAATCTGCCCAAAGTATGTGCAACTCCATGACCTACCACAGGTGCGCTGCGAACAGTTGGGACAGAGGCGGCAAAAATGTGTTAAGTCATTATTGGCAGCAAAACTAAATGCAAGAAGGATCAAACAAACATCGACGAATCGGAAAAACATCACAACAGACAATCCTTTACCTTTTAAGTGGTTAGAGACTTTGGAAGCATCACATTAATTTGCTGTGGGCAGGCAATTGAGTTGTCCAAAAGGAGGTTCTGAGCATCATTATTTCAGTCCTCTACTTTGCCACAGAAGCATGAACGATTATCGAAGCCTGATGAATATGTTTTTATTCATTTTAAATAAATTTTTGTTTTGGTAAACTTTCGGACCCGTTTTAGTCGATAGACAGCGAACTCTTCGAACTTTACTAGAGCACAGCCACATTGACTAAGTCAAGAAAAGTCCCCACCAGTCACATAAAATCTCCTTGGGGGAATGAACTGATGGTATGAAACTTCTGTAGTTGCTAGGTAGCTCCAGGCTGACAGCAAGAGACCTGTTGACATAGCGGGTGACTTGCTTGCGAACGGAAAATGATCCACAAAGACAACAGTACTAAGCAATAAGAAGTAACCATCTGGACTAATGGCGCTCCGAATAGAAAGGTGTTTATCACTCGCGAATGTCTGTTAATCATCCGACAGCACAAATGTCTTTATAGAGCTTGAAAACTGTGAATGCCTTACAATCTTCCAAAGAGAAACTCATCGAAGGGTCCTGTTCCTGTATACAACAGGTCCAACTCTTTATTTTGTTTTTGAATGTGAATGCACTCTAATACAAAGCCGGAGCCAAGTGAACATCAAATCTTCTACTTGTACAAAACTGTCTCTCTCTTATATTCTCCATCCTTCTAATTGGCATACTTACCTATACTAGTAATCTCTACGCTGTACTAAAAAGCTCATTAAATACTAATTTGTTCTAAGTTCGTCTCTTTGTTGGCCGATTACGAACAAAACCCAAATGCTTTGCAGGGTATAGGTATGCAAAACAGGAAAAAAAGGAGCACCTCTCACACCCCCGATAACAATACTCTTGAGTCATTCTGCAAAATGTGTGATTCGTTTATAGTATGTATAGTGAAAGGATAACCCAGCGCCTGTCATCCTCTCTTCTACATGCTTATCAGTGCTTGTGCAAATGTTTATGTAACTCACTCGAAGGATATGAGAATCTGTGTATAAAACACAAGAACACTTCATTTCCTTGGGAAACTAGTTACACAAGAAAATAAACAAGAAGCCATGCAAAGGGGGGAGCAAGTTGCAAAAAACAACAAGACACACACAAATAATGCTACTGTCTTGCAATAATGGCAGCTAGAGTAAAACGAAATGATAAAAGCTTTGCCTCGTTCTTGCTTATGGCCCCGAGGGCTATTGCAGCATGTCTGCCATTGTTGGGCGCCTCATTTGTACTTATGATTGCATAAAAGACGAACTCCGTTCCAGATGCGCACACAATTGTGAGAACGGCAACATAAAAACTCAACTTGAAGACAATAACAATTAAACTGGAGGGTGCTATTTGCCCACCAGCCCTACTCTACTAACTTTCTCTAAAACAATTAAGTCGCAGGATAAGAGCTGCATTCATAATGATTGGATTTGCACAAACTTTGCTTATTAAGTGTGACGCATTCCTGAGTTAAGGGTTGTGGATTTACCTTGTGCCGCCGTCTATTATTATCAAAGTAGCTGTCAATGGTTGAGTTGCACTTTCAATTACTCACATTCAGTGGGCAGAAAGACACATCCGGCGGGCAAGCGTTTGCTTGTTACACACACTTGTGTAATGGGCGTGCGACTTTTATTTCCCTGTGAGCCGTGATGTTTATATTAGAATTGGTGTTGTCTGTTGTGTAAGGGGATAAGTGTGCTTCTCAGATGATACAACATCCCTTTTGGTTTTATGTTCGGGGAATTCGGAAAAGGATTTCTATTCGCGCTTAAATATAATTTTCTGTTTTTCATGGCTGCCGATTGCGGAATGATAACCCACATGCCACATACTCGTATCTAAATCCGGAGGGCAGTTTCGAATTTCCTCCCAACGGAGAGGTAAAAAACCTGAAAATTCGGAAATTAAATGTATCTCGGTTCTCAAATTGTGATTTCTAGACGGGAACGGGATTTATACCGCCAGACGGTGGAGAGATCAAAATTCATCGCAGTCTCTGATTGGTTAGTGCGGGGACCATTACTTGATGTGAAGAGCGTGTATAAAAAAATGCACCTCACAGGGCGCAATAAAATATTCGCAAGTCGTAAAAGAAACAACAAAACAAAGTTGGAAACATTTACCATACCAACACTTTGGCTGTTCTGAAAAGAGGAAACATTAGACGTGGGTCAAGGATCTGCCAAAGTATTGAATAACAAAATCGTAAATATGTATATTATGTGGAACATATCCTTGAAGGTTAGTTAAAGGCGAAGACAAACAATTTCTACACACATACGCTCACATATCGAAGGCAATCTCTTTTATCACATTCCATTTATCAAGCATTTCTGGTGCGGAATTGGTTAATCGGAAAGAGCGGCTATACCATTCGTTCGAATCTCGGCTCGGGTGTGTATTCTGTCTTCAGACTTGAGGCCACGTTTATGCTATACGAGTGTAAGGGCGAATGAAGAGTCTTTCAAGGGACTTTACGTTTGTCAACAAAACCCATAATGGGGGCGGATATGCCAAAGAGTACATTTTTAATGACTTCAAAGAAGAAGGGATACGGGATACCCATATAACCAACTCCTATTGGCAAAAGGTTAAGAGTGACCGGGCGGGAATATCTTATTTTAACTTGCGAAATGATTTAATTGGGTTTTACACATGTGCATGTGGGTAAGATTTCGTATGGTAAATAATTAATTTCCAAGTTATGAAGAAGGTACCGTTCAGATATATCGTTAAATAGATAAAGTTTTCTAAAATGGTTTAGACCAAAGACGCAAATTGCCGCGTGAATAATTGAGATATTATTTGTGCACCCAATATATATAGAACACCTACGAGTATTCAGCCAAACCGCTCTTAAGAGAAAGCGATGCAATGCTTGCGGAGTTATCCCGCTGTCCGTGTAAAGGAAAAAAACAAATGAGCTCTTTGTTTTTTAAAAAAAAGAGCTTATTTCAAACAAAAGGTATTTTCTGAATCAAAAAAGGGTTAAAAAGGTTTTTAACTTTAACGATTTCTTGTCCACTTTTTGGTATCTGTTTGCAAGTCAACAGGAAGGTGAAGTGCAAATCTATAAAAGGTTTTTTATTCGCCTTTGGGAATTTAATATAATTTGGGACAAATATAGGTACTTGGCTGTGTGAAGGCTGTGTGTCGGTTATAGCCATTTTAAATTTTGTTTGTATTTTTATTATTTATCTGTCCCCCATCGTAGTGGGAAATGGGCTTATTTATATGCTAACAAAGTAGGTACACTCAAGATGACAAGTCGAACTAAGCGAGTATCAGATATTGCTAAGCCTGGTAAATTAGGGCGGCTTTGAAGACTGGCCTGTAAAGGGTGGCAGTTGCGAGTGTCTGGTGGTCACAGACATGCTCTTCATCTATGGTCCTATACGAACCGTTGTGGTAGTCGTGCTGTATGCATTAATTGACCATCCGTTCATTACAACAAAGAACAGTTCTGTATTTGATGTTTGTAATGAATTACATATTTTGTATGCAAAAACATAAAAATGTTCTGCATTTTAGAGTTTGTTCATTATTTGTTCTGTATTTCAATTAAATTCTTAAACAGGCTGAATTTGACCGAAGGCATTGATTATGTTGGCTTTAAGAGCCGCTGGTTCGTGGCTTATTCGCATGGACCTGCGACTTCAGAAAACCCCCCAAGAAAAGTCGGACGGGGTCCTATCGCACGATCTCGGTGGCCAGTTCGCATCATCTCCGCACGAAATTACCATTCCCTCGAATCGCTCGTGCGAAATTTTCAATGTGGCGTGAGCTGTGTGGCACGTTGCCCGAACAGAACAACAACTTTGATAAAACAATTTTATCATTTGCACGTGTTGTTGAAAGCTATGTTTGTCCATGGTGATTTGGGAAAAGAGATTGAATAATGACAGCCAATTTGACAGATGTAGCTTCAACAATATGGCCGCTATCAACTATCAAAGTTCGGAAGTCCCGATATTATTTATTAAATAAAATAAAGAAATTAATAATTGGAAATTTTGTTGAAAGCTGTTAGGACAATTCCTATTGCTTGTAATTTGGAATTCTAAAATGTGGTCACCGTTTTACAGAAATTAAACACCAGGTGGTCTGACAGATTTTTCGACGACGGCATATAAACTCAGGTTAGGCTGAGTTCAACTGACAGACCTGTTGGAGAGGCTGTCAAAAATCTACTACTTTGATAAATTCTGTATCTCCTCAATAAAGGGGTTTTTGAACTACGAACTTTGCGGAAGAGAAGAATCACTTTTATCAGGTAAAGAAATTGTGTCTCCTAGGAAGGAGTGGGGATATGGAAGAAATAAATCAGCATAGCATGTAAGTATATCTGAAAGGCTTGAACAAATACCAAAAGTTCGATTGGATGTAGAGAAAATAACGGCGGTTGTTTTCAACAGCATTTGCAGTATTTGCGCCTTCAAACTGAATATGTTAAGGGAGTGGAAGGGCTTGGTCTGAAAAGGGATCTGCATAGGTATAGCTTTAAACGCCCAAAGCTTGAGAAGCCATTATAGAGAACAAAAAGACCCTTGCTTAAAGTAGGTAGGTAGGAACCAAGAAGCAATTTGGAAGAAGTTGGGCGACAAGTTAGACATTGATCACAGAGCCATCTGCAAGCAAGGTTTTTTGGCAGGCTTCTCCCATCTTAGAAGGTGGTAGAAAGGGGATATCAACAAACGAGTCAAATCCAAGTATAATGCACTTTTTTAAAATAAGGCGGTCATCTTGCCCAAACGGAGACAGAGCTCACTTTTGTGAGCAGCTTAATAGAGATCCAGGGCATTGAGGACGGCACATCACTAGTGGATGTCAATTGTCTAAACTGCCGGAGTGGATAAAATTCGATTCGAAATGCTCCAGGAGGTAGAAGAGGGAGTTAAAAGGTTTTCTCGTTCCAATAAAGTGGTCTGGAGTGACTGAACTGATGTACCACTTTCAAGAAAGGGCATAAAAGAAACTGCTTCCATTATAGCGATGCCTTAATCAATTTGGAGACGGAAAAGTATTTGGCAAGGTGTTTGAAACGCGTCGAGTCGACAGGCCAGAAGCCCAATAAAATAGATGTTTACTCCCCAATCTAAGAAAGCTTAGGCGTATTTCGAGACCGCGCGGATACAAGCTGACGAAAAGAGATTGCTTCGTTGTATTGCTGAAGTAACCCGACGAGATCACATTCGGAAAACCAAGTCACGTGGGGTATTCAATGTCGCCCAGCGATCCATGCTTCGGTGGTTTGGTCGCGTTAAAAGCATGTTTCCAACTCGGATTCTAAGACGTGAATTGGAATCTGTATCATCAGGTAAGCGTCCTCTTCGTAACCCAAGTATGAGATGGTTAGAAATCTCTTTACTATGCATGTGGGGATTGCACTTGATGATTTAGAGTCACTGGAGTGAGATCGAGAGCTATGGGGCCTCCACTTAAGCATCCTTTACACTCGCGGACCTATAGTATTGGACCAGGAGGGACTTATTTAAAGACAAATACATAGCTGGCGCATCAGATCCTTATAAAGGCTCTGCATGAATTAATGATCTTTGGGCGAACTAAGGCTGAACTAAGAAACTTTTTCAGGGTGGCTGTACTCCCGAATCTCTGGCAGACGTTACGGAAAGGTGGGGGAATTCAACCTTAAACTGTAAATATTTTTTTTTTGGGCCAATCCTGGTACCACTCGCTCGGATGTCAAGTACCTACACACAATATATCGGATGGTACATTTGCAGATATAGTTAAAAAGATAACGAAGCTACCAAAGGAAATTATTTGATCTCCCTTTTCATCCTTATTCGATTAGCCTGGTCTTATATTTTATCCATTTGTGGTGCAAGACCTGCGAACAATAAATCGCTCATTATACTCGACTGTAGATAGAAAAAGAGTTTCCCATTCAACGTGGTCTTCGGAGATGCAATCCTGCCTAACAATATCCCTCTACAAACCGCGTCGCCTGCTCTTATGCGGCCAAATTCAAATGAGATTCAGTTCAAGCCGATAGAATAAACCATTTGCCTTTTTTATTTAGCTCTCCATGCCGAAACAGAGTTCTCGTTAGGGCTGTCAATTTTATTCATTATTTTCGTAAATCCTTTTCGAATCCGACGAGCTCATATCCTCATCGATATAATAATAACCGTTGTTAACAAAAAAAAATTGTATATAGCTACAAACGTGATATGAATTTGAACCAAAATCCCAACGAGTGGGTAGAACAAATTTTGAGTTTCTAAGAATTTCCCATCACCGAAAGCGAAAGCAAACTCACCTTATCATGTATCCAAATGATGCCTTCCTTTCCGACTGTTCCATTTTCCTAAATTTTTATACAGCATCGTAATGTACACGGATATCCGGATTGTATATTGTACGCCGCTCTCCTTCACTGTTCAAGTGTTTATTTAGCCAATGAAATAAAAGCATTTCAACTATTTGCACAGATGTTCGATACTATTTCCGGAATTTTCCCATTACCAAAAGTCAACATATTCCAGTGGGATTTTTAAGCTGCAAGTATACAAACATATAAACAAAGCGGGTCAGTGCCGGACAATTCATCACAGCGTGAACCAATTTCCATCAGTATCGAATTTGGTTGACCAAATTGGCCAAACAAAAACGGAGGATATTTTTGGAAACTCGCCCGTTATTATGCATATAAGCCATAAATAATGATTTTAATTAACTATGGTGTATAAACATGATCGTGTTGGATGGATAATGGATATCCTGTAATTAAGTGTATGAAACTTTATACTTTGATTAAGTTTAAAATTGAACGCCCGAGCAATGATGGGAATTTAATTTAAGTTCGGATGGATAGATAACAATTACTGGCTGCACAGTCACTAAATATAGAACGGAGTGACAGTTATCACCATTGATGTATATTATATGAATGTAGTGCCAACTTCAAGTGTGTGGAAAGTGCAATATACATCTGCCGATTTGGGGGATTAGTTCAGGAGGTTGAAAATTGACGGCTAAATGTAGAACTAAAAGGAAAATGTATTATCTGTAATCTGTCAGTGTTTTGGGTGAAAGTTTCAGAACTATGGACCAATAGAATGAAAAGAGATCATCAAAAGGAGGAAAGTACGAAATGTCAGCAGTAACAATACTAATGTTTAACTCATCAATATTGTGTTGCCAGTTGCCACTTGCCACAACAGCGATAAAATAAATCTACAGCGAATTGGGTCGAGCGATGGTTCACAAAAAAAAATTTATGCATCATTCACATGAACGCTGTTTTGGTCCCGGCATAGTTCGGGTGACAAGGTTCAGTTTCGATTTGGAGGTTAAACATAAATGCATAAATAATTAGTGGTAGGTACCCTAGGACTAGTTCACAACCATTCGTTTTGTGTGATTTTTTTATTTTTGGAAACGATGGAATAGACCTAAAATTGTAAGCCGTAAATTTAATAATGTTGAGATAGTAAAAATAGCAACTTTTACGATAGGCTGGGTCAACGAAACTGTTGTGCTTAATAATAAAGCAGCAAATTTAACAAAGCTTTAAAAACCGATCCAACTTGCCCTCAGTAATTTGGCCCCACAATATTTGTTAAAATGTGTAATAGACAGCGCGGATTCATTTCTGAATATTATTCAAATGAAAACTTCTTTTCAGAAAAGTACTTAAATCACACTGACAAGATTCTTAATAGCGGTCAAAAGCTTCAAAATAAAACCCTGAAAAAAACGTTACCAACGATTTTTCTGTTGGTACCTGGGCGCTGTAGCTAGTGTACAGAGGGGTTTTAGGTTCGACTTTGAGAAAAACACAAACTACATCTTATGGGATTTTTTTTATAGCGTTGCCGCTTCTAAAGGTTTGAGATTTGACATAATTGAAGAGTATAACTGTCTTAAAAAGGCTTATAAATTCAGCCGCTCCGATACGGTAGGTGTACGATACCACATACATTAATAGGTCCCTACGTCTCTAAAATAAAACTCAAGCGAGGCCGTTGCTGTATGAACCTGTTGCGCCTATTAAAACTGCTGTTTGAGGTCGGTCCTAAGGGCGCACGATAGCTCACTGGGCTAGTACTACATTCGTTTAATACATCAGTTAGAGAGCTCGCAGCCCGCATATCCTGAAAATGGAAACCTTTGATCGAATTGTGTACTTGGTCGCCCTAGTTGAGAACTGAGTTCAACCGAGGTATTAAGTCGGAGCAAGAGTGTGGATTATTAGTGTGCCATTTGAATTTTGACAGCCATATGGAAATGCACTGACACGTTTTGCTTACACTGAGTACGAACAAAGTCTGAATACGTCAAACCAACTTGTTTATTTTCGTAATCTGTGAAGTGTTTTCATTTTCTTTAACCGTTCACATAATAGCATTTCGATTGCCGAACTGTTAATGTCAAAATATTCAGTAAAATCTACATTTTCATCATGGTAAAGTACACGAAGAAAAAACGTTTACAAATAATTAAAATTTAATTAAAATTTACTACCGAATTTCCGAATCTGTGGTCGCAACTTGAAGAGCGTTAACGCCAATTTTCGGCCGTAATCCAGTAGACAGGCAAGTTCTCAAGGATTGGGCATAGAGGAACTAAACTAGAGGGCCGACTTTCAGCACACCTACCCGATTTTCCCCGCAAATTTTGAATGACAGCCCTCTCTCGCGCGCTCTTTTTTTCCTGTCTGTGAATACGTGTATTAATGGCCGCCGGGTGGAACTATTTCCAAAAACAAACAATTTGTAAATAGATTTATAACAATAAATGTAAAAAAGCAAATGTTGATTATGGTTTTTTTAAATAGCATAATTTCTTCTCTACCCATTTTCGTCACCAGAAACTGTTCATCCATTCAAATTTCAGTTTTTTTTCATTTTATTTGTATGAATTCTATTTTTGACAGCAAAATTCATGCTGCTGCATAAAAGGGGTTGTTCAAAAAATTATGCATTAAACCCAAGCTTTCACTAGGGCATAAGTGAATTTTCTAAAATGTTTATAATGATTGGAAATTCTGTAGTTTAATAACACTTACAGTGTTGAATAATGTTACTTTGGTATTTCAATCGAACGTAAAAATACATATTGTTTTGTTAATTGTTGGTATTTGCATGCTATATTTCGTTTTCTGTGCATATATTCTTTTACAAATTGTATAACAATGTATTTTGAAATGTGCACCGATTTTTTTTACAAACCTCTTTAAATTATTAATTAACAAAAACAAGTGCGTTCTTTGTGTTTTTGGAATACAAAAAGTGATAAAAACATTTTTTTATTGTTCCGAGTATTTCTTAGGTATAAATAAAGGGCGATGTACGAGGATTTTAATATTATGGCCTTTACCGGAAAAAGCCGAGCGCATACATAAGGCGTGGTTTTTTGAGCTTCGATCTCAGCAAAGCAAAGTAAAGTAGGATTTTCAGCACACATTTTACAACAACTACTGCGAGTCTCGAAGTGTCAAGTAGAGCGTAGTTGTTGTAATTGCGTGCTGAAAATCCTACTTTACTTTGCTTTGCTGAGATCGAAGCTCAAAAAAACAGGGCTATAGTTAAATTTGAGAGCAATATAGTATAAAAAAATAAAAAAAATATCGAACTTATTTTTTAATTTAGCATTGTGCATACTTGGATATAATTACTGTACAAGTATGCATTTGCTAAAACTAAAAAATCTTTTTCACGAAAAAAAATAAACGATTTTCTTAAACGGTGTTCAAATATTTTGTTTCGATATTTCGAAATTATAACCATTAAAATCAACGAAAAAAATGTTCTTTCCTTAAAATATACAAAAAAAACTTGAATTTACAAAATCTCTTTTAACAAAAGTGAAGAAAACGTTAATTTTTCTCTGATTGTTATTATGAGTTAGATTTCTGCAAGATATTGACAAATTATTATTTTATTGTAACGAAATTATAAAAGGAATTCCATTTGATTCCAACAAGTTTATAGACATTAAAAACTCTTAAATTCAACTGTGATGTGAACGCCGTGTAACTAAATGGCACAAAATATGACGAACACAGTCGCCCAATGGCGGCTCGATTGACATAAAGTTGTAACCTTTTTTTTGTATAAGTATGCGTGCGGCATTAATGGCGCTCCTTTGATTTGTACAGGCACGAACACTTATGCAATTTAAGGTTACACAGGCAGCTTGTAGGCAGATTTCCCGTTTCTGCTCTCAGTTGGCCCTCTAGTTTAGTTCCTCTATGGATTGGGTCTCTCTCAGACAGTATGGCGAAAATTGCGAAAGGATCTTGGCCTACACCCTCACAAGATCAAGCTGACTCAAGATCAAACGCCAGACGCCACTTAATCATATGAAGCGACGTGCGTTGTCGAATTGGCCTCTGGATATGATGGAAGAAAATAAAGAATTTGATCGCAAAATCATCTTCAGCGATGAAGGACATTTTTGGTTAAACGGATTTGTTAAAAAGCAAAATATGCGTTAATATACAGGTGAGAAACCTCATGTGCTTTATCTGCAAAAAGTCACTGTATGGTGTGGTTTTTATGCCGGTGGCCTCATGGGACGTTTTTTTTCTCCGTCGTCACGTTACGGTAAATATGGTATTCTCTACAGACACATTTTGGAACGTTATTTCTGTGAGCAATTGCATGAATTGGAAATCAGTGATATGTGGTTCTAACAAAACGGTGCCACAAGCCACAGCGCGTGCAACAGTCGAGTTATTGAAATTCGGTAAACGTGTTATCTCGACATACGGACCCGCAATCACACCACCTCTAGCAGTGATGGGACTTCTACCACTTAAGTGGTATTTCTACCACTTTTTACACTTTCGGAAATTCTACCAACCTGAACTCGAAATCTACCACCTTTTACTCATCGCTACTAGCTAATAATATTTCTTTTCCATCATTGCATTAAATTGAAAATTGTTCCTATACCTACTCGCCTTAGTTTTACCCATACAGACTCAGCTTTATGCTATCAGTATTTCTCTCTGAGATTTGCATCAGCAAAAACTTCTAGTCCAGTACACCATTTACTGCGCTAAATTTTCTATTTTTGACTGTATTTGTGAGAGGATGTTTTGCTATGTTTGGATATTTTGTGTTTAATAATGAGTTGAATCTATGACGTTTTTTTAGTAGTTTCAAAACTTTTAATTTTCAAATAATAAACTGCATTTACACGATCACGCACGCGCATTTTTGCACGAGACGTGAGAGAGAAATCCGTTTTTCCCCAGTCAATGCTAGTAAATGAGTAAGAATGAGATCACAAATCAGACGCCTTACGTGTCATGGATGTGCTGCCCATAATTATAGGTACGTAAAACGGAAATAAACCCGAGTTCCGGGGAATAATAATTTCTGTAATCACTTGAAAATATTTCTATATCTGATTTAAAACATGTGAAATGAGAGCGATTTGAAGTTTCAGTAAATTAAACCAAAAATGCATCAATCAGTTATACGAAATTATTAAATAGTTTTCCGTTCATCACTTCCGGAAGGCATTTTGTTTTATATGAAAGCAAAATTTCGAAGCCGTCGCTATAAAAATATCACCATGCATATCTTTCCCATAATTCCTATCACGTAAACTAGATGGGCGACGAAAAAACGTGTCACGTTTTTTTGCGTGTTAGGTAATGCCGTCTCTTTCAGTTACACGGCTATTTAGTATTTAGCATCCCTTTAATCTTCCGTGATAGGAATGTGTGACTGTGTAAATGCGGCAATATTTAGAACTATTGGAAGTGAAAATGCGTAAATTCTTGGTTCCTACAGCAAGTTAGTGTGCTTTCTCTAATGCTTGCATTATTTTAGTGCAAGTGGAACATTTTATTTTCTACCACTTTTCTACCACCTTTTTCTAAGGCTATCTACCACCGTTTCGCTTTTCTCAAGTCCCATCACTGACCTCTAGAGTTCTTTTTATGGGGCAACATTATGTCATTGGTCTATGCCGAATTGGCAAGAAGCCGGCGACGCTAGAAGAGCTCAGAGCCAATATTGAACGAGAAATAACTGCCGGCCGAGTCATCAAAAATTGGGTTCAAAGTATCGACCGCTGCATACATTCCTGTGGTGACCATATGAACGAATTCAAATTCCATTCCTAAATGTTTTCATAGTTCCTAATTCAAGTCAATAATTTTTTTTTCAGATATCTCAAGTAGTTTGCATTTTATTTAAAAAAAAGTTGTCAAGTACTTAATGAAAGAACCTTTAGTTGAAAATAAAAAAAAAATTGGAATTCAAGATCTGTAGTAATGGTGAATGAAAGTCACTTTTAAAGTTTAATTTAAAAACAAAAAAAAGACCTCTTTTTATGAGCAAATTATTCCTTTTTCCCTTAAATTCAAAAAAAGATTCCCTCACAGAGATTTTCGATTTTTTCCCTTTTTTAACGCCGAAATGGGAGCTTTTCCCCTCAATCTGAGATCACTGACCAATAAACATTTTTAGTTTCGACTTTCAATTTAAGTATAGGGTCTTTTTTTTAGAGGTTGGTTTTTCGAATAGAGATAAAACTGACATTTTGTGGTTCAGTTCGCGAAGTTTATCGCAAGCTCCGTTCATTTTATAATCGCCCATCAGAGCAATTAATTCGGTTAACCATGGAACGTTTTCGCACTACGTTTACTCTATGTGATAATACACAATTGCCGCTGCAGAGCAAAGTGTCGAAGAGGACCCAAATGAATCGATAAGCCATCGTGCACAGCAATTGGCCATGATAACCGACTATTTTGTTCCCGAATGTGGATGAGATGTGGTTCTAACAAGACGGCGCTGCATGCCACACAGCGCACGTCACAATCGATTTATTGAAGGTAACATTCGATGAGCGCATAATTTCGCTGAATGGACCTGTCAATTGGCCACCAAGATCGTGTGATTTGCCACCATTGGATTATTTTCTTTGGGGATATGTGAAGTCGCTCGCCTACGCCAACAAACCAGAAACGTAAGAGGACTTGGAAGCCAACATTCGTGGCGTTATTGCCGACATACAGTCCCATCCCAAATGCTCGAAAAAGTGGTTGAAAATTGGACCTCTAGACTTGGCTTTATTCGAACCAGCCGCGGCGGCCACATGCCCGAAATCATTTTTAAACATTAATGGCATAAAATTATCCTTCCAATAAAGCCAAATTGATGGACATTAAAACGACTTACTTGTGTTTTATTTCAATTCGAAGTTCAATTCGAAGTACCTCTAAAAAAGACACCCTTTAGTTCACAGTAGCTAGGTATATTTTTCTCACAAATTTCGCAATTGTGAGCTTTGGTAAATTTAAAATTAAAATTGATTATTAGTACGGCGCATTGTAAAACGTCGACAGAAACTATGCCAATTGTGGGAAAAATATGTATTGTCAGTAGTTGACTGCAAAATATCGTAACAAGATTTTTTTAAAGACCTAACAACTGTCAAACTGTGACATATAAATTTATAGTGTTGTATGGGCATATAATATTGGTATATAAATTTATATGTCACAGTTTCACAGTTCGGCGCAGTGGCTTAGTGGATAGTGTGTTGGACTACTAAGCGAGGGGCCCAGGTTCGAATCCCGAGAAAACCCAAATTTCAACTCAAGGTTTTTTTCCACTGCGCCACCTCTCGCGAACGTCTGACAAACATCCGAGAGTATAACTGTCATGAAGAAACTTCTCAATTAGCCGTTTGGACTCGGCATAAAACTGTAGATCCCTTCCATTCGTCCCAAAAATGAAAAACTCACACAAAACGAATGGTTGCGAGAAGTTAGGCCCAGGGTCCCTACCGACCTGTAGCGCCAACTATTTATTTTATTTTTTTTTTTTTTTTTTTTTAGTTTGACAGTTGTCCTAAAAAAAATTGAAATGCCTACTAGGTGCAAGAGGTTATTTAATAAATAGTAATAACCTGAAAAATGTTGAAATTATCATAACAAATAATGCTAACATTCACATGCTAAACTCAAATCTGGAATTATGTTTTACAATCTGCTATGCCTTAAATTAGGCCCAAGTGTATTACCAGTGTGCAAACTCACATCTAAAAATGTGACAAAACAGCAGTCGCCTCTTCCAAAATAAATAAAAGGCTTGTAGCGTTTGTCATCGCTATGAATTTATTAATAAGTCAAGCTCCTATTTCTATATTGTTAACCAGAGTGTATGACAGACACAGCACATAATAATAGAAAAGGGCTTTGTTACAGATATTAATAAATTTTATTCAGTGGTGGTCAGTATAAAAAGCTCTTGTGCGATGGTTAATTTTTTTTTCAATTTAAAAACAAGATTAAAAATGCGTTTGTTAAGATATACCTAGTGCTCGTGTTTTTTATTTGGAAGAAAGGGCGTTGAAAAAAACCTAAGCAGCTTGTGAGAAATGCAAATTCAAATACAAATAGGAATAAAAAAATGGAAATGTAAAAACAAAAAGTTGGGAGATTTGGGTCTCTAGGAAACGTAGTCTTATGCAAATTGAAACAAATTTTAAAAGCAGTTTAAAATTACTTATATCTGCACATATTTCTTATTGAGGATACTTGTAGAATCTTTAAAATTGAAAATAAAAATGTCGATACTATCCAATTTATTTTTGATTTCATTCAAAATATAATGTGACAGATTTTTTAAGTCAAAATGACGATACTGTTCATCCTCTATACAAGCACTAAACAACGTCAAAGCGCGTTTAGCTTATACGAGTTCTATACAACGTTGAATAGTTTTTATAAATAAGGTTTATGCGTTTGAGGCATTTTAGAGCTTGCATAACTTTGTAAACTCTTTATAATACGTTTATAAATAAGGTTGACACTTTGAGAGCTGAATGCTGATTTTTGCACAATTAAGATTTGGCATTTCACTATGAGTGTAAAGACATATCATACAAAGCCCCAGGCTGTCCGCAATATTAGTCAAAAATAAAACCTTAAGACTGCGATATTTTGAATTCAAATCTATCGCTTATAATGTCTTAATCATATGTCATACTTTTCGATAAAAGTCAGTTCCATGGTCATTCCCTTGGTTCGTTCTACTTCATTTACAAAACACTGTACCCATCTCTACACAGCCACAAGTTGTAGTAGCACGAGTAGGGGGGGACTGGAGTTGGTTGTGTTTTCAGAAAATTGATTCCAATACTTTTCAGTTGCAAACTGTTAAAAAACTTTAAGTGTATGTACCCAGTTGGGGATACGTTTTTAGAAGCCTTGCGCTGAATGCTGAATACAGATTTCGTCAGGAAAGTTTGTTAAAAGGATCTCATCAAATAAAGGGTGAATTTGTTTGCTTTTGTAACGCAAGTCTACATTTGGCTAAGTTATAATTCTTTCTAATGCGCACATCTATAGCTACACCAGCTGAGCAGCGGCTTGGTAGGTTTGATATTATAGGCACTAAAGTTAACCCCTGTAGGTATATCTTCCAATTTCGTTAGCCAAAAAAATATTCAAACGAAATTGAATTTCCTTTCAATATTCCAATAGTTTAACTTACATTACCCTTCCTGTCTTACCAATCCCTACCTTTCATGAGGAACTCCCGAATTCGCACCCGAACTTTAAAGTTTCTATAAATGAAACCATCCCAAACAATTTAAAATATACATTTTTATAGCGGGCTAAATTTTGCAAATATATAACCGAACATTGAACGCAGAATAACAAATTTAACTGGAGCTCTGCCAATACCAATGTAGGTACCACTTCATATTCCTATGCCGTCGAGATATGAATGCATATAATGTCCACAAGTCAATTCCTTGTATAACAAAAAAGTTACTCACCCAGTAATTTCAGCACTTACAACTTTTTCAAACAAAAACCAAAAAAAAATTACTTTCAAATTGCAATAGCTATATGGTATTGTCAAGGAAGCAAACATTCTTCTCTTTTAGATTTTTACAACCTGCTCGCTGTTGCAACCAACCCCGTCCTTTACAAATTTCAAAATATACACTTCGCCACATATCACTTTATTTCCTGACACGATAGTTTGACTCGAATATTTACAGTCGAAATTACGTACCGAAGTGAAGTATACAAATGACGTGAAATATACCAGACAAGTACACGTGTTTGTCTCCCCACTTTGAAAACATTTTTTTTGAAGTCAGCTATTGCGCAATATTCGAAAGAAAATACTCGTATTAGCTATTGCCGAAAATCAAGTAGTGGCTTTGTGTAGTCAAGCTTTGTGCAAAAAATTGATAGAAATTGAATATCAAAGTCAGAAGCAAAGCTGTCAGTCTTTTGGTACGAAAATTCCACGTTAAGGGTTGAACACAGTTCATGTTTACCCAGGCAACCATAAATTAATAAAAAGCAATTTCGGTTATTAAAAACTTGTTAAAAAAAAAAACACAAATGTAGGGAATCTCATTATGAAATATTTTGTCCAAAAATTCATGTAAATGGCCCAGCTGAACGTTTCTTAAATTACCTCCGTCAACCGCGGTTTCCATAGGCCAAACAAATCGAAGTTACTATCTGGCGTGGCAGACTTGAATACTGACTTCAGCGCCATCTATATAATGTTTTAAAAATTGTTTGTAAGTGTGCTGTCTTTATGAACATTTGATCAGAAAATGTCAAGAAAATTGGTTGAGCCATTAGAAGGTTATTGAGCAACTTTTATAAACATTGGCTGCGTTCCATTGCCCGCTAGATGACTAACGGCATGTCAAACTCCATTTAAAAAGACATTTCACAAAAAGTGCTAGACGTCTATCGCAAATGGTGAAATGTCATTTTTTTATAACAAACATAGGACTTAAAATGGCGCAACATTTATCCTCGGTTTATCTAACAAATGTTACTAAGCTCGCGCAGACGTCAGTTACAAGCAGACTTAAAAATTTTAACTACCTTTATTTTGAGTTGTTGTCCGCGGATACCAGAGCACTTGGCCTTGACAACTAGAAGCGACGCGATTACGATCGCAGATTATAAATAACGGGTTTTCCAATAAGAGGTGTTATTTTGGTATTCAAAGAAAAATATCATTTTTTGAGATAATTGATCGGATGTTTCTTTCAAAATAAAGAGGAAGGTATGCCGTTAATAATGAAAAACAACATCAGCCAAATGGCCACCACGAGCACGCATACAGGACCATATCCTTTTCATGAAATTTTCCGTAACCAAATCGCAAAGTGGCTGCCTTATGTCCTCGATAGCCTCACGAATTTAATTTTTGAGGTCTTGAATCGACGCTGGGCTGTTGGCGTAGACCTTATCTTTCACGTGACCCCAAAGGAAGAAGTCGCAAGGTGTTAAATCACAAGATCTCGGTGGCCAATTGTGATCACCTCTTCAAGAGATAACATGGTCCGGGAACTTTTCCCGTAAAAGATCAATGGTTTCGTTGCTTGTGTGGCACGTAGCGCCGTCTTGTTGAAAGTAAACGTTGTCCAGATCAATACCATCCAACTCCGACCATAAAAAATCGTTAATCATCTCTCGATAGCGCAATCCATTCACCGTAACTGTTGATCCAACCTCATTTTCGAAAAAGTAAGGTCCCGCCGGACCATAAACCGCACCAAACAGTCACACGTTGAGGATGGAGAGGCTTCTCAACAATAACTCTTGGGTTTTCCGAGCCCAGATGCCACAATTTTGCTTGTTGACGTAGCCTTGAATAAACGCTTCAAAAGTGACAGCTACCGAAATAGCGGGTCATTCACAATAACACCTCTCATTGGAAAAATAAATACCAGACGGAGTAAAACAAGGAATCCAATTTTTTTTTAATTCTATTAATAATTGATTGACTGCGGCTTAAATGATTATTAGTTAAATAAATAGATTAAATTAAATTAAAGGTCGTTAGCTCTACTGAATGGTGGATCGTCAAGCCATCGATGGGTCCACAAATTTGACGCGATCTTTGCAATCAGTGAGTTAAATTACAATTACTGGTAGTGAATTTCAAATATTCTCTTTACCAAGTCCATAAACAGATCAGACTACTAAAACTCTGTCTAGCCATTTTTGCACATTCAAATCACCGAACTGCTTTCCCAAGGATCAATAATATTTATTCTCAAATTTTTAACCACTATGCACTCATATGTAGTAAGTAATCAAATCAATTAAATTAACAACATTTCTTTCAACAAAAAAGTCGAAACAAAATTTTCTAGTAAAATGTAAATTCAAATCGAGTGCCATCAATGAGAATACACATAGGATACCCACATAAAAAAAAACAAGAGGAAACCAAATAAAAGGATACACGAAAGTACAAACAAATATCCAATGGCATGTGTATAGTATAAACTCTGTGCTTGAATACATTTTTCGTCAATAGAAATATGCTGCCCAATGGTTCGGGCCGAAAGGTCCTCGGAAGGAAGCGTATGAAAATAATTTAAATGTAAAATTATGTATAATCCAGAGCGGGGGCAACAATGTTTTTTACAACCACCTTCATCTTTAGACGTCAATTTCGAATTGTGTTAACATCGTAGGTGGTGAGTATGATGAAAGTTCGAAATTCCTTATTAATGAAGGTAAGGCTATTCCTTGGGCATTTCGGCAGTAACAATGCAAATTTGGATAGGAGACGACAGGTGTTTTTCTATATTTTAAATGGGAGCATAGCAATTCGTGTTTTATCAATAGATGGTGTGCTCTCAGAAGTGGGGTGGGGGGGAGTGAGTTGGTTGGCTTGTTAGTTATCAGCTCATCAGAAACGGTTTAGTAACCCATATGTATATAGTATTCCTTACTGCGTCGTAGTATATTGATGGACTGCTGACATAGGGCGTAGCAAACTTATGAGGAACTGAAACGATGTATAGAATCTGTCAGCCGTCGGTATTTTGCCTTGATAGTTGCCTAGGAAAATGTGAAGAATTAGTTTTTAGTTTACGGTATAGTAGCTTCTGTGCGTAAACTATTTTTTCCAGGGATTTTTGTATGTGCACTATATAGCAATATATCAGAGAACTAACAATATACGAATAATTTGCAATTCTTATTGTAAAATTCGACAACTTGTCGTCGCCGAAAAGTATACGATCATACGATCATGTATCGTTGTAGTTGTTCTTTATTATTGTGACGTATCTCCGCAGTGAAGAGTAAGCGAAGGCTCTTGTGGCGAAATTTTTTAATGCAAGGCAAGTATTTTCTGTATTGAAAATGTTTCTTGGCTATATATGTACAGGCAAGGAGAACTTGTTTTATAGGGAATTAAATTAGAGTATTCATAAAATTACAGCACCAGCTAGCAAGGCTTTCAGCTGAGAAAATATTTAATTCTGATGATAGACTCACGTCTGTTTTTTTTTTCAAATCCTATTTTATTTGTGTTTCGGAAAAATATGAGTAGTATTCACGAATTCACGATTCGGTGCAAGAGACCTAGTAAGATTGCGAAATTTTATTTTTTTTTAACAGATCGTGAACACACTTTTTCTCATCTCTTGCAAAACTGAAAAAAAAATGACAGATTTTTCCATGCTGTTCTGAAAAAAAATTTCTAAACTTTGCTGAAACTGAACGATTTGCTTTTTATTGTTTATTATGCCGAAAATAGGCGAAAAGAAAAAATATCTTAGATAATTGAGAGAGTAAAGACAATATGATATCGTGAAAACCCCTCTTTTCTGACCATTTTTTAACTGGATTTTCCCTTCGGTGGCTTTTGTTTTTCATTCTCTTGTCTTCCGATACACAGAAATAAAAAATTTTGCAAATTGTCAATTTGACAATGCTACACTTCACTCTGTTGTATTTTTCGATTACAATAGGGTCAGGGTATAGATAAAATGCAAAAGTGTAGCGAAATTTCAGTCAGTATATTTTTTGTTGTAGTGCGAAAAAAAGTTACACTTTCGCACTTTCGCAATGATACAAGGCCAGTTGCATCGGATCGTGATACCCCTATGGTTTCAATCCTTATAAAAAAGTAAAAACTAAAATAAGGCTGAGTAACAGTAGTGATTCGGCATTTATTCTGTCTCCTTCCAAATGATTCGAAATTGAACATGACACTCGAGGATTAAATAAATTATGTTTAAAATGCTGTAAAATAAACAATCGATTCTCCAAATTGTTAGTGAAAATTTATGTTTTAATATCTTTCAACCATTTTCGTTTACAAAACAAGTCTAATGTCAGTTTCAGTAGAAAAATGTTATAGTTTCTTTGCAATAGTTCCTTAAATATTTCCCGGATTTAGGCACCAACCTAATCTGTAAATTTTGTAAATACCAATTTCATCAAATCGGCCTGTGTAAATTCCAACAAGATTATTTCATCGGGTGTATTTATTTGGCGCACAATTTTGTGTTCGAAATACGACTTAAACATGTTTGTTTTCCAAATTCAAAATTTCTAGTTTTAACTCGTACATCAAACATGTTAAAAGTTTAACTATAATGACAACAATTTTTTATAAAAAAAAAGCTAAATATAGTTTTCACAATAAATACTTTGGCCGTTTGGCAACGCTGTGTCAAGCAAATATTTGTACCTTTTTCAACAACGTTTAGGACACTTGACACTTGTAGTCATAAAGTAGTTAATAACCTGAAGGAATTCTTTATGTAATTCCTTTTTAGTAGGTACACCCATTTATTCGTAGATTGCTACTAAAATGACGTCAATAAGTTTGACATAGGAAGCAACAACAACAACAAGTAGGTGTACTCGGTCTACAAACAAAAAAACGAAAAGACTGGAAGCTGCAACTACCCGTATTAATAAACGCTGAGTTAAAGTCATCAACTGTTTGTACAATAGTGACGTGAAATTTTTATTCCAAACTGATGTCTTTTAGCTATAGTTAATTAAAGTGTACTGTTGTTGATTAATACGGGGGTGACAGATTGGTTGAAAAACGTTACTTTTATTGGGCCTTACCCAATAACCATAAATTTCGCAATTGTGAGCTTCTATGAATTTAAAGCCGAGACTTAAATTTGTTATTAGTACGGTACATTGACATTTTCACGCGAACGACTCTTTGATTGTGATCAGGCAGTGCGATTCTCATAATTCCCGTCGGTCGTGCAAAATGCTGTTAGCCTTTGCAGGGTTCTTTTATATATGTAGCACCTTGGGTCATTTGTTGTTCACTATCCTAAAGAATCAAAGTCTGATAATCTAAGATATGATATGATAAAAGCATTTCTCTTTGTCTTAGGGTCTAAGTTTTTCATGAAATTTAAATCTAAATCTAGAGCAGGGGTTCCCAAAGTGTGCGCCGTAGAAAGTAAAGAGGGGCGCCGGGCCGTGAGTTAATCACAAAAACACAAACTTATTAGAGCTTCAGTTTCATTTGGTGGTTGTTTTATTTTTGTGTTTTTATTTATTATTTCATTCGACTATTTCTTTTTCAAATAGCTAGGGAAGGGCGTCGTGACAAAATACTAAACTTGTAGGTGTGCCGCGGGCTGAAAAAGATTGGGAACCACTGCTCCAGAGAGCATTTCTTCTTTATCCTTTCTTCAATATTTCTTTTCCAAAATAACTTGGACTCTATCCGAGAACTATACTCGTGCCATCTGGCTTTGGAATGAGCTGCAATTTTAATTCTCTTCTTGTTGAAAATGCGTAGGATTATGCTGACGGTAAGAAGTCAAATTAAGGTCCCTTTCAAGCTCTCTTGCAATGTCGGGCAAATTTCCACATTGAAATAAAATAGTTATTACTCGTCAATGCAGGGAACCCATTTGCACATAACCGGTCTATACAAAGTTTTTTCCAACGGCGTATCATTGGATATCCATTCATAATCTTCAAGGAGCCGTCCAAAAAATATACTCTAACAAATTAAATCGAATAAATCCAATATGCAAATCATTTAAAATAATCGAATGTCCAAACATCACAAATATAGGATCGGTTAGGCAGTTATTTCTTTTGATCGCTTATCGCAATCATTTTGCGAACACGTGTAAAACTGAAAAGGATTGGCCGGCTGTCACACCTTTAAATATCCATCAAATTGGACACGCAAATTGAGTGAATTGATTGCGTGAATAATATTGCATCAGTCACAGTGATACTTTTATGGGTTTTGCGAATAAATTAAAATAACTTGGTAGTAAAACTACTACCGCTTAATGAAATTACACCAACCGTTGGAGTATTACTAAATATTTTCCATTGCGGCTCAAAATCGCAACCACTTGGAAGCCGAAAGTACTGTTGATAGTGTTGAGTGGTTTTGACAGGACAAACGGCCCATGTGTTGTTTTTTTTTCCGGAGGGAGGTAAGCATGTAATTTTGTTTTTGGTTTTTATTCTTTTGCAAAAATATATAATTTTTTTGTTCTAACAACTAAATACTTAGTTAAAATGGGTGATATTGGATGTGCTTCCTGGTAGTAAATACAATGGACCAGTTGCATCTGAGTGCTCCAGTCGAATTTTCCTAAGCCGACAGAAAACAAGTAAAAGTGTTATCATCGGCCTGGCCGATGCTTTGATACCCTCCACTGCATACAAGTCATGCAAAATACCAGAACTAGTTGACCGACATAGCCCATTTTTAATACCAACCTAACGACGATAAAAGAAGTCCTTTCACAAAACCTCATTCACCTAGGTTGATTCCTTTGGACGCTATCGTGTTTTCAACGGAAAGAGGGACACATGGGTCTAATATTGGTTTTGTATGGGAGGTACCAAAACTACTTCACCGACATAGCATATTTTGAATACCAATCTGACGCCGATAAAAAGAAGCCCTTTCACCAAATTTCATTCACCTACGTCAATTACTTTGGGCGCTATCGTGCTTTCAACAGACAGACAGACAGACAGACGGACATGGCTAAATCGATTCAGAATGTGATCCTGATTCAGAATATATATACTTTATGTGGTCTCCGGTGACTCCTTCTTGCCGTTACAAATGTATTGGCAAAGTGAATATACCTTCCTGTGAAAGGTATAAAAATAGTCCATAATGCATATAACTTGAAGTGATCAGTGGCCCAGTTACTTTTTGTTACCCGCCTAATGCCTAATGGCTTTGAAAATAAATATGCAATGATTTTCCCTCCCGTGCCTTTGCTTTAAGATCCCAGAAAACGATATAGCAATTCATACAAAAAATGCTGAAACACCTGCTTCCCCATTTCTACTTTGGCAACATGCAATGTAATTTCAAATCAATACGAATTGCGCTTTTAAGGATGCACCCTAACACACTAGGATTGTAATATGTTAAATGTAGTCATCTTGGAAACGCTAAAGTTTTAGACAAATCGGAAGAAATAACTTTGTTTTGCTTTACTTTAAGGACTGACGCGTGACGCCCCAATACGAGCTATTGGGCTGAAATTGTCATCTCCAGAAATACGTACCCAACTTCCCTCTATTCTCTATGCAAATGGAAACTTTTTCATTACCTTGACAAGCGGCAATGGCAAGCTTTAGCCCTTAACAAGAGTGCATAATTTTAATGATTTTATGATTTAATGTTTTGTTTCTCCACCCAGGGTTCGGCTTTGGTTTCGGCCTTTAAAATTTGTACCTATTTTAACGTAGGTACATGAAAATAAAAAACAAACTATGTAAAATCAAATATTTTAAAGTAGGTTTTTAGTCTTATTAACGGTAGTGCAAATTTTCGAAAAAATATGGTAAATTTTGCTTTCAGACTGTTTTTAAAAAAAACCGAAACGGTTTGCGTGGCCCGTTGACGGTAAAAAGTATTGAATAGACAGTCAGCTCCCGTGCACCTATTGTACCCACCCGATTCACCTAGCAAATTTTCGAAAATACCTAAAATCTTCTGTTAGATTTCCTACATGTAAACATATTTGTTATACTGACACTCTCGAGCTACATGTCATTTTTCGTGACAAATTTTGACATGCTGATGTCACAACAAATTTAGCCATTCTGTGGTCACTCGTGTGTCTTTTGTGAGAGTGCACTGCGACGGTCTGCGTGACCAGACGCTTGACAGGCGATCACACCTGCTTACAATTTTGGGACAAATGTTTTCATCATAATGACGTCCGCATATCAAAATTTGACATGAGAAGTTGCATGTGCAATCGTAGCTTCAGCAGTGTCTCGTACATCGTTGAATTTCTACCTTTTTGTAGGAATTTCAGTGTCCTAAAAAGCCTTCGTGCGAAAAAGGAAAAAATCATCGAAATTGTAGAAATATATTTAATACTTTATGGTTGGATTTTATTCCCAAATTGTTTTCATTATTTCCTTCTGCTTTGCTATTGCTTTTCTTTTCCCGGCAAATGAAGACCACGAGACGAAAGAGAGTGATGAACTCTTGCTTTGTAACATGAAAGAGATAACTTGCGAATTTTAAGAAGGATGCGTTATTCCTTTTTGGTCTTGAACCCTGTTGCAGGAGTTCAAGACCGAAAAGTAATAAAAATCAACGCATCCTTCTTTTTATAATTCTATATATCTCTTATGGTACACAAAAATTGCATTACATTATAGATAGGAACCAAAAAGGGTGCAATAAAGCTTATACGTAATATACAAATATAGGAGTGTCAATTAACTCTCTGAACACCGCAGAAATGTCCCTTTTTCAGGGGTTTTTTTTATCATCAACGTTTCAACAAAAAAAAAATATTTACATTCACTCACAACACTCGCCATCGAATGTTTATCAGTTCATCCTTAACCCTACTTTCCAACGTACTCTAAAGTTTAGAAATTGCCCTTATTTTTAAGTCGAGCAACACAAATGCTAAATGCATGGTCGAAAATTCTCCTTTAAACCAGTAGGTACCATCTTTACTATAATTCCTATGAACTGTGCCACTTGTGCTGTATATATTCGCATTTTAAGGGAAGGAAAACTAATTGAGCACTATTGATGGATTATAAAACAAATCTAGGATCGGGTCGTCAGATTCGTGAACTAGCTTTAACAAATTCCGTCAAGTATTACTCATTCACGGAAGAGACGATTCGACATCTGGTTTCTTTAGCAATCTACCGAACCGATCACCTCGCGAGGTTCAAGTCTCTCGTTAGTATTTTCACACTTAACTACACAATTTCGATCAATAAGTAAACTACCTACGTACAAATCTCTTGCATTGGGGGAGACATTGTCACTCTTATGAAGCATACGAGGACGAAATTACTTTCAATAAATAAGCCTTTCAGCAACCAAAAACAGATAAAGAGAACAACAGCAACAGCATAGATTATATTTTTCGAGTTGACTGTTAGCGCAAAGTTTTGCGTTACAAAACGATATTTTCTGTAACTTTGAAGTTAAGACGCAAAGCTGCGATGTGATAGAGGTTTCATTGATTTTCTATAGCTGAACTTTTTTTTTTAATTTTTTTCCCGAGGGTAGGTGAAAAATTAAAATCTTCCAGTGACACTATGAGATTTTTACTGGCTAAAAACATATAAAGATATAGCTTATCAAGCAATTTGTCTATCACAAAATAAAAAATACTTTTGACAGGTCACTTTTCACTGAAAGGTTTCGTTCTTTGTAGTCGGTGCAATAAATAAGTCTCATCCAAAATTGGTCGGACTATTTTATTGAGATGTCCGATAAGTCGGTTTATGCTTTTACGCGAAGTTTTTAGTTTCAGCTCCGATTGTAGGAATTCCGAGATCCCTGTGGATATCGTCGTTTCTAGTATACCACGGTGCTTGTACAATTTCTCTAAGTCCTTTTTTTTGAAGAGTTTGTAAAACTTACATTTCTCTATATTTAACATCGAGTTCTTTACGTTTCATTTTCACGTGCGAATTCCATTTCAGCTTTGCGTCGAGTGTCATTCCCAGGTATTTGGCCTCGTTTTCAAAGGGTATTCGGGCCAAGTTTAGAAATATTGGCAAGTCTTCAGCTTTCTTATATATGAAATTCATGTGAACAAATTTAGTGTCGTTGAGGGCTATCCGCCGGTCCCTCGTCCATTCATTTACTTTATTCAGTGTGGTTTGCAGTTTTGCAGTCGTTTCTTCGATTGTATTACCTACTGCAAGGATAGCGGTGTCGTCGGCGAACGTAGCAATAATAGTGCCATCTTCTCTTGGTATACAGCGAGAATATAACAGGTGGAGAAGCGGCCCAAGACGCTTCTTTGCTGACCTGAATGCGTTTATCAACAAGAAGTCTTAGTTTTAGGACTTATGATCACTGTAGCTCGCGTAAATAGACTTCCGAAAAAAAATCTAGATCGTTTCATCGAAATGATAATGATTTTGGATTGAAAATGTAAACGGAAGTAGTCCGGGAGCGTAACCATTCCCGGCATTTTAGCCCTGTTTAACATAAGATGGAAAATGCAATCACTGGATTTCGTAGAAATTTTAAAAATAAAGAGCTTAAACTTTAAAGCAGAGTTACGAGCAAAGAGATCAACCCATCCCAAATTCCTACATGCCTTTGATATGTGCTAGGGCTTTCCAAAGCAGGCTTATGGATTTCAGTCAAACGTAGACAACAACACATATAATTGTGGGCGCATTTTCAAAAGCCCACAATATTCGCTTTTGAACCAACTGCGTGGGTTTAAGGTTCAAAAATCGTAGAAATCAACTGGTGATTGAAAAATATATTATAGATTTTTGACCTGCGGACTTACGACACTGAGCCAGGATTCAACTGCAGACTCAGTGTCGTTTTATAAATAGTCCCGATGCTGTTCGCCTGTTTTCGAAGAAAGTGCAATGAGGCAAAGCTAATAGAGGAAACAGGAAGTACTGCGTACTTGTAATAAATATAAAAATATATTTAGTTGACCCAAGAGTTCCAAATTGGACGCTTCCACCTCTACAGGAGCATTCCTTTTAAGTGACACTTTTTCTTTTTTGGGCGAATATAAGGTACGAATTTCTAAAACCCAAAAAAAAGTCCGGAAGAACAACCGATAAAACTATGTAAGCGGTTGTGTTCAATAATTGGTATGTTTGTACTTTGTACTCATCGCTCAAGTGGTGCAAGTCGTAGACTCTTATAGTCCACAAGATACAAGGCAAGCTTCACCTTCTGACAGAGAATAAACAGATCTGCCTTTCCAAGAATGCCAAATGTCAAATGACTGTCAGAAGTCAACTATAGAAACAAACACCCAAACGTCCACAGATGATTTTTTTATTGAATTTTATAAGCTTTACGCAAAAATTTTGCATTTCAATCGCCCATCCACTATACGTGGATCTGTTCCATACCCAAGAAAAAGCAAGCCTACTCGAATTACCACATTATTTGAACCTAACCTGCACAACGAATTCCATCACGTTTTACACGTTTACGGATTAGAAATCCTCCTTTTTACGGGTTAAAACGATGTCAACAATGGGACAACTTAAATTGTACAACCCGAGAAAAAAAAACAACCACATTAACCCAACTTAATTATCTACTTAAAAATGATAACAAGGGGCAATCTCTTGCTGCCTAGGCTACCCATTTAATCACAGGTTATCGATCCAAAACTAAACAACATCTCGTTTGGCAAATACCTCGGCATCGGCATAGAATTCAATACAACCCTTTTGCACAGGCATACACTTAATATTGGCCGCCTTTTTCTCAAATCACAAGTGGATTTCAATACGAACCCTTTATTCGAAAATAGAATAGCACGCGTGCCGAATATCCGTGTCGCCCTTGATTTCCAGAAATGTAATCAAATCAGCCGCTATATCGTTCGCCAAGTTTTAAACAAAAACCCGAAAAAAACGAAGGAGAGCGATAACAAAAAAAGAAAATTGGTACAAATGGAAGCAGAAAAAAAATCCTTTGAGTAAATATGCTGTAAACACTCTTGTCACCAGGCTAAAATGTATCTACGAAATAAAAATTAGACGAGAGTTAGCACACACACACACAGGACACAGCACTCACAGCGTGCATTCCAGGTTCGCACATACACAGTCATGCCGATAAACAAATGAGAAGCGAGAGATGCTACAAAGGATTCCAGGAATGTGGTAGGTATCCTTTTGCCCACTTACTTCTTCTCCGCGCGCGACTAATAGGAATGATAATGGTGTGTATTGGTGCTGCTGGTGATATCCTTTTCTCCTTCGCGTATACGAGTACGAGATGCGAGTATGTCTATTGCTTTAGAGAGAGCCGTTTTATATTATAAACTGTTTTAATGTTTTAAAATTTCTTTTTTTTCATCCATTCTTTTGCTGATTTTGATACCACAAAATGTGCGATGTGTGTTGCAAATCCAATCGACAGGAAACACTCCCGATCAGATACCGAAAACCGAACTACTTATCCTTCCGCCACAGATAACTGGGGTTGGACACTTAAATTTACATATATACAAGTAATATTGCTTTTGTTTTTTTTTTTTAATAAAAAATAAATCAAATTTAATATCTTCTAGTCCTCTGATATAATATTCAACTGCGAATCCACGTACACACATATATTAGCACGCCCACTTCACATAACTCACTTTGCATCAATCAAATCGAGAAGCAGTTTTTCCGTACCGAGGTATCCTTTTGCGAAATACACACACAATTTAACTATTTCTCGTTAAAAAAATAAATCGTATGTAAAAAACCGAACTGTAATTATGTACTATACACGTTTTGATATCAAAAAAATTATGTATTTATATAATCATTATGGTCGATTACTCTGCTGGGCTCTGTACCAAACTGCTCCTTGCAAAAGTGTTTGCCTTTAATTTAAAAAATAAAAAAAGAATGTACTCCAATATCGCGACTACACTATCCGTCGAGTAAGAAGCTTTCGATGCAAATTCTCGTCCGGGACTGAATAGTGAATACAAACAACAAGGATAACAGAGATCCTTGCTCTTAGAGCATCAGCGAATACCTACAGCTACAAGCTACACAACACACTACACATCCATGGGAAAGATTGGAAGGATGCCACTCTCTCTCGCTCTCGTTGTGGGTGGCTGGGGGTGGTTACTGGTTACTGGTTATCCTCGGGAATTCAACTAAGCTTCCTTATGCGAGTAAGTGGCTGGGAACCAGCATAGTCCACCCTATATATTTTTACACGGTTAACATTCCACTGTGGATATAGGTAAGTATCGCTCAGCATATATATGTAACTAACAAAAAAGAGGACAGCTCTGCAAGGGAATGAAGGACACTGACACAGATATTCCTCTCCACAATGGGCTTGCTCGTGTGTTGTATGTTGACCTACTAACTAACTCATAGAGTGAGCGAATTTGTGTACGGCTTTTCTCCTGGCATAGTGTTATCATTATCAGTTGGCAGATGTTAGAAGAGAGCGAGAGATTGTAAATTCAGGCAGATACTGCTACAATGTCCCGCCAGCATACTTTTCTCAAAGATTTTTCAAAGCAATTTGCTGATGTTCGTAGCAGTAATCCAATCCACAATCTACTTGAAGATTGTTTTCGGGCGCGTCAGGCGTGCGCAATGTCTAACTAGGTTGATTCCTGCACACACGTATACGGCCCACATCACTATTTTCTTGCAGAGGATAGGTGAGTACCAAACCAAAGGCAGCTGGAAAGCTGTGATGTGGAATTTGGAAGTAGTAGCTAGTAGGTACTCGTCGTCGTTTTGGAATGTTATCAGTTGTTTTCAATAGTAACAACTTAAAAAGGCAACAGGATACGGGAATAGTAACATTCATCATGCCAGTATGTATGTACAAATCATCGCAATAAAATGTACAAAATTCTGGACTACATTGATGTCGCATATAGGATGCGAAGTGGATGCAGCTCTCTTCTGTGCCAAGGGTGGTGTTGTTGGTACTCGTAGGTCCATTCATAGAAATGATTTACTATATGCGTGGAGAATTATTTATGCTCGCGCATTTCCGCTCGCTCATCGGTTTTGAATGGGATTCGTTCAAATAAATTCTGTTTCCATTTATTTATAACTAATGTATATGTTTTTATTGTGAGACTTACATTCTTCGAAGATTTGAGAGAGGAATATTTATGCAATCGAATAAAGGTATCGATATCTCTCATTATCGAATTACAATCGAAAAATAAATGAGTCAACATTGTGAATGTTTCTGCAGTTTGATTTCTTCAAAAGTCAGCTTTGGGTAGGTGTTTGGAGCAGAGGTGGTTCCAAAATAGAATGCAAAGTCGATGCGCGGTACTAAACCATACCTGGTGTCCTGTCAGATGTTACGAACACACAATGGGTCGTTTTCAATGTGAAATTATCCACCGTGACCTACAGAACATTTATATAAAAATGATTATTAGTAACGCCCGATGTGTTTTGCAGACGGAAGCTTCTAGTAGGAATTTCAAAAGATGTGCAGAATACTAACGTATGAACAAACGGCGCTTAGTCCCATAACAAATGACAACAAACCACATAGCCAGTCCGCTTTCAAGACATTGCACTGACGTTAAAGAAAGATCGCTCAAAAACCGTCATGATAACCGGTAATTGAACCCACCTATCACTACTTTCTTATACCTATAATAATTATTATTTGCATTTGACTCAGTCGGACAATAGAGTTCACAAAGCTTTGACAATTGACAATTGAGTGGTGGAGTCCTATCTATTTCATATTTACACAATTACGAACTAATAATTATGTACAATTGAGAGATCGCTTCAGGATGACAAAAACGTAATTTTATTCCCTACAACAATTTTGCGCTACACCCGCTGGCAGTTTGACTGTTTTGCTGGTTTAGGGCCATAACGTTGCATCCTTGCATCCGATTGTTGTTGAAACGACCGACTTCCAAAACTAACAATTCCAGTTCAGCCTATACAAATATAACTAAAATTACTGAAAGATTTCAACAAAGGTCTTCGAAAACCATATCGTCATACAGTCGACTCTCGTTAATTCAAACCTGCGATAATTCGAACCTCTCTATAATCCAAAGTTATCACGAGTTCCCTACAAATTCTCATTATATTTCGAACTAAATCAATACATTTTTATGCACTTGGTAATTAAATCATTGCTACGTAACAAAACGACTAAAGACAGAAGGATTGTAAGTACATTTTGAGACAAGTTCAAACTTGTATCATCGTATACGAGCCTTTGCTTGTGTTGATATTTCAAACACCCGATAATTCGTTATATTTTAAGAGTCCCTTGAGTTTCGAATTAACGAGAGTCGACTGTAGGTATATGTGATCTGGCCGACCACAGGAACCTAACTAGGGACCTAATTACGTACCTGAGTTTTCAGACGGCTGTCATCGAAACGATAGACTTCCAGATCTAGCTAAAATTGCGAGCTTAATCCAATTCATTCACCACGAATGTATTGAAAACTTATTATAATTGTCATAAAATAGTTGAATGCGTCCATTTCCACAAAAGATCAACTTCTCAGTCTGGCTGCTGCCATTGAATTTTGAAACCATTTTTACCTTTACTGGCTGGTCGAACAACGACTAGAAGTAAAAAAAGTCGCCAGCCATTGAAAAAACTTTGAACAAATGTGTAAAAAAAAGACTGTAATTTTAAGCACCCAAAAGTGGTTAAAATCAACAAATTAATAAAAATTTAAGCTTAAAATCTGTGTTTTATTTAAAATTATTTTAGTCACAAAAAGTAGTGACAATAATCAAAATAGAATCGGCTAGAAAATAACTTATTATGGTCAGAGAAATTTTTAAAACGATATCGCCCAAACGATCATCGTCATATGAGATCTACCCCCGGGATCGCAAATCGTTCACTTCGAGTTTACGCGAAAAGGATTTTCTTCGCAGGAAACTAATTGAAATTTTCACGCGCAGGTCTTTTTATATGAGATATTTTACGCTCTTTGCGGCACACAAGAGTCGCGCAACAATGCCAATAAGAATCCTACAAAATTTAAAAATGTTACCTATCACAACACAATTATAGTGTTGAGCAGGCCAATGCTTGTTAAATATCAAGCGATAATTCTAAATTTGCAGATCAGAACTGAGACACTTTTTTCTCATGTGCCCTTTTTCTTGCGACTTTTCAGAATAATTCTGAAGCGGTCACCCTGATTTCAACACAGCATCGTCGGTGGGGTGGTGTGTGGGAAGAATACACATTTACCGTCCCATGACCACGAGAGAAGGGAAATTTGGGAAAATGTGAACTTCTTAAATGTTCCACTTTTTTTTATGGGAAGTTATTCCACTGAAAGGGGGCAATGTTATAATATAATAATTTGTGAAATTATTTCCCATTTCCCACCCATAAATTTAAGAATTATTGTTCGATTCTAACTTGAAAACAAAAAAAAATTAAATTATTTAAAATGATTTAAGTATAATTTTATAAACAAAAAATAACAAATTTAATCTCGCAAGATATGTCGAATATATGTATATGGCGGGGCATATTGTCACCCTGCAACCCTCTGCTTGGGATCATCCAATCTCCAAACAGTGACCCTAAGCAGGAGGGTTGCCGTGGGCAGTATGCCCCCCCCACAATACATATTCCAGTGTTTATTCATTGTGGGCTTACATAATATGTCGTCGCATGTTAAGAGAAATTATTTCCCACAAAAAAGTGAGTTATTGCCCACTTTCAGTGGATAACTAAGAAAAAGTGAAACTCATTTATTAATGCATTTTAGAAGACAACAATTGACGTGCATAACTAACGTCTAGGAAACACGCATACGAAACGTTTCTAGGGCGTTTTAGGTACAACTTTCTCCAAAAATGTATATTAAATAAGATTCTAAAACTGATCATTCTTGCCCGACTCCCATAAAGGAAAAAAGGTTAGGCCCATTTTGTAAAGTTTAACCAATAAATTAATTTCAAAATGCATTGACATCATTCGATCCTATCAACATTTGATAAATCGCTGTTGTAAACGTTTTTAAAATTCACAAAACTTTTGCAAATGTTTGTTATCCAAAAACAAAAACAAAGATAAGGTATACACCCTTATTTCGCGTGGAGTTTATATTAAACGACAATTGGCGTTTTTTGAGATCGGTATTACATGTGTCGGCGCAGTGGCTTAGTGGTTAGTGTGTTGGACTACTAAGCGAGGGGTCTCAGGTTCGAATCCCGAGAAAACCCAAATTTCAACGCAAGGTTTTTTCCACTGCGCCACCTCTCGCGAACGTCTGACATCCGAGAGTATAACTGTCATGAAGAAGCTTCTCATTTAGCCGTTTGGACTCGGCATAAAATTGTAGATCCCCTCCAATTGTCCCAAAAATGAAAAACTCACACAAAACGAGTGGTTGTGAGAAGCTAGGCCCAGGGTCCCTATCGACCTGTTGCGCCAACTATTTATTTTATTTTTTATTACATGTGTCGTGTTTCTAGGCGTTTAAAGTCGTTTAACGACTTGTGGCGTTTAAGTAGTGTGGAACACAAGTTCTACAAACGTCAAAACAATTTTTCGCATTCTGACAGTCGTTTTTGTTGCCCAAAACGACTTATAAAACGTCGGTAATTGTCGACTACAAATTCTTTAACGACTAGGAGGAAAATTTAAATAAAAACATGTGAGTTTTGGTAATTGTTTATATTTTCTGCAATGTGACTTCATAATTCTCTTATGATTAAGGGTGAAAATAACAAACCCCGATCAAATGAAACGATTGGTAGAAATTATGGAACAAAATATATCGTTGGCAACAAATTTTAAAAGAGGTGTTCCACAGAGCGATGTTGTGAAAAATGGGTGGGAGTCGGTAGCTGCGACACTCAAGTGTCATCCAGTACCAACAGTTCCTGCATCGAGTTTCGTGATTTCAGGTCCATCCACATCATGCTATCAACCGACAATTCCGTTGACATCAAGCTTCCTATCAGCAATTACCTCCACATCAACCTATTCAACGACACCTCCGTCCTCATCAAGCCAGTATTAAAATGACTGGCACTAACAAAGAACTTCTTGCGGCAGGAAGTTTATCCTTCACCTCATTTAGCAAATAGACAAAGGCTTTCTTGCTAAGTCTAAAGTACATTTTGAATCTGGAAATTATTGGCATTATTTTCTACCTCAAACTATTTTGTATTTATATGTTTTTACTTACTTTGAATCTGGTAGATCCAAAGGATCGGATTTTGACCTGATTCTTCTTCTTATTAGTTTCAGCTCTCTTTTTGCAGACTCATCTTCTTCGTCGCTTTTGCTTTCCAATGGTATGAACATTGCAATTCATTCAATTCATGGTCTTTTTTGGTAAATATTCTACCACAATTCGAAATACTTTTTAAAATTTCCTTCATAGAAAAAAGAGGGCCTTACCAATAATCAGTTTCAAACTTTACACTACATATTTTGTAGGTCACAATATGCAATTTCATATGGAAAATTTTGTCATTGTGAGTTTTTTAAAAATTTTAGCCTGGACACTAAAAATGATTATTATAGTATCGCGGAGAGATAATAGGTTCGATCCAATTAGATTATCAATAAGTATCGCATCTAAACAGCACGATTTTGTTTAATACCCTTAAATCAATTTTTGGGATATAAATTCTTGAATACATTATGAGAGTTTTCTGCTGGAGTTAATCTTAGTCTCCAAATGGTGCCTCAAGTCCGTTCAACTACAAAACGACTCAAAAAGCGATACCAATAATCATTTTTAACCTTCACTTTATATATTTTGCAGGTCACAATTTTGTATGGAAAATTTAGCCATTGTGAGTTCGAAAAATTTATCCTGGAATGCATTTTCTTTTAGTCTGACTTTTCTAATAACAACAACAGGCACTAATAATAAATTTAGGTCTCGACTTTAAATTTACGGAAGCTCACAATTGCGAATTGTATGAAAAATATAGCCACTGTGAACTACTAGAGTAAGTTTAGGTAATGTGGACCACCGCCATATCTCGTTTTCGCTGTTACTAGTTACTACACGTAAGACGTAAGTTAACTTATGCAGAAAATCGATTCCGGTCCTATTTTCTTCTCTTCAACTTTCGTTTTTTTTTGCAATATACCGTACCTATTTGTCGTTTTGTAGTGAGGTCGTTAATTATTTTGACGATGAATTAAATTTTCTTCTCAGAATCACCAGAAGAGTATTTTTGCAGAGATGGCAGAAATGCCACTTTTTTGAATTACTACATTTGTTACGTCGGCTAATGTCGTTTTCCCTTGGTTTCACTGGGGGATCCACTCATTCTGAAATCCAATGGAATAAAAAAACTGCTTCTGAAAGCTTTAATTTTTATTGAAATTTAACTTTTTCGACGTATACATAGACCCTCGTATTAATAAACGCTGCGTAAAAGTTATCAACTCGTTATTCAGCAGTTACGTCAAATGTTTGTATGCTATCTGATGTCTACTACACATTTGTTTATTAATACGGGGGAGAGCGTATAACAAATTTAGGTAGTAAATGAAACAATTCAGGCGTGTAGTTTACTCGATTTACTACGCGTAGTTAGTATCTCGATTTTTTGTGCCAATAGAACGGTTTCAGAATTTTTTTTTTCAATTCCCGACTCTCCCGGACGCTTCTTTAATAGAAAACGACATAAATCGTGTATAAAATGTAATAAATTTAAGTAACACTCCATTAGCTGTTTTATTATCCCGAGACATTATATATGTATAGTGATATTTTGATATTTAAGGCAAGTTTCTTAGTTCTGCTTAGTATTTATTTTCAATTTTGTTTGTCCTTGAAAACATTACCATTTCAGTACGCAGGAGCGAATGAAGTGTTGTAGTACTCCCCATGAGAAGCCTTTTGGTAGGGTTTCATTTTTTGTATAATGTACTAGTGCTCAAGGGGTTTTGTCCCTTATAATGCTAATGCACAGCACGAGTGGAAGGAAAGAGAAGAGGTACTGGTGCACGTTGGTCTTAAACGATTGAGGGTCGTATTGGGAGGGGAAAACCGTTTGAGGCAATGCATTCCACATGCGCGTTGTTCGACTTATAAAAAAATCTCTATACTTTACAGTACGTCCGAAGGTAGGCTTAAGGGTGAACTTATGTGCATTCGATGAGTGACGAGTGTTGCGTGAGAGTTGTTGAAGGGGCGGAATGCAGTTGGCTATTTCATCAGAGCATTGGTGGTGAAAATAGCGATAAAACAAGGGAAGGCAAGAAACGTTTCTGCGGTGTTCAAGTGGGACAATTGACTCCGCTATATTTCTATCGTCTATAAGTTTTATCGCACGCTTTCGGATACTGTCCAGTAGGTGTAGTGTAGTTTTAGGTGCACCTGACCAAACATGAGCGTTGTACTCTAGATTAGGCTGAATAAAGGCCTTGTAAATTGAGGCTAGATCAGACAGTGTAAAGTAGGTACTTCTTGCATCGATTTAGGAAACCTAGACATTGCGCTGCGTTTTTGGCGACTTCGTATATGTGTTCGTTCCAACGGAATTTGTCGTTGACACACATTCCGAGTATGGAAAGTCTTTCGGTTTCGTAGATGCAATTCATGGATAATGGCTGGGGGCTCAGGTTACGCTTTAATGATAGAAGACAGCATTGTGTTTTCGAAGAATTAAATTCCACTCTATTGGTTATACTATACCCCATTTAAGTATGCTGTCAAGATCGGAATTTAATGTGTTTAACATACGTTGCCGTTCCAGTTCCACGGCCGAAGAGCAAGGACGTGAATCAGGAAACGAATACGAAAAACTGAGGGTGCTATCATCAGCGAATGAGTGTATTGGTTTAGAAGTGGCAGACAAGAGGTCATTAATAAATATAAAAAAAAGTGTCGGAGACAAAACAGAGCTTTGGGGAACACCAGCATTTACATGAGATGCAGACTTGAAATCATCCAACACAACTTGAATTGAAAGGCCAGAAAGGTAGTTTCTAATCCATTGAAGAAGAGACGCGTCGATCCCATAGGCATGCATTGTCGCCAAAAGAGCTTGATGCCCAACTTTGTCAAATGCTTTCGAAATATCAAGCGCAATAATTTTCGTTTCACCAGAGTGATGGAGAGATTGGTTCCACTTTTCGGTGAGATAAGTCATCAAATCACCAGTGGACCTGCTGCCACAAAAACCGTATTCCCTCTCATTGAGAAGTTTTCGTGATTCCACATTATTGTGCTGTTAATTTCAATTATTGTTTGCATAATTGAAGTTCTTGGCTGAATTCCAAAACGCAGTGCTTCTTTCTTACTGCTTAATCAAGCGTTCCAAAACGCGCATCAACTGCGCAAACAAAAGCAAACAGAGCATCGAGAATGATTATGAAGCCAAATAAAATGGATTCCTCGCCGGAGTCGTTAAAATAATATATTTTTTTAAAAATTGCCTATTTTGCCTTGATTTGCAGTAACAAATGCAAAACAAATGCAAAGCAGCGCAAGAGCATTCATAACCTGGCATCATAAACGCAATGAGCATTCACAATGCTCATTTTTTTGACGTTTTGGAATTCAGACCCAAGTTCCTTATTTATTATTAAAACATTGACTAAAGTTATTAAAATGTATCCTTGCCTTAATCCATTTGTTGCTTGTAGTGCGGAGTAGTAATCCACAATACCATTCAGAAAACAAGATGAGTACCGTAAAATTGGGTGACAAGCAACACTTTTGTTTTGTTTGACTGTATTTCCTGAAGTTTTTACAATAGCTTTAATGTGAGCACATTTAAACATGAGTCATGGCTCCTTTTTTTATTGCTGACCTCCCCGTTGCAGTACAACAAGCCTTTCTATTATATTTGAAGCAAAATATAGGGTTTCTATTTTAACGATAGGAATACTCTCTGGACACTGCCTTCTAAGAGAGCATGCCATGAGACTAGGCTTAGCCAGCAGCGCTGCCACTTTGCTACGATCGTAGCAAAACTGCTACGCAAATGCCCGTTTGCTACGCTGCTACGCACTCTCCCTAAAAACGCCTATTTTGCTACTTTTTTTTTAAGCACGAAATGAGAACAAAAATCTTGTAATTAAGGCAATGCTTACATGCAAAGCGCCTTTTAAGTGAAGTTTTTAATGTTTTTTTTTTTTTTTGTTTGATTATAGTTTTGTAAAATATATAGTTTACCAACTATACTTGTACTAGTCCTTAAAAAAATATTTACTTTGAATAAAGAATTAAGTGTTTTTTGTTTATTTTCGAAAAAAAAATTTATATTTTGGACTTTTGAGTTTTGCTACGCAAATTAAGTTTTGCTACGCAAATTTGCTACGCAAATTTTTTCCCTTGTGGCAGCACTGTTAGCCAGTACGGACATCAGTGACGTTTATTCAAAGGTGCGCAGGTGTTCTCTGCACACCCTATCGAAATCTATTATTATAATGCACTAAACTTATGTTCATTATGAAACACATTTCTGTTTTTGTCTTTGCAATAAATTGTATTTTAACAAATCAGTAGATATCTGTAAATGAATAGTTGATCTCAACATAAGATGTTGAAAAAATTGTATCGAACCAAAATCCAAAACTCCTTGTATCGATAATTCCAATTCACATTCAACGCAACTTGGTGGTAATGAAACTCACACGTCACACATCCGGGTGTTCATCTCGCTTTAGAGCACCGTGGATTGGCAAAATTGCATACAAAAAAAAGACAAAATAAAAAAAAAACAAAAACCCTTTACCTACAGAAATCTACCTGGCTTGGTGTTCTCCTACATCGAGCGCACCTCGTTGCCGTTCGCACTTGTAATTTCATTTTCGTTTTCGTTCCACCCTGACAACATACATAGTGTTGGAAGTTGGAACTTGGAAGTTCTTTTGTGCTTTTGTGCCTAATGTACTGGTATTGGATTGGTACTGTGTGCAGAAACAAAACAAGAACAATGCACATCATACAAGATGCAACATACAACAGCGAACAGCTAGAGCCAAAGTCCTATTTCGACCCTAGTGCTTTATTCTCCTGTAGTGTGGTGCTGGACTGCTGGTGCGCTATAATTTGCAGAACCTGAAAGCGCAAGCTGGAACTTTGTATAATTTTTCATTCCCACTCGGTCCTCGGGTGGGTAAATAAATATGGAAGAGAGGTCGGTTGCTCGAATATTTGAAATCGCAACGGCTTTAACTGAAAAGCTACTTGCGGAACCATTTTCACAGCTGTGTTCAGCTGATAAATTGGAAATAAGTTATTTATTATGTTAGGCCAACACTACCTTCTCCAAATTTTAATAAACATTTTATTAGGAACTTTAATGAAAGAAAATATGAATTCAAGCTTTGGTTATGTGGTTGCCATTCTATAAGCAAAGTATTCATCGTCCTCGTAGGGTTCTGGAATAGAACAAAAAATGCACTATCTTACTACGGTAAAAAATATAGTGAACACCCTACTAAAAGCACCACGCCACGTCACTGACGGACATATGTAGGTACTGTGAGGACCTACATGTCACGGAAGATATCTCCCACCTTCTGTGCGAGTGTCAAGCAACTGCTCGGAGTAGAAGGAAGCACCTAGGCAGGTACTTCTTTAACAACTTAGAGGATGTCGGTTCCTCAAGCAATATAGAGTCACTAATCAGATTCGGTAGGGAAATTGACTGCTTGGGCGATTTGGTTTAGGTTTTTAACCGTAATGGTTCCCAGGGGATGGCGATGGGCCCGTCTTGGTGCCTGGTCTTTTGTGACGATCTCACAACCCCACTCAACCTAACCTAACCTTACCTAGTGTTTTCCAATAAGAGGTGTTATTTTGGTATTCTAAGAAAAATGTCATTTTTTGAGATAAATGATCGGATGTTTATTTCATGAAAAAGAGGCAGGTATGCCGTTAATAATGAAAAACAACATCAGCCAAATGGCCACCACGAGCACGCATACAGGACCATATCCTTTTCATGAAATTTTCCATAACAAAATCGCAAAGTGGCTGCCCTATGTCCTCGATAGCCTCACGAATTTTATCTTTGAGGTCTTGAATCGACGCTGGGCTGTTGGCGTAGACCTTATCTTTCACGTGGCCCCAAAAGAAGAAGTCGCAAGGTGTTAAATCACAAGATCTCGGTGGCCAATTGTGATCACCTCTTCGAGGGATAACACGGTCCGGAAACTTATCCCGTAAAAGATCAATGGTTTCTTTGCTTGTGTGGCACGTAGCGCCGTCTTGTTGAAAGTAAACGTTGTCCAGATCAATACCATCCAACTCCGAAAATAAAAAATCATTAATCATCTCTCGATAGCGCAATCCACTCACCGTAACTGTTGACCCAACCTCATTTTGGAAAAAGTAAGGTCGAATGACCCCGCCGGACCATAAACCGCACCAAACAGTCACACGTTGAGGATGGAGAGGCTTCTCAACAGTAACTCTTGGGTTTTCCGAGCCCCAGATGCGACAATTTTGCTTGTTGACGTAGCCACCGAGGTCCGACAAGGTGCTTCACGACGACCAAAAATGCTTTAGTTTTGCGAACTGTGACTGCAAGATTTTCACCATTTTTGTACTGAATTTTAATAATTTCAATACGTTGGTGAAGCGTGTATCGTTCCATTTTTATGTGGTTTTCCATTGGGACAAAAAATCAATCTTTTTTTTGATCTAAATCAATTTTCGCGTTCCATTGGGAAAAAAAATCAATCTCTTTTTCGATTCGGAGCACTTTTTGCAGATCTCGATAATTTTTCAGATTTACACATACTGCCACAAATACCCACAGCTGTTTCACGTCATTGAAAGAAGTTTGCTTTGAAAACAAATGCGCAAAGTTTGGTGAAAAGAAAAATAAAGAAATACATAAAAAGCAATTGATAATGTTGGAGGAATTATTATCTTCATTGTCTTCCTCATCATCTGGAAACTACGAACCACCGAAACTACTCCATTTGTGTCTACAACAGGGGAAACATTTTTCAAGTCGATATCCATTGCAGATTTTTGCAAAAGCGAATGCAATTTGAACAGCTGATTTTGCTGTCAATTACGCACTAATCCATTCACAAAAGCAGATCAAATTCGTTGCACGTTCCATGAACCGCGATAAATCTGAGATCTGAAAAAGATTTTTAGTGGTCCCAATGGAAAACGACATTAGTAACGGCGTAGTTTCTACTTGTCAAATGCAAAGAATAAAAGCTTCAAAAATGACAGCTACGGAAATAGCGGGTCATTCACAATAACACTTCTTATTGGAAAACCCCTTATGTCATGTAGGGAGTCACCCAGTCGCTGGGGTAGTGGGGTGACTTCCGACGGGAAAGGGGTGACTAGCAACTACACTAGGGTGAAGAAAAACATCGAGTGAATCCATTAAAAGTTGCAACCTGAAAAAAATCTAAACAGGTAATACAAATAATTCAACTAATTGGGATCAATGCGGACTTAGTAGGTATATAAGAATCTAAATAGTACAACGATGGCAGATTATTAAAATAAATCAGATAGACCTCGGAACATTCCTGTCTTTTATTATGGTGTTGCAATTTTCTTTACCCTAGTGTTGTTGCTAGTCACCACTTTGCCGTCGCTAGTCACCCCATTTATATTTGAAAAATATATGCGTCAAATCTTCTGCCTACAACATTTTGTTAAATAGCGTTAATCGCTTACTTCCTTTCTTATTTTCTTAAATTCTTCCTAAATAGATAGGCTTTACCGCAAACACAATTCCAACAGTGAAACTTCACTTCCTCACACCGAAAAAGTAAAGTTTTGAGAGCAAAAAAAACGCTTCCAAACACATGCCACGATTGAAGGCAATTTGGTGCAAAAGCAGTTTTGACACTTAAGTGCTGGTGTTGCTAACTTGCAACACCAATATCTCCTTTGTCGATATGACTCATAATTGTGTGCAAGTGTGGAATGATGTAAAGCATATAGTACAATTTACCTTTTTCCTGAAGACTGTTGCTATTCACCCGCTGTTGCTAGTCACCCCATTTTACGGTACTCCACATTACCCTACTCTAAAATTGAAAGTCAAAACTAAAAATGTTTATTCGTAAAGCCCAAGACATTCCAAATTGCATAAGCATTGACAAAGCGGGTTTTGAATTATATTCGCGGACCTGCACCTTTCTGGTTATGAAATGATTTTTTTTTGCGAATTCGAGTACTTCGTGCTATTCCATATATAAACTTTTATAGTTCGTAAACGACTTAGAGGGCATCGATGAAAAACAGTACAAGCCTAGAGAAGAGGTTAAAATGCAGATGAAAATATGAGAACATTCTAATACAGAGGTAGTTATGGGTGACAATTGTTTCTTTAAAAAAATGCGGATGTACTCCATTCGCTGCAAGGATTGGAGCGTTCTCTTCTACCGTTCCACCGTCCGAAAAGAAGGGAAGAATTTAAGACCGCATCGTTATATGTACATATAAACGAGATAGAACACGTTTAATGTTTTCTTTTATTGAAACTTTTCAAAATTATACAATGCAGGGTAATGTTTGTTTGCTTTTGAGGCGTTGCCGCTGTGTTTCAATATAATTTATAGTCAAATTTGCCAAAAATTCAATTGTTAAGGAGCCAATTACATTAGATCTATGACGCTTTAAGGGTGCCGAGCTAAACGAATACAGGGAAATATTTTCTACAGTAGCTACTCCATTTAAACTAACATTTACTTCCATTCGCGCGTATTTTGTGTGTTGTGGGTGATATTTTGCCTCGGATGCTTTCAGAAAAAGTTATTGTACACCTATTTCGTATTCTTACAAAAGAAATTATGAAAGAAACTTATTTAATTATTCGCAACAGCAAGTTGTGGGTCTGACTGGGTAGTGGCTAGTTGATTTTTTTATAATCCGTCCCGGAGGATTGGTCCAAATCCAAATGTCTGCTTAATACTGTGCCAATAGTATCGTTTCCAATTTGTTTCGGTTGTCTCGTATTCAGCAGATGGGATCCCCGATTGTTTAAGTGTCAGTTGGGTGTGATCTTTCTGTGAAAAAAAATTGAGGGAACAGTGTTTATTCAAGGTAAATGAGTTTGTAGGTCGTATGCAGAAATCGACAGTTGAACACAAAGCAAGCCAATTAAATCGAAGCAAATGCCCTTAGCCCCTAGCGTGCAGTATAAATCTGTTTTATGTAAGTGTTCAATCTATGTTACAAATTCAACGCAACCCCCTCCTTTGTGTTTGACTCGAAGCCGGTTTTAAAAATTTATCCAATGTTCTTACCATTTGTTCAAGTTCTATAGAAACACTGGAAAAGTGTCCGGATGGCCATGATTTCAGCCTCCATGACTGGGTAATCTTTTTCTCTGGGACCAACTCCTCGAATTTTCCTTGAATGTTCCCTCCAAAGAATGCGAACCTAAAACAGAGACAAGCGTTAATAAATGTTCGGCTCTTGGTAGTCTATCCAGCTTACTCTCCACCGCGGACGGGTTCAATCTTCACCTGGCCGCGAGTAAAGGCAGTGACCAGTTCCTGTTTGGTGAGTGCGTTATACAAGTCGAAAGCGCTGCACTGAAAGTTTTCACTCATGGTTAGTGTTTTTACGTCCAATTTGTACCCGACAGAGCTGTTTTGGCTCTCGCCATTCTTATTGGAATCACTTTTCGGATTGTTAGTATTGAATGCGCTACGTTTACTCTGACCTTCACTCTTGGGAGAGGTGACATCATCACATCCTTTTCTTGGTAATATAAGTCCCTTGGAGTATTCCTCCTTCAATTCCTTTATGTATGTTCCCAGCTGCTTTCTGATAACATCTCTTCCCACATTGTACATGAATTGCTTCAAGCGGTCAGCTTCCTCATTGTTGGACTCATCTATTGTGATTGTAATCTCGATTTCACTGATGTTGTACTCTTCGGAGAGATTTGGAATAGTCGCCTTGCCCTTATGTTCGTCCTTCATTCCGGGCAGTTGTCCTGTCCACTTTAAAACAATGTTCCACTCGTAGAAGAATATCAGTTTGCCCTTACGATTGTTTGCGGTGGCTTCTCCAGTGCATTCGTCAATTTTGTCGATTGCACACTTGACACCGTTTTTTTCTGCATGGGGAATGAGATGAGAAGTTTAAATCACTGTGGTGCATAGAATCAACTCATGATTCATACCTATTTTAAGATCAGTGAAGAGTTCCTTTAGCCTGTCTTTCGACCAGGGGGTGGCATTTTTCTCGGTCCAATGCCAATTGTTAACGTTTGTTGCGTCGGGACGTTCCTCAACAATCCAGCGTGGATCGCCTTCTCCCCATTTGGCCATGATAAATAATTTGTCCAAGGTCTTCCGCAAATAGATTCCTATTATAAATGGGTTCTACTTCGAAAACTATTCAAATGTGATCTCTGTGTTGTTCTTTGAAAAAGATTATTGGTTATTCCTTCTGCCAATTAGAAGCTTTGTCTTTTTCAATCTTTGAAAATCACGTTCTTGTGGAAGACTGGAAGATCCGTAAAAATTGCAAAATTGACAGCAAAAAAAAAAAAACTAACAGACAGTTCTGAAAATTCGAGTCGCGAATTTTCGAGAACACAAACGTCAAATGTCAACTACGTTTTTCGAACTCGAATATATTGCACAGATTCAAGAATCCAACGAAGAGACAAGAATTGTTTTAGTATTTTTTATTTCCTTATCATTCTATGAAATATTATATAATTTACGAAGAAAAAATTATATAATTCTACAAAAGATGTATTTAGAACTTAAATGTTTTCGAACACCATTTTCGGCGAAGGTATAAGGACGACGTAACACTTTATAAAATGTTTTCAAAAAGGAACGACATTACCTAATATATTGATGGCTTTCAAATAGAGTGTTTCGCGAAGCCCATCTTTTCACATCTTTTCACAGATGGGCTTTCTTTTTTGCTCAAACGTCAAAAAAACTTGTAGGATAACAAAGCTGGTTTATAATGGCCAGACTAGTGTTTTGTTCAAATATTGTTGAAAAGCGCACAATTGCCATTACTTTAACTTCTCAGTTGTTACCAAATACGTTTGATAAACATAATTTTTTAATTTAACAATGCTTTTATCTTGTTTTTTACACTTTTTTATGCACTTTTCAGTAAATTTTTAACATAATTAGACTACATCCATACAAAATCCGTTTTGTTTTCCTACAAGTTGTTTAGCTGTCACTTGGATTTTTCTTCTTCTCATTTGACACTGACGTTGTCGCGAACTACCCTATTAATGGGTAGGTGAGAAACTTCATTAGATTTTTAGAGTAGTTAATAGAACTTGCTTAAAAATTATCAACTGGTTACACAGCAGTGATGTCAAATTGTTGTATGTTAACTGACGTCTTCTGGGTAACTAACATTTGCACATTTATTTATTAATAACTATATGGGTGTCCATAGGGCAGTTTTTTTGTTTAAAAGGTTATAAGTTGTTTTGGAAATTAAACAAAAGATAGGAATAGAAAATGTATTAAAAAAATAAGTTCGGCAACAATACAAAAAATGTCCAAACAGATTATTTTTTTTTTTTTAAAAAAAAAAAAAACAAATATCTTTTTTTGATTGAGATTCCTTTTTGTGTTCGAAAAAAGTCATTTTATTTTTGATCCGGGTTGTTTTTAGAAATTTTACTTTTTTCTCAGGTTAACACATAATTTCACTAATACCAATGTTAATGATACACAGCTGACGGCTACGAACTCTTTATTGTTGTAAAAATTGCGTTTTTAGCTGAATTCTTAATTTTACAGGTAGGGGAGCGAGTTTTTATATAATTAATTTTTTCGAAATGCTTTGGTAATGTGTGATAAGCGTTGTTTTTTGCTGGCAACTCAATACACACAAGAACCAATAAAATTCCGACTTAATATTCGATTTGGCAGCAGAAATTTCAAATGCAAAATCGGAAACGACATAAGATTTAATTTACAATTTAATTAACCAAACAAAAATTCTATCCCATTAGATTTAGGTATACAATAGGGGTATTCACGATTCGGTGCAAGAGACCTAGTAAAATTGCGAAATTTTATTTTTTTTAACAGATCGTGAACACACTTTTTCTCATATCTTGCAAAATTGAAAAAAATGAGATTTTTCCATGCTGTTCTGAAAAAAATCTTCTAAGTTTTCCCGAAACTAAACAATTTGCTTTTTATTGTTTATTATGCCGAAAAAGGCGCAAAGAAAAAATATCTTAGATAATTGAGAGAGTAAAGACGAAGATGATATCGTGAAAACCCCCCTTTTCTGACCATTTTTTTACTGGATTTTCCCTTCGGTGGCACTTACTTTTGTTTTTCATTCTCTTTTCTTCCGATGCACAGAAATTAAAAATTTAGCGAATTGTCGACTTGACAATGCTACACTTTACTCTGTTGTATTTTTCGATTACAATAGGGGTATTCACGATTCGGTGCAAGAGTCCTAGTAAAATTGCGAAATTTTATTTTTCTTTAACAGATCGTGAACACACTTTTTCTCACCTCTTGCAAAACTGAAAAAATATGACAGATTTTTCCATGCTGTTCTGAAAAAAAACTTCTAAACTTTGCTGAAACTGAACGATTTGCTTTTTATTGTTTATTATGCCGAAAAAAGGCGAAAAGAAAAAATATCTTAGATAATTGAGAGAGTAAAGAACGAAGATGATATCGTGAAAACCCCCCTTTTCTGACCATTTTTTAACTGGATTTTCTCTTCGGTGGGACGGTGGCACTTAGGTACTTTTGTTTTTCATTCTCTTTTCTTCCGATATGCAGAAATTAAAAATTTAGCGAATTGTCAATTTGACAATAGCCCTGTTTTTTTGAGCTTCGATCTCAGCAAAGCAAAGTAAAGTTGGATTTTCAGCACGCAATTACAACAACTACGCTCTACTTGACACTTCGAGACTCGCAGTAGTTGTTGTAAAATGTGTGCTGAAAATCCTACTTTACTTTGCTTTGCTGAGATCGAAGCTCAAAAAAACATGACTTATATCAAATTTGGGAAACACAACATCGCGGTACCTACCTACACATTTGTCAACTTCTTCTCGGAACGCACTCACCGCTCGAGCCCGAAAAATTACCTATCCCATGCTATTTAGTACACCGAACCGAGGTGTACTAAAATCTGCAACATGGCCTATTTGCTCTTTCCGTTTCCTTTTTCGAGAACGCTGCCAAAATGAAAGCTAAGGGACAGGTAATTTTCCCGAAAATAATACGATATTTTCATGAAAAATGAATAAATTCATCGAATAAACAAAGGACAAAGTGTTAAGTTCTAGTTGCGCTTCAATTTATTGAATAAATAATGTAGTTTCACTTGAATTTGTACGAAATATGTGAGCAAGCACCATGTGTTGTGATAGCTGTCAAAATTGTTGTTCCTCTCGCTACAAATACGTGTTGGATTTTTTCTTCTAGCAGTGAAAAAAAAACTTGAAATTAACTTAATTTGGAGTTTATACTTTGTTTGTTCTTAAGAAGTTTATCAAGAAAAGTGTTTTCTGTATAACCTAAAACCACAAATGGAACGTTAAAGACTGACAAATCATTTTTCTCTACTTTCAGTTGAAGGAATACGAAGTTATCGGGCGCAAATTGCCCACAGAGAAGGAGCCACAAACTCCTCTCTACAAAATGAGAATCTTCGCCCCGGACAACATTGTGGCCAAGTCACGATTCTGGTATTTCTTACGTCAACTGAAAAAGTTCAAGAAGACCACCGGCGAAATTGTATCACTCAAGCAGGTGTACGAGACCTCTCCAATCAAAATCAAGAACTTCGGCATTTGGCTGCGTTATGACTCTCGGTCAGGTACACATAACATGTACCGTGAGTATCGCGACTTGACTGTCGGCGGAGCCGTCACCCAATGCTACCGCGATATGGGTGCTCGTCATCGCGCTCGTGCCCATTCGATCCAGATAATCAAGGTTGAGTCGATAGCGGCAAGCAAGACACGTCGTGTGCATGTTAAGCAGTTCCACGATTCGAAGATCAAGTTCCCACTTGTGCAAAGGGTGCATCATAAGGGCAATAGAAAACTCTTCTCATTCAGGAAGCCAAGGACATACTTCTTGTAAATATCCTACAAACAATGGAGTTTTGTTTTTTATAAGAGAATTTTTGATGATAACTGAAGATAAACTTGGAAAATAAACTGAATTTTCCCAAATTGTTGAGTTTCATTTGGAAGGTATCGGATCGATTTGCAGAGCGGTGAGTAGGTGACTTGTTTCTAGTCGGGATTTGCGAAGCGATTGGAAGAGGGAGGGGGTGGTTTTGGACGGCTATTAATGGCATTGTTTGCGTTTATTCAGGCTGTTCGATGTTCAAATAGCCTCTATTCAGAGTCTGGGTTGTTCGCAGAATGTTCTGCGTTTCTGGGTCCCGGATGGTCATCAACGGAGAATAAAAATTGCGATATGCATCTACGAATACGTGTGTTTCTTGTGAGCCACAAATGAGAGCACTTCATGCTCTAAGCGAATGTCGTGTCCATCAATATAATCTTATCCCATTTGCAAAACATCTATCAACTGATTTAAGTTTTTGTGCACGGCATTTAAAAGGCGAGTGTGGTAAGACCTGTTGGCAGAATACATGAGAAGAGCGTAAGCTTTGAGTACTGCACGGAATGTAGAAGACTGCATACCCGATAGCTGCGAGAAATATGGTTCCTAACTAAATTGCTTCGAATATTCTTAAGCAGGTCTTCGCCTCTCATTTTGGTCAATCTATAAGTTCTACATAAAAAGTAAGTTAGAGACAAAACTCCTTGGATGGATTAAGATTTCCAATATCTCTGCAACTGTCCTAATTTTTATCAAAAAAAAAAATGATCCACCTCGGAACGTAGCCTTTTTCATTGACAGTTTCAACTATAATCGACATTAAGAACAAAACAGGACAAATCATTTCCATAACGACCCATTCCTCTTAGTGACCACACAGCCACCCAAGAATATCGAAAGCGATAGCATGGACACACCGGAAAAAAATTAATAGAGTTAAGGCAATTCTGCCTAGCCTATGCAATGAATGCACGTTTAGTTGTACTATTTGTATTCTAGGTATTTCGGAGTTATTAAATCAAGTTTTCGTTAAAATGTTAGGTCCAAACTGCGTGCTCCACTCCAATCCAAGACAAAACAAATTAAGTTTGTGTAGAGGTAGGTTGTAGCAAGTCAAAATCATTGCAAAAATTGTTTTTTTTTTGTAGTTTTGTTTAAGACGACGCACTGTCCAGGAGACAAATAAATGTCAATGAGCTTTAACACATTTCGTTTGAAAGTTCTCTAATTGCTTTTATTTGGGTAAATAATGTACGAACTAAAATATTCAGTTCGTATAGTTTTATAAATTCAAAATCGAGTTAAATGGATTGCAATTGAATTAAAACTAGGTACTTAAATTATGATTTTTAATAGAAAAAAATCAAAGTTACCCAAAACCAGGGATCGAATCGCGTCGTCCGTGAACGAGCGTTACATAACGGAATTTGTTTTTGTTTCAGATGTAAAATCAAACTAAATCCGAGAACGTATAGGTAGCTCGTTCACGAAAATGGCGACCCCAAGTCAAACATTGACCACCCTATTTTTGTTAGGAAACAACCTGTACGTTTTAATATTTCTACACATCTTAACTTTGAAATACTCCAGTACAAATGCAAGCTCCTTTTCATGCGTCATTTATTTCCCACTAGAGTGCAAAACCTAAATAATAGCATTGTATATGAAACTTATAGTAGTATCATCACGGCAATTTTTTTATTTCTGTCTCCAGCCGCCTAGGGGGTGATCGATCGTTTCTCTCGAGAGAAGAAACGTTTGTTCACTCCTTCTGAATAGAGTAAATAATGGCGTAATGAGTGAGTTTATAAGTGATTTGAAGAGTGCAAACAACAACAAACCGGTTTTGGCGTACTCGCATTAAACTAAATAAGATAATAAGCAATATGCAATGGTAGAGGTGATAACTTCAATATGCTTTTCCACGTCACCCAAGAGGTAGCATATTAGACGCGTTTTTTTTTCTCGAGGTGTCCCCCATAGGCCTAATCCTCGCACTTAAGTAGAAACTAAAGGGTACAATATGTAAAATAAAAAAATAAGTTTATGTTATAAATATGAGAAAACGTAACTATGTTTATGTATAAACGGGGTTAAAAAACAGAAAACATATCGATAATTCAATAAACATACAAAACTTAAAAAAGAAAAACGAAAGTGGGGATCTTAGTTCCTCGCACTTTTAACTCCACAGAAATCCTTATTGATTTTTCTTACAGAAAATTTGACTAGTCCAATTAAAATGAACTTACAAATGGAGTATTTGTGTTCATTATTGTTACACGCTAGGGTCTCGCAGGCTGCCATTTTTAATGTGGATGTCAGCAAAGTCTCGATTAGGTGGTCTTTATGACGCACTTCCGTGAACTGCCTTTCAAAAAGTGTTTGCACACTTTTCACTAACTCTTCAAATTTCACAGAAGGCACAGTTAATTTTCCAAATTGGGAAGAAGTGGTGCAGGTGTCATAAGCTCGTAATTTAATCAACAGAGCTTGTTCTCGGAATTTGTTTGTTTTGTCGATCATAAACAGAGTGCAATTTGAGCAATTAAGTTTCTTATCTAATTTAAAAGCTGCAAAGCCGGCATAAAACGTAAGTGCCGTTGCTTGCAACTTCTCTGAACATCCTTTAGATACAATAATTTCCGTTTTATTGCTTTCATCATCAATATCGTCATCGCAGCCAACATGATACTCGATATTGTTTAATATATCTTCCCTCATAATATGATCTTCAACAGGAACTTTAATGTGGAATTCTTCGCTGTCATCACACTTTAGATCATCGCAGTCTGCTTCGAGTATCAACGATTCAGCTCCAGAATCTTCGTAGCCTGAATTCTCTGATGATTTTAGATTCTTAAAAATTATTTGTTTTAAATTCCTAATAAATCTATAGGCTGAAGGGTTCTGTTCGTATGATCCCCTGTTTGATCGAGCCATTGAAAATAAATTTTCTGCAACATCAGTATTTAGATGTGCAAGGAGAAGAAACTGCTGGGGTCTAATCGCGTAAGCACAAAACGATAGAACGATATCGTCTCGACGATACTTCTACTTCGTGTAACAACCAAAACACGATAATCGTCGAAACGATTGGACGAGCATCGTTTTTTGTTGCTTCACGTTACTAATTTAAACGTCAAGTACTCTCGTCGAAACGATTCGATTGAACGATGGCTATTTTGCTATCGTTTCATCGTTTTTGCTGCATTTTTCACTTTAAATTAGTTCTGAGAGAAGTATAAAAATATTAAAGGAAAACACACACATTATATTCTCTTTGGAGGCGACTTGCACTTATCCGAACTGTAAAAAAAATGTATTCTTTGCCAAAAAAAAAAATGGTTATTGCACTTATTGGGAATATCAAGTGAATTTCAGCTACTTGTTTATTTAATTTATGCATTTTTAATGCAATCAGAAAAAAAAATGCAATCATAAAATTGCATTCATTGATTTCTTTTTACAATTCGCCCTTTAAAAATAAAAATTCTACTACCTAGCTATCTATTTTTGCATAAAATACCCAATTCCATGACAACGAAGAAAAACAAAACAAATTTATTCAAGAAAAGAAAAAAAAAAAAAAAATTCCATCCCTTTTTTCAGTTCTTTAGGTGTCAAAGTTTGTTTACAGTCATGCTCAAACTGTTGAAAACGAGGACGTTGAACGATTCGATTGAACGATGCGACGATGATGTTATGTGAATCAAACTAAAAACGATATCGTTGTGTTCAATCGTTTCGACGACAATCGTTTTATAAATTACGCGATTAGAGCCCTGGTAATTTTTGAGTTTTTCCCATATTAATTCTATGGCCAGCAAAGTTTGCACAAGACCACCGAAGCAATATGGCTTTTTCATTTTACCAGTAGACTCCCATAATGAGATCCACTCCCTAGCTGTTTTGATAGACTGTAGAGTTTCACTATATGCTGAAACAGGTCGACGATCAGGGTTGGATGTGTTAAGACTGTAGCTATTTAAGTTGTCAAAAAGATTATTCATCTTAATAGTAAAATGTGCCGTTGATGTAGCGATTTTTTTATCAGTGTCGGTGTCAAAACAATTTGCTGAGATAGCGTTGAAAATTCCAGCAGCTACGTTAGCACTGAAAACCTGTGTAGCCAGTTTGACCGATAATTTTTCAAAACTGTTTGGGTTTATATGACTCTTTGTTAGTTTGAAGCATACTTGAAAGATGTTCTTGGAATCTTCTTCAAACAGTTTGTCAAAAGTTCCCCAAGAAACGATATCATTAGCTATGCGAATATTATTTTTTAACAAGCAATTTCGCACGCTTTTGAATAAATGCGGGTAGTCATATAAAAGAAATATTACCTGGTCCGAGATTTCAAAAAAAGGCTTATTTTCTGCTGCTCCCAGTAATTTATATGCTTTTCTATTATTACTGCCCTGGTCACAGCATACAGCAATAACTTCAAATCCACATTCTAATATTTTGGTAACCGTAAATTTCAATATCTCGTCGATATTCTCACCCTTTGGGCATCCTATATAATACGATATGGTTTGCTTCCAATTCATATTTAATCCTCTAAGGGTGAATACCATAACCTTTGAAGCAACAGTAGTGTGCCTTCCAAGCTCCCCAAAATCCGAAAACCCGTATATCATATCCGTTTTTGTGTTATAATCAAGCTCGGGTTTAATTGCCATTTCATCAAAAATCAGAACACATCTTTTTTGTATATTTGACATGGTTTCGGCCTTGCTTTTCAAAAGCTGAATTATTTGGGTAGAGAACCCAGCCGGTAAGCTCAAAGATGAATGCCATCTATATATTGTGCTTACAGATGGTAAGCTAAATCCGGTGTTCAGCATATGGGAATATAATGAAGGAGACTTATAAAAAAAACTTTAGACACAAATCTTTTTCTTCATATGTCCAACGTGCATTTACCTTATGAAAAAGTTGCATGCTAACAAATGTTTTAACATCGACTTGTTTTTCCTGCAATTGCAAGTCAACGTTTTTCTCCAAATTATACTCCTTATCATATTTTAATCTTTTCGGTGTATCGAAAATGTAACGCGGTACAGAATTTTGTATTCCAACTTCAGATTTCTGAACGAAACGTGAACCGGGAGATGGAAACTGTGAGGGAGAAATTTCGGAGCTATTGTTAAGAGGAGGTAAAGAGAAATCTCTTATATATGTTACGGGGTTAGCAACCCTTTTAACAGAACTGACAGGTGAACACATTGCACCATTTTCAGTTTCGCCAGTTTCTTGAATAAAGTTTGGATTATTGCATGTTCTGGAGTTTTGTGAAATTATTGTCGATGTAAGTTTAATCTTTCGATTAGTATCCATGATTTTTAAGCAAGAATCGTCAGTGAATAGGTTAGAGCATTTGCAAACTAATGGGGATGAAATTGGAACTGCATTTTTAGAAAGACATTTTCGAAGTGATTCCAATTTTAAGTCTTTGGTATGGAAATGGTTTTCACACATAAAGACATTTTTATTTAATGTGATGCACTGTGAATGTTTTATCCAAACACCTCTCCTATGATCATTGGGGAGCTTAAAAAAGGACAAGGAAAATGGAATTTTGAAATTATTACAGTCTTTATATGAGCATTTCGCCATTCTATAATGCTAAATAACTATAATTTATTAGAAATAAAAAAATACAAATGTATAATTGTTTTATTCAATGAAGAAAAAACCAAGAAGCACAAACCAAAAGCAGAACAAGAACACAATTAAAAATTCACAGTAAAACTCTCCACCTGTAATAATAACCAACTGCCACTGCACTTCACCAAAACATTGGTTGAATATGAGCGATGAGTATCAATAAAGCACACACACAAAAAAAAATACTCAAAAAACCGGTTATTGAATTGAAGCAGAGTGCATACTGTACGTGGACAAAGATGATATGGGATGGGATGATGGGAACATACATTATTCATGCTTCCTTATTCACTCAGGCTCAAATATTAGTATACTTTGAGTAAATTAACAACAAAAATACGAAAATTAAATTTGAATCTGAGTAAAATATGAAACAAGACATGTACAACCTACCTCAGCAAATGGCTTTGCAGCACTGAGATTGAGATATGAAATGCGATTGCTGATATCGGCGGTATATTCGCATTGCAATTTGCAACAAAGTAACTCACTTCGCTTTCGTATTTGACAAAATGAGCGGGAAAGAAATAGTATATTGGCATGCGATTGCTTTTATTTTTAAGTAGAACTGCATAAATTATGTGAGTGGATCTCCATTAATTTTAATAAAGAGAGCGTAATATTTTCAGCCCTCTTTGGCCTAGTAGTATCTCGCGCCGATAGAGGCATCACCATCGATTTGCCAAAGTGATAGTACTATTAGTTTCATATACAATGATAATAGGTACAACCTGTTTTAAATTCAAAAGTGGTCAATGTAGACCAGAATAGGAATAAATTGTATTTAACATAATAAAAGTCAAGAAAACAAGGGGTTTGAACCAAAAAGACTCCTCTGATGAATATTCTAATAATGTCCTGCAATAATTATCAAAATGCACATTTCTTTAGCAATTTTTAAGCTAGGCAGCTGAAATTATTTCCCAACAAACAGATCTAAATAACACAAAAAGTAGTGACAACGGCAGGTTTAATGCTTAAAGTAGGTACCTACTTAATAAACCTAAAACATTTTCTCGCCTAATCTACTCGGAAAAAATTCAATCAACTTGTATCGACACTAGGAACATAAAGAAAAGAGCTCTTGAAACGAATTCTACTCTTCAATCGAACAGCCACTAAAAATAATTCAACTTTCCAGGGAATTCAGTTTTCCATCACTTCCATTTTGTTCGTCATCAGCTGTCATTTGTGGGACTATTTTGCTCAACAAATTTGACACTAAAGTCGGGAAGGGGAAAGTTTTGACCTGTTTTTTGGTGTGGCAGTGGATAAAAGTAGAAAATAAAGTATTTCCTCAAATTAATCGCATTTTTATTGAGAAATGTAAATCAATTTTATTATACAACTCCTGCTTTGCAAATTGGAAAAACGGAATGGAAGACGTCAATCAGGCAGTTGCTACCGTATTTCTGATTATCTTTCGTAAAATAAATTGAGCAAATAACTATTGCTTTATTTCTGTATCTTGATAGAAAATGCATTAAGTGCTGTTGCGAAGCAATCTGCACAACGGAAGATCACACAAATACTGCGTCGTAGAAGAGAAAATTAAGCTACAAATATACAATTTATACGGTGAAGCAATATCGGATCAGAATGAATATTGAAGAAAACCGCTTACGAAGTTTCAACACTTGGCCAACGAATGCTCCCATTGACCCTGAGAGGCTGGCCAGGGCAGGATTTTATTCAACGGGCAATTTGTTTGAGACCGAGTGTCATTGGTGTCATAAAAAGATCTCTGATTGGGAATATGGAGATCAGGTTTGTGCGAACGAAATTGTCAAAATAAGTACTAGTATTTATTAATTCTTGACTCCGTGTAGATAATGGCAAGGCATCGCCGACTTTATCCACTTTGCATGTTCATCATCAACCCCACAGACTCAGGTAATGTTCCCTTGATCAGCACTTCAATGGGGACCTCCAACGAATCGGCCAGCATTACCAGCAACGGAGACACCAACATTGGGCAAATTGACTTGAAAAACGAAGTGCATCGCTTGGCAACCTTTAAAAACTGGCCCGTGAGTTAAACGCTTTTATTTTTATGATGGCTACGATGCCTAAACTCTGTTTCCTTTTCAGAATCCAAACATTTCACCACAATCGCTGGCAAAAGCTGGATTTTATTACCTTAATCAGTCGGACCAAGTGAAGTGTGCCTGGTGTAATGGTGTCATAGCCAAGTGGGAAAAGAATGATAACGCGTTTGAAGAACACCAACGCTTCTTTCCCGATTGTCCTCGAGTTCAGCTGGGTCCATTTATAGAAATTGCAAGCGACGGTATTCGCGACTTGGGTATACAGCAAATTTCGCCGCCGAAAAAACCAAAATACTCAAGTTTGGACGCACGAATGCGCACATATGCAAATTGGCCTATTACTGACATTCAAAAGCCCGAAGCGCTGGCTCAGGCTGGTTTCTATTACCAAGATATCGATGATCAGGTTCGTTGTTTCCATTGCAACGGAGGTCTGCGATCGTGGCAAAAGGAAGACGATCCCTGGTTCGATCACGCTAAATGGTTTCCTCACTGTCTATTTGTTAAGCTGGTAATGAGCCCAGAATACGTTAAACATGTGCAGAATGTGGCGCGACAGACGATAAACAATAACGTCTGTGAAGCAGTGCAGGAATCGTTTATCGACCGGCCGGTAACTTTGGATGAAGCACTGTCTACGCCGCCCGTTCTACAGGCCTTGAAAATGGGACTGGACGCTGGCGCGGTGCGAAGCACAACGCAAAGACAACTGGAGAGGTCCGGGCGACCATACGAGACGAGCGAGGATCTAGTGAAAGCTGTTCTTGGAGACGTAGTCGTCGAAGAAGACGAAGAAGAACAGGAGCAAAATATGACCCAACGATTGTCTCAAATAATAAACAGTTTTATCGGCGAAGTAAACCTAGTTATGCGTGAAGATGAACCAGCACCGTCTTCCAACGGGGACGAGTGTAACTACACTGTTCCTCCCATAACTTCTTCAACCAATATACCCGAAAGTACTGTATCATCTCAGCAACGGGCTGCTGTTCCTCCAGTTCGAGATATCCACTGTACATCGGCATCGATTCCTGGTCCAAGTAAATGGGTTGAGAACCCTATTCCTAACACAGCAGAAGCTGAACCGAATAATGAGAAGAATCTCTCGCTTGAGGAGGAAAATCGCAAACTCAAAGACGCCAGACTTTGTAAGGTTTGCATGGACGAAGAGGTTGGCGTTGTGTTTTTACCATGTGGTCACCTGGGTAAACTTGTTTTTTATTTCATTCCCCTCGCTCGTAACTAACAAACTTTCTTTACAGTCACGTGTGTTCAGTGTGCACCAGGTGTAACACAGTGCCCTCTCTGCAGGACAGCGATTAAGGGATTCGTACGAACCTTCTTGTCATAAAAACCGGCGCACGCATGATATCATTTAAACATTGAAACACAATTTTGATTTTGTATTGTAACTCGAATATATATACAAATATGTATTGGGTTTAACTGCTTACACGTTATTAAACAAATATATAGGTACCTTCTTGTTCCAAATAAGGAATCTAGAAATTCATACCATAATGTTCCTACCTTCGCTCCTTGAAATATATTTCAATGGTTATTTCGAACTGTTTGTTTCTTCTGCAAGTAGATATTCAATTAAATGTTGTAAATAAAAACATCTAATATACTTTGTTGATTCTGTTTGTAAATGTTGTACTAGCCTCTATATGTCCTAATAAAGTTATTCCCTTTGAAGCACTAACGCCTAATATGGAAACTTTGTTTTTTTTTATTCAAATAGCAGCTTTACTCGGCATTCGTCTATTCATCCAATGTTCTAAGTCCGAGGAATTGGGCCACTTCACTTGGGTGGGTTCATAGCATTTCTGGGATTAGTAAATTAACACTCCCACGACGATTGGTTCTACGCACCGGAGCCACTCATAGCCGGACAACTTTAGCCTGGCCACGACCAAAGATCGTCTATGAGCATTTGAAAATTACAATCGCCGCGAACTGGGAGACAAGACGGTAAAATTGTGCACGGGAAGCAGCAGAGAACCTACAAAAAGATCCAATCATCAACTGCTTGCACAGCGACGTTTATTGGCCGGCCTATTCTCTTGTACTTTTATTCGCAGATACTCCGAATAACTTACCGAAATTATTCCCAGGAATAAGACGTATGGCCTTTAAAAATACACTTGCCTGCATATTTCAAAAACTTTTCAGTTACAACTAGTCCTATATAGGCGTGTTTTTTTGAGTTTTGATCTCAGCAAAGTAAAGTAAATTTTTCAGCACGCGATTACAACAAAAGTCTGTACGTAAGCCTAGAAGTGTCAAGTAGAGCGTAGTTGTTGTAATTGTGTTCTGAAAATCATATTTTACTTGGCTTTGCTGCGATCGAAGCTAAAAAAAACAGGCCTTATGTAGGTTAGGTTAGATTAGGTTAGGTTGAATGGGGTTGTGAGATCGTCACAAAAGACCATGACCCATAGCGAGCCCATCGCCATCCCCAGCGAACCATTGCGGTTAAAAACATAAGCCAAATCGCCCAGACAATAATTGGTTGGTGAGGGTGAGTTTTCGATCCTCACTGAGGCCTCTTATGGCCCGTTGTGGTCGCCCAGACAATTAATTTCCCTGCTAATTGAAGTGTGTTTTTAATATTGTTGGAAAAACCCACCTCCTCTAAGTTATTACTTCTACAACGTCAAGCTACTTCCTTCCTACTCCAGGCAATAGCTTGGGAGATGTCTTCCGTGACTTGTAGGTCCTCACAGTACCTGCCTAGTCTCGTGGCATGCTTCCTTAGAAGGCAATGTCGAGAGAGTATTCCTACAGTTAATCTTAACTTTGTTCTGCTGAGAAGTCATAATAATGTAACAGTCCTTTATGCAACACGGGAATCGCTTAAAATAAAAATAAAGCAACTCGCTTTATGGCGAGACATTCTCAATGAAACAATTTGAATGCAAAACCGTTTAAATGCATAACTAATAAATGTCAACTTGATTGGGAGACCACCGGCTTAAGCTAGTGTCCAAAACCCTCCAAAGATAAGTCAAACGCTCGATCTGATAATGTAGTATGTTCGCGATTAACGATTCAAATGTTATCGTACCCTGGCTTAAGCTCGATTGCACCCACTGGATTAATCCACACAATACTTCTATGGTCCTCCCGATGTTTTAAACAAAATTCAGAGCGCGACATTTATGCAATTATTGTATATTGCTTTGAACTCAACTTGCATTATTAACAAATTCATGACTTCATGAGCATGGCTTCACGATCATGGGAACAAATCTGTGCTTAAAAGGTAAAACATCCCAATGTTCTTAAGTGACTTAAGTTTTCAAAGCAAGTAGTTATTGAGCTTTAAAAGTACATATATGTTCAATTGGGTAAAACGACTTAAGTAAAAAAAAACCATAAATTTGTTGACCTAAGCCCTCAATATATTAAAAATAAATAAGTTAAAAGTAAATAAGCAGACATTTTAATGTGGTTTTCCATTGGGACAAAAAATCAATCTTTTTTTGATCTAAATCACTTTTCATGTTCCATTGGGCAAAAAATCAATCTTTTTTCGATTCGGATCATTTTTTGCAGATCTCGATAATTTTTCAGATCTATACATACTGCCACAAATACCCACAGCTGTTTCATGTCATTTTAAGAAGTTTGCTTTCAAAACAAATGCGCAAAGTTTCGTGGAAACCAAAATAAAGAAATATATAAATAGCAATGGATATAAATTTGGAGGAATTGTTATCTTCATTGTCTTCCTCTTCAATTGGAAACTACGAATCTCCGAAACTTGTCCATTTATATCCACAATAGGGGAAACATTTTTCAAGTCGATTTCCATAGTTGATTTTTCTAAAAACGAATGCAATTTGAACAGCTGATATTGCTGTCAAATAACGCTCTAATCCATTCGCAAAAGCAGATCAATTTCGTTGCATGTTCCATGAACCGCGATAAATCTGAGATCTGAAAAAGATTTTTAGTGGTCCCAATGGAAAACGACATGAGACTCCCAGTTCTCAAATCTGCCATTTTATATCCGCTTCGCCATCTACCGGGAAGTTTCTAGATTATTCCGGTTCGTCCCGAACAAACTCGGTGGTTCTAGAATGAGCTCACTTAACTCTACACTTATTTGAAAGATTCGAGTCTCCAATAGGAAGTGAAACTTGTTTGGTTACAAATGAGTTTTTTAAACTTCACCACTTTAGGTTCCACTCTACAATAACAACATTCGAAATACATTTTTCTAATGGCGTTTTCGATTGAAGAGAAGAAGTGCCCTTTCTATGAGAGCAAATCTAGAAGTGCTCTTTCTATGTTTCATTAAAAAAAAGTGCACTTCCAGGTGAATTCTTAACACGAAAGAAGCGTCCGGAATATTTTGAGAGAATTGCCCTGAACTCACCAACACACACTAGCAAAATGTCAGATTAAAATGTTTGTTGTGTTATTAGAAACAAATTTTTCGCTTTTGATCCGAAAATATACAATTACGCGTGCAAAATGTAAACTGAAATTAAAATATATTGATTTGGCCTATTAAAACATTCATATTTACTGTAAAAAACAAAAAAAAACAAGTAACAACAGAAAATCTAATCCCACAAATGGTGTTTACCACTGTTGCAAAAGTGCTCCAACGAATTTTATTGAAAAGAACAATTCTGAACTTCGGGGCAATTCTCTCGGATCTTGAATGAAAAACGCCATAAGTTCTAGGAGAACGCACTTGCTTGGCATCACTTATTCCATTTCCATGATCATGTGCCGGGGTGTTTCTTTGATTTCACTGTTCGTTCCCACTGTTCATCTGAGGCAAGCATTTATGTCGTTTTCCATTGGGACCACCAAAAATCTTTTTCAGATCTCAGATTTATCGCGGTTCATGGAACGTGCAACGAAATTGATCTGCTTTTGTCAATGGATTAGAGCGTTATTTGACAGCAATATCAGCTGTTCAAATTGCATTCGTTTTTAGAAAAATCAACTATGGAAATCGACTTGAAAAATGTTTCCCCTATTGTGGATATAAATGGACAAGTTTCGGAGATTCGTAGTTTTCAGATGATGAGGAAAATAATAAAGATAATAATTCCTCCAACATTATATCAATTGCTTTTTATGTATTTCTTTATTTTGCTTTTCACCAAACTTTGCGCATTTGTTTTCAAAGCAAACTTCTTTCAATGACGTGAAACAGCTGTGGGTATTTGTGGCAGTATGTGTAAATCTGAAAAATTATCGAGATCTGCAAAAAGTGCTCCGAATCGAAAAAAAGATTGATTTTTTTCCCCAATGGAACGCGAAAAGTGATTTAGATCAAAAAAAAGATTGATTTTTTGTCCCAATGGAAAACGACATTAGTTTTCGGCTGCAGCATTCTAAAAAGTCGCAAGAAATTTGGGCTAATGAGAACAAAAAGTGTTATTTCTAAAGTTATTATGAAGATTTCAACTATTTGCACGATATGTAACAAACATTGACTCGCTAAACACTCAAGATTTGTGTTGTGATGAGCAACTGCATTACATATTAAATAACAGTATTTGAAAAATTTGAAAAGTGTAGTTTCCAGCTAAAGAAAGGTACAAGAGTAGCAAAAAGGTTTTGACAGGCTCTCGAAAAAAGTGCCAAATTGCAACTTTAGTCTCACAACGGTTACGCTGATAGATATTTGTTGTTTTTACTCGTAGATCTGCGATAAACAATAAAACACTTGCATATTCTTAGGAGTCTACGACACGATCAAGATGTGTATAATACTTAAACTAACGATGTTTCTGCCGTATATTAATTTCTACAATAAATATGACCACAACCTGTATAGCTGATAGCAAAGCCTTCAGTGCTAAAAGGCAAACTGCCCACCAACATCGCCCTCAATAGGTCTACCGTACAACATAATCTGAAAGTCGCTTGAGAAACCCCTATTTTGATAACAACCCGCTTCAACAAAGAGCCTGACTCATAACAAACAATGCAGGCCTAGCGTTAGCATACATAAATTATTTACTGTACAACATTCTATACAAAGAGACATCTATCTATCTTTGCACAGCGACAGCACATAGACCTATATATGAGTACGAGTACGATATGATACCGAACCGATACGGTTGCTATATTAAACATTTTGTTGTTGTTCCACTGTTTAGTATTGAAGTTTAATTTGGAAAGAAAGCAAATGGAAACCAGTTTTAATTTTATTCGACGTTACTGGTTCTCTGCTTGCCGTTTGCTCACTCCGACTCCGGTCTGTTTCTGTTCCGTAGATTTCTTGAGCTAAATAGAGATACTTTGGCGTTTGCTTGGTGCTTGCTGCCTGCCTCTGCTGGCTGACTGCTCTGCTGCTATGCCACTTCTTCTGCAATATTCGCTGTATTCAGTTTGAGTCAATTCGTTGTCCGTGGCAGACGTTTCCACACCTTGGTTACGCGAGTGTTTCGTTTCACTCCATAGTGCAGCGTTTAGCATATATGCTTTGGTAGTAGGTGATCTTTAACCTAATTTCATCAAATGTGCTCAAGTGAAGTAGAGATCCCAAAAAGGAAGTAAATAAAGCAACAAGCAATAGAATCATTATTTGCAAGTGCGTGCGTGTGTGTATAGTTTTTGTGCAAGTTTACTGTGGTGTATCGAGTATCGCATATCCAAGTGAACCCCTACACGATCGCAGTGATCTAAAAAGTTTATAGGTCTTCTTGCAAGCGCACTTATACAAATTCGATACGTTCATCTAAAAAAACGGATATACCGACCGAATGGACTAATACAATCTGAAGCTCTTGGATATTCGTGAGGTAAGCCAATATGTCTGCTCATGGCACACAGGAAAGCGTCGCCCACCTTCCTTCCTATACACTGTGCGATACCCCAGCATGGTTGAGTGATTCAGTTTGTTTTTATTGAATAAATAAATAGTCGCTGCACTTGGGGATAATCGCGCGCATAAAGTGGCCGTTAACCTTTTTTTCCTTCGCACACATGAGTTCCTTTCAAACAAATACCAGAGCGCATGCATAGATACACTGGCGAGTTGTGAAGGCGGCGAAGGAACCGCCCTCACCTCCGACTGACTGGATGACTGGATAGTGGATGTGTTTGAAGTTTCCAACTGTATTACGTGATTTCCCCGGAATTGTTTTTCGACAGAGGGCCTTTCTACAGTCAATTGCCCACTTGGCTAGGCTAGGCGCTCATCCACGCAACACGTTCTCTAATTTTGAAACAAATATCTATCCCCTTGAGTGATTCTTTTTGCAACGCTACAGCTACACAGATCCGAGCGCTGCTCTATCGATATAGTGTGTGGTGTGGTGTGCCCGCCTGCATCACCGCAACTTGGTATGGTTCGTCGAGCAAAAAGAGAAAAACTACGGGAACGATTTTACGATTCGATCGCGAGCGCGGCGGAGTTGAGCAATATCGCTGCTCGCAGCTCGCTGTCGCTGGTCTAAAAAAAGAACTGCAAACAGTTGCTGGGATGGAGTATAGTTGTTGTAGTCGGTCGACGCGGCGGTTGCTCCAGAGAATCTTTCCCCATCTTTGGGCAGATTAAATTACACTCGAAAAAGACTGCATAAAAGATCAACGAGCTAAGGTGGTTTCTGCGTCCGCTTCTATAGGTTCGTGGAGGACGTGTGGTGGTCTGCACCTTTGCCATTGTTTATTACCTGTCCGGATCAAATAGTGGTTTTACCGGATTTTCTCGTTCTTGCATTCTGCATCCCGTCTGCATCGGATGCGTACTTTGAGCAACGAAAACGATGATCACGAAAGTGCACTTAATGTTATTTTTAGGTGTATTTTTGTGTATGTTCCATAAAAATATTACTAAACTTAAGTGTCAGTAACAGTATGGCTGCGGCTTTGAATTGTGCACCTACCTACGAATACACAGATTCTATGAATCGTGGGGAAATATCCACATGCACCTGTGCACATCAAGCCATGGGAAACGATAAAACGTTTTCTTCGAATGTGACGAATACGATACTACGGCAGTGCATGCAGGTAGACTTTGTTGCGCTGACCTTAAACATGATTAAGGTCATTTGGACGGCAACACCTGGTCGGTGCAATTAACATTTGGGTGCGAATCTGTCGTTTGTTTACTACTCTTGCCTTTATGTGTAATTGTATTCCGTTTGGTAGACCTCCACTAATTTTGTTCTAGGGTTTCCAGAAATTTAAATGCAGTTATGGTTGCATGTTCAACAGACTTTGATAATTGTACACAGAATTGATGGAAAATATCTACCATTTAATTTAATCCTTTTTGGGAAAATCCACAGGTAATTATCTGTTCAAAGCGATTTTTTAATTTATCTGGGGTTTTTTATGCGGACAAACCGAACTCTGTCTATAACTACTCAACCTCCTACTACCGGAATTCCATGCAATACAAGTTAACAATAATGACATGTTTTTAGTAAAAGTAACTCTGTGATGTAGGTAGGTACGTTACCCCTTAACATTCGATGACCTTGTCGACCTTTTAACCTGTTTAGAACTTGTAATTTTCGTATCTCGTGTTGGCACCAAATCAGCTACAACAATATTCTACATTGCAGTTAAAGTGGAATAAGAAAGAAAAAAAAAACACGCTTGCAAGAGCAACAGTGGAGGCCACTTTTTTTTTTAAAATACATTCACACTCACACCTTTAAAAGATTTACGAACAAACTAACCGCAAATGACTTTTCGAAGCAATGATTGTTTTAATGCACGGTTACACCTGATATCAAGACGCCAGTCATCATTAAAATCTATTGTAAACAGCTGAAATGAAAGTCATTTTATGAATCGGGAAAAAGAATCAACAGAAACTACTTTGAGCAATGTTGATGCTATCCATTTAACGGACGATTTTTTCTTGTCAATATTTTTTACTTATGTTGAACGTGTCTAAAATTAAAGTGCCTTGTTTATTTTAAGTCATTTTTGAACGAACAAGTTGGGAGCAAATCTTTTATTTCCACTATGCCGTTATTATTTTATCCACAAAGTATTTTCTTTCATCACAGACTTTGATTCTGTGATAAATAATGAGATAGTCAGTAAGTCGGCTCCAAATTTGCAAATAACTTTAAAACAAATTACGTGAGAAATTCGTTTGTCAGGGAGGCCGAAGCCGAAGTCGGAATCATACATTTGACTGGAAAAGTCTAACTCAGATGAGATTGATAGTGGCCCGGAAATGCGAACACAACATTCCGAAGTTAACCAAACAATAAAACCCCGGAAAAGAACATTTTCTGAAACCGGGCTTTCTGAAAATGTTGATAACATAAAGATGTCTAAAACATATTTTTAAGAAATGAGTTGGATGCCAAGCGAGCCACCCACCCTTATCTTATTAGATTCTCGGCCTTTATTGTCTTTTGAATTCCTTGTTCAGTTTAATCCTACAAATCCTATAGAGACTGTCATCAAGTAATTGGCAAAATTAATGTAGATACATTGGGGACGTTCGGATTTTTAGTTCTATTAATCTGACAGGAGACTTATTGCATTTGTCTCTCTCTAGAATCTAGATGATCAATCTAGCCTAGAAAATCCTGCCTATAAATATTCAATTGACACTTCGTTCCTACTAGTTCCATCTGCCAAATTAAAAATAAAAAAATTTGACAGCTACAAGTAAAACCGAAAAACGCTAGGCAATTGTTTAGTTTTCGTTGTGTTAACCTTTACAACCGTACGAATTCGAATGAGAAGTACCTAACAAAACAGAAGAATATTGATTCCTGGTGAATTCGTTATTCTGAGTGGGGAATGGGGATTAATATATTGACCGTCCATTTCATTTTCGACTCGCTGATGTCAATTCGGAAAACGCCACTATTCTTTAAATTTGATCGTTGCGGTAATTATAAAGATTGAAATGAAATACGAGACGTCAAACGTATAACAATATTAACCTAGTTCAGAAACGCACTGCTGACAGGTGCCAGAAGAGAAAAGGGAATAATTTGATGCAAGTCTACGGAGAACCAAAAATTCAAACAGTTTTTGATTTTCTGTTTTTATATGACAATTTTATGCATAAGGCCCCAGTTATAGCTTTCATTGAAATGCATCATTGAAAATTTTGATTTACGATTTTAAGACCATTTATCAAACAATATTGGCTTTAGTTGGTATCAAAATAATGCTAATCAATTGTGGAATTTTTTTACGAAAAAAAAAGCTTAATTCTGATTAAAACTTTTCTTTAAATCCACTTTTATTATTTCACTGATTGAAATCGATTTCAATGAACAGCTGATTTTCGTTTCTCTTATTTGGAACCCATTCGTTTCACTGATGTGTTCGATTCTCTTTCTGTTCTCAGCTGTCAGTTTTGCTTTCAATGATCAACTCCAACCTCGAAACCGAATTGTTTATTGCAAGTTGTTCTTTGGTTGTGCTTGTTTTGGTTGTCTTTAAAATTTAATAAACATGCAACAACCAAATTTAAAAGAATTAAAAAGATACAAAGGATGCACTTGGAACATTCGCTTTCGCGTACTGTAATTTTTTCTTTTTTTTATTAAACTGAGCATTGTCAATAATAATAATAACATTTTATTTCTTTTATGCAATCCCATAATTCCTATTATTAAACACTTTTACTTGCTTTCCGATTTTTCGAGTTTTCTCTGTTTAATTTAACTGACAGGTCCTTCCACTGACAGCAACTTTTCAATGATTGCTATAACTGACTTGTCAAAAAAATTATAGCATTATTCCACTGATTTGTTCCAATGACGCATTTCAATGATAGCTATAACTGGGGCCTAATGTCGCACTTCACAAAAATTATTTTCCATTTTGCATTCCATTTACGATAGGTCTATTTTCTTTCACCGCGACTAAAATAAAGGAACACTACTGGATTGGAACGCGTTGAAGCACAAATTTGTAACATTTTTCTATGGCGATAAAATTGTAATACATAGATATTATGCCTGTTTTTTTGAGCTTCGATCTCAGCAAAGCAAAGTAAAGTAGGATTTTCAGCACGCAATTACAATAACTGCGCTCTACTTGACACTTCGAGACTCGCGCAGTAGTTAAAAAAAACACGCTACCTACTAATAATTGTCATTTGAAAGATTTAAAGGGCAGCTGTCACATACAAGTTATAACTAATGGAGAATTTCGTGAAGCCGATTTTATCTTTTTGGTTTAAACGTAAAAAAAAACAACTAACCAGATTTTATATGGCCAGAAGAGCAGTGTGGTGGACAGCGCGCTAATTCCTTTTAGTTTGACTTTTCAACCTTATCAAATGCGTTTGATAAACACCAGCTATATTCTCTGCCTGTATATTGCACTTTGTTAAAAACTTTTCAGTAATTTTATTCAACAAAATAACAAGTTTTTTTTTGTCATCTGTCATTTGTTTGTTTTTTTCTTGATCTTACTTGTCGTTGATGTTGTAGAGAACTAGTCTAGTTTTATAGAAAGAAATTTGTAATAGAGGAGAAATGTTTGCTACCTTCTTCTGCATTAACATCGTAGTCCATAAACTAATGTGGTATTCGATTGGGCGCTCTCAGAGCACTTTTTTCGGTCTCAGAGCAATTTTTATGTTCGTTTGGTACAAAAAAAGCAATCTTTTTCAGATTTCAGAGCACTTTTGCGAATCTGGATTTTTTCTCAGATTTGCTTCAGATTTACCAATACACGTGCGTTTGAGATTGACAACTAGTGGAGTTTGTTTACATTTTAGCGAAATTTGTCAACTGCAAAGAAACACATTGCATCGGGTGGATCTATTTTTGTTAATTATTTATGTACAAATGTTTAGAAATCAATTTGGGCTATCATTTTGAATGTTTTCATATGAAATTTAACTAGTGAATAGAAAACGCTTAGAAAAGTGTCGAAGGCTACACATATTGCAGTCGCACAAATATCAACACAAAAAAGAGCAAGTGACGTTTTTGTGTTGGATTAGCCGCAAGAAATCTGAAATCTGAGAGCAAATCTGAAGAAGCCCAATCGAAAATAGACCGTCAGCTCTGCATTGCCCACCTACCCGATTCTCCCGCAAATTTTGAAAATAAAATCTCTCTTAAATGTCCTATCTGTGAATACATATAAAGCAGCAAACAAAAAAAAAACAAATGGCGGGGGTGCAATAAAAGAAAACAAAAACGGAAGAACAAACTGTCAGGTTTACTTTTCCCACATAGTAACACGGAAAACAGCTTGTAGCCAAATGCTCTTAAGTTGCCTGAGCTGACGGTCTATTTAATACTTAATACTTAGTTTATGCTGTGGGCCTAACTAATAATCATTTTCAACTTTCACAATAAATATTTTCTAGGTCACAATACGCAATTTTGTATGAAAAGTTATGCCAGAGTTCGTAAAATTTAGCCTGGACACTAAAAATGATTGTTATTATTAGTATCGCGGTATATATTTTTGTGCCTGGGTGTCTATTTGACCGTGACGGTTTTTTTTACATTGTTTTTGTCCCTTACGTTTACATAAAAACAGTAGCGGCGTAAGGGTGAGGCGACCGTCCAAGGCACCGGAAATAAAGGGGCGCCGCAGGCGCTTAAAAACCCCATCGTAACTGTTAAGGAATTGTCTGGAAAACATCAAATTGAACCTGGGTTTAGAGCCCCAACAAGAGTTCGACGACGAACGTTTTTGACTATACCTGTCAGTAAAACGGTTGCTAGTGGGGAGAGGAGTTTTTCTTAGCGACAAATCTATCTGCGATTAAAAGTATCTCAATTTAGATTGACAAACTTGGCAACTTTGTCAATCAAAAATGAAATTGGGCGTGTTTTTTAAGCGTCGATCTCAGCAAAGCAAAGTAAAGTCAAATTTTCAGCACGCGATTACAACAACTACTGTGAGTGTCGAAGTTTCAAATGTTGTTGTAATTGCGCGCTGAAAATCCTACTTTACTTGGCTGAGATCGAAGCCTAAAAAACAGACTGAAAATATCGGCGTTGATAACTTAATAAAAAAGTTCGCCGATAGAAAGGCTAGAAAACTCAAATTTTATTATTTTTTTTTAATAAATGGTTATATTTTTTCATCCTTTGCCTTTTTTTGTATAGACTTGAATTGAAGTTAGGGAGCGCCGTAGAAATCTCGCCCAGAGCGCTGGTAGTGCTAAAACCGGCACTGAATATAAACCATTTCATTTTGTGTTTTGTGGTCAGTTGAATAGAGTTTTTTTTGTAAAAAAGAAAAGCAATTGCGGTTAAGTTGTGGAAGTGTTCTTTCCTTATCAAAGAAAAAATAACTTGCGGTAAACAAGAGCTCTAAATAGGTATTCTGAAAGAAATGTTCCGAACTCGCGAACCCACTTGTTAAACGTAAGCTTCGAATTTGAGTTATTTTGTTTGAAAATCAATTTAAAAAAAAAGTACCAGCTCGAGTACCTAAACCGACTTCACTAAATCACCATACATTGCACAAGAAATCTCATTTCAGCAGCTCATATTTATGGTTTTATTATTTCGGGCAGTATACATTTCTTACGCCCCGGATCATATCTATATATTGTAAGTTAAACAGGCTATAGAATGGAGCTCTGAAACACCACTAGGCATATTTTGACCTTTGAGGAATCACCTAACGTTAAAAAAAGAAGAATCCGCACTTGTCTCCACTTTTTCTCGAGCATAGTATGTAAGAGTAAGAACAATTGCGGCATTTAATGTTGACAGTGGTAGAAATTCTAAACTCCAAAAAAAAAATTCACTGCGCCACCTTTCGCGAACGTCTGACAAACATCAGAGAGTATAACTGTCATGAAAGAGCTTCACAATTAGCCGTTTGGACTCGCCATAAAGAAGATCCCTTACATTCGTCTCAAAAATGAACAACCCACACAAAACTAATGGTTGTGAGGAACTAGGCCTAGGGCCAGTACGGACCTGTTGCGCCCAACTATTTTCCTTTTTGTCTATTTGTCTTTTTTTTATATAAATTTTGAACCTGTTTCGAAAGTCTCTGGATCTTCTACGCAGAGTTGAAAGTAGAGTTGAAAGAAACGCTGGATGGTGCTTAAGTTAATAATTTTGAGAACCTCTCTTATAAACGTAAGTCCACAACAATGCAAACGAAGGAAGTATAAGTATAGGTAGGTATATACGTTTAAATTACATAAAATAATAAATCCTTTCCCGAATACACATTTTATTCGTTATTTTAAATAATATAGTTAAGTAAGTAAAACACGTTCGAATGACAAACGACATTTATGTGTAAAATTTTACTGGTCGACTCTAGAATTTCTTTACTATTTTAAAGCGTATACCTATAACAAAACTTTAAAAATAGGTCTCATTAGCATTGGTTTGGTGAGAATGCATTTGGATCCATAAATTCACATCACGCGCTTGTCGTAAAACACATGCATGCGCATTTTAAAACAAATTGTTTGTAAGACTGTAATAATTACCTAAAATGGAATCGCCATTGTCTACGAAAAGATTCTAAGACAATAAAAATAAATCTATTTCCGAATGGGGTTAACGATCCCAAATCATAAACCAGTGATTGCCAACCTTTTCAACAGCATGCCGCCTCATGGTGAAACGCATGCCAGTCAAATAAAAACTCCAAATGTTTATTGAAAAATATATTTAATGCATCGAGAATTTTAAGTATTCTTGCTTGTATACATGTTTGTTTACACATTTGTAAATTGATTTTGAAAAACGTATTTTTATCCACTATTTATTAGTGATGTAAAATTTGCTTCACCAGCTCTGAGATTCTGGGTGCAATTTTCGTCAGTGCAATTCTGATGTCAGTGGGAATATTTAAATAAATATTGAAGCCTACAATATTTTATTCTTTACAATTCAAATTGTGTCTACGCCTCCCTTTTACAATCCCCATGCGCCATGCCCTCCTGTGAGGTATGCCCCAACGGTTGGCAACCACTGTTATAAACGGACAAAATGCTTGGACTTCCGCTAACTGTACAAACCATACCTAATAAAGTGAAAGGCTCTCAATGGTTGACAAATAAAGTTTCATTTATTAATCATGCGGTGTGCAAATGAGTGAAACAATAAACATTTTTTTTATGTTATCGGAAACGAATGCAATTCCTAACTTTCGATGAATTCTGTTTAAAAGTTAATTTAAACAGTGATTTCCTTAGACTACCTAATAGAAACGTCGATGGAGAGAGCTGTTTTTTGACAGATGGTCATTATAGTAATACCGTTTTTGCATTTGTGTTCAGTAAGGTTTGTCACATTTGGTTATTTGGTCGAATAAATAAATCCGTGTTTTTATTCACCCAGAATGAGCGTAGTTCTGTTTGTTTAGTTACTTTACTTGCTAACTCTTACAATTTTCTTCTCAATGTTGTTTATTAACTCGAAAAGTGCCAGTGCGTACAAAAGAGCGGCCGTATGAGATTACATTTTTTCCTCATTTTTATACATTTTTTCCTCATTTTTATAATGTTGAAAAGTCAGCGGTGAGTAAAAGAGACTAAGTGGCAGATAAAAAACTTGTAGGAAAACAAAACTGATTTTGTATGGATGTAGTCTAATTGTGTTAAAAAATTACTGAAAAATGCATAAAAAAGTGCAAAAAACAAGATAAAAGCATTGTTGGATTAAAAAATTATGTTTCTCAAACGTATTTGGTAACAACTGAGAAGTTAAAGTAATGGCAATTGTGCGCTTTTCAACAATATTTGAACAAAACACTATTCTGGCCATTATAAACCAGCTTTTTATCCTACAAGTTTTTTTGACGTTTGAGCAAAAAAAAGATAGCCCATCTGTGAAAGGATGGGCTTCGCGAAACACTCTTTTGTTTGCTAACCAGCTTTTATTTTCAAATAATCTTGAAATGTCAAAAAATAAGCTGCCATCAGCTGGAAAATGTGATTTCAATACATTTTTAATGCATTTCTTCATTAATAAAGTTGATGTGTACGCACTGACTCTTATCGGGAATTTTTGTTCGAATTTTTCTTACTGCTCTAGTTTCATTTAAAAAGCAGAAACAATTTAAAAAAATTTATTATCATACAGGCTTTACAGGCGTTCACTAGAATTTTTTCATAAACTCCTTGCAGAAAGATTCTACCTAGCTGTAAGAAGGGGCTCAGGTAATTTAAAATGCAGTATCGCATTTTCCGCTTTGAATCATCTGACATTTTTTATAGATTATCTATACAAGAAAACATTGGGGATATTCAAGTATCTAGTTTAGTAAGTCTGACAGTTCTCTGACTAGATGTATCTCGGTTTTGATTGGGCGAAATCGATCAAACGAGCAGCAAAAAATTCGTGATTGAGTACTAAGTTGACAGTTCTCACATGTGGCTGACGTAGATAACGTGACGTTCCCGACCAATCTAGTTTTTGCGTTCAGTTGCATCTCACCCAGACCAATCTAGTCGACTTAAGATAACTAGATTCTTGAATGCGGCCATTCCGTAACTTCTTCGTAAGTCTGGTGGGCATCCACTGCCATTTTGACAGTCTTTTCCATTCTTACTACAAAAGTAAAAGAACAAACCTTATGTAAATAGATTAATATGGTTTTGCATTGGGACAACATAATCAATCTTCTTTTTGATCTAAATCACTTTTTGCAGATCTCGATATTTTTTCAGATAATACCACAAACACCAATATGTTTTGCACAACTGTTTTACTTCATTTTAAGAAGTTTGTTTTCAAAACAAATGCGCAAAGTTTCGTGATTTTTACAAATAAAGAAATTACGTAAATATAATTTTGGAGGAATTATTATCTTCATCGTCATCTGAAGATTACGAGTCTTCGTCGTCAAAAGGTGAAAACGTTTTCAAATTGGAAGAGTTGAATTTTGCAAGAGCAAAGAGACACTACTTGTGGTATTTATTTTAAACAGCTGATATTGCTGTCAACGCAGTAATACATTTACAAAAGCAGATAAATATCGTTGCATGTCCCATGAGCCGGTAAAATTTGAGATCTGAAAAAATATCTGTGGGTCGCAATGTGAAAGCCACACAACAACAAGGTATATTTGTTTGTTGGTACAGGGATTTGGAAAGTGTGGTGATTTTGCGCAAGCTGCCAGACTAAAGTTGATTATTGGTCGTAAGGCCGCTTGTATTTACTTTGAAAATATTGGTAATGTATCAAAAAACTTCTCGTTTCAAAACTAGTCTTTAATATAATCTTATAAATCAACGTGACATGCAAACATTTACAACATATTAACTCGGTTTTCTTGCCACCTAAATTGAGCTGCCATCACGAAAGCACTTAACACGTTAAGCGGTTTTCTTTTGAGGTACAGATCAGTGGTTATAGTTGCTCTTGTTAAATGAGCATTGCTAAGAAGTGACTGTAGAATTGGTAAATTGTAGTTTTCTGGTACAGGCCCACGATTTTTGAGAACTGTCAGAAATGGACATCACTCGATCACTTGCTATGAGCTACCTATTTATAATCCTGCCTTAAGGGAAAGCATAGCCTGTTTCCCTATTAGGTCATCGAATATGTAGGCGGTTATGAGTATGAATAATTATAATGAGTTCCATGGCATCTGAAGCGATGAGTCATATCGAACTTGTTTTTCAAATCAAATCATGACACGAAAGTACACATAGTTTGGGTTACCATGCACATTGCACGATACAAATACCTGGGACATAAATATATTTTGTTGAAAACCCTTAGGTACCCCCAACTGACAGTGGATAAGCAAAACACTTGAAAGTGTCGTGAGTAATAATTGCACTCTTTCGATTTCTCATTTTTGTTTTCCCAAAAACTGACCCGAGCAATTTGTTTTAATCGAAATTTGTTTTTGTTTATGCTCAAATATCACGTAACAGTGTTCTGCCAGCATGTAGTACAATATTGTCTTGTATATATGTAGGAAGGTCTAGAAAAACGCCCCTTTGCAGTATATATTCATATTACGTAACGATCACAAGAACATGTCAGTAGTCAGTTAAGAGCAAACGTAACGAATATTTTTAAGTTTGATTTTGGCTTGTATTTTCGTAGTTAGCCCCCAACGGAGATCTGATCATTGCGAAGGCCATTTAGAAGCGCGAAATGCAAGAGCAACGTGTTTTACTATTGAATATGAATTAACGCTTCAGCCTTGTAATTCGAGCGCGCGTTAGAAGTCTTGAAGGTGCGTTTCAATGGCGCTGTTGTTTTTATATGTGCATGTATACGTATACTGCATGTTTAGTAGCTTCCAGTTTGATCTTTCTGACTTGGAGCTGACTGGCTGCGTTTCCCAGTCGCAGATGTCTGCTGTGGGCATTCGTTAAGTGGCCATTAAATTAAAATAACACTTGACCTCAGCTCGATTCGTTTCTTTGGTTGATTTCTTCGCATAGAACTGGGTAGTCGATTTTATTTCTTATTTTCTATCACAAATAAAATTAAGTTAGGTTAGGTTAGGTTAATGCAGATATTTGCTCTCTTGGCTGGTGCGTTCATAAAGAAATAATCATATGCAGGCACTCATTGTGGTCGTGCTACAATTGAAATAATAATAAAGTAATAAAGTGCTAATCTAATGTGCAAAAATGCTACAAACTTGATAGGCAACTGAGAAGAGAAACGGTACATTTCCCTAAGGAGCGCCATTGCTGCCGCGGGCCATACTTGGAAAATCCTATGGTAGATGTCCACCACCATCGGGCGGCCATTTTCTAGTAGGGGGCGACTCATCGGCGGTCACATCACGGCGGTAATTTTATAACTTCAAGCTTTTGTTGTACAGATATTTTAAAGCAAATATGTTTTTTTTGTTGATTTTAATGCTTGCTGTTTCATAATAATAAATAAATAGTTGGCGCAACAGGTCGGTAGGGACAATAGGCCTAGCTTCTCACAACCATTCGTTTTGCGTGAGTTTTTAATTTTCGGGACGAATGGAAGGGATCTACAATTTTATGCCGAGTCCAAACGGCTAATTGAGAAGCTTCTTCATGACAGTTATACTCTCGGATGTTTGTTAGATGTTCGCGAGAGGTGGCGCAGTGGAAAAAACCTTGAGTTGGAATTTGGGTTTTCTCGGGATTCGAACCTGGGACCCCTCGCTTAGTAGTCTTACAAACTAACCACTCAGCCACTCCGCCCTGCTTGCTGTTTCATATTGAAAAAAAATATTTTAACACTGTTTAATGAAAATATTTTTTCATGTCGTAGGGAAGAAGATACCTATTTTAGTTTTAGCATAATTTTATATTCTGTAATTAGTACGTAAAATGCATATTTGCACTTATAAATAAATATAAATATAAAATGGATACTTGCAAGTATGCATTTGTTATATTCAAAATTGCCCTCAAATTTAACTATGAATGCCCTTGGCCTTTTCTGGTAAAGGCCATAATACAAAAATCCTCGAAGATCGCCCAATATTTATGTGAAATATTCGGAACAGTTAAAAAAATAATTTCATCACTTTTTGTATTCTAAAAACACATAGAGTGCACTTGCTTTTGTTAATAGAAAATTTAGAAAGGTTTATAAAAAAAATCAGTGCACATTTTAAAATACCTTGTTATAAGATTTGTAAAAGAATGCCAACAATTGCCAAACCAATTTGGATTCTTACGTTCGATTGAGTACGCGAAATCTGAAATTGTAAATCAAACTGCAGAATCCAATTAAATACCACATTGGGTCGCATGAATAAAAACTAGCATTTGCTTTGGGTAAACGGTTTTAGCAAAGTAAAAGCCCTTAGCAAATGCTTTGAATCGGTATGAATAAAAACCTAGTCGAACATAGCATTGGACACATTCAAGACTCTAGTTATCTTAAGTCGACTAGATTGCTCTGGATGAGATGTACCCCTACCCCTCCTTAAACCTCAACTTAAACAGCTGCTCATATGACCGATTTCCCCCAATCAAAACCGAGATACATCTAGTCAGACGGCTGTCAGAATTACTAAACTAGGTACTTGAACGTCCCCATTTACTTCGTTGTACATGTCCTTGCCTTGCAATTTCTGTTAAACTTGACAAGTGACAACATACTGTCCGGTGGTTCGTTTATTTTGAATTTATTTTCAAATTTTTGTGGGAAAATTATTAAAAGCAATCTATAGCTCCAATTGCACCGGGAAACATAAATTTTATTTGCCAAATCGCTTGGTGATGTTTGATTTCTTCCTCAGTTGTCGGAAAATATATCCAAATCCAATCACTGCCTTGTTTAACTATTTTTCGACACACATACCAGTTCTAGTTAAGGAAACGGTTGACTTATAAAAGCCAAGATTTTCTCCAAAACCAACCTAAACACATAAATTTTGCACATGCAAAATGTGAAATGTTTACCTGAAATCCCGGATCTCCTAAATACCTAGGAAAGATTTAATTTTCTATTATATTTGAAAGAGCACCACCACGCGCCTCAAAATTATCATTTAAAAAAGTATTAGACAAAATGTCCATATTTTCACGCGTGGAACGAAACAATTGCTTAAAGTATTATCATCACCAATTCTTCTTTGTTTATACTGTTTTTTATTAGCACGAACGTTAGCAACAAGGGGTAAAGCAGGTATAATGTGAAAACTTATCGCATCCATGTTTAGTTTGGTTTTCCCGCACAAACAAAACTTAATTTAACTATTTATAAACAAAACCTCGAAAAATCGCAATGCTTATATTGTTTGATGTAAAAAAATTGCGTACAAAAAATTTAATAAAAGGTCTGAGTCAACTTTATAGCAGCCTCAGAATTTGCATGGCATTTGCTTTGTCTGATCAGTTTTATTCATGCCGATCTGAGTAAAAGGTCAGTGCCGCCGCTTTTCGAACATGTCAAAAGTTGGAACTAGGTAACTCAAATTCATACGAAAAATGTAGCTTCGATTTTGACATTTCTCTTGAGTAAAAGCAATTGCTACGTTTTATTCATACGACCCATTGTTAGGAGTTCAAACCTATACTCGTATTTTTACGAATTTGCTCTTCGATATAAATACTTTTTTTTTAAATATGACATCAATGAAACATCATTCAACACTGTTGAGCAGTGTTGTTATATCGTGGGATTTATCCCTTTTTGTGGGAATTTCGATGTCCAAAAAGCCTTCCGTGGGATAAAGGGATAATGCACCAAATCGTGGGATTTTCAGAAATCTAACAAAAACACTTTAAAACTATAAATTTTTGGTGAAATTCTACCAAAACACATGTATTTCACCATGATTATCAACGAACTGAATGTCCATAAAAAACAGCTCATGTAAATCGTCTTTTATCAAAATTTTGTAGTACCAAAAAATAATAATAGCAGTGTTACAAACTGCGGTTTTTATACTAAAGGGTAATTTAACTTGATTTTCTTTCCGTGTAATACAAATTTTACTTTTGAAAACTGGATTTTAATGCAAAAAGTGTCGTGGGATTTAAAAAGGGAATTTGAGTATGGTGAAAAGGGAAAAAAGAGAAAAATGACCACGCTTCGTGGGATAAATGAAGAGAGAGTGCTAACAACACTGCTGTTGAGTGTTATTAAACTACAGAATTTCCAATCATATTTTATACAAATATGGTGCTAAATAAACGAATTTGAACACATCCACCAAGCGTTATAAAAATTTATACGATGTTCATGAATATTTTCTTAAAATCGGGTATTTGAACGGAAGCTGTCTAGATTGGATAGTCTTTGCTTATGTGGTTGGAATTTCCTAACCTCTTTAGCAGAGGCATGCAAGGGAATACTCAACGTTGTAGAGGGGTTGGTGGGTCCCTTTTCGGGAAATCGAACAAAATTTACCTTCCATTGTGTAGCAGCTTTATTATGCCGGAATAGACCAAATGAATTTAGACCATAATCTGTGACTCAAATTGACAGATGGATTTGACAGGTGCGTGCGAGAAAAGCCGGAACACAAAGGAAGGGGAAACACGGAAAATAAGAGTCCAGAAATCAGATTGAAATTAATTTAATTTAATACGCGAGCATTTTTAGGACGAATTACTGCATCCGTGAACGAGCATAACGTGACGGAATATGTAATTGTTTTGCAAAATTGATATATCTCGGTGATGAATGTGGTAATTTGACCGCTGGTTTTTCCCTGCCTACTTCGAAATATTACGATCGCATTTCCGGTGTTTTGTTAAACCAAACTTAGATTCTCAACGACAACGGCAGATGTCGCATAACAGGGAATTAAGATTGCAACCACGAAATAATTACATAGCCAAATGCATCCAACTCGCACTATTACCACCCTACCTACTATTATTACTTGTGCCAACAATGCTAAACGCCATGACAATGCCATAATGCAGCGTCGACCGATTTAAACAACAATTTCTCTCCTACTCGATGCCAGAGGTCTCTGATTATGAACAGGTGCCAACGGCAAGTCACAAATGCGTGAAATTTTAATATTTTCTGTTACCTTTCTAATTACACAGTAATTATCACGCGGAAGAAAGAGCACCTATCTGCTATAGCAAACAAATAAGACCCAGTTACCCATTCACTGCAAAACAAAACAAAAAGCGAACTTCGCATACCAAAGATTAAGATATCTGCCATTCTTGTTGGGCTATTGTCTCTCATCAAGACATAGAGCAGCAACAAAATAGTCAATCTGTGGGAACAGATCCTATCATACTCGGCACATCTTGTTCCGTGTCAAGACCAACAAGCTTAATGGTTAATAGAAAAAAGCCAGTCAGCCGCCGATAGATATATAAGCTGCACCGGTAGTTTATAGCGAAAGCATTTCAAAGGCAAATGTGACACATAAATAAAATGTAAATTCGTATCGGCTGACGCCCTGAATTCAAGTCTCACAATGCCGGAGTTGTGGCGCAGTTTTCTCTGATTAAATAAGTTACATATACGTGGAGATGTCATCAAGCTTTCGCTGTGAGAAAAAAACACTTTTGTTTGGGCAGCTGGGCGAGAGCGTCTTATCTACAACGTACTTGATGAGAAGAACAATGAGGATGGGATTGTTGATTCGTCGCTAGCTTTATAGTTTGAAAGCAGAAACTGTTGATAAGGCAGTCTGATAGCGTTAGGAAGACTGTTGAAATACATTCACAAAGTATATATTTGTGTTGAGGCAGTTGTCGCCATTGATAGCAATAGCATACAGTATTTGGTCATTTGGACACTTAGTTTTAGGATCGGGTTCGAAACTTAGGTAACACCGACAATTTTAAGTTTTTCCGAACGAGTGACAACAATATTCGAAATTTTGCATGCCATGAACTATTTTCCTCATTTTCATTTAGAAAAAAAACGAGAGCCAAACAACATCAGATGACTTCTTTTGGCCCACCCTGTACATATACACATACCTACAAATGGCGTCCGTTACTAACTTTCCTATATATTATTTACGTTATCTGTTGAAAGACAAAGTGGGCGCTCAGTCTCAGTGACTTGAGTGGACTATTGTGCGAGGGGTCTCAAGTTTGATTCCCGAAAAAACAAAAACTACACCTTCAGATTTTTTTCTACTGTGCCACCTCTCGAAAAATTTTGACAAACATCCAAGAGTATAACTGTCATGAAAGAGCTTCTCAATTAGCCATTCGGCCTCAGCATAGTACCTACCTTTTATTCGTCCCAAAAATTAAAACTCAGACAGTACGAATGGTTGCGAGATGCTGGGGTTACACGAACCTGTTGCGCCTATCTATCTATTTTATTCAAAGAGGTACCTACTTCATTCCGAAGTGACTTGTTTTTTTTCGAATTCGATCGAATTTTATAGAGAGAAGTTTTTGAAAAATTAGAAAATCTTTGTTTTCAAACCAAATTTTGAACTTTTGGACATGATACTTGATACCTATAGAAAGATCTACACGGTGATAGGAAAAGTACAAAATGGCGGAACTCTGTTGCTTCGTACTGTTTTTGGAAATGATTTGAAAGCAACTGTGACTGTAAGACGCCGCGGCGGACTTTTGAACGATGCATACCTAAGGGCATACATGACCCTTTCAAATAATAAAAAAAACAATTTGGTTAATACCTCACACACAGCTTATTTAATTCGATTTCAAACTTTATCCGTCTTTATTGAAAACAATACATATTAGCTAAGCAGCGATATAAAGCTGAGGATGAATATTAGTTTATGAGGCTCATAAATGAAAGTTTTTTCGACTATTAGGGTGGAATCGATGCTAGTTCGAATATGCGAAAAAAAAACGAATTTCCAAACGCGTTCTAAAACGATTTTGTTTACTCTTTTTCGAAAACGTTAATTGTCAAAATAAGTGATATAGATAAAAGTAATTAATTTTCAATTCGCGTGTTAATATGAGTGATCTTTTTAGCACTTCGTCAGCAGTTCTTCATCCTCGGAAAACATCTCAGACAAAGAGAAGTTTACAAAAGGCTATTATTTGCTTATCGGAAAGATTTGGCTTCCTTCCCTTCCCTTCCATTTTGAAAACGACAACTGATATCGAATTTTCGAAGTTATTACTGCTCTCAACTTAAAAGTGACTTGTAAGTCTTAAGCGCTCTTTAATATGCACTAATAGAAGTTGATGAATAGGTTTATGAAGCTCTCAGTTTGATATTGGTCGGTGAATACCGGCCTTAGTCTCGACTTTAAATTTACGGAAGCTCACAATTGCGAAATTTGTATGGAAAATATAGCCACTGTGAACTAATAAAATTAAGAGTTGAAACTTAAAAATGTTTTTTGTTAAGGCCCACTATAGGCGTGTTTTTTTGAGCTTCGATCTCAGCAAAGCAAAGTAAAGTAGAATTTTCAGCACACTTATTACAACAACTACTGCGAGTCTCGAAGTGTCAAGTAGAGCGTAGTTGTTGTAATTGCGTGCTGAAAATCCTACTTTACTTTGCTTTGCTGAGATCGAAGCTCAAAAAAACAGGGCTTATGTCATTGTAAGTGAATTGTGAATTGTGATGTGAGTCTTCTTCAAAATCTGGGGCATTGTGCAAATTTGGTCGGTTGTATGAGAAAGTCAGACTACCAGCAAACAGCTTGACTCTAGCAAGGCCTTATAGATGCAGGTATCTGGGGCTTAAAATCAATGAAATATGCTAAGCTTCCGCGAAAGTAGAAAAGGCTTTCAAGGGCTAGTTAGCTGCTTGACTATTTGAAAAGTGTGGCCATCTAAATATTTCTAGAGCCACTATAGGACTTATTTAACAGTCATTTTAGCTATGCCTGGAACATGTTTCAGTTTCTTTAAAGACGGAGGGAGATCATATTCAAAATGGATAAATTCACTCACGCCCTACAAGCTGATTTAAAAAAATCGACGAACTAAAATTTAGAACGAACTAAGTCCGTCTAAACTGGAATTCCGCTGAAGTAGATTCCTTTGAATCTTCTGAAACTTCCTTCACAATTTCCTTAACTACATCACAGAAGATCGATGGAAAATTTTGTCACAGCATTAGTGAATCTTAACGAACCAGTTATTGCGAAAGTTCTGCTGAAACTGGCTATCTTACAAGTTCGCACTTGTTTAGCAATACATCCGCAATAGCCTAAGTCCGCCTCGGACAGTGCAAGATCTTCCAATGCCGTGCGCCAATTCTTCTATAGTCTAGCTTCATCAATCAGTCAAGCTCAAGGTTGCGTCTCATTATTATAATCCCAATGTAAGGCTACTCAAATTATTTTTTTTATTTTGCTACTTTGGGACCGGTTTCTTTTTTGTTCTAAGATTTGACTTCCACCACCTCTCCTCGAGGGACAACTGGCAACACCAAATCGCGGTAGTCACACGTGAATTGCTTCACGATTTTAATTGGCGACAAATAATTTCTGACACAGATTCGTGGCTCGCGTTTGAGGTACAACCACATCTTTCGACCCACTTATCTAGATCCACTTCTGAATAGGGTACTCGTTAATGTACGTCCATTAAAATGGGTGCTTGACATGGCGTCAGAAGGTGACCGAGTAGTTCTAGTAACAGATTTATTTTTTTTTTATTTCGAAAACAATCGCAACTCCCATTTAATCTGCTTTTCGATTTATTTTCCAGCGCAGCATCGAAAATAATGGATGTTCACCAAGCGAACCTAGCATATTATTGACCAGGTACACCGGACAGAGGGCAATGTTCTCCAATACATCACAAGGCGCATCTGCTTACTGCACACTGCCGTTTTCTCGCAAATCGAAAGGTGAAACGTCGACAGACTCAGCTTTTAGTGATTCCAAACGACAATCGAAACTGAACGATGACATCACGCTAACATCATCGTACGCCACTGTTGGTAGAAAGTTGCGACGAGCGATCAAGGCACAAGATGAAGCACTGCCTCCGTATAAAAAACTTAAAGCCGACTCAGAAGACTCGTTTGGACTATCGAACGATCTATCCACAGAGTCGATACGTAATGCTTGTGAGTACATCGAACTGAGTGACGATGATACTCCAGAAAGGCCACCGGTGTTCCATGATCGATTGACAAGCGAACGCAGATCGTTAAGGTCGCCCGCCGCCACGAAAAAGCGCAACAAAAGAAAAAAGGTTTCAAATCCATTTTGCACACTCAGGAGGGAAGTGACTAGTTTGCCAGCAACTCTGTTCGATGGTCAGCAACAAGATCGCGACATCAATCACAGTTCGCTGACACTGAACCATCAAGAGGCATTGAATGTGCTGAACGAGCTCGATGCCATCCTAGACAACCATGCTTCGTGCTCTAGTGTCGACCTGAATTCGTCAGCTGAGCAAACGCAAAAGGTGGAAGACTGCCTTTTCGAACTGGACACCTATTTGGCCGGTCTGGACGACAAAAGCTGTAACGGTTCCTTCGACTGTGATAATGTTGAGGTGCTAAGAATGAATGACAAGCGACGCCCTAAGACCCTTCCAAAGAACTGTCAAGGTAGTTTCAACTTTGCAAGCGCCTTCAAAGCCGGCTTTGAAAATGCCTCACTCAATCGGGGTCAACTGCTGAGGAAGACCATCGGCAGTATCAGTGCACTGCGAAATAGCCGCGATAACACCATTAGGGCCAACAGCAATGACAACACATCTCATTCCGGTAAGCAATTTGATTTCTCTCTGTTGGTTTCTCACACCAGTCGACTTGTCGTAAAAAGAATATCCACTCGTATGTTTAGCATTTACGCTTTCTTGCGCACGGGAGTGAGGGACAGGGACAGGGTTCAATGATGTGGCTGCGAAGCAAGTTTGCGGTAAATTCCCAAACTTGTTTTCTTTCCGTTCTGGTCTGCATATACTGACACTTTATAGTTTGTGTGCAGATAGCGGAATAAAACCGTTTCGAAGGCACAGAATAATTCGATCGAATGCAGATTGAAGCTTAGCTTGGACTAACAGTTATACCATGTTTGCATTTAGCTCAGACCCATAAGAAAGTTTTACAATGGTGGGCGGATTTGGTAAGGTATTGATTCGAGAGAAAATTAGTCATTTTTGTGGGGATTTCAAACAACAAAGGGGTGAGCAATTTTTGTGAATCGAAGAATTTCACAAGCACAAAACGGGAGCCAGATTCCGTATAACAGTAATCGTCTGGACGATATCGTTTTTGACATTTTGATGATCATAAGGAATTATATTCTGCCCGAATTTGTTTGACTATCGTCAGTTTTTAATACATTTGTGGAAAATTAACTGAACAAAGATCTCAAACTCGTAATTTGGCACTTAGTTGCTACTTTTGGAGGTCTATCGTCTACACGATAGTCGTCTAAAAAATTACGGAATGAGTGTCCTGGGTAGCCAACCGGTAGTAAGTACTATGACGGAAAAGCGCAACGCCTATGGTGAACTATTGCTTGTTGAAGAAACATTCCAATCTGTATTGTTATTAATTGTTTTGAGAGGTGGCTTGATCTTTGTCAACATATTGTTATATTTGCGCTCCCAAAAACGATACTGAGTCCCTGAGCTATCAGCTACAGGGGCTGATCTATTTCGCATTAGGGACTTTCAAAAAATCTGGTATACTAAGTCTGATAGCAGATAACCAACCGCCGGCGTTGTATCTCTGCAGTTTTATTGGCCTCTATTGATGAAATGAAAACTGTTTTCAGTTGATGTTTACGCAGTCACGAATTTCTCGACTGAGTGCTAAGTTGACATTTGGGACATTCGGCTACCTAGTTTATGTAAAATATCAACTAGTTTTGTCTGGACAATGTTTACGAACGCGTTGACTAGACAACTTAAATTGTTTTTATATTCTCGCAGTTAATTTTCAGTTTTGACACTTCGAAATGCAGGCAGGAGTGAATCGAGTTCAGTCGATACAATAGGTCTGTTCCCTTACTTTTAAATCTTACGAATTTGTACTAATTCGTACGAATTTTACTCAATGTCGTTCCTTAACTCGAAAAATTCGTAAAAGAGAGCGTCATCGAGAGAGCAAGCTACTACCCCTCCACTGATAATCTTGCGAATTTTTACTCAACAAATTTCTTGGTGTAGAATTGAAAAAGCTGTCAGTCACCTTTCAATGAACAGCTGGTTTGAAATTTGTTGTCCTATTTGACATATGAGTGCATTTGTTTTTATTTATTGCTTATTAAAATGGTATCAAAAGGCGGCAGAATGAAATTGAATGTTCTCCTTAGATTCTAATTGAAAATCGCGACGAAATTCTACTTTGCTGCAAAGAGTAAGAAAGGACAATCGCCTCCAAGAAATTTGTAAATGCCCTGTCACTTTTTCTAATCTCTTTTCTAATGATTGTAGTTCAATCAGTACAAACTTATGCAGATAAGTATACATGAAGAAGAAGTTCGAATCACTTTCATCGCTAGGGAGATGAATCAACTAATGTTGTGAGTAAATTAGCAAATTCTTCGAGTTTATACGAAATTTTAACGACTTTTCGTAGCACTTTTTTGAATTTTTGAATTATGTATCTGTCTTTATTCGTATTTTACTACAAAAGCGTCCCCTAACTTTTTCGTAAGTGTCTCTCTCCGTGAGAGAATTTGTCCCCACCACTGCCATTTTGACAGTCTTTTCCATTTTACTACAAAAGTAAAGGAACAGACCTAATATGGTTTGTCTATGGTTGCCATTATGTGTGGCTGACGTAAAAAATGTACGTTTCCGACCAATCGACTTCAACTGAGTTCAAAGTCAAAATTTAACATAATTCAAATGTCAACTACGTTTATTCAGTCCAGAAATTTCTTGCCTTTATTTATCGATTTAAAGAGATTATTAGCATGGTCCAAATTTACCAAATTACACAACTGAAACATTTTTATGGAAAATGTGGGTATACAATGAACTTCTTAATTTGAAAGTCAAAACATGGGTTATGAGTACCAAAGCCTATCACACAATTTATAAAATTTAGAAATGTCTAAATTACAGGTACGTCTCTCTCAATTTCTTGAAAAATCGCCTCCACGTTTGTGAAGCGTCTTATAAAAAAAAGACAAGGTGTATTTGACAGAAGACGTATTTTGTGCCGGCCATCCAGTGATATAAATTACTAGGAATGTTGTTGGGGTATCTTTCCATTAATAAAAGACCAAAATTTTAGAATTCGGTGTTTAACAAGTTTTATTTTTATGAAGTATTCAAAATTTAATTAAAACAAAGGAAAAAGACTAAAATTTTCGGTTTTGAGTTGTGACCTTCAAAAGGGTTAAAAAGGAAAAACATGTAATTTTATTTCTATGCGCTGTTTTTGACAGTTCGTTGCCCTAGTTATGCCAAGTCTCGCTTCGGTCTTTCGGAGTTGATCGTGTTGCCAGGTTTGTCAACAAGGAAGTTCTGCATATTGATATTTTAACATCGCGACAAAATGGAAATACATATTTTGAGGTGATTGCAAAAGTTTGCTTATGTTTTCGTAAGTTTAGCATATCCTGTGGTCACAAGCAAAAACAGCTTAAGTCTGTTTTACTCATTTTTCAGGAGAGCAGTTTAATGTTTTTGACAAACTCGTGAAATTACAAATAGTAGATAACTCTATTGACGCTAGTGACTTAGGTCGTTATATTTTTTTGAAACTATGGTTACTTTTTTAATGACATACAACTGAAAAAAATTTACAAAATAGATTTGAGTACGCTGAATCTAATAGCATAAAAATCTCAATAACGTCTTAAGTCGACTTAAGCGGTTATAGCTTGTGGCCACAGATCTATAATAATGAGTAGGACGTCCATGACACTTAAAGCGTCTAATTTGAGATCATTCTTAAGCTACGATTATGCGAGTCATTAGACACTATGCAAGTCCAAGTCCATAAAACTTAAAATGTCTAATTTAATTATCATTCTTAAGCTACGTTTATGCCGTCATGAAAGTGTTAAACTTAAGAACACTTAAGAACACAAGTCATGGCAAGTCGCTTGACACACCTCATGCGAACGTTTAGTACAAAGAGTGTTACACTCTTGTCACTTTTAAGTCTTTGGCGTTAAGCTCTGTTGGTCGATGACGAAGACAATGTCATGAAATTTGAGACAAAATGTCAGGCTAATTCTGTACTTCGTGGGATAACTCTTATATACATAATATACCATTTTTTTTTGTCATTGAGATATGGAAGAAGTATACGGGAACGCGTTAGACAACAATTTACTTAGAGTTAGGTACTTCCTTCCTTTAAAAAAGCTACCAATTTACAAAATGCCATCTATATAATAACCGACATGTAGGACAAGACAAATGCTCAGGTCTCCAATAATTGTAAGTTGTGACACCGAACTGTTCAGTCTTTTGTCAATAATTTCAATGATTGTTTATGCAAAAAGTCGCAAAATCGTTTGATGAAAGTGTGACAAGGAACGCAAGCATTTGTGACAAATGGAAAATCTAGTTAGTCAACGCGTTTTCGCAATCGAAAGTCGCGACAAATCTAGTTAGAGTTAGACTGGCCAAACTAGAAGCCCGAACTTGTTTATTAATTTAATCAAATGGCAAAGTAGGTAGTGTAATCGAATAGAGCACGAAAAACAGCGAACTGACATAAGACATTAGCATTCTATTGAAATTTAGTGATCACAACCATCTTTAGGACTGGATGGATAGGATATATCTTTAACGTGCATTGTTTCATTATCTATTCATTAAGCCACTTTTTGAATTTGGCTAAATGCATCTTGAATTAACGAATGCTACAGAAAGAAAAACTGTGGCCAACAAATCAAACAGATCTCACCCGATCAGTAGAGCCCTATTAGAGAAATTTTAAATTATTCAAACTATCAACAAAACAAAGAAGTTTGAAACTTCTCTGGGTCCAGTTTTCAGTCATTTTCTAATCTCGCAAGCCAAAGCACCCTGTGTCCACAACAATCCAATTAAATGCCACTTAACACTTACGTATATGCCAACCTCACGAGATCGCCACAAATATCTACCGAACAAAGATAAAATCTGCAAAAAGTTATACCGATCTTCCACACAAATCGAAGACGATTAAACGACCGTAGTAAAGGTCATTGCCTGCTTGCAATAGCATTCTTCGCCATTTACACACCACAGTCGTTCGCTCGTCGGGATTAATTCACTTCGCATGGTTCGAATCTTGGCAATTTGTGCGATTCTCAACCACAAAACGTAACCACTTCCACAATATAAAATATTTATTAAAGAACGGTCTCTACGCACGTTGTGCAGTAGAATGGTTGCCATAAATATTAAATTGCGACAAACTGTATAATTTGATACTATTCATCGATTTAACGAAGATGAATAAAATCAGTTAGAAAAGCAGAAGAAGAACAAAAAAACTTTCACCCCGAAGACCACTGCTTGATTTTTCTCTAAATTTTATTTGCCGCTTTATTTCATTGTTTAGTCAAGCAAACGTCGCTAGGTAACAAGACGACGAACCACAACAAAAGCTCGATACTCCCGTGGATATGTCTTTTTGTTTGAGATATCTAATTTTCATTGAAAATTCAATTACCAGCAATAGTGGCTAATGGGTGGGGTCAATAATTGATGAAGTTCTAATTTGTGTTCTCTGTTTGTGCAGGCAAACTGTCCAGATCCGTCTCGCCCACTCGCAAGACATGGCGCCGTAATTCCATGCGAAAGACATCACTATTAGTTCTTCCAGATCACCATATGCACGGTGGGGAGGATACAGCCACTGGGACTACTGAAGAATCGCCGGAGCCGCAGAACTTCGAGGAGCCCATTGCGGACAACCGGCCTGTCACGCCAGCCGGTACACCCACCATGCGACGTTGCCTGTCGCAGAGCGACTTTAATCCCAGTGTACTGACGCCGTACGATATCTTGCAGGAGATGGTAGAACGAAGCTCGGCTGAGGGCCAGACTCGGTCCGATGACCGTCCGAGGCAATTTGGTCGGCGCGCTGACGGACACCCACGGGTATTCTCGATCCGCTCCGAAGCTACAGGAAGCGGCAATCACTGTATTATAATAAACCACGATCGCCCAATGAGTGCTCCGGTTAGTGGTTCTCTTGACTGTGGAAGGCGGAATGCGGTTGCGTCGCCCCTGGCCGATGTTATGTGTGGTGGATTTATTGGTTCGGAGCCCAGCTCAGTTGGATCATCCCGCAATGCTAGTCCTGTTTCGTTGGTCTCCAGCACGGGTTCCAGCTCTATTGGTTCAACGACAGCTGACCACGGGCAGTCACCGCGTCGTGCCTCTACACCGCCTCTTGAAAGCGAAAGTACACAACCACGACTTTCGAGCATAGATCCGGACGTTAATCAGACGACATCACCGCAGGGATTCAACGCAGAGTGGCCACACTCTCACAGCAGAGTACTGGCGTTGCTGTGCTGCACATTGGGGCTGTTCAACATCTGCCGGTTTGCGAATCAGACAATACAGTATGGAGGCAACTTCCTGCTGCAGTTCCTACTGCTTTCGGTGGTCTTTGGGATTCCGATGTTCTGGCTGCAAATGTGCCTGGGAGCCAAGATAAAGGCCGGACCGGTGTCCATGTGGAAAATCAGCCCGATTTGCAGAGGAATTGGAATCGCGCTTATATTGGGGCAGTGCGTCATGGGCTTGTATTCGACGATCAGCATCAGTTGGTTGTTGGTGTATCTGCGCGACTCGTTCCTTACCAAAGCCCAACCGCTGTACAGGTGGCAGGAGTCGTTTTACATGTACCGGCGAGCAACGAACGTGTCTGGGAATATCACTGAAACGGTGGCGGACTATTTTAATGGAATTGTGCTGCAACGTCTACAGCTCGGTGGGCGCAACGATGGCAGCGGCGTTCGATTCCAGGTGAGTGATAGGGTAAGTTGACGCTTGATTCCAACACCACTTGCCAATGAATTCTTTTCAAAACTGTGTTCTCATTTAAGCAGCTCGCCTTTAACTTGGCTATCGTCTGGACGATGGTGTTCTTGGTCCTGTGTAAGGGCCTAAAGTCGTTTGGAAAGGTTGTCCTACTCTTGACGGTAACTCCTCTAGTCCTGTTCATTGTGATAACGTGCCGACTTTTGTATTTCATCGGGTTCTCGAGTGCGCAGAACATATTTTCCGCATCGGACTTTGAAGATTTCCTTATAAATTCGAAAACCTGGACTGCGGCCGCTCAGGAAGTGTTCCTCACTTGGGGGTTGCTGGGTCCGTCAGTTATTGCTATTTGTAGCAGAAGTCACGGAAAAAGCCACAGCAAGATCGTACTCCGACGAGAAGCATTACTCGTCGTCCTGTTGACGCTGTTGGGACTCTGTGTAGCGGGTGTGTTCGGCTTCTCCTGCGAGCAGGTTTTGCACAAGAACGCCTATATATACGTTCCGGGATCCTACGGTAAGTGCGACAGGTCACATTGTGGAAATGACATTTTTACTTCGATTTATTCTTCCAGAACACATGGACTCGTATACTTCAGTGTACTCGCTGAAAGGAACAATATCACCTGCCCTTATCTCGTTCCCGCCCAAATGGATGCCGCATTACTCCAGCCTGCTGGGTGAGACTTATCGCCGACCGCCGATCACAACGTATCGGGAGAGTGGCTACCAGGCGCTACGATTGGTTACGGAGTTGTTTCCAGCGGCGATGGCCGTTTCTCAGGGCACGATCTCCTGGGTTTGGACAGCCCTAACGTTTTTCATGTTCATCTTGTTTGGGTTGGGCCAACTATGTGCCATTTGGAAGCCGATATCTTGTGCTCTGGGGAACTCAACAAGCTCTGTTCTACTGAGTTGTGTAAGTGCTCTTCTGTTGGGCATACCACTTGCAACGGAAATGGGATTGTCTATTGTCCATTACCTCGACATGGTATTCGGAGGTGCTTGGTGGCTTCTTCTATTGTGGACAGCAGAGATTTTGGCTGTCTTCCTGATACGGGGTCGTCCGTATAATGGCGATGTGCTGGTGAATGATCTGCGAATGACCGGTTCAATGTCGGCATTCTTGGCGCTCTCGTGGAACGTGCTGCTTCCCATCGGAATGGTCACCTTGGCCATCATTCAATACAAGGTCTCACTATCTAGCCAGTTCTACCACTGGAGGGGAAAGTCTTACTTTAGCTTTTGGGCACGAAAAGTTGGCGGCCTGACTCAAGTCGGATTTCTACTTATTGTGCCCGTTACAGCTATAATACAGATATACCGGTATCTCACACACGGCCCTCCGGACATTCTGGATGTAAGATCGAGTTCGTTCATGACGTGTTGATGGAAATAAATCAGTCTCTCTTTTTTTTTGCAGCGTATTCAAATGTTGTACCGCCCGACCGAATCTCCACTGCCACATCGTCGCCATCGTCCTGGCGCAGAGCGAAACAGTTCCAGCAACCAGTTCAACACAAGAAATTCAGACTTAGAAGCGAGTAGTACTCAAGACGACGCGCCGCCCAAGTACACACCGCCACCGTCCTACACAACAGCTACGGGAGCTAGACTCGCGAAGATATTGCGTCAAAGTATAAGGCGAAGCGTCAGAAGGTGCCACACATATAAGACTTAAACAAATTACAAATTCCTAAACTCTCTTTCTCTCTCTTAATAGGTTCCTCGGTGAGCCAAGCCGCCCTAGACCAATCCTGTCTCTCGAGTCAGCGGACAACAGTCTACCGCCAGATTACTCAACAGTTCTATCAAACCCTGCCGGCGTCGACAATCAGGCTGAACATATAGAAATCCGTCCCAGACCGCTGTACAACAGTTACACACAGCGTACACTCTCGCTGGGACGCAACCTAAGAGCGCCCAAAGTGGAAGAGCAAAGCGAAGTGAGACCATCGTCCGCTGGCGTTACTGTGTTTTCAAGGTCGAGGCAACCGTACACAGCCTCCGATGTGGCCAGCATCTTACGGGCGTCAACACGTCGTCGAGATGCAGGTGTAACCTCGATTGCTTCCAGCATTGATCACAGCTTACGAAATAAAACCTCTTGGTCGGCCGAGAATCTAGTTATCAACGCAGCACCAATTGGCGAAAGCAATGCAATCATCTTAAGTGCTTCCCCGGACTCACCCTCACTCGACAACCACCCACCAGATAGGTTAGACATATACGAAAATACATCTGTGATTTGAATCCTGCTTAACCGGCTCTATGTATCTAAACCTAACATTTAATTGCAATAACTACTACCTAAATATATGTAAAAAAAAGCCTTGTGTTACACTGTAATTTAATATTTATATAAGTGTGAAATGTTAACTGTAAAATGTAAAGTGCATAATAAATGTAGACGTTAATATAAACAAACAAGACTCAGTCGCGAATTGCTTTCCTTGTTTATAAGCAATTTGTGCAGAAATTCATCACTTACCGGATATTTGGTGTGGCTGCCCGAAACAGGGATGTTAAAAACCTGAAACAATAATAAAACAGTAGTGCTAGTAGATAATCGTTTTGGATAAAAAAATGTAATAGAATTGAAATGAGCCCAAATACACCCAATTTATGGAGGATGCGTCACTGTTCGTGGAAAAACGAGGCAAAAGCGATTAGGAAAACGCGTCAGAAATGCGTTGCAGAAGATTGGGAGTGTTTAAAGAGCTGCCTTTTTTGAGTGACATTAAAACCTAATGTTGGGATTGGCGACGTTGTGGACTGTGTTTCTAGTGCTTTTCCCGAGCGATCAAAATTGTGAACAACCTAAAAAAACCAACACGGAAATTATTTCCCATTCCAACGCACTAAAATTAAACACAATTCCAACGCCCACCGAACTTTCACAACAAACCGTCGCATGAAAACAATATTTAATATACCAATGCAACAGACCGAATTGCCTTGCTCTTTAAATCCGTTGCTTCCGTTGCGTCGAAGGATACGTCAACGATATTGTTAAGGTACATACAGTTAAAGCCGCATTTACACGATCACACATTCCTAACTACTTACATATTTAACGGGCTCCCGACCCGTGGAGAGCCTCTGCCTGAGACACTATAGCATTCCATCCTCTCAGTTATCCAGACCAAACCGAAGTAGTAGGGTAATTCTTAGCCGGATCTCCACTAGGATGTCATTTGTGGAGTTCATGTTTACTCCGAGGTAGATAAACTCCTTAACTACCTCGAAATTGTTGCTATCAATAGTGACGTTCTGTCGTAGGCGGTGGACAGATGCTTGTTTGTTTGTTGATAGCATGTACTTAGTCTTGATGTCCTCATGTACTACAAGACCAACGAATTTCGCCTGTTCTTCAATCGCTGTAAAAGCCTCTATCTCGGCACGCTGGGAGCGACCGATGATGTCAATATCGTCTGCATACCCCAGTAGCTGGACGGATCTGTTGAAGATGGTGCCTTCCGTGTTGACACCTGCCCTGCGCACTATCCGCTCTAACACGAGATTGAAGAAGTCACATGATAGTGCGTCTCCTTGCCGAAATCCGGTGCATGTTTGGAATAGCTCGGAGGAACTACTTCCAAATTGCACATTGCAGCGTGTGTTCTCCAGCGTCACGCTACATAGCTGGATCAGTTTTGCCGGGATCCCGAATTCGGCCATCGCCACATAAAGCTCCTGGCGATAAATGCTATCATATGCGTCTTTAAAGTCGATGAATAGGTGTTGAGTCTCGACTTGAAATTCATTGGTCTTTTCCAGGATTTGCCTCAGTGTGAAAATTTGGTCTATAGTCGATCTGCCGGGCCGGAAGCCACACTGGTTTTTTTTTGTCGGAGGTTGTTACTATCCGATGGAGCACTCAGACACAAACTACAGGTCCATTGTACTGCCAAACAGACACCTAACATTACTGTAGGTACTCAGTTTTCCCGTCTTTCGAAGAAAGATGAAAAGGAGCTTCAGTGATGAAGAGCTTAGATGTTCGGCACTCACCACATCAGCCCCAAAGATCCGTCACCTGATGCGAGCAAAGGCGGGACAGCTACAGAGGAAGTGTTCCGCTGTATCATCGTCCTCTCCAAAAGCAGGACAGATAGTGGTGTTGCTCAAGCCCAACACATTTAAGTGTTTGGCAAAAGCTTGGTGGCCCAAAAGGACGCCCACAAGCAGTCTGCTGTCCATTCTCCTAAGGGATAGAAGGAAAGACGCGGACTTTTTGCAGATGTCCGGACGCAGACGTTTGGTCTGCCTACACTCAGCACAGACACGCCACCGACGCTCGTGTTCACGAGAAACCCAGGTATCAATGGATGACCTAACCACAGAAGCAGGCAGACCCAACGCAGGTTCAGGTCCTGAGAAAGCCTCTTCTGAACCCCGTCTGGCAAGCTCATCAGCGATCTCATTTCCCTGGATACCAGTGTGACCTGGGAACCAAAGAAGATTCACGGTGTTGAGCCTTCCGACTAAGTTCAGAGAAAGCCTGAGTTCGAGCACTAACTTGGACGAGGTAAGAGGGTTAAGCAACGCTTTTAATGCAGCTTGGCTATCACTGCAAACGCATTAGCCCTCCACCTGATTGTCACAATATAGCGCATAGGCATAAGGAAAGCAAAAATCTCCGCTTGGAAGACAGACGCATGGTTACCTAAGGGGTAGTGTAGTCTAATGTTCTCGCTTTCCACAAAGACACCAGAACCAGACAATTGTCCGGTTCTGGAGCCATCCGTGAATACACGATGGCATTCTTTCCCAGGCTCAGAGTCTGACGGAAGCCATTCCGTTTCCTGAGGAAAGTTGACATGGTAGTTTTGTCGCAGTAGGACTTCTGGGGTCATTGCGTCAGACGGCATGTCCATAAGACAAGGGTCAAAGGACAATTCTCGCAAAAGTTCCTCAAAATTCCAATGCGCGTGGTACCAAAAACCACCTCTCTTTAACCGAGAAATGGTTTTCAGCGTACACCCTATGATAAAAATATCATAGCATCTAGAGCAGAGCCCGGAGTGCTAGGGAAGGCCCCTGTACATCCAAGACAAACCGTTCTTTGAAGTTTGGCAAGAGAGGCAGTACATAACACGTTTCCGCGAAAGCCTGTTCTACCATACAACCGATGCATATGAGAGAAGTGGTCTTATCATTGGCGTATAGATCCAAAGGACCCTTTTAGAAGATAAGCCCCATGTCTTGCCAAAAGCGCCTTTGCACTGCCAGAAAGTTGACAGCGCTTTATCGGTTTTTGATTCAACATGCTTGGACCAAAGAAGCTTTCTATCGAGGATTACTCCCAGATATTTGACTTCATCGGATATCGCGATAGTGACGCCTTTTAGCACAAGCTGAGTCAAACCAGTGATATTTCTCCTTCTCGTGAAGAGAACAACCGTAGTTTTAAGAGGATTCACTGAAAGCCCATTTCTTGGGCACCAATCGTCGATAAGGCCCAAAGATCTCTGCGCCCGAGATCAGACGGTCCTTAGGTCTGAACCGACAGACAGAACGGCGACATCATCCGCATAGGCTTGTGTGTAGGTTCCAGGAAGATTGAGAGCCGTTAGCAGAGAGTCCACTACCATACACCATAAGAGGGGAGACTGAACACCACCTTGAGAGCAGCCTCTGTTCACCCCAGTCATGACGCATTTGCCACAATCCGCCTCGGCAACCAACGTCCTGTACATTAGCATTGCATTAATCCACAAAACCAATGTTTCATCTACACCATGATGTCTGGCTGCATTCCACATGCTATCAAAAGTCGCATTATCAAAAGCACCCTCGATATCGACGAAAATACCCAGCGCGTACTCCTTTCGATAAAGAGCACTTTCAATCCTACCAACAAGGTTTTGAAGCGCAGTTTCACAGGATTTTTCACGCTGATAGGCATGTTGCATCAAAGAAAGAGGATGCGATCGAAGAGCAACATTGCGCACGTGCAGCTCAACCAGTGTTCTCCAAGCTTTACAGTAGGAAGGAAGACAGACTTATGGGTCTGAAACTTTTGGCGAGAGTGTAGTCGGTCTTACCTATCTTTGGTATAAACACGACTTTAACCATACGCCAAGGGGAAGGTATGTAGGCCAAGGCCAAGCTAGCGGTGAAAATTCTTTTCAGCGTCGGCATCAGCTGACATCTCACCGATTCCCCCCGCAATTTTTTTTTAATATAAGCTCCTCCCTCCCGCTCGCAATTTTACTGTCTGTGAATACGTGTGAATTCAGCAGTGTTCCTACATCGTTGTATCTCAACCTTTTTGAGGGAATTTAATATTTTCGAAAAACTTTTTGTGCGTAAGAGGAAAAAAACCTCAAAATTGTGGGCCATGAATATAAACGCACTATATGCACATAAAAAGAAGATTTGCCTATAGCAACAATTTCTAGCACCAAAAAATAATCATTAAAGTGTTAGCAAATTCCGATTTTTATACTGAAGATTAATTAAGTGTGATTTTTGTCCGAACAATACAAATTTTACTTTTATTTAATTTAAATTTAGTGAAAAAGGAAAATGAACACACTTCGTGGGAAAAATAAAGAGAGACGTCTAAGAACACTGACTGATAGTTTGTGTGTTTGGTGATTTTTGTCTGCTGATGGATGCGTTCTGAGAGTTCAAATTCGTTGTTTTACCTATTTCACAACGAATACACGCTTATATTCTACAAATTGTATAATAACGAATGTAATCAATATAAATAATAAAGGAAAAAATTCATTCGCTCAAATTAAATATTTTTGTTCCTATTGTTGGGGCAGAATAAGCAGCATCGTCATCATCGTCATCATCGTCATCATCGCCATCATCGTCATCATCGTCACCATCGTTATCATCTCCATAATATTATAGTTATTAATAATTATTAATAATTATTGTATTGTATTGAGTTATTGTACTGAATTATCTAGTTCGAATTACATTTAAATCTGGCGGTCAATTTAGACCAGTCACCATATTAATTTTACATTTGAATTCGGCATAACATTTCAACTTTTAAATATAACGTAGTCTCTCTCACTAAAGTAAGAAACCGCTTACGCACTTTTTGTATAAATGCGCACAGCGAAAAAAGCTCATAAAACTTTTGTATTTGAAACCCAAAGGGGAAACACCGTCTTTCTTTTACCCTCGCTTTCGCTCTACTCGTCGTCGTTGCATCGGTCAACTTCAAGGTTAAAAGTTGCATATAGTTGCAGTTCGGTAAATCCTTTTTAGCATCCGTTGACAATCGGTTAACAAAACAACCAGGATCAGCTCTTCCTTGATCGAAGGATTCAAAGAGATCCCAAGGTTGGCGACACGAAAAACACTTCGGTCGTACACCTATAATTATAATTGAGTCTGTTTTCGTTTGTTGTTTTTGGCGAAAAATTACTCCGCAGTAATGTCCGAAGAATTTAAAAAGAAGAATTGATTATGAATATTAAGATTTGAAATATTTTTTAGGAATGATCTTTTCGTAAAAATTCCGTTTAATTGCGGAAAACAAAAAAAAATCATACGAATTACCTACATCACATTCAAAATGTCTGATTACTAGATGTTTCATTATTAATAAAGCCCGTATGACAGAATTTATTTTTTTTTTTAATTTTTCTTCTTTTAAAATGAAACTAGAGCAGTACGAAAAATTAAAACTAAAATTCCCAATGGGAGTGAGTGCGTACACACCAATTTTATTAATGTAGACACATCAAAAAATGCATTCAAATTATATTTTCCAGCTGCTGGCAGCTTATTTTTGACATTTTAAGATTATATGAAAATAAAGGTTTGAAAATTTGCGGCTTTCTTAATACACCTTTAGTCTCTTTTACACAGCGCTGACTTTTCAAAACATTTAAATAGGCAGAGGAATCACTAGCGAATATTCAAGAAAAAATGTGAGGGAAAATTTAATAGAAAAATTGATGGCGAAATTCAAATATCAATAATGATAACATTAAAAAGAAATCGGTCGGTGATAAATTAATTGCATTAAGTATTTTGCTATTACATACGCCGGAAAAGGTCTCAAGAACAAACAAAAATTGCCATTGAATTGAAATTTTATCTTTTGACTAATATAGTTTCGTTGTTTACAACAATTGTTTATATCACGGTGTTCTAAAATAATATAATAACTTGATACCAACGAACAAATAAGCAAGTCGAATATTTTAATATAATTATGCTTTAATGACGTTCAAAATATAACTCAGAGACAATACTGAGACCACCAACTTCGGCCGATTTCCCGTTACTTAGCCTACAAGCTATATTTTTCGGAGTGGTCACGATTTACTGCGCTAGTATTGATACATAAAAATTCGTATTGACAAATGTCACGTAACTTCAAAAGTTTTGAGTCACCAATACACTCCCAAAAAATATGAGCCACTTCCGCTTTGGGCAAAGTGGCTTGCAGCGTTCATAGAATTTTATCAGTTAAATTTGAAATTGTTCGTTACGTGTGAATAATATTTTTTTTTTGGGAAAAAGTGTACATTTGCTTAAAATATTTACGAAAAATTAAGAATGTAGGTTGGTTGAGGGAAAATAAAAACATTTTGAGCAAATTTTCTTTAAAAAATTATACACGAAACCGAAGTTAATTATATCCAAAAGCGGGAAATACACAACCATATTTGTCCCAATATATTTCTAGTATATAAAACATATCCTTTAGATAGTTTTATTAACCACACAAATCAAATTATTTACCTTCAAAAAATTTATAATTACTAACCAATGGCATTCAGTTATGGTAAAATGTGGTATTCCCGAACTCTTTCACATTTCCCCACGGCTGCCGAGGTTGGCAGCATTTATTTTTGTATGTTTTTGCATGTCATTCGGATTCATTCGGATTCCGAATTGATATAACACCGATAGGAATACAAAATGGCGAATTTGAAAAAAAACTGAGGGGGCCAGCGGCAAGAGGATTGTGAGTTGGGGGTCTCAGTATGATTTGTCTATGATATAACTAACGATTTCGAACAGGAACTAAGAACAACTTTAATTTGCCCAACACAGCCGCAACACACGATAATGAAATGACCCCCCACCTCAGGTTATCGACATCCGGTCTAAACCGGAAGAGTGTAGGCTGGTTTTTTTCAAGTATGAGTGAGTCCCTTTGATTAACATTGGCACTAATACATGAATTCAAACTGGGCTACATCAAGGTCAAATTCAGCTTGTAGGCAATTTCTCTTTTTTGGCTGAAGCTGTCAGTCTAATTAGTTTTCCATCCTATTTTAATTGTTCTTAATTTCACTAATTTAAAATTTTTAAAAACACAAAAAAAAAATCAATCAAATTATAACAATCAAATTTTTATTGTTAACCTAATTTTTTAATCTCTTCATAATTGTTATTATTATTTTTTTTTTCTTGTCTATTGATTGAATATTATTTCATAATATTAACATATTGACCTTAGCCAAAACAAACAAAGATTTTCGTGCGCACGGACGTCATTGGAATTTTAAGGTACCTAAATCTTTTTTTTCTTTCTTATTAACGTTTCTTTTATTTATTTCAATCATTATCCAAGTATTCATACATTAAATAAGTTTAGATTTTTTTTTATTGCATGTAAGTAATTTATCTATAATAATTATGTTTAATTTAACTTTAAAAATTATAATCTGAATGTTTGTATTTATAAACATGATGGTTTAATTTGATTTTTAATAACCCAGGAATGGCGTAAGTTGCAGAAAAGATGTAACTTTAATTTAGGGTAGATATTTAAAAATCGGTCAGTGTATCTACATGGAAGGGGTGGGTGACCAAGGAGTCGTATTGCCATCATTTAAGACTCCAAATCCAGATGATTTCTCTTCTGCCTGTAACCAATGATACCTCTAAATTTTTACTCTAAAATGATCAGTTAATGATTTTTATTTTATTTGTACTGTGTTGTCGCCTGAACCTGCCCTTAGCCGGAATAGCTTCATCAACAAGATTTGCGACCTCCTTATCCTTCACAGTTACAGTCTCCAGCAGGAGACTAAAAGTCTCCGCCTTTGTCTCAGTGTAGGTACCATCAGATTTTTGGAGCGATTCCAGTTTACTTGGTCTATCCCTATTAAGGACTTTAACAAGCCTACTGGTTGCACTTAGTGAAGCGACCTCCTCACAAAATTTCCTATAAGAGTCGGTTTTTGATTTACGAATTAGTCGTTTAAATTCTTTTTGTTTCGATCGATACAGATTCCAGTCTTCTACTAAGTTGGTTTTTAAAGACCTATTTAGGAGCTTTCTGGTTTCTCTGCGAATACACTGCAGTTCGGTATTCCACCAAGGTACCGGTTTTCTACAGGAGTTTTTTGAAACTGGACACGCTAGTTCCAAACAACGGATAATGACGCTGCTCAGATCCTGAGCAGACCTCTCTACCCCCTGTATTGATCTCAGTTTGAGTGGTGCTTTAACAGAATTGCCAAGCTCCTTCTCAAACCGAGCCCAATTTGTTTTCCTCGGATTTCTCCTCTCCAGCGAAGGTGAAACTTCACAGTAGATTTGAAATTCGATGTATCTGTGATCTGACAAAGTGCTATCTGGCGATACTCTCCAGTTTATGATAGTCTTGCAATGCCTGTTGGACAGGGTAACATCAATTACTTGCTGTCTCCTGGCTATACGTGCCGATTAGTGTGTTGCAGAACGGTTTGAGACGTTCACACAGTACGTTGGATAGGATCTTGTATGCGACATTAAGCAGGGATATGCCTCGATAGTTCTTGTAAGACATAGGATCGCCTTTTTTGTAGATGGGGCATATGGAGCTGATATAGTCCAGTCATCGGGCAAACTTTCTTCCACCCATACTTGGTTGATGATTTGGTGCATGCGCCCTACCAACACATCACCACCGTATTTAAAGAGCTCCGCTGGTAAACCATCAGAGCCGGCGGCCTTGTTGTTCTTAAGCTTTTTTATTGCTAAGCCAACTTCTTCTGTACTGGGTGGTGCAACTGTTTCTTCATTGACTGGACGTGGGTTCTCTTCTTGCCCTATCACTATCTCTACATGATGCCCATTTAGCAGCTGCTAGAAGTGCTGCTTAAACACATCTACTATTCCCTGCGCTTCGGTGACTAGGTTTCCATCACTGTTTCGAAGAGCCTGCGTTCGGCTTGAAGCCAGCAGCCAGTTGCTGGGCTTTCTTGTAGAACTTCCGGGACTCTTCGATCTCCTTGAGCTGGGAGACTGCGTAGGCCCTCTTTTTTCTACGCAGGATTTTTTTCTCCTCCCTCCTCCTGGGTCGATACTCCTCCCTCGCTGCTCTTTTTTTGGTCGGCCATATTGTTTACGTGGTAGAAATTATGGGAGAGCTATGCATGTTGATATTTTTATAGCGATGGCTTACGAAACCTTTCTATAAAACAAATTTAATTTAATTTACTGAAACTAATTATCACTCTAGGCGCAGTGGCTTAGTGGTTAGTGTGTTCCACAACTAAGCAAGGGGTCTCAGGTTCGAATCCCGAAAAAAACACAAATTCCAACTTAAAATTTTTTCACTGCGCCACCTCCCGCGAACGTCTGACAAACATCAGAGAGTGAAACTGTCATGAAAGAGCTTCACAATTAGCCGTTTAGACTCGGCCAAAAATTGTAGATCCTTTCCATTCGCCCCAAAAATGAAAAACTCACACAAAACGAATGGTTGTGAGAAGCTAGGCCTAGGTTCCCCACGGACCTGTTGCGTCAACAGGTCCACTTTTTTTTACATGTTTTGAATCATAAATATAAATGTTTTCAAGTGATTTTAGAGATGTCGTTCACCGGAACTTGTGTTTGTTTCCATTTTATTTATCTGGAATTATGGCTATGGGTAGAACATCCATAACACTTTAGACGTCTGATTTTGATCTCATTCTTACGCCTTTATTAGCATTGACTGCGTACAAATGGATCTCTCTTTCCCGTCTCGTGCAAAAATGCGGTTTTTCGTACTTATTTTCACAAGTAAACCATTGGATATTCTCTGCGTTTAATTTCAGAGACAGTGCTCGGTAAGAATCAGAACCCTATACGTTGATTTTCGACACGTTGTTTCGGCGTGAGATTATATTACATTTTGCCTTAAGCGTATTTTTGAGAAGGTAATAAAGTTTTCCGTAGTCCTCTATCCCGACGACATTTATTGCAAGTGGAGGGTGAAGTTTCGCTTGAGTTTTTGTCTTGTTTGGTACAGTGGGCTTAATTTTTTTCTGTAAGACATCGGGTGGTCACATCGCCTTACGCTTTTTGCTAGGCCTTTTTTTAGCGTCCGTAAAATATTCACTTGCTGGACGATTCGGCGTTGCCTCGAGATCTTTAGGTACACGAAGGTTTTTAAGATCCTCGGTTTCTTTTCGCAGAGAATCTACTTCCTTTTTAAGTTCATAGAAGAGTCGCTCCATTTCATAAGTTTAGTTCGTAATTCGTTGTTCTCTTTTACGAAGCAGTTCGTTTTCGCTGAGTCCTGATCAGCGTTGCCATTTTGACTGTTTTCCAGTCAGATCTGACTGGATTGAAATGAATTTAGCTGGAAGATTTTTTGAAATCCAGCCGGCTGGTTTTTTAGCTGGATTAAATTTTTTTTTGACTGCTTTTAACTTCTTTTCAAAATGGCATTTTTTTCAACCACCAGAACAATTTCAAATTCAATGTAACCATATAAAAATAATAGTAGAAAAACAATTTTTACTGTTAGTTGACTATGCTCTGAACATGACACGTTTCCATATCCGACCAACACACTGAGCCAATTCATACACATTTGTTTGTTGTGCTTACTTTGGGATTGGGATGGCTGACTCACAAACACCAGTTTGAAAATGAAAATTTTTATTTTCTTATACTTAATTACCTACCCTTTAATGTACAAATATGAAAGAAAATGGATTCTGTGTTATTTTTATTGAATAAAACCATTTTTTTTATCTTAGCTGGATTTTTAGCTGGATTTGTGTTTAAAATTCTTTGACTGTTTTATTTGACTGAATTCTAGTTTTTTGACTGCTTTTTTTCCAGTCAAATCTGACTGGAAGAACGGATTTGAAATGGCAACCCTGGTCCTGATTAACCGGAGGACTTATTTTTCCGGAGACATGCGATCTATAGGTGGAGTTCGATTTATCTTTGTTCGTTTTCCAGAGGGATCTATCGGCAATATTATTGAATTTACCCTTGACGTTATCGGTGGTGATCTTTGTATACTATTTTTCCCTCTGAAAGGGTCTCTTAGAAGAAATAGTTGATCCTCCCCAGAATCCGAGGGACCGACCTCCGTAGAGGGTGGATTTTGCAGTATAACTGGTCTGCCACCTGGGGTAATAATTCCATTTGTTTGTTCCATTGCATCTTTTCGATGTTGCATTTTATACCTTCTACCAGGTTTTAATACTGCTGTCCTTCTAGGATTCGACGCAGACCAAGAAGCCGCCTACTTCCTGAAGGTGAGTGTTAACATTACTTTCTCAATCCAAATCCTCATTTACCCAACACTTTTTAGTCAACAGATGGTGATGGTGGCGCCACCAAATGGTGGTTGCACAGATGGGCAGTGCTGTCAAAAGTTGGCGATTACCTTTCGCAGGGGAGATTGGTTGCTTGGGGCCACATGCAGTACGATGAGTTGGTGGTTCAAAAAGACGATGGCAACGTAAATTATGGGGGTTTTGTTAGAGAAAACATAGCTGTAACAAGACGATAAATGAATTGAATGTCAGCAGCGCTTTTTCGTTCCTCAAGGGTGTTCAAGTTAATGAGATTGAGCCGGTCTAAGTATGGTGGCAACATCAAGCGACAATAGACTTTCTTGATTCTAAGGATAAGCAGGGGGGCGAACAAAGGCGATATAAAGGAATTAGGTCACATAAAAGGGTTGGAGGATTCTTTAGACCATCGTTTAACAAAGCCGAGTGATGAGTTGGGCTTATGTATTATTTTGTCAAAATGTAAACGTACAGTTTATAATATGCTGTAGGTCACGAAAAGATTTAAATAAAGAGATTGGGGAGGGGACTTGTTGCGCTTGCGCAATAGGATAATGGATTGACTTTTGGTGATATTGAGCAGTTTTGAGGCACTTGGTCTGAAAACGATCAAGGTCTTGTTGAAGGAGAGAGGAGTCTTGAGGTGAAAAAAATGTTGTTGAATAATTTAGGATCATCCGCTAAGAGAGAGAGGGGGACGAGTGTTAAATGACCTTCTCAATATCGTTTATAGTTAGGGGACCTAAATAGCTACCTTGTGGGACACCAGATGTTGCTTTGGAAGGACACGATAGTATACGGATCTGAAGCCAACGCTATAATACCGGTTTTCAAGGTAAGATAAGGTATCCATTTCATCAATATAGGTTCAAAGCTAACGGCAGATAATTTGAAGAGGTAATTGATAAGATAAGATGGAGAGGGCGTAGGGCGAGATTGTAGTTGTTGATCTACCTCTCAGAAATTCATATTGGTTAGGGGAAATAAGTACCTTGCTCCGAAAGCTAAGGCTTTGTATAAAGTATTTTATAATTAGTTGGGTATATGGGAAATTTAAGCAATTGGGCGGTAATTGTTCATTATTCATTCATTTTTTGATCTCTTTCCTTTTGAAAGAGAGAGACCGTGACGAAAGATGTCAGAAAGGGGGCATTTTGGAAAGGGCGCGATTGGAAGAACACTTCTTAAAAATAATGGCTGGAAGACAATCTTGGCCGGGTAATAATTCATCATTAAGCATTTTCGCATTTTCAATAAGAGACGGCTAACAGTTTAAGTGGGAAAGGGACCGATAGAAAAGTAAAGCAGATAAGGAAAGAGCGGTCCGTTACAGAGGAGTTATCCGCAAAATATTGCTTAACAAATGTGGTAAAAAAATTGGCAATGGCATCTGCGTCGGTGGATGGTAAGCTTCATAACTAAAAGAAGAAGGTAGGATTTTTTTTGATAGTTGAAGTAATATATTTCAAAAAGGACTTAAGGTCCCTTATTAGATTGGCTTGCGTATTTAGGTAGTGGTATGGAGGGAAGAGTTATAAAGCTGGGTTAAATAAAGAGAAGTACCGAGGTAGTTAAAAGAAAAACCAGTGCGAAGAAAAACTGTCCATTGCTTGTTTCTTTTGTTTCGTAAGTAACGAATATCTCTTCGGCTATAACACGGGGGGCATGGATGAAGATGTGCGGCGAGAAAAGGAAACAGAGAGAGATAGAGGTGAATAATACTCTGTAAAACATGGAAGGAGCATCATTTATTAATAGATTGGCAAAGTCAAAAGAGCATTTACTGAGATGGTCAGTAATTTTTTCATGGAAAAATTAAAGAACAGGGGGGATGAAAGTTATCAATGGTTAGATAGAGAGGTAGAGGAGAAAGCGAGACTGAGGAGCTAATGGGATCCATTAAGATTGGGTCTAACTATCTACCTATACACTAACGTTCAGGACCCTTTGGGGGAGTGTTATTTTTTATTGAAACAAAGTAAAATTTTGAAGATGAGGAAGTAGAGACTATTTGAAATGGTCGTGAGAGTCCTCCGCTAATTGGTAAGATCGTCATTCTGAAAGACTTTGAAAGAAGGTGGGGAATAACTCTTGGTTATTTTTTTCAGAGATTAGGTTGGTTCTGTAAGATCTTATACATATATCAAATGGGCGAGCATCAAGCGAAACGAAACACAGAGTAAAACGAAAGGCCAAAAGAGGATTTATCATAACTTTTAAAGATGCTTCGATACATAAGCAAGAAACTTCTCTGGATGTTTGAATTTCTGACCGTCAAGTTGACGCACGCAAGAACAAACAGACCAAAAAGTGCAGCAATGAGTTGGCCACAAAATCTGCGGAAAGAAGATTAGTTGCGTCTAAAGAACTGACAGTTAGAGCAGCATTTCACCTAGTTTTGAACGTTGGCATGGGTGGTGAGTCCGATTGTATAAGGTTTCTAACAGGTCACCAAGTATTTCCACAATCTTTGAAACATTATACCACATTTTTAACTTCCACTTTTGTTCATCTGTTCATCAACTTAAATTCATCACAGCTTTTTTTTTCGAATACGCGTTCTTCTGTTATCCATGCGAAGAAGGGATTTTATACCTAAAAATAACAGTCCATGTCGGTTTCAAAAACCCTTTAAAATCATTTAAAACAAAAACTTAGCTGATATGGTACAGTGTTACAGACGATCGAGAACGAGATATGAACACTCATTGTAAGAAACGAGTTCAGTTTGTTGGCATTTTGGCTGTCATTCATTCACACGTATTGGCTTATTTACAACCAACGTTAATTGGTTTACCTGACAAAAAGATCTGCAGATGTATTCTTCCGGATTTCGTCTGCGGAATTTCGAGTACCAGCCAGTATTCTAGACATTAAGATGGACAGGAAGGACATGCATACAAGATTCACACTTTTTCAAACCAACATTTAAGGCAGGAGCAACAATCAGGGTGGTGCATTGAGCACAGCACCTCTTCAAGATATAAACCAACAAGTTGAAAGATCCCATGGTATCGATATCGATTCACCTAAGACACAACAGATGCACTTTCTAAGCTCACACCCCAGTATACATATGGAGATATGTGGTACCTCAAAGCATGCCATTCCTCTGTTTAAGCCTACACCGGGTGGGAAAAAAGAACACAAGTGTTATATAACAATATGTTTTAATTATTTTATTGCTATCTATATAAAATATGTAAATATACCATTCATTACACAACTTTTTCTGTTAAACATGCCACACAGATAAAAACATGCATGCCACATAGGCACAAGGACAACAAATCAGATTGGAACAAAAAGATACATATAACCTACTAAGACCTAAACAATAAAAATCTAATTTGAATGCAAAATCTGCAATGCCATTTTGGCAGCAGCTTTCTTCGCCATGGTCTTATTTGCACCACAGCCGACAACAGTTTTAAGCAAATCACGACAGTAAAACGTACAGCTCAACATGACAACATCATTTTCCACGCAATCGTTTTGGAATGTTGGATTGGCTCCACGGTACTCATACAATTGACGGACGGGATCAATCGGCACTTCTCGAACAAACTCCTTCAACTCGATATCCATCAATTGGCTGATGACATTCCAGGTGCAACGCAAATCATTGCCCGAGTCGAGGAATACAGCTCCGATTATAGCCTCCAAGAGGTCACCCAACGCCTTAGGCACGTCGATGTTTTGCGCCAAATTGAAAGCGTCTGCCGAAACAGTTTCTTCGAGTAAAATCTTCACCTGTTCGGTCACCCGATGGTCTTGGGTATTTTGGAATTCAACAAACTTTCTGATCGAATCGGCAAGGGTAGGACTTTCATACAACAAGAACTGATTGAAGCGATTTCTAACGCAGATACAAGCAAGTGTTACGTTGTTGACGAGAGCCGATCGAAGATCAGTGATTTCACCAGGATTCATGTGCGTGCACCTCTCGAAGATATGGCAGGATATCAAAAAGTCCAAAACCGCATCACCAAGGAATTCCAGTTGCTGGTAGCAGCCAGTTAGTCTGTTTGTCGGATACGAGGGGTGCGTTAGAGCTTGCAGGAGATATGCACGATCTTTGAACTTGTACCCTAGGTTTTTCTCGAGGAATTCGTAATTCACTAGATATTGATCCACGTCGGATTGTTTCACATTGACCTTCTTTACCAATGGGTTTCCTAATGTGATGTTCAACAGATTGGGAAGCAAGGTCTTGTCAACATCGTTGTAAATTCCAAAGTAGTCCAGCATTTCGAAACTCTTCTGAACGCCGTAGTTTTTGACGCATACACCCAGCAGAGCCTCAACACAATCCGCGAGCACTTTGTCCGCGATTGTTTGCTTGTAAAGAAATTCATTGAGGCATTCAGTAGACGTCTCGGAGAGTTGACTGCTGACGCACAGCTTTTCCAGTGACTCTGAATTGCACATGCCAGAGATGACTTCTTCGTCGCTTAGCTTCAGTTCATAAAGACAATTTGCAGAAACTTTACCGGTCGCTATGGCATACAGGACGTTGGTAGGCACCGAAGCCAGAGGTGGCAGCCACTCGCTGGTGGGCTCGAAAGTTGAAGAGCAAATAAACGATTCGCTGAATTTGGTGCGCATGCAGTACAGTAAATTGCGGTTGCTAATCATCTTGGATTTAGTAGCCGTTAGGAAGCCCTCGTTCCACGTTGGGTGGCGGTACATTAACAGCAACGATACGCTAAATTTCAGGAACGAATCTCCCAAAACCTCGAATCGTTCCATGTCAAAAATATCATTAGTTGCAGCAGCTGTTATTGCAGCTAAGAACTCGAACTGCTCTGCTGTTTGTAGGTGCACGGGTGGTACGTGGTGATCCAGTATCTTAAGGCAGTGACTCGAGTCAAATGATACATTTGCGATCTCCATTGTTAGTTCGTTGAGGTTCTGTTCCAGATTTGGCTTGTGGGCTTCCAGATTATGAACTGAAACCTCTTTAGAGGTAAGTTCGTCCAAGTTAAGTCGTTCCATGTCTTCCAATAGGTTGTTCACAAACTGGTAATAGTAGTCAACTTCTATCGGATAAACTGAGCTTACATTGCGGTAGACGTCGATGGGTTCAATAAATGACTTCCAGTTGCCCTGTTCGATGTCGACAAGGTTGTAGTTTTTAAACGGCGAATTGTCGCGGCGTGTTGTGTCTAAGGCCGGAAGCATGCTACGGTGCTCGTTGGCCTTATTGCTACCTACGCGCCGCAATGAATGATCAATTTGTATGGGCGCAGGCTTATAGCCAGGCTGAGTGCTTATGGCCAAGTAGCGGTTGATATCCAGGCGAAGTCTTTCCGCGTGCAGAAGGAAATGAAATCGATGCAAAATACTGGGAAGAAACAAGGCTTTCAGCCAGAGATCGCCTGGAAATCGGAAATTATGACACAACTCCGGTATCAAAATAATTGCGGTGTCCCGCTTCATACGCTTGCTTTCAGTTGTTTTCGCAGCCGAGTTCACAAAGAAATTAGTACGCGCGGTCAACGGCTGCACTTCGATCAGAAACTGATCCGTGTGTACAACTCTCTCGCTGTATTTACATTCGACATAGTCGGCGAAGTTTTTAAATTGATTGGTCGGAAAGGGACTCAGCGGCTTTAAGTCGTGTCGAATTTTTGTTACAACGAATCTGGTGCTTTCATCATTGCTGTACCAAGTGTTGACGACTTTTCCGAGGAAATCCTCCGGAGCGAATGTCTTGCGTGATCGCTCTGCTTCCGTGGTCGACCTCAGCGGTGTGAGATGCTGAAAATCGTGCACCACCGCCCAATCAATTGCGCAATCGTGTTGCACTGGTGCAATCAGGTATGAGTTCGGGCCATTTCTATTTTCAATTGCGAGGAAGTCCTTCCAAAACTTACGGATATCGCAAAATAGCATCTTATTGAACACTTTCAGCTTTCTCAGCTCGTCTTCATCGGCGATAACGAACTCGAAAGGCGTGCTGCTAATATGTGCATTTAGAGGGCCCTGTGTCATAAACAGCGGCATAGGAGCCAGGGCTGGAAGCTTGTGTTTCACGACTATTGCGTAAGTTGATTTCGAACCCAACAAGTTGATAATGTGAGCGTTGCCTTCGTCCAAACGGAATTCAGGTTCAATGTTGATACAGTAAGCATATGCAATTTCGCCAGGCACGGGGAGGGCATTAGTCAATTCTGTGGGGCACATTTTATCGTAAACCCGGTGGTTCTTCCTAGTTCCGGCATCGGTAGAATTATCTGCAAAAAAAAAAAAATGTTCACTTCATGATGTTAGTTGGGTGGAAATGGGAAACTTACCTTCAGGTTCATTCTTCCATTTAGCAAAGTAAACATCTGCAACGTTCTCAATAATCTGTTTGCGTGTCACCGGACACAGACTATCGTTAAGTTCGCCATTTGCGTATAGCTTTACACAGGCCTTAAAAGCAGCCGACATTTTGGCCCACTTGCAAACCTTCATATTATCGCTCTGAAATTGCAAAATGATTACACAAGCACTACCCTAGTATCCAATGCATACATAGATTATATCCTTGATGGTCGACTGAAGTGGCAACTGCACTGAGACTACGAAATTGCCGATCTCATTGGAAACGATCGACCAAATTGGCGTCGATTGCGTAAACGTGTCATGCGGTAGTGTCTGGCAATAGCGATGCAAAAGCATCAATGTGCCTCCGGCTTGCAGGATAGCTCCGCTAGGCGTTATAAACGGTTCTATTATTTCGGAAAACTGCTCTTCCGTTTTACTCTCATCGGGTATCTCTCTATCAATAGTGCGCGTGATTAAATAGTTCTTCAGGAGAACATCAATCTGCTTGTAGGTTTGAATTTGTTGAGCCAACTTGGCTTTATTTCCCTTTTCACAGACTATAACGTATGTACTGTCGCGGGACCGGGCACGGCCTTTCATTTGAACATACGAACTAAAGGTATTTATGTTATCATACGAAACAACATAATTACATGCTTGCACATCGATGCCTTCCTCCAAAACACTGGAGCACACAATCATATTGCATTCTTTGCGACGGAAACGTTCTACGGCCTATGAACAAAACAAAATAAAATTGGTTAAGCATTAAAGAATGAAAATGAGCTCAACAACTAACCTGACGATTCCATTTTGAATCCAGCAGCGTGTCTATCGAATATATCATCCCAGTGTTTCGTCCCACCATAAATTCAGGCATTATAATATGGGATAGAGCCTGGTGTGCCGCAACAAAGTTTTTAATCACATAATAGAGACATTTGGCAGTGAAACGGCGTTGAACAAAAACCAAACAACTTATATCGGTTGCCTTCTTCGTTGTGAATTCCCTAATGAAGTACGTCAGTAACGCCTGCAGTTTTGGTTTCGAAAAGTTGAGGATAACGTCTGCCTCGTCTATGTCGTCGTCATCGTCGTCGGTAAATGAGTTCAGCTTTTTAACAATTATGTGTCGTATACGATCACATTGCGTAAGCACATAGCGGTACATATTTCTATAAATCAACATTTCTGCGTTGCGTTTATTGATTTCGAGGTTCACAATCAAACCCATTATGGCTATAGATGCTCCGTATAGTCCCATGTCGTCCATTTGATAAATAAAATCAGACAGCATCGATTTGATTTGCTTTAGTTTAGACATCTCCCGGACGATTTGTAAGTTTTTTGAGTATTGTTTGCTTTCGCCTAGATCCCATTTTTCGATTTGCATCGTACATGTCTGAACAATTGCATTGATTTGTGCTTCAACGCCAAAAACTGTTGATTCACCCGCATAGGTTAACATTAATTCATTTGGCGATGTTGAAAATCTGTTTCAAAAAAAAAAAACAATTATAAAATGATAATGTCTTGGTGCCAGTGCGCCGGTCATGGAGTTTGTGGGTGGCGTTATTACTTTAGTTTTGTTAGTTGAAATATACGTGCTCTCTCCTTTTGTCAGGTTGGAAATTTATCTACACGACTGCTGGGAGTCTTATGTCGTTTTCCATTGGGACCACTAAAAATCTTTTTCAGATCTCAGATTTATCGCGGTTCATGGAACGTGCAACGAAATTGATCTGCTTTTGTGAATGGATTAGTGCGTATTTGACAGCAAAATCAGCTGTTCAAATTGCATTTGCTTTTGCAAAAATCAGCTATGGATATCGACTTGAAAAATGTTTCCCCTGTTGTAGGCACAAATGGAATAGTTTCGCTGATTCGTAGTTTCCAGATGATGAGGAAAATAATAAAGATAATAATTCCTCCAACATTATATCCATTGATTTTTATGTATTTCTTTATTTTGCTTTTCACGAAACTTTGCGCATTTCTTTTGAAAGCAAACTTCTTGCAATGACATAAATCAGCTGTGGGTATTTGTGGCAGTATGTGTAAATCTGAAAAATTATCGAGATCTGCAAAAAGTGCTCCGAATCGAAAAAAAGATTGATTTTTTTCCCCAATGGAACGCGAAAAGTGATTTAGATCAAAAAAAAGATTGATTTTTTGTCCCAATGGAAAACGACATTAGAGACGACCGAAGTTAAAATATAATAAAATATTCCACTAATGTGTGAATGTTTGTCGGCCTCGTATCACTCAACAACTCGAGAAGTAATTTTATGGCAGCCGCAAGTGCCAAAAGAAAGGTAAAGACGAAGGTTCTCCTGCGGACTACTTTCCAGATCGAAATATTTACCAAAGGGTGAAAAGAATGTGCCAAAACAAGAGACCTGTAGAGGTTATCAAGAAATTTCATAGTAAACGATCATTTCTTGATGTTACTGTTCAACGCAGCAAAAAAAAACCGATGGAAGCAAAGACCTCCACTCGAACAAGGTAAAGTGATGACAGCAACAAACTTAACATCGAAAAGGCTGATGAATTCCACGCCTTAACTGCCGAATTGCAGTTTTCTTGCGACAATTATCAACTGGGCTGCTTTAGACATTGCAAGGAGCAGTTACGTTGCGCCACGGCATAGCCACTCCCTTTTAATTTCATCACACATAACTAAAATGTCATCACTCTATAAGAGTCGATCGCAGTGCACTATGGTGCACCCAATTTCCGGTCGACTTGGTTTCACTGACGATAAAATAAAAGCAAACACAAAAGCCACGTCAGCGGCCACAACACTGGGGCAATACATAAATATCTGAACTATGTTTGTATGTAGAGAACTGGAAAAAGGGAAACTGAACTTACAGCATTACATTGTGAAATTCGTCCATGTTCTCCACAGTGATAATTTTTCCTCGAAATGCAGCTTCCAAATCTTGTAATGGCTTCAAAATGTCACCCTTTTTGTTGGACTTTAAGAGAACTCCAGTAAGACCAACCAATCGCGGCAGTTGGCTTTGGTCAGGAACAAACATAAACAGCGACAAAAATTGATGCATTGGATGTGCTTTTGTTGCATGATGACACTCGTCGATAACGACACAACTTAGATCGGTTATGGAAAGATATGTATGCGAAACCATATCGACAAACACTTGACTGGTTCCAACAAACACCTGCAAATTTAGCTCGTTTTATGATAGGTACCATACAACAGAAAATTTTATTGTTTGCTTACTTGGTTCGTGTTAAGTTCAGACTCCCATTTTTCAGATGGCCAGTTATCCACGTTCAAGTCGCCAATGAAAAGGCCGACTTGAAAGTTTGTCACTGTAGAGATTTCCCTTGCGGTCTGCCGTGCTAATTCAACCGTATTACAAAGAACTGCACATCGTTTACCACCCTCAGCTAGCGGCCTGTGAAAAAAAAACCCTAAACAACTTGCGAAGTTGGTATTCGGAATATGTCTTACTTTTTAAGATCCTTTGAAAAGTGTTTAATCAACATGATTGCAATGTATGTCTTGCCGCTGCCAGTGGGCAAATAAATAATTGAATTATGTTTAATTCCATGGTCAAGCAGCCGCAGCTGGTATGGCCGAGCAACCTTGTCTTCAATTTTCTGCGATAAAGGAACGTTTTATTAAATTTATTAAATAAACAAATTAGACTTCTTACCCTCGTGCTACTCATTGCAAGCAAATTTTCACAATGAATGATGTGTACTTTTTGAAGGAATTATCAACAGCACCACCCAGGAAGGCTGGTTGCTGACTTTGTTTTGTTTGGCTTGTTTTTCCAAGGCATAAGGGAGATCCCCTATTTCTATTCTAATAGGAATAACCGCGTTCAGTTAATTAGGCAAGCACAAAAATTCGCACTTGTTGTTGTTATTTTCGAACATGAAAATATGACGTTCAACTTATGTCGTGTTCGATTTTGCTCGAGCTAAAAAATTTCAAACTTTTTTTTCAGAATGGCAATGGACACATGAAGTCTGCCAAAATTTTGCGTGGCCATTTAATGGGTCGGCACTTTTTCTCCAGCTAAATTGTGACAGTGACAGATCATTGTGTTGTTGTTCTGTTGCGGAAATGTATTCCGAAACAAAAGTTTGATTATTTAGCTGGAGCTGCGTACCACTCAGCCAAATGGGTTCGCTTAAATTTAGCTCAGCTAAATTTTGGAGACAATTTTGTATGGAATCGAAAATTTAGCTCTAGCAGCGTACTAAGCTTAACATGTTAAAAAAGCCTATTTACAATTATTCTTCTATCGTTTCGATGACGTAATAACTCGATAGCCGCTTGTCCGAATGATTATGCCAGGTCAGGTATAGCTAGCTATACATCATTCAGCCGTTGCACCACTGAAGGTAAAAAAACACGAAAGCAGGATGAACGAACAAATTCACTTCAGCACGCTTTCAACTTTGCTTTTCCATTTGCAAAAATGGGAACATTTATGTGGTATTCGATTGGGCTTCTTCAGATTTGCTCTCAGATTCCAGATTTCGTGTGGTAAATCGAACACAAAAACGTCACTTGCTCTTTTTTTTTGTTGATATTTGTGCGACTGCAATATGTGTAGTCCTCGACACTTTTCTAAGCGTTTTCCATTCACTGGTTAAATTTTATATGAAAACATTCAAAATGATCGCCCAGATTGATTTCTAAACATTTGTACATAAATAATTAACAAAACTATATCCACCCGATGTAATGCGTTTCTTTGCAGTCGAAAAATTTCACTAAAATGTAAACAAACTCCACTAGTTGTCAAACTCGAACGCACGTGTATTGGTAAATCTGAAGCAAATCTGAGAAAATATCCAGATTCGCAAAAGTGCTCTGAAATCTGAAAAAGATTGCTTTTTTTGTACCAAACGAACATAAAAATTGCTCTGAGAGCAAAAAAAGTGCTCTGAGAGCGCCCAATCGAATACCACATTAGTAATTTCGAATCAAATTTGCAAATTTATGTTCGAATTTTACACACAACAAAGTGGATTCGAAAACGTAGGACAACATAACGTATAGATTACGAATGTCAAACAAAAAACGTAGCATCAAAATCAGGTGCACCAACTGTATGTTAATGGGAAAACATAAATAAAAAATTCGCTAATAAGAAAATGGCTTCCTTGTGGAATTTCTAATAGACTTTTGTGCAGGTTTCATTCTTTTTCTAAGAAAGATGTATTAAAACAATGCACATTGCACAATTTACACAAACTAAGGATATCGAACGTGAGCATAATATTTGGTAAATTAATTGAATGATGTGTGTGGTAACTACTTTTTTGTTTTCAGAAAGAATGCTGGCACTTGTTGGTGGCCGTGGCAAAGCATTTATACAAATCGAGTTTATTGATTAACCATTAGCAGGCGTATACGAAAATCAAAAGAAAGGGAATGCTGCCGTTGTTCTTTCTGTTGTCTGTTGACTTTTTTATTTTGTTCGAAAATTGGTCATCTGCACAAGGTTATTGCTACTATGGAAAACGAATCTGTAAAGTCGGAGCATAGTGGCCGATCACGACGCTCTAGGAACCACAATAATAATAGTTTATCAGGAGGAGGAAACAGTGGAGGTGGGGGAACCATTAACAATAGCTATCACAGAGATAGGACGAGACATTCACACCGCAGTACGCATTCGAAATCCAATAAGCAGCCAAGGGATATGGCTCCGTTCCAAACGAGCGTAAATATGACTGGTAAGTAAAGTTGTGGGTGATATATATTTTATTCAACGCACAAATCGGGGATATCGGATCGAAATGAAGGCGGACGTATCTGTTCACGTATGGGAATCGCCGGTGGTGATTTAGAGAGCTAGAAAGGTCAAGTTGTAATGAATGATTTAAGAGACTAAACTAAGCACTTTTGCTTTCGGCATGATTTAGAGATCGCCGAATATTTACGTAGACACGTAGGATGGGTAGGGTGCTTCAAATATCATCACCACTAGCATACCCAACTGTACCAGTGATAGCTCTTGATAGGTATTTAGCCAAAAACACTTCAGTCATCATCGGTTATCCCCATTCTGGTAGAGGAGAAATGTCGCACTTAATCCAACCATTTCACACTTTGCCTACCTGAAATTATAGGCTATTTTAATTTCTTCTTAGGAGACGAAAGCCGCGATGGTCAGGAGATTATTGAAGTACAGATTCTACCACAGGATGAAAACTGGGGAGAGAACACGACCGCTGTCACTGGCAATACATCGGAACAAAGCATCTCCATGGAAGACATCAACAGCACATGGAATCGCGACAACGAAACCAGCCTGGGCTTTGCCTGTAAACGGTATATAGAATCGGTATTCTGCCTGATCTTGGGTTTCGTCTCGTTCTTCTCACCGGTGGCAATGGTGATGATGCCGAAGCTGGGCTTCTTTCCATCTGCATTTGACCACCCGGAGCTAACGCAGACGGTTAAAACTCAGCTACTAGCATGCAGCAGCGAGTGTAAAGGACTGTTAGTGTCGCTGACAGCAAGACTGATTCTACTAGCGTTGGGACTTTGGGCGCTGTTCTTGCGTCGACCCAGCGCAACCATGCCCAGGATATTTTTATTCCGAGCCACAGTTTTACTCCTGGTCACTGTATCTACATTTGCCTATTGGCTCTTTTACATTGTGCAGGTTACAAATGGAGCAAAGATAGTCGTCGAGACGGGGGGAGATGCAGTGGATTACAAGTCCTTGGTAGCATATGCTACCAACTTTGTCGACACTCTTATTTTCATTCATTACATAGCAGTGGTTCTCCTCGAATTGAGACACAAACAACCGACATATTACGTGAAAATTATCCGCTCGCCCGATGGGGTAAGTCGTTCCTACACTCTCGGTCAACTTAGTATTCAACGGGCGGCAGTCTGGGTCCTGCAGCGCTACTATGTCGACTTTCCCATATACAATCCCTATCTGGAACGCATTCCTATTTCAAAGTCGCAACGCAACAAGATTTCGACCAGTTTCAAGTATTACGAGGTGGACGGGGTGAGTACAGCACAGCAGCAGAGCCAGAGTCGAGCTGTGTTGGCGGCCAACGCACGACGCCGTGACTCATCGCACAATGAAAGATTCTACGAAGAACACGAGTACGAACGTCGCGTAAAGAAGAGACGCGCCCGTTTAATAACCGCAGCAGAGGAAGCGTTTACGCACATTAAGCGTATACACAACGAACCGGCACCGGCCATTCCACTCGACCCACAAGAAGCTGCCCAAGCCGTATTCCCCTCGATGGCTCGTGCTTTGCAAAAATACCTGCGGGTTACGCGCCAACAACCTCGACACACATTCGAAAGCATTCTCAAACATTTGGCTCACTGCCTTAAACATGATCTATCACCTCGAGCATTCCTTGAACCATATCTTACAGAATCACCTGTCCTACAAAGCGAAAAGGAACGTCGCTGGGTCCAGTCATGGTCACTCATCTGCGATGAGCTCCTTTCCCGACCAATATCGACGGACTGCACTTTTCAACTGATCCAAAACGATGTCTCGCTTATTGTTTCCATACACAAACTACCCCACTTTAACATATCCGAGGAAGTCGTCGATCCGAAAAGCAACAAATTTGTGCTCAAACTCAATTCGGAAACATCGGTATGACAAAATAGCAACAACACTTCCTCGTCATACTTGCACATTTTGGTATAGTATTTGACAAGCTTCTGCGAAGACTTACACATATCAAATGGAACTGCCCGTGTTGTACTTAACCCGAAAGCACAAACCATCTCCTCACCAACTCCAATCAATTAGCTATACATTTAATTAATATTACTCATAACATGCTTTACGTTTTACAGTAACTAGTGTTTTATAGGTTAGAACTCATTGTGTATTCCATTGTAGGATAAGTATTTAGAAAAATTATCACGCGCATACTATTTTAAATCGAAGATTCCTCTTGAAATGATAATAATACAAAGGGTTACAAGTACTATCAAGTATTTCACTCCAAAATGACTGCTACACAACACAAACAAAACAAAAACACAACACAAAATGACAAATTAAAAGTAATCTAAGGTTAGAATTAGGATCTCTTGTTTTTACTTTGTAAACTGCACAAGATGTAAAACAAGATGAATACCATTTATAAGAAACTCAACAACTAACTCAATGCATGACAACTATTTTAAATTATTCTCGTTTTGTACTTTTGTAATACTTAGATAATTTTTTTCGGATATAATCACTATATGCCTACAAAAAAAAGAGAGGTTGCAAATCAAAGAGATTGTATATGAAGAGACGTTGGTTAAGAAATGCTTAGTATTAAGAGAACCTTTTGTAAGATAAAAGTTGCATTTTATAAACCGGAACATGTACTTGTGTTTTATTTGTGGTGTTGACTTCTTTATATCTAACAACATAGCTTCAAATAAGAAGAAGGCCCTGATCTTCAATCGGATCACTCCTCAGTACTTCCTTTACTTGGCGATAAAGTAATGATGAAAGAACATGACCCAGAGCTAGTCAATAGACTGACTGATTGGATCTACCTTAGGTAAAATTTTGATGAAAATATCTAACTATCAGCGGCTATTCAAACAGAAGACCAACTATAAGAAGCAGTCCGCGATACTAATAATCATTTTGGAATTCACAATGCCATAATTTTCCATACAAAATTGCTTATTGTGACCTGGAAAATATTTAGTCTGAAGGTTGAAAATGATTATTAGTAAGGCCCAGTGCGATATAGCTTTCCGGTTGCAAAGTCGTGGCCTACGCGGACGACGTCGCCTTGCTCACCCCAGGAAAGTATTCACAGACTCTTTCCGATATTCTGCAACCCGCTTTACGTAAACTAGTCGCATGGACCAAAAGCTGTGGTCTAAGCGTCAATCTGACAAAAACGGAACTAGTTCTATTCACTAGAAGGATTAAGACTCCTCTTATCACCCCTCCCCCTTATCTCAACGGAACTCCACTCGAGTTTGTCAAAAGTGCCAAATACTTGGGGCTCATATTAGATAGCAAACTCTCCAAACCAATATAATGCATTTCCTCTGCACCGCGATGATTAGACGGATTATTCTTTACGGAGTCGTCGTGGATAAGAACTTAAATCTGAAGACCATTGAGAAGACTCAACGCCTAGCATGCATCGGCATCACGGGTGCACTGAGGACATCTCCTACCGCCGCTCTACAAGTAATGCTTAATCTTCTTCCTCTAGACATCGTCAGTAGGGAACACGCCGCTAATGCGGCTATCAGACTCAGGGAGGGTAAGCGCTGGAGAGGTCAATCAACTGGACATGCCAGCATCCTCCTACGGACATGCCCCTACCCTCTCCTACTGACTATCTGCCTACGAAAATCGATTTCAAAAAAGGCTTTAAATACGAAATACCGGACAGATCCCAATGGGACTCACGAAATGTCCTACACGAAGGATCACTGTCAATTTTTACGGACGGTTCCAAAACATTAGAGAGAGTCGGAGCAGGAGTATTTTCGGAAGAACTGAGCCTGGGCCTCTCCTTCTCTCTCCCGATACACTGTAGTGTCTTCCAAGCTAAATCTAACTGTAAAGGAAAATATCTGTTTTTGTGCCATTTAGGGACTGTGGTTTACGCAGACACCAATGGTACTATATTTTAATTTCATGGAGATCATTTTATACTAGCAGGGTTCACTTCCTGCCTATTCGATATCGACATCGACATCAGGAGTGCATTCACGCAATTTGCGGCGGCCACGCAGTGGCACTTTACTGCCACCAGTTGGTATCTGCGAGCCTTTCTTTTCTTGCAGCCGCGAACGAACGAGTCTGGTTTTCCTCGCTGGCGGTTCGCGGCATCGAACTGCGCCCTCGTCGCGTCCAATTCCTTCATCGTGTATTCCAAATTGATCCTCTTCCTCTTCGGAGAACTCCTCACGATAATTGACGGCGTTTAGGGATCGTGATCGGATTACAACATCTGCGGGGACGTGGACACCGTCGCCATCAGGCATATCGCTACTACGAGTTCTTGCTGAAATGGAATTATCTGACTGACTTGATGCGAGGGCTCTTGGATGGTCGCCGATTAGGTTCACGCCGCCATATTGAAATGTCTGTTAAAGTGTTGTTGTCCAAATGTGTATGTTTAGCAAGTTGCGATGATGATTGTTTGCAAAAATCAAACCAAAATAACATAAAAAAGAAAAGAAAGAACAAAAATAGAAAACATTCTGGTGTATGTATTATGATGAAGTTATGTGGAAGAGGACATGCCGTGGAATAAGATGAACATACGCCGTCGATCATCGTGCTAACATCCGAGTTGGGGCAGGAATTCTACGAAAATGCGTTGAAGGATATGCGAAACAGACATACCCTATGATCCCTTCTCTTTGTGAATCAAACAGGTCACCTATCACCTTGGAAAGTACTTGTATAGTGCCGCCACTTCGTCGCTATGCAACTCCGTGGGTCTGCTCCGATTGTACGCTTTACCAACTAAGCTATGTGCACAGACTTCTTCTTTTTCGTTTATGTTAGTTAAAAACATTTAAGTGTTAGGTAACTGATAGTTTTAGTTAAGGTTAAATCATTATTAAGCAGGACAGACAGCGTTGCTTTGTTGCTGTCTCAATCACCCAATTGCAAATGTGCCGCGAGTGGAAAGTACCGAAGTGTTGACCATTTTGGAAAAGAAAATGAAGCAGAGTCGGATTTTTAAGTCGATACAAAGATCCGGGCTAAAATATACAACCACGTTTCAAATACTGCCCACGGAATTGGATAAATCATTGGCAACTGCCGATCAGAGTTTGTAGGTTAGTATTACAACCAGAATGTGAGTTCAAAAGTACAGAAGTGAAACTTCTCAAGAACACTCGTGCTATAAAGCGACCAGAGCCACAATGCAGAGAAAGGAGCGACAAAAGCTGTCTATTCCAGTCTTCCTAGGTTTATGACAGTTTCTGGTATCCAGTAGCAATTTTTTGTTGGGAAACTATTGACTGAGGCAAACTTGTTTTGGGGCGGCAGGAAGGTAACATCCAAGTTCGTTAACAAGTTGTTGACCTATTTCATCGCTGTTAACATAAGGGATATTTTATAAATCCTTAAGCTACCCCGTGGTGGAACTCTGAAACCAGAACTAGATGGCTGATCTGAATGGACAAGGAAACAGGGAGATATAAATTATTTGGCCACGCAGTTTTTAACCGGGCATGGATATCTTAATGCATACCTACGCAGGAGGCGGAAAGTAGGCCTGTGGAAAGGCAGCAGTTGGAATCGGATATAGGTTAAAACTCCCCCGAAAATATAATAGGGAAGATGATTGCAAGCGAATGCAGCTGGAATCGGCAATCATCGTTTATCGAAGCCGTGTTCAAAAAGAAAAAGAGAGCACACTCTCAGGTAGAAGGTCAAAAACGACACCCGAATACGAATAATGGTTCCAGGGGGCTGTTGAAGAAAACCAAAGGGAAAGGGGGAGTTTTGTCCTTAGAAGTGTGAATTTTAATGCAATCTCACACAGGGATATCGTAATATATACTGACAGTCAGGCCGCCATCAGATCCTTAGCATCCAGCGAAATAAGATCTAAAGCGGTGGAAGATTGTCGCGTATCTCTTAACGAGATAGCTGGACAGTACAACCTTACCCTTTGCTGGGTTCAGGGACACTGTGATATCCCAGGGAACTGTGCAGCTGACGAACTTGCTATATTAGGCTCCTCCGGCGTTGACAGTGTTAGTTTGCACAACGTGCAGGCACCTCTGTCTCACGCTAAACAAATTATCAATGCGGACGCAACAGGACAAGCCAGTCATAGATAGAAACACCTAGGATATTGTGATGTTGCCAGGCTTACGTGGCCGACACTGGATACTAAAAGATCCAAAGAGCTTCTGCGTCTCAACAGTCAACAGACGTAGTATCTCACTAGTCCCTAATGTCATCACCGGTCTTCGTTTTCATGCACAAAGACTTGGACTGCCACATAATGACTTTTGTTGTATGAATGAGGAAGAGGACGGGTCCGTCACTCACCTCATCTGCAGCTGCCCTGCCCTATCCAATCTAAGGATGGCGCACTTAGGAAACTACTTCCTCAATGATCTTAGTGATCTATGCTACATCAGCGCTGCCAACATTCTTGGCTTTATTAAGGGTAGTAAATGGTTCGCAATGAGTAACCAGTAAAGGAACCCCCAAACACCAGTGGTATGCACAATGGGCCGATCAACGGCCTAAGTGTTTCTCTCACCGAAAACCACCTTAACATACATACAAGGCCCAGTGCAAATTTTAACACACAACATACAAAAAGCTGCGTGGGCTGCTACCTGCAACTAACAAAACAACAAACAAGATTAAACAAAACTTATGTCCTCGCGAAATAGCTACAAAGCGTTGGCAACATACAAGAGCGCCGAGCGGCAAAACTGAACAACTTAAATAATAAGCTAACAAAATGTAAAAGAGAACTCAATAATGAGTCTTTAAAAACTTACCCTAGCAGTCATACAAAAGATGCTAGTACCGACTGCTCGCTCGCGGAAGGCAACAAAGAAATTGAACTGGCTTATACTTCATATTATTCCAGCAAAAACTAGAGAAGGTAACTGGGCAAAAAGCGGTCAAGAGAGAGTAAACCCTATTGCAGAGTATTTTGGGGATGTCTACAAACCCTATGAAAATAAGTTTAGGTTATGTTCTGTTGAGTGGGGTTGTGAGAGCGTCACAAAAGACCAGGCACTAATCGCCATCCCCAGGAAATCATTACGGTGAAAAAAAATCGAAACCAAATCGCCCAAACAGTCAATTTCCCTACAGAATTTAATTATGGTCCCAATATTGTTTGAGGAACCAACTTCCTCTAAGTTATGAAAGGAGTACCTGCCTAGATGATTCTTTCTTTTTCGAGCAACTGCCTGACACTCGGATTTTTTCCTATTTAAAACGGGCCACAGTGCCTTTGAGACCCTGTGCCCTTCTAGTTAAGTTGTGACCATTTTGTGGCTGCTTTATTGGAGGTTTTCTCGAAGACAACCTTTTTAGCAACGGCCATAGGTGGTCTGGTACCATTAGTCTTTGTTTTTAGTGGGAGCTCCGCTCCTTCCTTAGCCAGAACGTCGGCCCATTCGCTACCCTCAATATACGTATGCCTCAGTACCCAACACAATCTGACACGGATCTGCAAACATAATGCCGTGAGCATTGTGCGGCAATTCCTGAATAGTTCAGATTAAGTGGTATGAGACGCTAGCGCTTTAAGCGCAGATGTAGATGGCGATATTCTAATTAAATATCGATCTCATCTTGAGTTCCTCCGCAACTTTGACTACAGTCACAATCTCTACTGCATGTGTCTGGAAGTCTCAGTGCTATATGTAGGTCCGTCTCACTGGAGAATATACCTGACCCAGTACCCTCACTGTATTTCCTGCATTTGATTGTATTTGTAAGTCCTGTGATAAAAGGTGCAGGAACGCTTCCAGTGCAGCCGTTGGTGTGGTGGGTAAAGCACCCGTAACGGCAATGCAGGCTGTTCTTTGTACCCGCTCCACGTGGAAAGCCACGAGCAAGAAGTATGTATGAGCCTCACTACCATATATATAGCCAATATAGCATTGACGGCGTAATGCCCCATTTTTTATATGCTGTCCTATTACATATGAACAAAGCATTGTGAGTCTTACGGACTCTTTCCTGGGCGTAAAGTTTCCAATTTAGTTTTCTGTCTACCAAGATATTTTGGGCTCTCCTAGAGGGAAAGCTCCACTCCAGCAAGTCTCGGCAGCTGAAGAGTGGTATCTTGTATTTTGTACTAAATAGTACGAGTTCGGTTTTCTTATAAAGATAAAGTTACCAAGGAAACGAAACGCATACAGCCGGTAACAGCTAGACAACTTAAATCTAAAAATAATTTCCATGAAAAGATTTAAAAAAAAACTAGCGCAGATTATAAAGCATTTAAGTTAAGGTATGTTGCCAAGCATGTGGAAGGTCGCGGAGATAATAATGATGCCAAAAGCAGGCAAACCGCATTGCAAAGTAACCTCATATCGCTCAATATCGATACTTACAATAGGCCTGTACCCAGATTCCGTATAACAATAATCGTCTGGACGATATCGTTTTTGAAATTTTGATGGCCATAAGAAGTTACATTCCGCCCGAATTTGTTTGACTATCGTCAGCTTTTAATACATTTGTGGAAAATGAACTGAATAAAGATCTCAAATTCGTAATAAATGACACAGTTGCTACTTTTGAAGGTTTATTGTTTTGTTTATTGTGTGCCCGGTTTTTTTAGCTTTCATTTCAGCAAAGCCTTTTTAGCACGCAATTGCTAAGGGCGCACAGTAGTTGTGAAAATTGCTTTTTGTTTGATTAGCCAGAGCCCAGAGCCACACGATTCTGAAATCTGAGAGCAAATCTGAAGAAGCCCAATCGAATACCACATAAGCACTCTCTCTTCATTTATCCCACGAAGCGTGGTCATTTTTTCCCTTTTCAAATCCCACAATACTCTTTTGCATCTAAATGTATAGTTTTTATAAGTAGAAAATTTGTAAATAAACCTTTAGCATAAAAACCGCAGTTTGTAACACTGCTATGATTATTTTTTGGTACCAGAAAATCAAGACATTCAATTATGATGAAAAAGAGGTGTTTTGATATAATTTCACCAAAAAATTATAGTTTGCATTGTTTTTTTCTTGTTAGATTTCTGAAATTCGAACGATTTGGTGGTTTTTCCCTTTATCCCACGGATTTTCGGACATCGAAATTCCCATAAAAATGGATAAATCCGAATAACAACACTAGGCTAGCCACCTATACAAGTGAAGGACTTCTGCGGGGATATGATGAGGGAATAGAGACTCCGGAACATCTCAAATGCCCTACCCAGCACTACGTCTGGAGCCATAACATACCGTACTTAAAAGATTCATTACGTGACGGAATTGGTTTTTGTTTCACTTGTAAAACCAGCCAAATTCCGTGAACATACTTACTTACTTAACGGGCTCCCGACCCGTGTAGAGTCTCTGCCTGAGACACGGCAGCCTTCCATCCTCTGCGATCCCGGGCACGCTGCTTCCAGTTATCCAGACCAAGCGCTCTGGCATCCGCGATGGCTTGGTCTTTGAAACGGAGGTTCGGTCTTCCTTGTCGTCTCGAACCTGGCGGCTGGGATTCGAAGATCCTCTTAGCTGGAGCATTATTGTCCATTCGCTCGATGTGGCCGAGCCAATGTAGTCGACGTATTTCGGCCTTTTGGACTACATCCACATCTTGGTACAGCTCATAGAGTTCGCGGTTGTATCTTCTCCTCCAGTCGCCCTCCTCGCACACAGGACCAAAAATCCGCCGAATGGAGCCCAGTATGAGCTCTCCCTTCCTGCTTATCATCCAGCACTCGGCGCCATAAAGCAGAACTGGCAGGATAAGGGTTCTGTAAAGCATACATTTTGTCCTTCGAGTTAGGACTTTTGAACCCAATTGTTTTGCCAAACCGAAGTAGCAGCGGTTTCCTAGGGTAATTCTTCGCCGGATCTCCACTAGGATGTCATTTGTGGAGTTCATGTTTACTCCGAGGTAGATAAACTCCTTAACTACCTCGAAATTGTTGCTATCAATAGTGACGTTCTGTCCTAGGCGGTGGACAGATGCTTGTTTGTTTGTTGATAGCATGTACTTAGTCTTGTCCTCATTTACTACAAGACCAACGAATTTCGCCTGTTCTTCAATCGCCGTAAAAGCCTCTATCACGGCACGCTGGGAGCGACCGATGATGTCAATATCGTCTGCATACCCCAGTAGCTGGACGGATTTGTTGAAGATAGTGCCTTCCGTGTTGACACCTGCCCTGCGCACTATCTGCTCTAGCACGAGATTGAAGAAGTCACATGATGGAAGTGGCGATTCGACCCCTGATTGGTTTTGTTAGTCGCATGTAGGTATTACCATGCACTACCAAGTACCAAGCGGGGAACATCTTCGGCCTCTGTATCGATCTGCATGAGTATTGGAACTCTGCAGTCGATGTATTGTGAAAATATATAAAATCAACGAAAGACCGAGAAGGTTCTGACTTTCTGAGATTTGTATGACGAAAGTCAGTCTTTCAGCAGGAACCAATCAAGCAGTTATTTAATAACATTTTTCCACTATAATTGCGTTGTTTTATTATTTGTTCTGGCGGTTTAAATTTCTAAATCAGTGTGTGATGGTTTGTATTTTTTTGGTCTTTAATTTCCCTGAGCTACGATACAGCCTCCATGGCTTCTGGGTGAAAAAAGGGGGCATCACAAGGAAAGGAAGAACATACTTCTGATCGTTTAATTTGAAAGAGTCTTGAGCCTTCACTGAATAATGGCAAACACTGACGAATTGTGGCTACCTATCCATAATCGCTCTTGACCCTCTAAAGACAATCGTGTAACAAATTGGACTCCAAAAATGAACGGGTCAGATTCTGTAAGGGGAAATGATCAAACGTTTTCGTGCGCACGAATATCGTCCAATTTTACACAAGCAAATTTGTTCGTGCACACAAAAACGTTAGAACGTTTCGCCTTACAGAATGCCGAGCCAGGGAATTTATTCCCAAATGCGCGGCGGATCGCTTTTGATGGCGGACTGAGTATGCTACCTAGTCCGTGTCACGAACATAGAGGAACTAAACTAGAGGGCCGACTTTCAGCACACCTACCAGGGATGAAAAATGAACTATGTGGACTGTAACTAAATCTTAGTTCCGATTGTATTTTTTTGGGCTCAATTGTATTTTTTACTTTCTCGTATACGAGTAGGAGTAAGATATAATTTTTTGTTGGGTGGAATATTTTTCGGGCGAAACTCACAGTAAGGCTGAATAACAGAACTATGTTTTAAATTTAATATGGTCATTTTTTACTAAATGGCAATCAACGTTTTTTTTCTAAAGCATAGTATACCTACCGTATAATCTAAATTATTTTGTTTGTTTTCTATAGGCTACATGAAAACAAAAATTTTATCCAAAATGCATGTAAAATTTCCAACATTTTCTTAAAATGATTGCATTTTTCGTTTCCCTCTCGAATTTAACTTACCTTAAGCAACGACTCGTATTTCGAAAAACATATTTTTGATTTTGATAAAAATTATTTGGAAGGTGATGTTTGCATTCTCAACAATACTCTTTACTTAAAATTTCAACAAGTGTAAATGCAAGTAATACCTCCCACATTATTTGCGATCACACACTTTCATTCCTATATTTCTTATTACAGTTTAAAGTATGAATATTTTATCAACGGAAACACTTAATTTAATATCGAAATTGAAAGAAACCCCTGGATTCGGAATATTGTATATTCAAATAAATTTGCTGTTCCTTAATTTCATCAAACGGTTATTTTTGTTTATGTGTGTATTTGAAACTGCTATGTACAAATCTCACAGAAAACAAATTGAAAGTTGGCTAGAACCCCTGAAGTTGACTTTTAGCTTTTGTTATATATACCTGTTTATCTTAGTAATTAACTTTAAAAAGTCAAAGTGTTAGCATCGGGCTTGCCGATACCCTCCACTGCATACAAGTCATGCTAAATGGGTTTTGTATGGGAGGTACCAGACCTACTTGACCGACATAGCCCATTTTCAATACCAGCCTGACGACGATAAAAAGAAGTTCTTTCTATGTCAATTCTTTTGGGTGCTATCGTGCTTTCAACAGACAGACAGACGGACATGGCTAAATCGATTCAGAATGTGATCCTGATTCTAAATATACAAGGTAGGCCAAACGAAGTCATCCGACGTAAACACGGTACTTCAAAAACCCCTACAAAAAATGTCTGGAACGGTTAAATCCGGCGATCTTGCGGGCCAGTGCAAATCACCAAAACGGGAGATGAGGCGACCCGGGAATGCCGCATTCAGAATATCGGTTGTGGCTCGCGCAGTGTATGCCGTAGCTCCGTCAAAGAAGAACCACACCACATGTCTTTCAGTCGTAATTCGTCCAATTGCGGCAGAAAAAACTCAGTTATCACGGACCTATAGCGCGCACCGTCCACTGTTGTCATACATCCCATTGCTAAATCGAGCCCGTAAGGCAATCAATTGTGACGGCGCCCATTTGGCCGATATCATCTTCTCGGCTTGACCAATAAAATTCTAAAGGTTCAGATAAACATAATCAAAAAACAGAATCATAGTTTTTCATTTAGAAAAAAATATGAGAGCCAAACAACATCGGATGACTTCTTTGGGCCCACCTTGTATGTACCTATATATATACTTTATGAGGTCTCTGGGTGACTCCTTCTTGGCGTTACAAATGTAATGGCAAAGTGAATATACCTTCCCCTGTGGAGGGTATACAAATCACCAATCTATTGCAAAAGCATAAAAACATTTCCGACGAGATTAACAAATTTACTCAAAAATCTTGTAGCTAAGATGGAAAAGCTTAAAATATTTTTATCGTAATCATTATATGCAGAACGTTCAAAACATTCTTAGCTTAACACATTTCGTATATTTTAATAAGGTTTATTTTATCGGGAATCCCTTACTAGAATTTAGGTATAGCTAAGCTGTTCCGTCTTTCATATGTTTTGTCAATTGTCAACTGCAAAGCACTTCACTTCTTTGTAAGGGAAAGTTAACATTATGTTTTACAGCGGATTTTCCTGCGTTCGTAAGTATAGCAATTGTGGATAAACGAATACAAAAAATTGTAATAAGTTATTGTATTAAATAATATGCGTTATTGCAATTTTTCAAAATAAAAAAATACTCTTTGATTGTAACTTTTTCGGACCGATTGTATTTTGTATTTTTTCAAAGTCCATTGTAACTTAAAAGTTACGATCGTAACACGTTTGTCAACCCTGACACCTACCCGATTTTCCCCGCAAATTTTGAATGACAGCCCTCTCTCGCGCGCTCTTTTTTTCCTGTCTGTGAATACGTGTATTAATGGCCGCCGGGTGGAACTATTTCCAAAAACAAACAATTTGTAAATAGATTTATAACAATAAATGTAAAAAAGCAAATGTTGATTATGGTTTTTTTAAATAGCATAATTTCTTCTCTACCCATTTTCGTCACCAGAAACTGTTCATCCATTCAAATTTCAGTTTTTTTTTCATTTTATTTGTATGAATTCTATTTTTGACAGCAAAATTCATGCTGCTGCATAAAAGGGGTTGCTCAAAAAATTATGCATTAAACCCAAGCTTTCACTAGGGCATAAGTGAATTTTCTAAAATGTTCATAAACATTCAATAAATTTCTATAAGGTTTGGTGAATGTTTTCAAATTCGTTTATTTAACACCATATTTGTACAAATTCAAAATATGATTGGAAATTCTGTAGTTTAATAACACTAACTTACAGTGTTGAATAATGTTACTTTGGTATTTCAATCGAACGTAAAAATACATATTGTTTTGTTAATTGTTGGTATTTGCATGCTATATTTCGTTTTCTGTGCATATATTCTTTTACAAATTGTATAACAATGTATTTTGAAATGTGCACCGATTTTTTTTACAAACCTCTTTAAATTATTAATTAACAAAAACAAGTGCGTTCTTTGTGTTTTTGGAATACAAAAAGTGATAAAAACATTTTTTTATTGTTCCGAGTATTTCTTAGGTATAAATAAAGGGCGATGTACGAGGATTTTAATATTATGGCCTTTACCGGAAAAAGCCGAGCGCATACATAAGGCGTGGTTTTTTGAGCTTCGATCTCAGCAAAGCAAAGTAAAGTAGGATTTTCAGCACACATTTTACAACAACTACTGCGAGTCTCGAAGTGTCAAGTAGAGCGTAGTTGTTGTAATTGCGTGCTGAAAATCCTACTTTACTTTGCTTTGCTGAGATCGAAGCTCAAAAAAACAGGGCTATAGTTAATTTTGAGAGCAATATAGTATAAAAGAATAAAAAAAATATCGAACTTATTTTTTAATTTAGCATTGTGCATACTTGGATATAATTACTGTACAAGTATGCATTTGCTAAAACTAAAAAATCTTTTTCACGAAAAAAAATAAACGATTTTCTTAAACGGTGTTCAAATATTTTGTTTCGATATTTCGAAATTATAACCATTAAAATCAACGAAAAAAATGTTCTTTCCTTAAAATATACAAAAAAAACTTGAATTTACAAAATCTCTTTTAACAAAAGTGAAGAAAACGTTAATTTTTCTCTGATTGTTATTATGAGTTAGATTTCTGCAAGATATTGACAAATTATTATTTTATTGTAACGAAATTATAAAAGGAATTCCATTTGATTCCAACAAGTTTATAGACATTAAAAACTCTTAAATTCAACTGTGATGTGAACGCCGTGTAACTAAATGGCACAAAATATGACGAACACAGTCGCCCAATGGCGGCTCGATTGACATAAAATTGTAACCTTTTTTTGCATAAGTATGCGTGCGGCATTAATGGCGCTCCTTTGATTTGTACAGGCACGAACACTTATGCAATAAAAGGTTACACAGGCAGCTTGTAGGCAGATTTCCCGTTTCTGCTCTCAGTTGGCCCTCTAGTTTAGTTCCTCTATGGTCACGAATATCTGCCCAATGGCAGGAAGAAATATGTGGTACAAAAGGAGGACTATTGCGGAGAATTTACTGTCAAAAGGATGAAGACACAAAATTATGAAAGTAGATAAAGTAGAACAATGCAAATCAAAAGTTGTCGTCAACGCAAGGAGATATTCAAAGTCGTGTTCAGAGCGATTGACAAACAATACGTAGCGGAATTTGTTTTTGTTTCGTTTTAAAAATCGGCTCTATTAGCATAAACATATAGCTTGTCAATGGATGCGAAAGGGATTTTCTTTAAGAAATGGAAAATACAGCGCCTAGCCTTAAACAGCAAAGGAAAAGGAGACCAAAATTCCCCTGCAGCCTATAGACTACTGTGCAAGTTGGGTACGGCAGGGAAACTAAATACTAGAAAAGTTTTTGGAACCCCGGCTTACCACTGCAATCCAGAGTGAAGGAAACCTATCCCAAAGACAACACGGATTCAGAAAAGGATACTCAACAATCGGAGCAGTTGAGGTGGTGGTCAAAACGGCGAAAGTCGCTTATCGAGGAAGACATAGCCCAAAAAAGATCGCCGTTATGGTTATCCTAGACGTGAGAAACGCATAGACATGTTTAAATCGCTCGAGGAGGTCTATAGGATACCGCAGGACCTACTTTTATAATCCAAGACTACCTCAGCGACCGAAAACTAATTTATGCCACAAAAGAAGGGCCTTGTGTTAAACAAATCAAAGCAGGAGTAGCGCAGGGGTCAATCCTTGGACCCGACCTCTGGAACATATTTAATGACGAGATTCTCCGTATCGAAATGTCTAACGACACCCATATAGGCAGGACACTGAGGAAGCTCGAAAAAAGTTGAACCAAATTATGAGACGTGCCTATTTCGGGTCAGAAACCCATGGTCTTATGTCGTTTTCCATTGGGACCACCAAAAATCTTTTTCAGATCTCAGATTTATCGCGGCTCATGGAACACGCAACGAAATTGATCTGCTTTTGTGAATGGATTAGTGCGTATTTGACAGCAAAATCAGCTGTTCAAATTGCATTTGCTTTTGCAAAAATCAGCTATGGATATCGACTTGAAAAATGTTTCCCCTGTTGTAGACACAAATGGAGTAGTTTCGGTGATTCGTAGTTTCCAGATGATGAGGAAGACAATAAAGATAATAATTCCTCCAACATTATATCAATTGCTTTTTATGTATTTCTTTATTTTGCTTTTCACGAAACTTTGCGCATTTGTTTTCAAAGCAAACTTCTTGCAATGACGTGAAACAGCTGTGGGTATTTGTGGCAGTATGTGTAAATCTGAAAAATTATCGAGATCTGCAAAAAGTGCTCCGAATCGAAAAAAAGATTCATTTTTTTTCCCAATGGAACGCGAAAAGTGATTTAGATCAAAAAAAAGATTGATTTTTTGTCCCAATGGAAAACGACATTAGTGTTGCATCTGATAAGACCGAGAGTGTCCTACTGACCAGAAAACATATCCCGACACAAATTGAATTTCATATAGGCCCAGATATAATCACCAGCAGTAAGGTATTTTTGGATAACTATCAACTCAAAACTTACTTTCTGGAGTCATATTAAATCCGAACGAACGGCTAAAGTGACCACATTCCTTAGCAGACTCATGGCAGACGTTGGAGGACCAAGAGAAAGCAAAGGAAGGCTCCTCATGACAATTAAACACGCCATACTTCTATATGGATGCGAAAAATGGGCAGATGCACTTAAACAGGAGAAGTACAGGAAACAAATATCAGCAGTACAGAGACGCGGAACCCTCCGCATCGTAAGTTCTAACCGCACTGTATAAGAACCAGCCGCTTTTGCCGTTGCAGGAGTGGCACCCATTGACCTCTTAGCCGCAGAGCGAAGGTTTAGTATATGAGAAAAGAGCGAAACCACTGAAGCAAAACAGGCCACCAAACATTTATGGCAAAACAAGAGGTTGATGTATACCAAACCAATTAGCATATTTTTAAATAGACCGCTGCGTACATGCAGTCTTTTAAGTTATACCTGGCGTATGTGGAACATTTCCAGCCTACGAATATTTTCTGAAATGCCCCTTCAAACTCTTACAACTTTTAATGACTAAGCACTCAGTTCAAGATAATAACGTCCAAAGAGCCATAGGTCTTGGGTACACACACTCAAAATAGTGTCAACCCATGTCCTTAACCTTTGGGAATGACGTGCATCATGGTCATTGTCAAGCACCAAGCAGTGACTTCTTTAACCTACTCTACGCTCCGAAGCTAATCCGGCCAAACAGCTTTGAGGTGTTTACAAAGTTCATTCATACTGGCAGAATCCACGTGTAACCATCGTGTAACGCACTTACAGCAGTAGATAAACAACAAACGAATGAGAGAGTAGAGGAGGTCTATAAAATAAACCCCATCTCATTCGTTGTCAGGTGGTCGTGGTAGTTTAGTAGTGGGGATTGAAAGTGGCAACGAAAACGAAGTGTTGTGCTTACATGAAAGAGAAACGTCAAATTTTATTCATTCGCAGCTGTTGGAGAAAGTGGCCGACGTTGTTTGTTGGCGAAAAGTACAAAAATTTCAATTAAAACTCCCAGCAAATAGAATAAAATTCCTCGAAATGTCCAGCTAGTACTAGTGCAACTTTAGCTCCACCAAATATTCACTCCAACTAATCAACACAAGTAAGTAAACCCTTGGATATACATTTATGTAATTAGTGTCAAAGGTTATTTGACTTGCACACGCTACGGCTGTCTCATCAAATTATGCGTAAAACCCGCAATAAATTGTGAAATCGAGTGAAATAATCTTTATTCAGTGCACAACACATGTTTCATGGCCTCTTTACAGATTCACATTCATCCCCGTGTCGCCAGTGAGTCAGTTGGAAATGATTCGTCGTGTCATAACATACTCGATACTAGGTGCGGGCACCGTCGGTACTGGGTTGAGCCTTCGGGCAAACGATTACGACATCAACTCGCTCGGCATTGTTCGTCTAGGTAGATCTGCCATAACTGTGTTCGATGTTGCCCTTACATACAAAAGGGAGCTCTACTACCGAGAGTGGGACAAATCATCGCCAGAGTACAAAGCCGAGAAGAGTCGTGTACACACAATTGCAGCCAATAAACTGCTCGAGCTGATGTGCACAAACAAGGGCGTTTACATCAAAGTGGGGCAGCATGTAGGCGCTCTGGACTATCTACTGCCCAAGGAGTTTGTGCAGACAATGAAGGTCCTGCATTCGAATGCGCCAACCAATCCAGTCGAAGATTTGTACAAAGTCATCAAACAAGACCTCAAATGCCATCCAGACGAAATCTTCGAATCGTTTGACCCCGAGCCGCTGGGAACAGCCTCGCTGGCACAAGTGCACAAGGCCAAGCTGAAGACGGGCGAAATCGTTGCTGTTAAGGTACAGCATCCGTATGTCAAGGGAAATTCCATAGTGGACATGAAGACGATGGAAATTCTTGTGAATGTAATGGCTAAGGTATTTCCTGACTTCAAAATCACATGGTTGGTGACAGAATCGAAGAAAAACCTACCAATCGAGTTGGACTTTATTAACGAAGGCCGCAATGCGGAAAAGGTGGCTCAACAGTTCAAGAACTACAGCTGGCTGAAAATACCAAAGATATATTGGAAGCTGTCGACAGCACGAGTTTTAGTCATGGACTATCTGGAGGGTGGACAAGTGACGGACTTGAACTACATCAATGCCAACAAAATCGACCGATTCGATGTAGCGAACAAGATTGGTCAGCTGTACTCGGATATGATATTCACCACTGGCTTTGTGCACAGCGATCCGCATCCGGGTAATATTCTCGTCAAGAAAAACTCAAACGGAAATACCGATATTATTCTACTGGACCATGGGCTGTATGCCAATCTAACCGACAAATTCCGCTACGAATACTCAAATCTATGGCTAAGTATTCTGCGGGTAGACAGAACAGCAATGCGCGAACATAGTCGCAACTTGGGCATAAAAGGCGATCTGTATGGGCTGTTTGCTTGCATGGTAACCGGGCGGCCTTGGGAGACAGTAGTGCAGGGCATAAGTAAAGTCAAATACACAAAGGAAGAGGTGAGTCGACAACATCCATCATTAGTAACTAATTCTAAGCTCAATATTTACAGAAAGACTTGCTGCAAAACAATACCTCGCTTGTGCTTCCTCATATCTCAGATGTACTGGAACAGGTGGACAGACAGATGCTGCTGATATTGAAGACCAACGATTTAATACGTGGTATTGAGGCTACGCTTCGAACACAAAATCGAATGACTGCCTTTTGGGTCATGTCTAAGTGCTGTGTGCATTCGTCGTATAGCCAGCAGAGGCTTTCTGAAACTAGCCGTCGATCCCGGTTACGTGTCTCTCTGAGGGAGCAGTGGGAAATTCTAAAGCTTAATGTTTACTATTTATATTTGGGGCTTATTGCTGCAGTCAAGCAACTGTTGTAGATGTAAGAAGGGCGTTCATGTAATTTATTGTTGTTCGAAATGAAACAGTGTGACATTTTCTATCTTAACCTGAGTTTCACTAGCCAAGAGTTGATTTCTGCAAGAGAAAAAAAAGCACTTGTTTATTAAGTTTGTGGAAGATCTGTTGAAGAATCAGATCTGAAGAAATACAGTTGATATTGCTGTTTATTTCATTCACCTACAAAAGCAGATAAATATGGTTGCATGTTCCATAAGTCACGTTATATCTGAGATCTGAATGGTCCCAATGGAAGACCGCATTATTCTCATTGTCGTTGCTATCGGATTGAACGATTTGCGTATGCAAACTGCACAATGAATAAAAGGTGGTGACACTCCAAGTATTTTTAAACACGCAGTAGATTTCTGTGTTCTTTTCACGACTGGGTAATCGATTTGTGCATGATTTAAACTTGCAGATAAGCTTCGAAGTCTTTTTTACCGCCTCAATAACTTCGACACACTTTGAACCCGATAAGCAACAAATCCTGCACAAACAATTACACATGCGAGGGATACTCTACAAACTCTACAGGTCAACAGCAAAGCTATAGTATGAAAATAAATACGAAGCTAGCCATGAATCTAGGTGATTATTTTTGGGTCTATGAATAGTACGGACGAGGAGGATCGCCGAAATCTCGCGCGTGCATTGTGAGGTCACCCACTATCCCAGTTTGCAATCTCACGGCTCACTCCGTTGACGTAAGTGTCCCACTATGGATTGTTTCTTTTTTTTTTTTTTTATGCGAGTTTGGTACACTGAAAATCGCATGTAATGCATGAGGTTTAATCTTGCAACGATTTCAAAGTCAGTCGGACTTTCGAATAACCACTTCGAAAGTCCAACCGCACCCAACTCTCCCCTAAATCAAGCTGGTTTGACATCTTTCATACACTTGTCAAAATTACGTAAAATTTTGGACTGTCTTTGGTTTTTTGCACAGTGATTTATATATTTTTTTGTACAGTGATTCGAATCCGATTAGGCAGTAGGTATTTAATTTTTTTTCACTAGTAAGTGCTACCACTGTCGACTGTCCGTTGCTAGAAATTTAAGATGTCTGCATTTCTTAAAGCATCCAAGGTACCCCATTTAATAGATATCCCGTCATAAACCAACTGTTGCTAATTAACATTTCTTTTAAAGGTTATTGCCAAGCAAGCTCGCAATTTCAGTTCGAAGATCAACGATGTGGTGATTGTGTCCGCAGCCAGAACGCCGATGGGCAGTTTCCAAAGTTCTCTCGCCCCCTTATCAGCCACACAACTGGGAGCAACTGCAATTGAGGCTGCCATCCAGCGAGCTGGCATTTCGAAGGACGAAATCGACGAGGTGTACATGGGAAACGTTGTTTCAGCTGGCTTGGGACAGGCACCAGCCAGGCAAGCGGCAATTTTTGCTGGACTACCAAAGAACGTTTGTTGTACAACTGTGAACAAGGTCTGTTCTTCAGGTATGAAGTCGGTGATGATTGGATCACAAAGTCTGATGCTCGGTCAGGCTGAGGTCGTTGTAGCTGGTGGAATGGAATCTATGTCCAATGTGCCATTTTACTTGAAACGTGGCGCCACGCCCTATGGTGGTGTGAATTTAGTCGACGGCATTGTATTCGATGGCCTGTGGGATGTGTACAACAAGTTCCACATGGGTTCTTGCGCGGAAAATACTGCAAAGAAAATGGGAATTTCTCGCAAGGACCAGGATGACTTTGCCATCAGTTCTTATCAACGATCTGCTAAAGCTTGGGCCGATAAGGTTTTTGACTCTGAAATTGCGCCGGTGAAAATTCAACAGAAGAAGAAGGGCGAAATCACCATCTCCGAGGATGAAGAGTTCAAACGAGTGAACTTCGACAAATTCGGGCAATTGGCTACGGTTTTCCAAAGGGAGAATGGAACTGTAACTGCCGGAAATGCATCCACCTTAAACGATGGCGGTGCTGCTGTTGTTTTGATGACTGCCGAGGCAGCAGAACGTTTAAAGCTCAAGCCTTTGGCTCGCATAGTCGGCTTCCAGGATGCTGAAACTGATCCCATTGACTTCCCAATCGCTCCAGCGCTTGCCATTCCCAAATTGCTGCAGAAGACTGGTGTTCGCAAGGACGAAGTCGCCATGTGGGAAATCAACGAAGCGTTCTCCGTAGTGATAGTTGCCAACATTAAAAAGCTGGATATTGACCCAGCTAAAGTGAATGTCCATGGAGGAGCTGTTTCTCTTGGCCATCCAATCGGCATGTCTGGTGCTAGATTGGTCACACATTTGTCGCATTCGCTAAAGGCAGGAGAGTACGGGTGTGCTTCTATTTGCAATGGAGGCGGTGGCGCCTCATCGATCCTCATCCAGAAATTGTAAGAATATTTCTTTGTGTTCTGAAAATCTGTGCCTTTATCCAGAATTTGCATTTATGAAACGTTGATTAAGTATAAAATTTTTATGTAGTTTGTATATTCTTTAAATAATAAATACAAGCATATATTTTGAAAAGTAAACGTAGCGTCGCCTTAAATGTGTGCTTTTCAGATCAAATGGTCTGTCGGAAAGAAGGAACGTACCAGTTCTAACACTGTATACGAAGGACCCATGCCCATTGTGTGACGAGCTGGTAGGTGAATTGGAAGACAATTTTAACGGAGAATACCAGCTAGAAAAGGTCTACATAACAGAGAAGGAGAATGTACGTTATTTAAGTCTCTTTCGGTATGATATTCCAGTCGTCTTCATAAATGGCCAGTACTTGTGCAAACACAGGCTGAATCATGGGCTTTTAAGGAGAAAGCTGGATGAGCTTAAGGGTGTTTAAAGTAATAAAAAATAAGAACAAGAAAGTTGGGATCGTTTGTCCTCGAAAACATGAAAATAACCCTAGCAAGAGGAAGTGTCTCTCTTGCAACGTGTATACTTAATGAGTCTTTACGCTCCAATAATGGTAAATAAAAAATAGAACATTCATAAAAAGCAAAAGCAAAAGTGCCAAGCTAAATACCAAGTGAGCAAATTGTTATGAAGAATGCAGTTCGCACATCGTCTGTTTCATTGAGATTGTTTGAATTTTGAAAAACCCGGCTCTGGGCTCATTGGTTATGGCGTTTTCGATTGAAGAAAAGAAGTGCCATTTCTATGAAAAGATCAAATCTAGAAGTGCTCTTTCTATGTTTTCTATGTTTCATTCAAAAAAAAGTGCACTTCCAGGTCAATTCTTAACACGAAAGAAGCGTCCGGAATATTTTGAGAGAATTGCCCTGAACTCACCAACACACACTAGCAAAATGTCAGATTTAAATGTTTGTTGTGTTATTAGAAACAAATTTTTCCCTTGTGATCCGAAAATATACAATTACGAGTGCAAAATGTAAACTTTAAAACAAAAAAAAAACAAGTAACAACAGAAAATCTAATCACACATATATGGTGTCTACAGTCTACCACTGTTGCAAAAGAGCTCCAACGAATTTTATTGAAAAGAGCAATTCTGAACTTCGGGACAATTCTCCCGGATCTTGAATGAAAAACGCGATTAGTGAATTGGGCTGGCTGATCAACGGAGCGCTGGAAAATTAAAATCCATAAGCTGCAGAGGCTTCTGGCTTAAAACAGTTTTATGCGTGCTTGCGCTTTCCATCTATCATTCTGCGCACGCTCCAGGAAACCCGTCCCAGAATCCGGTCCGAGATTAAAAAGCAAAACCGAGATAACTAACTAGCACTTAGGTTTGAGGATTGGAATCGATTTTTGCATGGACCAGAGTGGAAAAAACCGGATCGTCCAAAAAAATAAAAAAAAAAATCCGAATTTAAGTTAGTCTTAAGGAACCCGGCCTAACCACTAAACTTTGATTCTTAGTGTACCTCGGCCATCTACAATTTCAACACCAACTGAAAAAAAACTCACCCCTTACTGTACCCCATTGTAGTTCTCTGTTGAAAACACAGATATCACAAGTCACAACCCAGCTGCACAGAATTAATAGACAGCAGCTGTCAACTGCGAGTCGTTTTCGTGTTTTCGTTTTGTTTTGTACGCTTTGGCTTTGGTCGTCAGTTCTTGCGCTGGACGATTTGTACACAGTAATTTAATTTTGTGCGTTGCGATTGAGAGTGCTCTGTGAAAATAAGTTTTATTTTATTTTTTAAAGAAAAATTTCAATAAAATCACTGACATGTATAATTAATCGTTTGCCAATCGCAGGAGTATCCAATTTAATCGAACAACGAATCGGGAAATCGAATCGCAATTGAATTCCTCCCTTTCTTACACCATTTTCTTTGTTCCGTTGCGTTTTACACAGTATCCTTCCTCCTTGGGGTGGATTACAGGCAAACAAGAAAAATATAAATAAGTTTTCGTCGCTTTTCCGATAAGAACCAACAAATAACTTTAATGGAAACTTGTTGAACAGAGCACAATGATTAGTGCACTAATTTCCCGATTGATCATGTAAGTAGAATCAGAAAATATATTTCCTTAACCACTAGAAACTAACCCAGGAAAATATCGATTTTGAATAGAGTTTTCCTCGTCTTCGTCACTGAGATCAAATAACTAGGTACCTGGTCTCCTTGGCTCTGTCTAATTACATATTTAAATTGAAGCGGTAATAATAACTCTTCTAGCGACCCAAGAAACCGTGCAAGGTCTACAGTTAAGTAATAGTTGGGGTAAAATTAGGCAAATTTTCCCAATGACAACATCTCGCGTACAAAAAGCACAAATAACGAAGAGAAGAGGTACTCGAACAGAATTCTTTTGTTTCATTATTTGTACTTGCCTATTTGCTGCATAGTCGAATTGAATTCAACCTTTTTTTGTTGTTAATTAATTGCGTGACAATTACGGGACTATCTGCTTTTGTGTGGCTATGTTCGCCAGCACTTGTGGGTCATTCGCGTTATTCAACGTCTAGGTACCCCATGTAACTATTCATTAGCCGTTTCTCTTGATTCCCTTATTTGGAATGTTGATGGCGAACTGCCTGGCAAAAGTTTATTTAAAGATCCAAGTGTGTTGAGCCGAGTGACGATACGGCAATGGGATATTGACCGTGAATCACAGTGCGGAGCAAGTAGTTGAATGATGCTGTTTTCGATTCGCCATTCGCCAATATGCAAAACGAGTCTTCAAGTGCGTGCGTCAAAAGAAGTATGGGCGTACGACTGCAGACATGATGATTGTGGTATGACCAAATAGAAACCCACTTCCGTGAATGAGTGCAATGAACGGTATAGACTTGTATGGACAGCCGAAACAGATTTGGTGGGTTGGTGCTAGACCTTTGAGCGATCATTTCAAAGCGAGTGGGCTTTGAAATAAAATTAAAAGTGATAACAGTACTCGGAGGTACAAAAAGGCATTCAATTTGTAGATAGGGAGAGCGTCCGCCTTTAGACCGTGTCGCGCAAAATACAGCGTATGTATTTAGGATTGTAGGTATATAACGTAAGGGGTCCTTCCCATTCAATACAGGTGCCTAACCAAAGCCTATTAATTGATTGGCAGTATGGGCAGAAAGGGCTTTTACCAAAACGTATAATAGCTCGCTCGCAAATGCAGTCATCAACCGAGTGTCCATAGTCGGACGTAAGTCCTCTGTGCCCACGTGGATTTAGTTTATTTCTAGTTTCCTACTTTTATAGTCACTCCAGCGCGGTGACGGTCGCAAAAACCAAACCAGTCTTAATTCGTTCCAAGTCTTTGTTTCTAAAACGATTATTCCGTCTTCTAAGCACGCCTCAGAAAATCAATTTGGCTAAAAGCGGTAGCAAAATACAGTCGAATGTCAGACAAAGAAAAAGTTCAAAAATATGAACGCTTTAAAAGATTGCGGTCACATCAGGCACTATTACTCAAACCAAGACATGCGTCACTTTGCGGTGAAACTGTATCATCCTCTATCTAGTCCTCCCCCACTCGGTTCCACACACAAAACCTGGCAGCAATTTCAAATGTAACAAAGCAAACAAGATTTTTCTTCATTTGGTAGCTCTACCACAAACATTACCAATTAAAGTCATAAATCATTACAAACTTTATAAAATTAATCGAACAATGTACAGCCGCGTGATCAGCATGAAGCTTGAAAACGATATGCGCACACCCAGCTAATAAAAACATGCTTGCTCAACGCCTTTCTTTGTGCATAAACAAAGGCGCCCAAGGTAGAACTAGGTACAGATATGTAAATCCGTGAAATGGATCGACCAAACAACCTCATCTGTGTAAACATCCCTTTGGTATACTTAATCTCTATTGGAATTGTAAAACACGCAACGTCCAGAGTGACTGATCTGGTCAATTGCGAAACAGAGAAGAGAGCAGCAGCAGGCAGCAGCTCTCACATGCGCACCGGGCACCCGCCAACCCTGCAACCCCCGTCGATTAATTGAATTCCATTTGTGTCCGCATACTTTGATTTTATCCGCATCTCGCTGAAAGCTGACAATTCTTGTCATTTGACGCAAATGCCGCGGGGCAAAACGAAAAGAGAAATAATTTAATAAAATCCATCTCGCAGCCGCTGTCCCATTTGTGGTGCTTGAGCGTGTTGTCCCCGTGTGTTTGGATTGCTGCTCATCATTCGCCGCAATCATCGCAGAAACGAGTTTTTCGCGAATTCGATTTCTTTTGTGTTACGCAAGATTGTGGTTGCGGTATGTAGATTCCATGTAAGCACGGTGCTGTCCAGACTGGAGTCACGCCGTGTTGGTTGTTAATTCACTTTCAGTTGCGAGTTCTCGTCTGAAATAGATGTCATCTCCGTCAACACACTGCGCATGCAATGCTCTAATTTCAATGCAGAGAGTTGCTTCCTGCTGCAGAAGCGGCACCCCCCTGCACTCGGAGAGTTACCGAAACCCATCATGTCGAGTGTGTGCTATTTTTAAAATTCGAACGCGTGCCAGCGCGCGCTCACCGAACAGTTTTCATTTCGGAAAATATTTAGTTTTCCGTTCACTTTCGAATGAGAGGTTTATTTAAGCGGTCGAGTGTCTTTCTGATTGAGTATATTAAAGAAGCACAGCTGTTGATCAAATACATAGTTGGAATTCCTGTGCGCTCAATGACGGAGGAAATTTGAGTTTTTACAATGCGTAGGACTGCCGCAGGTGGGGCACCGTATACCCCATCCATAAAGGGGCTCACAAACATCGATGAATTGATTTACCAGTACGAGAACGGTCCGCGGTATCGACCTCCATCTCGAGAAGTGGAAATCTATTTAAATCGCCCTTGGCTAGCCAAATACCCCTTGGCGCAATCCCCGAGTTCGCTGACTGACTCGGAATTCTGCAGCGACAGCGATGCACCCCAAATAGCTGAAGCGAAAGTCGTTGCACAAACGGCCAGCGTCGCCCAGGAGAAAGTCATCTACAATCTGACAATGTTTGGGCGTTTTCTCGAGATGCTGCTGCGGCTGCCATTGCCGCGAATGTCCCTTACGGCGACGGGCATATGCTTCCTAATAGCTATTTTCATCTCGCCAAAACCCTGTGCTCACAGTGTAATCTTCCCTGCTTTCAGATTGACCTTTGGCACTCTATATCCAGCCTATGCGTCCTACAAAGCAGTGCGGACCAAAAATGTTAAGGAATATGTAAGTAGACTGACAAGGAAAAACAACAAACACAACTCAATTGAGGCAATTGAAACCAATTGCTGGTGTGCCATAAGCACTTGTGCAACTTGCAATGCATTAGAAAAGAAACGAATAATAAACTCGCGACACTTAGGTAAAATGGATGATGTACTGGATCGTGTATGCGTTCTTCAACTGCACCGAGACCTTCACTGACATCTTCCTTTCCTGGTTCCCGTTCTACTATGAGGTTAAAGTCATCATCGTCCTGTGGCTCCTGTCGCCCGCTACCAAGGGCAGTTCAACGCTATATCGCAAATTCGTGCACCCAATGCTTACCCGAAGGGAGCAGGTAAGTCCATATCAGAATGTTCGCTTTGTCCTCCCTTAACGCGTCCACATTGCAGGAGATCGACGAATATCTGAATCAGGCCAAGGAACGTGGCTACTCGGCAGTCCTACAACTGGGTTCAAAAGGAGTAAACTACGCCACCAATGTCATCATGCAGACAGCACTTAAGGTATTGATTTGTTGATTTCGTTTCGAATACAAAAACCGCTCCTAACGCGCTTTTAATTGTTCTATGCCAAGGCTAACCGCGGCCATCAATTATCGCCAGTTGTTGGCTAAAGCTAAGGCACACTTCACTTTTCTTTGCACCTTACATCATCGCCTCTCATCATTTCGCAATCTAGTCTCTTCCACACCATCATGTATTTCATTATAACTTATTTAATAAACTTATATTATGTTAACTTTTTTGTTACAATTATTATTTATTTTGTTGTTCATCGCCGGCTGTGGAATATTTTAAATATCTCATACGATCACTCTGCTAACATCCACCATCGCTCGCTATTGCGCCGTTTGCTGCATACTCCCATCCTAACCCAAGACAATTTTGCAATTTTCGTTGGACACAGTTGAGAGATTTTCACTGGTCACTCGCGTACATCTACATAACCGAAGTTTCCTATTTATTGCTGTTCAGTGAAGTGAATGGGTTGGTTTTTTTTTTGTGTTCTCTGCTGAGCCTTGATCGCTTAAATAATTACCTAATGACGAATTTTTGCCGATTAAGTGTGGCAGTGACATGGATTTGTGGGGAAATTAAAATGCGCTCGCAAAAAAATAGAAAAACAAATATTTCGGATAGAATACCGGATAATACATCACTGTTATTAATAGTCGCATTTTTAGAGACGTTTTTTGCGTTGTTTACTATTTCTGTCCGCGTCTAGCGCCATGAAAACCGAAGCGAATAGTCACTGGTTGCGTATGGGACACGAACAAAGAGCGGGCATTCTCGCTATGACAAAAGAAATATTGAAATGTTTGACATGATGTGTCTTCCGAATGCATGCTGCACTGTCGGTGTTTTGTGTGCTTGTCAACGAGGCTTTGCATTCTGCATAGTTATGATTATCTTGGTAGGTTGGGTGTGCTTTGCCGAGAAGTGCACATTTAATGGTGGGTGCAACTTTGCATGTTTGAGCGTTTCGGGAGACTGAACCTATAACGCTTCAACAGTGACCCAAGATGCTTTGCTGTTGTTGTTACATCTGCACTTAGTTTGCTGTGACTTGTAGTGTCCCAAAGCCTTTTGCACATAGATGACCACCTCCTTTTCACTTTTTTTTGGACACAGTAGTACTTCTAGCATCACTAAACGAGATTGGAGTGGTATGCTGACCATTTTTCAAAAAAAAATAATGAAAACTCGCTTTAGATCGCGTTACAGCCCTTGGACTCCATCCACATCTGAAATGGTAATGGTAATCTGCAGTTTCAGCTATAACAAAGTGCCAGGTCGAACAAACTCTTTCGAAATAGCCGCGTCTTCTTTTTAACTGATCTGCACTGCTTACTTCTCGATCGAATTATGCTTCTTCCCTCTTATTTCTTTTGTGTTTTCGCATGTTTAGCTGTCGAAGTGTGAGCTTTTCAAAATATGTGGCCGGTCCACTGTAATTTTTGTCGTCGAATAATGATGTCTATTCGACCATTATTGTTTGGTTGGACTGACTATCATCTATGCAAGGGGTTTCAGTACGCGTTTAAGCGATGATGCATGTTACTGGGCCATAGGCGTTTCAAAACCGTAGCAAACTGCTCGTTTTATCGGTTTGAACTGGTTTTCATACAGCGCAAGGGCCACGACGCTGTTCTTCTATTGCCTAGGTCTTTATGTATTCATGCTTAACACGTAGATCGCTGCGGCACACTTCTCTTATCGGCATGGAATAATAGCTCTCAAGTTTACTGGAGTAGCTTCAGTGCGAACCATGGACAAACCAAATGATCTGTCTGTGGTGCGTGCATTAAGGGGTCGAATGGCTTCACCCGTGAACGAGCATTCCGTGACGGAATTTGTTTTTTTTCTTTGACAAGAGCTATATGTTCATGGAAGTGGCGATTTCACCCCAGATGTTTCTGTTTGTCGGTCCGCCTTTACGGACATAACTTCCTCGTAAAATAGTTTCCGCATTAGTTCGCAAAATGTTTTTTTTCGTCGATCCGCCTTCAAGAGACTTTGTTGTACCTTACCTGGCGTCTACTGGCAATAGTTTCTTCTCTGTATGTGAAGGCATTGCTTCCACCCTCTGAGAAGGTGTTACTTTATATGTTGCAGCGAATTGCGATTTCTTTCAACTGATACATTGCGCAATAAGCCACCATAAAACGGTAACATTGCAATATTCCACTATCTTGTATGGATGTACCACGTGAGCAGCCAATTGCTTTTACTCCTTGCGAAACGTGTCCGATTGTTGCCGCACTAAGGACACTCTTTCAATATATGTAGTCGAGGTTTTAAACTAAAATTTGTTCGGGGTTTGCGGCTCACCTTGTGCTGCTAATTATCGAAGTCCATAAGGCGTTCAAAATAGTCATTGCGATCTTCAGAACCATGCTTCCCGTTCACATTGCTGAGCCTCTCACTGTCGGTGTCTACTTTCGTATTAAGGCCCCCCATCGGTCGAGGGTAGCGTTGTATCCGGTGCATACTTGGTTGTAGAAATCGCCTTTTGGTAGTTAAGCTGGCGAGCTACACTGGATAGTCGCGAATTGTTGCGCGGAAACTATACCACCGTACGCAATAAACTAAGAAAGACGTTTTACTAACTTGTATGTCCAGTTTATATCGAATTACCACAAATTTAGAGTCCACAAAGGTCCTCACTTAGTAAGAGTGCTAAAGGCAAAAGTGTCGTAATATCTGTTTTTCGTAGCGCAAATTGCTGTTTTTTTTTTATTGTTTTCCGTTTTCTGTTTTCCGCGGGCGAGGTATGCATCATTCACCGTCAAGACATTTAAACTCACACTTCTAATGACAAAACTCCCCCTCTCCCTTTGGTTTTCTTCAACAACCCCCTGGAACCATTATTCGTATTCGGGTGTCATTTTTGTCCTTCTACCTGAGGTTGTGCTCTCTTTTTGGTTTTGAGCACGGCTTCGATAAACGATGATTGCCGATTCCAACTGCATTCGCTTGCAGTCATCTTCCCTATTATATTTTCGGGGGAGTTATAACCTATCTCCGATTTCAAGTGCTGTCTTTCCACAGGCCACATAAAGACAGTATGAAAAGCGTTGTCTACCAGTGAGTCGCCGTATTGGCAAGTCACATGGTCTACTTTCCGCCTCCTGCGTAGGTATGCATTAAGATATCCATGCCCGGTTAAAAACTGCGTGGTCAAATAATTTATATCTCCCTGTTTCCTTGTCCATTCAGATCAGCCATCTACTTCTAGTTTCAGAGTTCCACCAAGGGGTAGCTAGTTCAGAAACGCTGTTTCAGTCCATTCGCATAAGGATTTGTAAAATTTCCCTTATGTTAACAGCGATGAAATAGGTCAAATAGGTCACATTTCTGCCCCAAAACAAGTTTGCGTCAGTCAATAGTTTCCCAATAAATTTCTACTGGTTTCCAGAAACTGACATAAACCTAGGAAGACTGGAATAGACAGCTTTTGTCGCTCCTTTCTCTGCATTGTGGCTCTGGTCGCTTTATAGCACAAGTGTTCTTGAAAATTTTCACTTCTGTACTTTTGAACTCACATTCTGGTTGTAATACTAACCTACAGACTCTGATCGGCAGTTGCCAATGATTTATCCAATTCCGTGGACAGTATTTGAAACGTGATTGTATATTTTAGCCCTGATCTTTGTATCGACTTAAAAATCCGACTCTGCTTCATTTTCTTTTCCAAAATGGTCAACACTTCGGTACTTTCCACTCGCGGCACATTTGCAATTGGGTGATTGAGACAGCAACTAAGCGACGCTGTCTGTTCCGCTTAATAATGATTTAACCTTAACAAAAACTATCAGTTACCTAACACTTAAATGTTTTTAACTAACATAAACGAAAAAGAAGAAGTCTGCGCGCATAGCTTAGTTGGTAAAGCGTACAATCGGGGCTGACCTACGGAGTTGCATAACGACAAAGTGGCGGCACTATACAAGTAGTTTCCAAGGTGATAGGTGACCTGTTTGATTCACAAAGAGAAGGGATCATAGGGTATGTCTGTTTCGCATATCCTTCTGCACGTTTTCGTAGAATTCCTGCCCCAACTCGGATGTTAGCACGATGATCGACGGCGTATGTTCATCTTATTCCACGGCATGTCCTCTTCCACATAACTTCATCATAATACATACACCAGAATGTTTTCTATTTTTGTTCTTTCTTTTCTTTTTTATGTTATTTTGGTTTGATTTTTGCAAACAATCATCATCGCAACTTGCTAAACATACACATTTGGACAACAACACTTTAACAGACATTTCAATATGGCGGCGTGAACCTAATCGGCGACCATCCAAGAGCCCTCGCATCAAGTCAGTCAGATAATTCCATTTCAGCAAGAACTCGTAGTAGCGATATGCCTGATGGCGACGGTGTCCACGTCCCCGCAGATGTTGTAATCAGATCACGATCCCTAAACGCCGTCAATTATCGTGAGGAGTTCTCCGAAGAGGAAGAGGATCAATTTGGAATACACGATGAAGGAATTGGACGCGACGAGGGCGCAGTTCGATGCCGCGAACCGCCAGCGAGGAAAACCAGACTCGTTCGTTCGCGGCTGCAAGAAAAGAAAGGCTCGCAGATACCAACTGGTGGCAGTAAAGTGCCCCTGCGTGGCCGCCGCAAATTGCGTGAATGCACTCCTGATGTCGATGTCGATATCGAATAGGCAGGAAGTGAACCCAGCTAGTATAAAATGATCTCCATGAAATTAAAATATAGTACCATTGGTGTCTGCGCAAACCACAGTCCCTAAGTTCAAATGGCACAAAAACAGATATTTTCCTTTACAGTTAGATTTAGTGCTAATGCTACGCCCATTCGATTATTCAAACATCACGATCGCAGTCTGTTTGTTACAAAATTTTAGGGAATTTTGAATTTAGCGACTGTTTCTGCGACATTAATGATGCGTCTGCTCTTAGGTAGACGCAAGTTGGTAATCTCAGGCCTGCCTACTGTGCATCGATAGCAGTCAATTTATATACATAAAATAAGTAGTAGTAGTTGAATTATAGATTTTCGCAGATGGGAATGTTATGTTAGTGATTCTGTTAAGATACGAGTACATAAGCTATATATGCCAAGACTTTGTTTCACACGAATGTTTGAGTGCGCTTTTTTTTTTTTTAAGAAATAGGTTCTGTATTTTTTGTATTCAATAAAATGCTCAGTAAAATTGTAAATACCAAAGTCGTTGTTATTTTGTTTACCATTTAAATTGCCTTTTAATTTTAGTTGTGCACAGTTGTAAACAAAAGCATGCCCCACAAGACAATTTATTGCTATTTTCTTTTTGGTTCTAACACTTAACACAACGGTATGATAATGCTGGCTAAATGGAATTAATACAAGTGTGTTGTGATGTTTAAATTGAACTGGAAATTGATTTTTATAGGGCGGTGGTAATTTGGTGCAAACTATTCGTCGCAGCTATAGTTTGAGTGACCTGTCTGAGCCTGATGTTCATCGTACGCAGGATGAAGTAAGTTGAACTGCGATCCAACGAGTACATATTTTGTAATTCACATTTATCCTTGTAGATCGACGAGATTACTAGGCCACAACAGAGAATACTTCGGCCCAGGAATCCAGCTGCGCGTTCTGCGTCAGGGAGTCGGCATTCGACCGGAATGTATTTCTCAGAGGTCGATGTCGCTGCTAAGAATCCAGCAGATTTCACAAGGTACGTAAAAGCTTGGTCTGGATTTGTCTGTTAGTAAAGTAACCGCCCAACAAACGAACGCCGTGTTGTGGTGAGTCGCATGACAACTTTACAAATTACGGTGTACTGCAGCCCATAACTGACGCACCTCTGTGAAACAGTAACTGCCATCTCTCCACAAAGCGTTTTGCACGCAATACGTGCGTTAGCATTCTACTATGGGAATCCACGTGTCTAGGGCAAAATTCTTTTAAAGTAAATAGCTTCGATGCTTTTAGTAAACACACCGAGTCTCATTTCGTTTTTGACAACTCACCACATCAGCACAGAAGATCTGCCACCTAATCCAAGCAAATGCAGGACAATTGCAAAGGAAGTTATCCGAGGTATCGTCCCTCTCTCCACAAGCGTCACAGACAGTCCGCGGTCCGACTTAAACCCACCACATTAAGAGGCTTGGCAAAATGAAAGGTAATTGAGCTGTCGGCAGTCTTTTCTGCTGAATGACAGCAAGAATGCTGCTGAGTTCTTACAGACGTACGGGGAGCCGTGTTACACACAATTGTGTTCGTCTGAGACCCAATCGTCAATGGTGGCCCTGACCGAACACCCAGGAAGACCCAACGCAAGTTTACTTACTTACTTAACGGGCTTCCAACCCTTGGAGAGTCTCTGCCTGAGACACTGAAGCCTTCCATCCTCTGCGATTCCGGGCACGCTGCTTCCAGTTATCCAGACCAAGCGCTCTGGCATCCGCGATGGCTTGGTCTTTGAAAAGGAGGTTCGGTATTCCTTGTCGTCTCGAACCTGGCGGCTGGGATTCGAAGATCCTCTTAGCTGGAGCATTATTGTCCATTCGCTCGATGTGGCCGAGCCAATGTAGTCGACGTATTTTGGCCTTTTGGACTACATCCACATCTTGGTACAGCTCATAGAGTTCGCGGTTGTATCTTCTCCTCCATTCGCCCTCCTCGCACACAGGACCAAAAATCCGCCGAAGAATTTTTCTTTCGAAGGAGCCCAGTATCAGCTCTCCCTTCCTGCTTATCGTCCAGCACTCGGCGCCATAAAGCAGAACTGGCAGGATAAGGGTTCTGTAAAGCGTACATTTTGTCCTTCGAGTTAGGAGTTTTGAACCCAATTGTTTTGCCAAACCGAAGTAGCAGCGGTTTCCTTGGGTAATTCTTCGCCGGATCTCCACTAAGATGTCATTTGTGGAGTTCATGTTTACTCCGAGGTAGATAAACTCCTTAACTACCTCGAAATTGTTGCTATCAATAGTGACGTTCTGTCCTAGACAGACAAACACAAGTTTGGGTCCTGATATAAAGCATCCTCTGAGCCTCTCTTGACTATCTAATTTTAGATATCACTTCTTACAATCCCAGTGTGACCTGTAACCCATACAAGAGTGAAAGAGTTCAGCTTTGCAAGTGAATTCAGAGGGTTCCTGCAATTCTGAACTATTCTGGAACGGATTTAAGCGCAGCCTGACGGCCGCTACAGGCGCAAATACTCCCACCCCGTACCTTATATCTAACAATATAGTCGGCAGCCATTAAAATAGCATGCTTGCTTGTGGTCTATTCCCGCGAAGACACGTTAAGATTCGATATTCGACATCCAATCAAAGCTGAGACAATGGCTAAAGCCAGTCCTGAACAGAAGAAAAGGTGTCCCTTAATTTGCACTAGGTACCGGTGTCATTGTATCAGACGGCATATCCATGGAACCGGGTCGTAGGGCAAGTGTCGCGCAAGGTCATCGAAACTCCAGTGTGAATGATACCAATTGCCACCTCGCAGTAGACGGTAAATTGCTTTGATAGTATACCTCATTATCAAAGTATCAAGGGGAGGTAAATTAAGTAGAGCATCTAGAGCCAGGCATACACGGGACCACTTCCGTGCAGCCGAGACAGGTCGTTTTCTGGAGTTAACTGCAGAAGGCACCAATCAACCCACTCTTAAGCTAGAAAAGGTCTTAAAATATCCGAATAGATCGAAAGGACTTTTTTCGGAGATAAGCTCAATTTCTAGTCAAAAGCACCTTTGCTCTGCCAGAAAACTGAAAGCCATCTGGACTGGATGTCTTTGACTTAACATGCTTATCCCAAAGAAGTTTCTTATCCAAGATCACTCACTGGTATTCGGCTTCATCGGATATCTTGACAGTGACTCCTTTCAGCACTGGCTGAGTCTGACTGGTCACAGTCCTTCGCCAAGCGAAGAGAGCAAATTCGGTTTTCAGTGCACCATTCCTCGACCAAGTCTACCTGAACGTTATGTTTATCATACACCATCCGTAATCATGATCTGACAGAAAGTATGGCAACATCATCTGCGTATGCCAGAGCGTAGACGTATTAAGAGTACGCAGCAGAGAATTAACTACCATGTACCATAGCAATTGAGACAGTATGCCACCTTCCAGACAGCCTTTTTTCACTCCGATAAGGCGCATCCACAACCAAAGATTAATTCATCAGCATTGTCCTGATCCACAATACCAATGTCTCATCTACCCCGTGATATCTGGCAGAGCCACAATGTTTTGACTATACTACCGACAGACATACCTTATACCTTACAGGGGTCTTAAAGCTGCTTTCCTTCTCGGTTCTTCTTTCTTCCTTTTGTTAACGCACTGCCTCGTTGGGGCACGTACCAAAATCATGTCGTCTTCTTCTGAAGATCCGGACTCATCTTATGTTCTTTGGCGCAGTGGCGTTTCGTGGGTTGGGTAATTTGTTCACTCACTTAATAAAAAAAATATTTTCCTACGGTTGCAACGAGAGACAATACTGAGACCACCAACTTCAGCCGATTTCCCGTTGCCTACAAGCTATACATTCAACAACAACACATTCGCACCTTGCAAATGCCACTTCCGCTGTGGGCAAAGTTGCTGGCAGCGTTCATAGAATCTTATCCGTTAAATTTGAAATTATTTATAGACGTGTGGATAGTATTTTTGTTTAGCAATAAGTGAAAATTTTTTGCTTAAAATTTTTATAAAAAATTGTCAATACGGAATAGTTGTATAAAAATAAAAACATTTTGACCAAAGCCTTATCAATTATTTAAGAAAAATGTACACATGAAATCGGTCTTAATGATATCGAAAAAAAAGTCCGAACTTGTTTCTTATATAGAAAACATCTCCTGGAGATAGTTTTATTAGCCAAACTTATCAAATTATTCGCCTTTTAACAATATGTAGGTAAATATAAATATAATAATTAACCAAGTAATGTAAAAATGTGGTATTCCCGAAATCTATCACATTTCCCTACGGTTGGGGGCAGCATTTTTTTTGTATGTTTTTGCATGTCACACGGATTCGACATTGCATTGATAGGAAAACGAAATGGCGGAATTTGAAGAAAAATTGAGCGGGTCAGCGCCTCAGCGGCAATAGGATTGAGAGTCCCAGTATGATCTGTCCATGGTCTCTACTAATTATATTAGATACCTCTAATACTCTAACAAAAGCAAAAACAAAATAACTTATTCGCACGAACTCCAGTCTCCAGCTATACATCGCTTAGGTACATACGCATTAACACACTATTTCCAGCGAGAAAAGAGAAACAGAGTATTTTCGAATGCAGATGTTGTGTACTGTATTATAATTTGTGTGTGCGGTACAGGGTTGCCATTTCTGATAAAATGTAGTTCCATAGGGATTAGCGTTTATTGGATTTTTTTGTTAAGCAACACAAGGAATATTTGATTACTTATTGTGAAGCAGTGTTAATACTGGTAAACTTTGTAAATGAATTCGTTGGAATGAAAAAAGAATCCGTTTTGCAACTCCTAATTGCCTCCCCTAGAAAAGTGCCGCCCGGGGCCTGTTCCCCTCTTGCCCCCTCCCAGCGCTACGCCACTGCTTTAGCGCCTGCCGATATGTCGCTTTTTTGCGTTTCGTTGCAGTTAATGTATCACTTTTAGTATCAGTATTGCGCGTCGTTTGCAACATAGACAAACCATACTGAACCCCCAAATCACAATCCTCTTGCCGCTGGCCCCCTCAGTTTTTTTTTTTTTTCAAATTCGCCATTTTGTATTCCTATCGGTGTTCTGTCAATTGGGAATCCGTGTGACATGCAAAAACATACAAAAAATACAAAAATAAATGATGCCAACCTCGGCAGCCGTGTGGAAATGTGAAAGAGTTCGGGAATACCTACCACATTTTAGAATAACTGAATGCCATTGGTTAGTTATTATAAATTTTTTAAAGGTGAATAATTTTATTTGTGTGGTTAATAAAGCTATCTAAAAGAGATGTTTTATATACTAGAAATATATTGGGACAAATATGGTTGTGTATTTCTCAGTTTTTGGATATAATTAACTTCGGTTTCGTGTGTAATTTTTTCTTAAATAATAAAGAAAATTTGCTCAAAATGTTTTTATTTTCCCTCAACCAACCTACATTCTTAATTTTTCGCAAATATTTTAAGCAAATGTACACTTTTTCCTAAAAAAAAATATTATTCACACGTAACGAACAATTTCAAATTTAACGGATAAAATTCTATGAACACTGCAAGCCACTTTGCCCAAAGCGGAAGTGGCATATGCAAGGTGAGAGTGTATTTGTTTCTGAAGTTACGAGACATTTGTCAATACGAATTTCTATGTAACAATACAAGCGCACTTAGCATTTGCCACCCCATAGAAATATAACTTGTAGGCTAAGTAACGGGAAATCGGCCGAAGTTGGTGGTCTCAGTATTGTCTCTGGTTTGCAAAAGTGGAACTGACCGTCCTGAAGTCACAGAGGCGTTATAGTGTCGCTTTATACACTTGGAACCCGCATTCACTCTTAGTCCGCGTTTAGTGGCGTATTGCTCTTTCTCGCGTATTTCCGCATACTCCTTTCTTCGTTGGTCGATGGGCATGCGAAATGATTTGACAGATTTGTATACCCTCAAAGCTGCACCGAACTCATCTTTCTCGTTTACTCCTCACCATTGGTTGCTGATGCGCATATTGAAGCCGCAGATGTCAGCATTGATCTTCTCACTGTTCTTATCAAATTTCTGAAAAGCTGCCTCCAATAATACACAGTGTTGCTACTGTTGAGATATTTTGCCTTCATACTCTTCATGCTGTCGTAAGTTGTGTCTTTGGCCAATTACCACTTCCAAGTGATTGATGCACGTCCTCAACTCAATGGAGTGTCCTTCAACTTGGCAGTCGACTTTTTTATGGCGGGGGGCCTCGTTTTTTTGTTGAATCACTTCTTTCTTCCTCCTTTTCTCTCGTAGAATATGTAAGCCTGAATTCAAGCTACTATTAGAAACAAAGCCCAAATCCCAGCCAATCATTGATATACTTGTTTTTCTTATTTCAGCTACAATATTCGCTCATCGGAGGACATCAGCTCGGGCTATTCCAGTGCCGAGCCAATGTCGGGAGGACTTAGTCGTACTTCATCAATGACAAATGCTAACAGAGCTAGATTCAAGGCAAAAAAGGCTGAAGTAAGTACCATAGCTATAAACAAATTGCCCACTTAATTTACATTTTATGTTAAACGAATAAAAGGAGGAGGCAGTTGATTTTGGGATACCTCACAATATGGTTGATTATCGTTTTTGTGAGTCCCCAATACCAGCCGAATTGATTCGAGAGGCGTATAACGACTGGAAAGACGACGTTTACTTTGACAATCAGCAGTACTTTCAAAACCAAATGCATAGGGCTAGTGAAAAAGACACAAGCTCAACTACGAGCACGTACAAAGATGACAGGTACACCGATCTACCTTCCGTACCGGATACTGAAGAGTTAAGGGCAAAATACGAACTTTTCACGAAGTGGCTTAGAGAAACTGAAAACTCCCAGATCCTGCAACCTGCTGAAAGTACTGAACTGTCTGAATCCGATGATGAGTTCCAAGATACTCTGCCGTTGGAAAGTGTTGAAACCATCAAAACAGGCGAAGCATCTCCAAGGACACTCAAGGAGTCTTTGGAGGAGATTCAGAACAGCTTTCGTTCTGCCATCGAAACACCTCTCAAGACAATACAACCATCGTACGATCTAGAGGCATTTGCCCGGCCGCAAAAACTCGCTGCTGTCGTTCGCAGATCGCCGAGCCACTGCAAGGGCAAAGCGCCCGCACCGCCACCACCAGCCAGCCAGCGATCGGACAGTGTAGGACCGCAGTCGTCAGCTGCGTCGATTTCACGAAGCCCTTCTCCCATGCCAGAAAAGCCGACGAAAAGGAGCAGCCTCCTCAAGACGTACCTACCGTCCATATTTCGTTCTGAGCCCAAAGAAAAAATCAGCCAACTCGGTGATGCTGATATACCAACAACCATTTCCGACGAATTCCACCGGGAAACTCAAATCTAAACTAGCCTCCACATCACAAGAATCAGTAAGAAGAGTGTGTTTGTTTCTCTCAGCCTTGGGCGTGGACTGTTTATCATGCTCTTGTATATACCGCTGCCTCGTGCGAAATGTCCATATAAATATATCATAGCAATCCATTTCTAACCGACCATTCACTGTCTGAAGCCCACTCTTAGCCACCTTAAGTCCCTCTTCAACTGCTGACAAGCAATAGACATCAGCCGACAATTGTTGTAGTTCGGATGGAATGGTTGTGTTCTTTTGCAGCACTTTCTTCTGTCATCCATTTTCTAAGGTGGAATTTTCATTTGGCGTGCCTACCTACTAACAAAACTCATGTTGTGATTCGTGTTACCTCTTGCTTCCATAATTCTCGAGAATCTACCCGACTTCCGAATTTGAATTTTGCATCGTGTCACTGCAGCCAGAGTGTTTTACTTTTGTTTTCCTTTCTCGTACACTTTTCCGAAACAATTAATCCAATATTTTCTTGCTTTTCAGGAAAAATCCATGTCAGCCAGTTGCACAACTCTGCCGCGAAGCAAAAAATCAGAGAAAGCAGTGAAATCACGACTGGCCAAGTCAGAGAAATAAGGAACGTGCCACATCGAGGCAGTGTTAGCGCACAGCAAACAGGAAAATAGACGATAAAATCTATTTGCAAGAATTTATCCCGAATGACATATTGAAGAGACTTGGTAGACTGGCTGAATGTCCTCATATTTTTCCTAAATTTATTTAAAGATTTACTTTGGTGCTCTATGCTTTAGCAATAATCGATTATTTTAGATAGAAAAGAAAGTAATTTCGTATTTAGTTCCTTCTTATCGCTCTCTGTTGCATGTTGAACAGCAAGTGTAAGTCATCCTCCTTTACTTAGAGACGTTGAACTGTTGCTCATTTAATTGTTTTTTGTTTGTTTTGAAATTTCGACTGGATGCCAAGTACGTCTCGGAGGAAATGCACTTGTGCAATTGCATCCGAAGCATTTGAACTCCGTTTATTTATGTGTGGTTATGTTTACTCATTTTTTATGTTGAAGAATTTGTTATTCAAAAAAATCAAATATATATATAGTATGATGTATATCGATTCAAATTTAGACGCCTTCGCGGAAATAATTATGTAAATGTTTATGTTTAGAGAAAAAAAAAACAAAAAGTATTTAAACAAAATTGGATTTGAAAGTAAAACAGCTGTATTAAATAATAATATACAAATAAATGATTCTTGAACAAGGTTAACAGCGAGTCTTTTTAACAGGGCCACTGAATCAGTTATCGCAACCATTCAACATTCAAGTGTGTACCTGACACGAGTTGTAAAGTTCTTATGGGAATTTAACTTCAGGAGAGGTTAGGCAGTGACATTGTATGGGTGTTCCGTTTATTGTAAAATTTAAAAGAGACCTTATTACGGCACAAATTCACTCATAAATCAAACGTGAAGTATTAGAAAACAAAAGAAAGCGTACTATAAAAAGTACCGAAAATTGTGTCCGAACGAACAATAGGGCATTACTGATTTGCATACGATATTTGACAGATCAGCGGATATTTTGTGCATTTCCTATTTTCTGTTTTGTTTTTTGCTTATAATAAGCTTCAAAAATCCTTTAAAAGAAATCTGTTGGGCAAATTAATTTCCAATTTATATATTCCTTTTTTTTAGAATAAAATCCTCATTGTGAAATAAACCATTGACCTTGTTTTTCACGAAAACAAATTATGAAATTTGAATTCGGCGATGACAAAAAATGTAATAGTTTCTAAGAAAGTTGTCGCACTAGTAAATGTGGAGGTCTAATTGTTTATTGGTACCGTTTCACTAATGCTGTACATTTTTACAAAATCTGGCAACCAGCTAATCGTCGACATTAGTGTTTGATTATTAGTAAGGCCGATTGTATCAGTGGCGATTCCTGGTCTTAAGCATTGGGTTAGCTACGTGCTCACTTCTGACAAACAAAAAAAAAAAACAAAACAAAAGCGCACTCTCATATTCCAAAAGCACGACAAAACTAATTATTATGTATTTACTCATATTTATAATCCACGCATAATAATATTAACTTATAAATCGCACTTTACTTTTGGTATGGAATTCAATAAGACAATTAATTCAGTCAAATAAGAACACAACGACACATTCTTACTGCAATTTGACTAGAAAGAGAAACACACAGAAGTACAAAGAAAGATAACGCGCAAAATATACCTTTTTGCTTACACTTACATACACTCTACTTTCAAGTTTTATCGCATTTGTTTGCGCTTACCCTTCCGTATATTTTCCATAGAGGAACTAAACTAGAGGGCCAACTGAGAGCAGAAACGGGAAATCTGCCTACAAGCTGCCTGTGTAACCTTAAATTGCATAAGTGTTCGTGCCTGTACAAATCAAAGGAGCGCCATTAATGCCGCACGCATACTTATACAAAAAAAGGTTACAACTTTATGTCAATCGAGCCGCCATTGGGAGACTGTGTTCGTCATATTTTGTGCCATTTAGTTACACGGCGTTCACATCACAGTTGAATTTAAGAGTTTTTAATGTCTATGAACTTGTTGGAATCAAATGGAATTCCTTTTATAATTTCGTTACAATAAAATAATAATTTGTCAATATCTTGCAGAAATCTAACTCATAATAACAATCAGAGAAAAATTAACGTTTTCTTCACTTTTGTTAAAAGAGATTTTGTAAATTCAAGTTTTTTTTGTATATTTTAAGGAAAGAACATTTTTTTCGTTGATTTTAATGGTTTTAATTTCGAAATATCGAAACAAAATATTTGAACACCGTTTAAGAAAATCCTTTAATTTTTCGTGAAAAAGATTTTTTAGTTTTAGCAAATGCATACTTGTACAGTAATTATATCCAAGTATGCATATTACAACAACTACACTCTACTTGACACTTCGAGACTCGCAGTAGTTGTTGTAAAATGTGTGCTGAAAATCCTACTTTACTTTGCTTTGCTGAGATCGAAGCTCAAAAAAACACGCCTATTGAAAAATAAGTTCGATATTTTTTTATTTTTTTATACTACATAGGTATGTATATTGCTCTCAAATTTAACTATGTATGCGCTCGGCTTTTTCCGGTAAAAGCCATAATATAAAAATCCTCGTACATCGCCCTTTATTTATACCTAAGAAATACTCGGAACAATAAAAAAATGTTTTGATCACTTTTTGTATTCCAAAAACACAAAGAATGCACTTGTTTTTGTTAATTAATAATTTAAAGGGGTTTGTAAAAAAATTCAGTGCACATTTCGAAATACATTGTTATAAAATTTATAAAAGAATATATGCACAGAAAACGAAATATAGCATGCAAATACCAACAATTAACAAAACAATATGTATTTTTACGTTCGATTGAAATACCAAAGTAACATTATTCAACACTGTAAGTGTTATTAAACTACAGAATTTCCAATCATATTTTGAATTTGTACAAATATGGTGTTAAATAAACAAATTTGAAAACATTCACCAAACCTTATAGAAATTTATTGAATGTTTATGAACATTTTAGAAAATTCACTTATGCCCTAGTGAAAGCTTGGGTTTAATGCATAATTTTTTGAACAACCCCTTTTATGCAGCAGCATGAATTTTGCTGTCAAAAATAGAATTCATACAAATAAAATGAAAAAAAAACTGAAATTTGAATGGATGAACAGTTTCTGGTGACGAAAATGGGTAGAGAAGAAATTATGCTATTTAAAAAAACCATAATCAACATTTGCTTTTTTACATTTATTGTTATAAATCTATTTACAAATTGTTTGTTTTTGGAAATAGTTCCACCCGGCGGCCATTAATACACGTATTCACAGACAGGAAAAAAAGAGCGCGCGAGAGAGGGCTGTCATTCAAAATTTGCGGGGAAAATCGGGTAGGTGTGCTGAAAGTCGGCCCTCTAGTTTAGTTCCTCTATGGGGGTGCTCAAATGGAGACAGTTACCCAAAACCGCACTAACTAAAGAAGCATATTGATTGAGGCGAAGGTCCCCCGGAAGTAATTAAGCTGTAACCTGCCACTCACATATTACTTGAGCGAACTGCATTATCGACCATAAGTAAATACTTGTTTTCACTAATCGCAACTTAAAAAATTGTACGGCCTTATTTTTGACACAAACGTTTTCTAAAAAGTACGATGAAATTAAGCTGAGATTTGAAACGAGAATACTAAAAGAGGGAGAGGAATATACAGACTCAGGCAGCGACACCGTACCTGGGCATTCAGAAAAATAGAGTCGACGTGTAAATTATTGAAGTCAACTTAAAGAGTACAATAAATTCATTATAAAGATTTGAGTTCTAGATTTTTCTTTAAAGATTTTCGATTGAGCAATGGGGCACACAACGCAGCTATAATTGAATGAAACAAATCCCATACAATGCAGGGGCGATTCCTCTCAGTTAGCTAGTTTAGCGGCGCTAAACCAAGAAAATAAATTGAAATACATATACGCAAAATACAGCAAATAACGAGGTTAAAGTAATTATGAAGATTAATAATTTGAGACCACCAACTTCGACCGATTTCCCGTTACTTAGCCTACAAGCTATATTTCTATGGGGTGGCACATGCTAAGTGCGCTTGTATTGTACATAGAAATTCGTATTGACAAATGTCACGAAACTTCAGAAACAAATACACTCGCACCTTGCATATGCCACTTCCGCTTTGGGCAAAGTGGCTTGCAGCGTTCATAGAATTTTATCCGTTAAATTTGAAATTGTTCGTTACTTGTGAATAATAATTATTTTTAGGAAAAAGTGAACATTTGGTTAAAATATTTACGAAAAATTAAGAATGTAGGTTGGTTGAGGGAAAATAAAAACATTTTGAGTAAATTTTCATTATTATTTAAGAAAAATTTACACACGAAATCGAAGTTAATTATATCCAAAAGCGGGAAATACGCAACCATATTTTTCCTAGTATTTTCTAGTATGTAAAACATCTAATTTAGATAGTTTTATTAACCACACAAATCAAATTATTCAGCTTAAAAAAATTTATAATTAATAACCAATGGCATTCAGTTATGCTAAAATGTGGTATTCCCGAACTCTTGCACATTTCCCCACGGTTGCCGAGGTTGGCAGCATTTATTTTTGTATTTTTTGTATGTTTTTGCATGTCACACGGATTCCCAATTGACAGAACACCGATAGGAATACAAAATGGCGAATTTGAAAAAAAACTGAGGGGGCCAGCGGCAAGAGGATTGTGAGTTGGGGGTCTCAGTATGGTTTGTCTATGATTGCAATAATCAATGACATACTAAATATCAAAGCTATCATTTACAAATAATATTTGCCTACACAAACACACAACACAATACTCCCATGCAATAAGTTTCACTCGAAATACTCTTTAGCGTTACAACTTGCGATACCGCAAATAATTCCCTGCCTGCACGCACACACACAATCTAAAACACCCATAGAAAAGTCTCCTGCTTGTAGCATTTTAGCGTAAAAAATTGCGCTACCGAATTTCCTACAATCTGTATAAGTGTGAAATTTGACTACCTCTACCAGTCGTAAGCAAAGCACAGGAAAATATCATAGAGGAACTAAACTAGAGGGCCGACTTTCAGCACACCTACCCGATTTTCCCCGCAAATTTTGAATGACAGCCCTCTCTCGCGCGCTCTTTTTTTCCTGTCTGTGAATACGTGTATTAATGGCCGCCGGGTGGAACTATTTCCAAAAACAAACAATTTGTAAATAGATTTATAACAATAAATGTAAAAAAGCAAATGTTGATTATGGTTTTTTTAAATAGCATAATTTCTTCTCTACCCATTTTCGTCACCAGAAACTGTTCATCCATTCAAATTTCAGTTTTTTTTTCATTTTATTTGTATGAATTCTATTTTTGACAGCAAAATTCATGCTGCTGCATAAAAGGGGTTGTTCAAAAAATTATGCATTAAACCCAAGCTTTCACTAGGGCATAAGTGAATTTTCTAAAATGTTCATAAACATTCAATAAATTTCTATAAGGTTTGGTGAATGTTTTCAAATTTGTTTATTTAACACCATATTTGTACAAATTCAAAATATGATTGGAAATTCTGTAGTTTAATAACACTTACAGTGTTGAATAATGTTACTTTGGTATTTCAATCGAACGTAAAAATACATATTGTTTTGTTAATTGTTGGTATTTGCATGCTATATTTCGTTTTCTGTGCATATATTCTTTTATAAATTTTATAACAATGTATTTCGAAATGTGCACTGAATTTTTTTACAAACCCCTTTAAATTATTAATTAACAAAAACAAGTGCGTTCTTTGTGTTTTTGGAATACAAAAAGTGATAAAAACATTTTTTTATTGTTCCGAGTATTTCTTAGGTATAAATAAAGGGCGATGTACGAGGATTTTAATATTATGGCCTTTACCGGAAAAAGCCGAGCGCATACATAAGGCGTGGTTTTTTGAGCTTCGATCTCAGCAAAGCAAAGTAAAGTAGGATTTTCAGCACACATTTTACAACAACTACTGCGAGTCTCGAAGTGTCAAGTAGAGCGTAGTTGTTGTAATTGCGTGCTGAAAATCCTACTTTACTTTGCTTTGCTGAGATCGAAGCTCAAAAAAACAGGGCTATAGTTAAATTTGAGAGCAATATAGTATAAAAGAATAAAAAAAATATCGAACTTATTTTTTAATTTAGCATTGTGCATACTTGGATATAATTACTGTACAAGTATGCATTTGCTAAAACTAAAAAATCTTTTTCACGAAAAAAAATAAACGATTTTCTTAAACGGTGTTCAAATATTTTGTTTCGATATTTCGAAATTATAACCATTAAAATCAACGAAAAAAATGTTCTTTCCTTAAAATATACAAAAAAAAACTTGAATTTACAAAATCTCTTTTAACAAAAGTGAAGAAAACGTTAATTTTTCTCTGATTGTTATTATGAGTTAGATTTCTGCAAGATATTGACAAATTATTATTTTATTGTAACGAAATTATAAAAGGAATTCCATTTGATTCCAACAAGTTTATAGACATTAAAAACTCTTAAATTCAACTGTGATGTGAACGCCGTGTAACTAAATGGCACAAAATATGACGAACACAGTCGCCCAATGGCGGCTCGATTGACATAAAGTTGTAACCTTCTTTTGTATAAGTATGCGTGCGGCATTAATGGCGCTCCTTTGATTTGTACAGGCACGAACACTTATGCAATTTAAGGTTACACAGGCAGCTTGTAGGCAGATTTCCCGTTTCTGCTCTCAGTTGGCCCTCTAGTTTAGTTCCTCTATGAGCACCCCTTTAACATGTGAGCGCCACCTAAGGCGAGATCTTCCTCCACTGCGTCGCCTCTCTGGGTTGGAGTCGACGATCGACGAATCATCGATCCAAAGAGCTAGCTCCACATGTCCCAGCCATCTTAGTCGACTGATTGATCCTTTTCTGAACAGGTCGATGTTGCGGTACACAGTTCTCTTTCTCTAAATTCCGTCAACTTAATCCAGAAAGAAAACCAGACGAAGAATTTTGAGTTTAAAAGGATATCATCCGCCATCGATAATGTTCATGCTTCTTTGTCGTTCAACGGGACTGGAATGATTTGGGTCTTAAATGGAGTCTCCTAAGTGTTTCTTGATAAGGTGATGTCATTTTCAGAGTTACCATCGCAGTCAGGGTAGATGAAGACTTCCTCATGGTCTACCGAGACGTTCTTTCTGGGGGCTATTCCCAAATGCGCGGCGGATCGCTTTTGATGGCGGATTTGAATTTTTGTATTTCTATTTGACAACATTTTTATTAGGTTCGCAAACAATCCGCCAGCAATCCGTAACCTAAACACCTATCGCTTTCAATGCAATCATGAAATGACTTTGGAAAGCGCTTTCGCTCATACAAAAATTCAAATCCGCCTTCAAAAGCGATCCGCTGTGCATCCCGTCTGGGTGACAGCATTCAATACGTTTTGATTTCATTCACGACTGAACCCATTTTTACCACTTCTGTCTCTCAATAGGTCTGTTCCTTTAAGCCTAGTACCTATACCTATGCTGCTCGCGCTTAAATTAAGCCCAAATATAAAAATGTCTCCAAAGATAAAATTACAAAACGGTTAAGCCAAGCAGTACGCAGTTCAAGCTAAATTTGTTAGCCACTGTACGGAAAATCTCTAAAGAATTTGGGTAAGCGTATGAATGCAAAATAAATGTTTCCACATCTAAATTTTGACAGATCAGAGAAAATATCGGTATTCGCAACAAAATTTCAAACGAAAGCAAATTAACGGTAGCAAGTCAATCAACTTTGCCAACACAACTCTTTTTTTTACGCAACTAACACTGTCAAAATTAAGCCTTAAGCGAAGTGGTGGAGAGAGAAATTGGAGAGGCGCTTAATTTTGATTTCCTGGAATAGCATACTAGGCTTTACTTTCAAATCTTACGATTTTTTACTAATGTGGTTGTGGTATTCGATTGGGCGCTCTCAGACTCTCAGAGCACTTTTTTTGCTCTCAGAGCAATTTTTATGTTCGTTTGGTACAAAAAAAGCAATCTTTTTCAGATTTCAGAGCACTTTTGCGAATCTGGATATTTTCTCAGATTTGCTTCAGATTTACCAATACACTGGTGTTTGAGTTTGACAACTAGTGGAGTTTGTTTACATTTTAGTGAAATTTTTCAACTGCAAAGAAACGCATTGCATCGGGTGGATCTATTTTTGTTAATTATTTATGTACAAATGCTTAGAAATCAATCCGGGCGACCATTTTGAATGTTTTCGTATAAATTTTACCTAGTGAATGGAAACGCTTACAAAAGTGTCGAAGGCTACACATATTCCAATCGCACAAATATCAACACAAAAAAGAGCAAGTTACGTTTTTGTGTTCGATTAGCCACACGAAATCTGAAATCTGAGAGCAAATCTGAAGAAGCCCAATCGAATAGGTACCACATAATTCTTAATGAATTTTTACTCAATAAATTTCTTTGTGTAAGAACTGAAAAAGCTGTCAGTCACCTTACATTTAACAGCTGATTTGAAATTTGTTGTCCTACTTGACATATTCGTGCATTTGGTTTGAATTCTTGCATATTAAAATGGTATCAACAGGCGGGAAAATAAAATTGAATGTTCTCCTTAGATTCTTTTCGAAAGTGGCAACGAAATTCATCCTCTGTAGGGAGTAAGAAAGAACGATCTTTTCCACGTCATTTTTGCCCTTAAGCTTAGTATCCTGCTCTTAATTTGAATATAAAGAGTCCTTTAATGTTCAACCCCACTTCAGACATGCAGATCTAGTATTTTCCAAGCTAAATAACCTCCCAACGCAATTTTCAAAATTAAAGTAAAACTGTACCAAAAATGCTTCCCTCGAATTCAATAAATCAATTCTTTAAAAAATTCGAGTTTTTTTTCTACCGCACAACTCCCACTCGCACAAAATCATTTCAACTGCAAAAAAAGACCGAGTTCGACTTGCGGGAATATTAAGTGTTTTGGCTTCCCATTTGCAATACATAAATAAAAATTGTTGTTTTTTTTATGACTTCACGTCATAAATTAACTTGTGCCACAGCGCCCTTCAGCGATAAAGGATAATGGGTATATGGAAGCCGTGCAGTAGTGTCTGCTTTGGGCGAACTATAGGCAACCTATTGATTGTTCCGCTCTCTTCATTTTCGACATCGACATCCGGCTTATATTTTACTTCCGATATAGAATCGCTTCGCTTTGTCCTGGTTGTGTCATTGTTTCACTGTTGTATGACCAGAAATTCCATGCAAAACAAGAGATGTTTTAAATATACCTACTGAAACATGCAAATGGACACTGGGATAGTGAAAAAAGGCATAACCAAAGGTCTGCCCTTTCGACTCCATCAAACAAAACAACGATCTATATCCACCACTCCAATGGACGATTAAGCAATTCATTAAGGGTACAACTTCCCGACTTGACAAATACCACAACTTCTGCCGAGACGCAGCATAGATACCCTTTACCCATATTAATCCCGGCCGAAAACAGAAAAAAAAATCCTGTAAAAGCAAACAATGAAAACATAATACAAAAGGGGAGACGAGACGAGACCCAAGACGAAAATCAATGACAAGCAACGAAATTCGTAAGTAAAGATTTTCCAAATGGAAATTCCATTAGGACAATCTCATTACCATAAAATGTCCTTTTTCCCATCGAACAGAACAAACTATCGATAGAGAGATACAATTCCCGAGCAACCTTTTCAAAGAGATAGGGTGAAAGCACTACACAACTCGTACGTAGTTTTCGAACGACAAAAGCCTCTGGCAAACGAGTCTTCAGCTAATTTAGCTTGATGGTTCATTAAGATTACCTCATACAACATACAACTCCGGCTGGCTGGAAAGTGCTCATCACAGAACGACAATATTCGGAGCTCATTCGAGCGGTGATAATCACATTCATTCGGATTGACATCTTTATTGCTAAGTTATTGCTTATTCGCTGCAGGACTCGATTGGGGGCAACGACAACGAGCAACCACTGTATACAGCGGAATTAAATAATTGATTTTCTGTTTATAGGACTTATTTTATTGCCAGTGACACTGCTCTTACGTCTTAATGAGAGTGTGGCATTGGACTGTCGATGCTTCAAAGTTTCCATTATCGGCGTCGAGTTATCAAACCCAATTAGGTGCGAAAAGCTTCCGATACATTTGCCACACCGACCTCAGCATATTCCCAGTATGTGTGAAGTGTGACAGTTATCCAAATTGCAACCTGAAGTGGCGCTGTGTTTATAAAATAATCCCGCCGACCATTGTAAATTTGTTTTGCCGTCATTGGTAATGCTTTGAAATAAATCCCCCATTTGCCGAACAGCTGCTGTCGCCTGTCGGTGTGGGAGGCGGTGTCATCGTCGCTAATTATGTCGTGTCTGTCGATAGGAATATGTACTTAAAAACGCTTTAAATAGCTCAGGCATACCTACATCCGCAGATTCCAGTTTTAATTGAATTGAGCGTGATTTCCGCCTCCGTGGCGTTCGACTTCCAATTGTTGTGTGTTCATGATTTTCATCTTCTCAAACGCGGCGTCGTCGTCGGGATGATCTATGCTGCCAGCCATTCAATGGCTGAACACATTGTCGAGGAAGAGGCACTGACACTTTTTCATCAGAGCTCAGCAGCGCTTCAGCACTTCTGAACCAATTCAATGAGTCAATGAATTCACACAGAATCATTGTGAATCACTCACTCTCTCTGGTGGATTGGTGGCAGAGGCTGGCAGTAGAGCGTGGCGAATTCGCTTGAATTGAAAATGCTACGGCACACGGTGATAAATGAGGCAACTGGTTCACTGGGATTTCTTTTCTTTTTATATGCTTATCTTTTTTTTCTGAACGTATATCGTGTCTGAGGCCTGACTGTGTGCGCGTTGCTTCCTGCGGGATGATGATGATTTCGAAATTGGCATCCAACTTTTGAGAATTATTTTACTTTGTAATGGGGATATGTGGAAAATTCGAGAGCGGAAATCCATTGGGACTTTAAAAAATATTAAATTACTAAATTGGGAAGAAGACGTTGCCCAGGTCGCTGAATTACGGGATAAAATATAAAATTGTTGGTCCAACGCGTTCCCAACTATTGGAATGTAGAGGTATATCTATAGCGTGATTCATTAAGACATGTTTCCTTTTTTATTTTTAAATGAAACATATAAAGGAACAGTTACTTTTTAAATAAAATTTAGTGTAAATGTTGACCGCGACTACGCCGTACATTGTCCATTCTGAGGGTCCAATGTTGCGACCGGTATTTGCAAAATAACTCGAACAATAGGCCTGTTTTTTTGAGCTTAGATCTCAGCAAAGCAAAGTAAAGTAGGATTTTCTGCACGCAATTACAGCAACTACGCTCTACTTGACACTTCGAGACTCGCAGTAGTGGTTGTAATATGTATGCTGAAAATCCTACTTTACTTTGCTTTGCTGAGATCGAACCTAAAAAAAACACGCCTAATGGTGGCTTCCAATTCCTGGACCGTAGCTGGCTTATCGGCGAAGACTTTTGACTTGACATAACCCCAAAGAAAAAATATCTAAAGGTGATATCAAACGTGCTATAGGTGGCCAGTTGACAGGTCCGGGATAAATTAGCTATCCACCACGGATTTTCGTAATACAGATGAATAATTTGTATACGTTGTTGAGGTGTGAGTCTTTCTGTGGTGATTTGTCAAACAATACTTAATAAGAATAAGAGAACAACTTAAGGCCAGTTACTCGTGATCTGCCAAAAAAAAAAACCTATCGAAACCAAGTCTAAATGATGCGCAAGCAACTTGTCACCATTCATAACGAAGAAGCACAAGATCCAAAAACGATATATCCCCAAAGGGTTCGATAAAAGTAAGAGTCCTTAGCAAGAGTGGGTAGGAATGGGTACATAAAAAAAACAGTAACTTTGAGTCGACTAGAGTGGTCTGGACTATAGATGTACCACGTACTTGATAATATACACTGAAAATATCAATTTATTAATTTGAACGATATTTTGTCAAACAGACACAAAATTTACTGCAGAACTAATTGACGACAAAATAGCTGAACTTTCCCTTTCGGCATAGGGAAAAACATGTCCAGCCAGGCCAAGTTGTGCATAAATACGATTGTATTGAAGAAAATAGGATTGTGCACATCCTGGGCTCGCTTGGCTGGGATCTGGACATTTTCATCTTGAGCTGCACTTAAGATATTTCAATTCTTGTGTTGTTAATGAGTTGTTGTTGAATGTTGAATTTTTATGAGGTATATACTTATAGTGGATTGAAGTTTCGATGTTAGAATAAAGTATTTATGAATGAAAAAAGACATTTACATATAACTATACACTACATTATAAAATTATCTTAACTGACAGTGCAATCATCTTACTTTTCCAGGTACCAAATAAAATTTTTGAATATTTGTTTAGATTGTATAATCGATCGGGAAGCTCTGGTTTATACAACGCCAAAACATTGGCCACATTTTCTCTATGTACAACAGTGCTGCCACAAGGGAAAAAATTTGCGTAGCAAATTTGCGTAGCAAAACTTAATTTGTGTAGCAAAACTCAAAAGTCCAAAATATAAATTAAAACAATAACAAACTCTGACATCAAGAACATGGACAGAGATGTGCGTGCATGTAGATTTGCAACACTCACTAATTTTCCATTACAATTTTGCAATGTAATTCCACACCGATTCCAGATTCCAGTCAAATTCAAACACTCCCAAGTAGCATTCGAATACACATTTTAGGCCTAGCGACGTTCTGGTGTCAATTCGTGATCCCATTTAGGAACATATGTTTCGAAACAACGAAGTAACAGTTCCTTTTTTGTTTCGGAAGTGGCGCAACACAAAGTCGGAATTGTTTTTGACGCAAATCCCATATATACACAAATTGGGAAGAATGCCGTACCATATAATTTATGACGTTATGATACGTCATTCATTTTGTGTACCTGTGTTATGTACCAAAATAATATTCTGACTGCATCAAACATTTCATTATTTAACACAAAACAACTACTGAAATTTTATGGGCAACATCATTTTGCTTTGAAATGTTACTAATGTACTTCCAAAAAAAACCATGATCCTTACAAAATATGCTTAATTTAATGAAAACTTTCTTTTAAAATTTGTTATGGTATTTTAAATGCTGATAAGGAGCATTATAAAATCAGTACAAAATAAATCTACGACGTCTATATACACATAATAGTAACATTTTAATCTATTTAATTACACCATATCCACCAAAACTGCAAACTTCAAATTTCTTATTTCCCATACACATTTTTTTTTTCAATGCAAAATGGATACCAAATGGATGGATACAAAATATTCCCAATCAGGAATTCGTTCTTATTTGTGTGGTAAATAATCTATTGGGAATTGTGTTTATTCTGTGTGCCACAAACTTCCCAATCGGGAATCGCGTTTAATCTGTGTTGACAGTAAGTTTTTAGGAATTGTGTGTATGAACACACATCGCCACACATTTTACACGCTGCGGACATAATGTTTCATTGAAGAAACAATTTTTACACAATAAAGAACCTGTGTAGACATAAAATCCCTAGATAAGAATATTCCTAAATGGGAAATGTTACCTAGCAGGTGTCGAAAATGTTACTCATTGGGAATATTTTCTGGTAACAAAACCGTCTTAACGACATCGCTCAAGACACATGACACATGAAGTCGCAAAATGCTCCTTGGGCTAACACATCCAAAGAAATGGGTACTTGTTGGGTATGGAAGAACAAGAATATAAGTTGGTGTGGGGAAGTGAGTAAAGTTTGAGTTATTTTCGTTTGTTTTTTCCAGAAAAATTACAAGATTTTTGTTCTCATTTCGTGCTTAAAAAAAAAGTAGCAAAATAGGCGTTTTTAGGGAGAGTGCGTAGCAGCGTAGCAAACGGGCAATTGCGTAGCAGTTTTGCTACGATCGTAGCAAAGTGGCAGCGCTGTGTACAAGGTGGGCCAAGAGAGATCGCCCTATTGGAAGATGCTCTTATTTTTGTAAATGGCCGCAAATGTCAAATCTGTTGTGACATTTGTGGACTAGATAGATGTAGAATACAAGTGAACAAGCCATGGAGCGATACACTCCCCAAGAACGCGGAATAATCGTGTCTATTTTTTGCGTAACAATTCGTCGGTAGGGTTGGCGCAGCGCGAATTCCGTCGCCGATTCCACGGCCGGCTGACACAGACTGCGCAAACACTGCGCCGTTTGGCCACTAACCTTGAAGAGTATGGGACCACACGAGACGTTGCCAAGAGTGGCCGGCCCGGAGCGCCCGTTGTGCCGAGAATATCAAATATTTCTGTTGACGAAAATGTAGAGCTGTCGCCGGAAACATCGACCAGATGCCGTGCCTCGCAATTAGCCATCAGCCGGTCGTCCCTAAGGCGAATTTTGGTCAAAGACTTGCGCATGTTCCTGTACAAAGTTCAGTCCGTGCATCAGCTGCTGCCTGTCGACCGCCAAACGCGAGCAACCCACGCCCAAGTGGACGATTTTTCGACCAAAATCATAATGAGCGATGAGGCTCATTTCCACCTCAGCGGGTACGTGAACAAGCAAAACTATCGCTTCTGGGGCACCGAAAATCCACGAGTAATGCACGAGGAGCCATTACACCCGCTCAAAGTAACTGCATGGTGCGCTGTTCACGCTGTAGGAGTCATCGGGCCACTTTTTTTCGACAACGCCGCTGGTCAAACGACAACAGTGGACGGTGCGCGCTATAGGGCCATGTTAACCGAGTTTTTCCTGCCGCAATTGGACGAATTAGGACTGGAGGATATGTGGTTCCAACAGGATGGAGCTACTGCTCACACTGCGCGAGCCACAACATCGGATGACTTCTTTTGACCCACCTTGTAAATATAAGGAAACACCATTGGGAGTGAAGTTTTTTTCTTAACTCAGATCAGAGGTAAAATGATTTTTTTTAAATAAATCCAATTAATAAACTTATTTGTTTTGCGTACCATCTTTCATTAACACCTCATTTATTTTACATAGATATATAATGGACAACTGCAAGTAAGTATTAATCATATCGGCAAAAAAGTTTATTTAAGTCAACAGAACTATATAAAGAATTGATAGACTATTCTGCTGATGAATCAACAAATTAAAATGCTGGAGCTGACAAAAGTTGCTATGTAACCAACGATCTGTTTATAGATTCAACAAAACACAACGGCAGTACTGAGAAATTATTTCCGTACAATCAACAACATTTGGTGTTGATTTAACAAAATAAACAAATTCGATATTATTAACAATTTTTTTGTTAGTTTCACAAAAAGACAAAAACCAAATTGCAAAAGCAACAGTTAATTGTTAATTTGACACAACAGCAACGGTAGAATTGGCAAATCCCTTTTGTAAAATTAACAACATAATGATTAACTTAACAAATCATTTTTATAAGCACAAACAAACGATTTTTAGTAAAACAACAAGTTTGTTATCATCACAACAAAAGTTTTAAGACAAGATAACACTTATAAAAATTTTGCAAATTGATAGAAACATTTGGTTGGATGTATAGTGACAAGCAAATTGTTGAATCAAGCCAAATTTATTTTAAATATACCAGGGTTTTATTTTCAATGTAAAGTTGTCAGCTACATAAAGGGCGTTTTTTTTAGAAGTATAGAACTTTGAAATGGAATAAAACAAAGATGATTGTTTTAAATTGACATGAAATTTACTTTATTCGAGAGATAATCCTCTGGAATTATAATTTAAATATGATTTCTGGCATATGACCGCCACGGCTGGCTCGGACGTAGTCTAATGGAGGTCCAATTTTCGATTACCTTTTCAAACATTTGTGGCCGTATATTGGCAATAACTCGGCGAATGTTGTCATGCAAGTGGTCAATCGTTTCACATATCCCCACAGAAAATAGTCAAGCGGTGTAAAGTCGCACGATCTTGGAGGCCAATTCACGGGTCCGCAACGTGAAACTATGCGGTTACCAAACGTTTCCTTCGATAAATCAATTGTGGCACGAACATGTGACACAGCGCCTGCACATCATGGGTGTTCAATTGATGAATGAATTGATGGCTCTATAGCGGTCACCATTGACTGTAACGTTCTGGCCAGCATCGTTTTCAAAGAAGTACGGACTAATTATTCCACCAACCCATAAAGCACACTAAACAGTCAGTTTTTATGAAGGTGTACGGGGTCTTAACATACACTTGAGGATTATCATCACTCCAAATAAGACAGTTTTGTTTATTGACGATTCAACCAAAAGTGAGCTTCATCGCTAAACAAAATTCGCTTATGAAAATAGTCTAAGCCTGGCCCGGACTGTATGAAGTACTCCATTCGCATTCCGAAGGTTGCGGAAGTTTCTATCGTGAATGTGCTTGCCTTGCATTGGACCGAACGATCGAGGACTCTGTTGTACATATGTATACAGTCCATACGATCTTCGCAACTCGAATCACCCGTTTATAGAAACTAAAGTAAGACAGGACGTGAAGTCCACCCACCTGTCCTCATCCACTTGCCTGACTATCGACTGTATTTTTTAAAACAGAGTACTTTACCATTTAACTACCTCCCCGCATCGAAACTTAAGCCTTACAAATCCCTTTCGCTAAAACAAGCCCGGTGCCAAAGAGATAAAAGGCAAGGAGCCGAAACTTTAAATAAGATTTACGAGGACAAACGCGCGGTGCTATTCCAAAAGAAGACGAAGAAAACAACATCTAAGTGTTTTCAAACTGAGCCATTAAGTAAAAATCAGCAGCTAAGAAAAACACAGCGCCTGTCCTGCGTCCAAGAGCATGAGGGGTGAGTCCCCAATGAGAGCCGGCCAACATAATTAACATAATCGCCTTAAATATCTTCGTTTTCCCGATAAGTACGAGTACACGTACACGCCCGTTCCCTCGCCCCAATTGCGCACGAATCGACTGTTCGATAGAAAACGTATAATGCTGTGTCCTTCCGCTCTCGCGATGGTGACTAAACGACCCAACACCATTACATAATGTCTATTGAAGCAATATAAGTAGCTGTTGCTTACTTAACAAGTTTTCCAAGAAAATGGAAATTTTTCAATTAACGACACCCCACGCAAAAATAAGAAGAAGAAGAAGAAAACATTTGCATAGCTCTATCTTCAATCGTCGCGTCGATTTGCATAATAGGATTCCGCAACCGCATTTAATAAGTCCCATATACCCAGTCGAACACAGAAAATAAAGCGATTTAAAATTCAGGTCCTCGTGTGAACAAGGTCATTATGCTACACAAACTTCAAACCGCACAAATAATGATTTGCGATCATCAAAAACGATTTAACGCTTCGAATACTTTCCCCTGCCTCCTCCCTCTGTCGAATACCTAATAAGAGCCTTAAAGAGCACACTCTCAATCTCAATCACAGGCTCATCAGCATCGTTAGAAGTTGTCTGTGGATGTGCGGAACCAAGCAACAACCTCACATATCCTTTAATTAACCATCGTCGGATCCAGAGGACATGCATGCACAGGGTTTGAATAAATTTCGACTTTCCGAAAATTGATGATGTTTACGCTGAGCATTATTCCCTCCTGGTGCTGTGTGTTTTCTCATTCTTTAATCTAAAACCAATTTCCAGCACTTTGAAAAGTTTAAAGGATAACTAACTGGGGCTCGTTCCGACCGATGTACCATGGGGGGAGGCAAACTTGCCGAAAATCATAGACACAGCCAACTCCGAGTGGCCCTTAACTAATTATATCCCTCAACCAGAGGGAGAGCGAGAAGAGTTGGCCGCCGCCGGCAGATAGCAGGGATGCGACAAGGACAATGTCACCATCGGAAAGGGTATCGTATACCCTATACGATATGAATTAGCAATTTGAGGTTTAGTTTTGCTTTTGCATTTTGGTACCATGAGGAATATTTTGTCATCATCATTATCATCATCATCGTCGCGTCGTCGCGCAGAGAGGGCGACAGACAGCGACACACACAAAAGTCCGCCACTAAAACCAACTTCACAATTTGTAATTGTCGTCGTGCTTGCCTCTTCGTCGCAAAAATTCCCAGATCAGAAGCCATTTTCGGGAGCGAACTTACTCGTATAAATGGCCAAGAAGTGAAGTCCTTCTTCTTGTTCGTTCTCCTTTATCTATACCCGAAGGAACATTGCGGTAAGTGCGATATGCTCTTACATAGCAATTTGATAAATTATCATTCATGATTGTTGGCGTTTCTGTTCCTGATGATGTCTAATGTCAGTTGCTGAAGTGTCGAGTACAAGTTGCGATTGCAGATTTTAATTAACCGGATTAGTTGCGAGCGAGTCGTCCTGTGATGTGAATCCTCAGCCTCATGCGAGTATATAAGGATTGATAGTGCGGTTGCATAATCATGCTGGAAGTTTAATTAAATTGATGCCACAGGGACAGCACATACTCTTGGCTCTGTGGAGTGTGTGCTAAGGACTATCGTCGTCTTTGAGAAAGTCGGGCGATGTTGAAAAATAGCCCTCGGCCCAGCTCAACACTATTGCCCTGATCGCACCATTGTTGTAACTCTAATTGTACTGCTCTCCGCACATGGGTGGGGTGGGGGCAAATGAAAAATGAAATATAAATGAAAATGTGTCTGCTCGAAGGGACAAATCTGTCTAGTCTGTACTGGACAGTAGTGTCGCCATCAAAAAGTCATTTTTGAGCTCTGGCATTGCGTTGCACGCCTGTGTCGGTGTCGTTTGCATGAATAAAAGAGTGCGACTAACGCAAATTGGATTTTCGGTTTCTTCTGTGGGAGCGACTTAAGTTACGTGTACGACTAGACGTCCTAGTAACAAATTACAGCAGCCTTGCAGATTTGTTGTGCACAGTGAAATTCTAACGAAATGTCAATTAGAATGAAATATGAATGGGAGTTGCCGTTGACGCGCTGACAGTGGAGTCCAGTCACATCCATGTAGGGGTCTACTATACAACCCAAGGAAGCAAATAGTTGTATAGGCAGTGTCCCAGATGAGGGATTGCGATTTGTTAGATACGCAGTGTTTGTTCGAAATGATCCCAAGGAAATGCAAGTGCATCGCAATTCACCATGGGTCGTCGGCGCGTGACAGATCCGTATGCAGTTGGATTTGACAGCTCGTGCGAGCAAGGTCCATTCAGACAGATAAGCGGCCTTGGGGAAAGTGCTGATTCTTTTGCTGCGTTGATACTGAGTGGGTTCTGTCCGTCGTACGTACTGTGCCTGAACAGACAAAATTTTAGGTCTAATCCGTCAGGGAAGTCCACTTTCCGCTGGTGCTCAATTCAATTGAAGTGTCCATAACCGCCTTTTGAAAAGCGTCCATCTATTCAGACAAAGAGCGGGGTTGGTTTGTCAAGTCGGTTGTTATGACAAATCATCTGACACATTATAGGCGTTTAGGCCATCGCTGCGGATGGAGTTCGATTGTCTGTAGCGAGTGTATTTTATTTCATTATATATTTTTCAATATTCTCAGACATAAAATATACAGAATTTAGTTTTAGCAAAGATTAAGTTTATATAATTAAGAAGAGAATATAGTTAGAGACATTATTATTCGTACCTTAGCAGGGAGTCTTTTAAACAATTTGCGGGAAATAATGGAGTAAGAGTTTCTGAAGTTGGTAGTGCGAAACGCTGGAATGACAATACGACTTTGTGACCTGTTGCGTAAGATATAAGTGTCGTTTCATTTGCTTTTATTGAACTTTTTATATATACAATTTGACTTAAACTAGGTAACAAATGATGGTGAATAGTTAATATTTAAATGTGTTGGCTCAACAACAGGGGCCCAACGGTATACAATGATTGTTTTCTTATATCTATTTTACATAAATTGTGGTTGTCTTTTCGGATTCATACTCGTGGTATGCATCGTTGTCTGGGTTTACCTCAGGGTGTTCAGATCCGGGTGTTGATGAGATATAAGTGTCGGAAATTGGACTCTGCATATATCCACCTCTTCTACAAAAAACCTTAAGCACTTTGTAACAAAATAAATGTCTAACTGGAAGGATGCTCGTAAGACGAAAAAGCTCCATATAATCGACTAGGCGAGGACAGTTACAAACTTTTCTAATTGCACATTTTTGCAATACAACCAACTGCTGAAGCGTATTTCAGTAAGCGCCCCCAACAGCTTATAAATACATATACTGAAGTTTTGAATGAAAAATTCCGTAATAAATTGTTTGTAGAGCTATATTAGAACAATACCTTCTCAGATGATAGAAACTACGAATGGTTGAAAGCATAGACAAACCATACTGAGACCCCCAACTCACAATCCTCTTGCCGCTGGCCCCCTCAGTTTTTTCTTCAAATTCGCCATTTTGTATTCCTATCGGTGTTCTGTCAATTGGGAATCCGTGTGACATGCAAAAACATACAAAACATACAAAAATAAATGCTGCCAACCTCGGCAACCGTGGGGAAATGTGAAAGAGTTCGGGAATACCACATTTTAGCATAACTGAATGCCATTGGTTAGTAATTATAAATTTTTTAAAGGTGAATATTTTTATTTGTGTGGTTAATAAAGCTATCTAAAGGAGATGTTTCATATACTAGAAATATATAGGGACAAATATGGTTGTGTATTTCCCGTATTTGGATATAATTAACTTCGATTTCGTGTGTAAATTTTTCTTCAATAATAAAGAAAATTTGCTCAAAATGTTTTTATTTTCCCTCAACCAATCTACATTCTTAATTTTTCGTAAATACTTTAAGCAAATGTACCTACACTTATTCCTAAAAAAATAATTTTTCACACGTAACGAACAATTTCAAATTTAACGGATAAAATTCTATGAACGCTGCAAGCCACTTTTCCCAAAGCGGAAGTGGCATATGCAAGGTGCGAGTGTATTTGTTTCTGAAGTTACGTGACATTTGTCAATACGAATTTCTATGTAACAATACAAGCGCACTTAGCATTTGCCACCCCATAGAAATATAGCTTGTAGGCTAAGTAACGGGAAATCGGCCGAAGTTGGTGGTCTCAGTATTGTCTCTGATCATAACATCACAAATTATATGGTATGATATTCTTCCCAATTTGTGTATATATGGGATTTGCGTCAAAAAAAATTCCTACTTTGTGTTGCGCCACTTCCGAAACAAAAAAGGAACTGTTACTTCCTTGTTTCGAAACATAAGTTCCTAAATGGGATCACGAATTGACACCAGAACGTCGCCAGGCCTAAAATGTGTATTCGAATGCTACTTGGGCAGATATTACTTTAATTCGAAATTTGTTCAGGTATTTGAAATGGTTTACAATTTCCATTTTAAAGCAACTGGCATTACACGCAACATTAACGTTAAAGGAGTTAACACTCAGAAAAATATCGCAAGCTACATTCTAGTGCGATCAGACTTATTCTTAATTTTCTATATTTTTACGTGCTCAATCCAGTGGTCGCAGATTGAGGGGAAAATTTTAGCGCTTTTTCAATGAAAAAATATAAAAAGGGGTAAAGAAGGCAATAATAAAAAATCTCTTTGAAACTTAAATTGATTGGAAGTAAAATTTAAACGCATTTACATTACAAATAAATTTTAAAGTTCACTCAGAATGAAATGTTCACATTAAATATGAAAGATAGCAGCCGAACGAAAAGAAATGGTTTCATTTTGTTAAGAAAGTATAAGAGAACAAAATTCCAGAAGAGCGTCTTTAGTAGATACCCAACCCAAACTGAATCGTGCTGAAAGAATTACTTTTCTTGAGGTATCTCGAAACTCTGCTTTTAACTGCCTTTTCTAATATTTTTGAAACAGCGGGTAATAGCGCAGTGGCTTAGTGGTTAATGTATTGGACTAATTAGCGAAGAGTCTTTTTTCGAATCCCGAAAAAAATCGAAAAATCTCACGAAAGTCTAACAACTGATTTTTCCCAACGCCGTTAACTTTGTCAAAGTATTTCTTGCGTATAACTTTGGCAGCGTTTGTTTAAAGTTGTTCCTCCAAGCTCCTTTTGAGCCGTGTATGTGTCGCTTAAAGAGATATAGTGGGAAACACCACACGATTCATAGCTCTCCTCGTATTTTTCTAAGCATCTAAACGGCTTTTCCCGCAGATGAAATGGCAAACTTGCCTGTCTTAACAAAGGTCAACGAATAGCAAAGTAAAACAGTCTGTAGCCTATAGCAACCTTCGTTTTTATAGCACTCGTATATCCCCAAAGCAATTTCATCAGTAAACCCCCCATATTTCCATAACCCATTCCCGCATTCCTTTTTTATTGTCACCTACTCAATTTGATTGAACTTTCCGCCATAAATTTGTTTCAAATGGCGGGGCGACTTTAAGTTTCCCCTTTAAAGCTCGCAGACACACAGCCCGCACTCCACAAATTGTCTTCGCAACCAAATCCCTATACCCAAAGTGAACTCGAAACAATTGCTCTACCAAAGTTACACCTCTTTCCATATGGCAGATATACGAGAAGAAAGAATGTACACGAGTTGAGGAAACGTCAGCACCGAACCACATCATCATTTGATGGAAATTTCAAAAATCCCTAAAAGAGTTTCATCTGCGCACAAATACACATACACATGCTCGTCGCCATATTTATTTAAGTGTTTGAAATGGAAACTTTTTTAAGCAACCGCATATGTGAAAGGGTTCCCCTTAAAGCGGCTTCTTTCGGATTACGGATACATTTAGCACCAGATCCACTATATCTGTGTTGCACTCTCTGACGATGAATGCCATGATGCATGGATGGAATTTGTAGTAATTAGAAATTTTCGGTTGGCTGTATACTGGTTGGGTTTGGGTTTGACTTTTAAGGGTTTTAACTTCTTTATGACTACTTAAATATTGTACGCGTATAAAATGCTTAGGGTCGATTTTGGAAGGGGTATTCACACTTGAGTGTTATTTGAAACATTCTTAACATAATTGCAGTAAGCAGCGCAATTCAGCTCATGGAATGAATGGCATTTTGATAGATTTTTTGTTTGCTTTGATTCTAGTAATCTCATTGAAATATTTAGAACGATTTATGTCCTTTTCGGGTTTGCTGTAAATTCGCATGCAAAGAAGTGATTCGCATTTCGTTTGCTTTAGAGGCAGAAAATTGCATTCGCCGGCAAGTTCATCTGAGAATCCCAGGTGACCAATATGTCGTGGGAAATGACAAGCGATTTTCTAAGACTTACGCAAAATTTACAGTAATACCGTGCAATCAATCTGATCCGCTTTTCATTCGCTTCGAGTTCATCTGAGAATCCCAGGCGATACGGCTAACCGCTAATATCCACATAAAATTTGCAGTAGTACCCTGCAAAGCAAGCGATCGCGTTTTCTTCAATTCAAGTTCGACTGAGAATTCCAGGCGATACGTATATATCGTGAGAAATGGTGAAAATAGCGGCGAATATTTTAAAAGAATCGTCCACGATTTACCAGGACCCACGAACAATATGCAGGTATATTCTGAAAACCAGGCGATTCGCATTTCTTTCGCCTTGAAGTTCGTCTGAGAGTCCCAGGCTATATATAACTAAGGAGATATGATTGACTTCGCATCGAATGTTTACAGAAGAACATCAGGAATGTCGCGAAAACTTACGCAAAATTTGCACAGTACTCTACAAACCAGGCGAATCGCATTTCTTTCGCCTTCAAGTTCATCTGAGAATACATCTGTGGCAACAAGGAATAACGACATAAGTCAGTTTTTGCAACTTTTCAGGAAAGCGATTTAAATGTTTGCCTTCCGATTACAAATCAAGTAAAAATAGACTTATATCATTTTTCTTTCGTGTGTAGTTCATAAACTGTAGGAGATAAAAATACGAAAAAAATATGACAGATAGAATGGCTTATTGCGCATCAGATTGTGTAAAAATCTCAATTTCGACATAAGTCGACTTATGATGTTATTCCTTGTTGCCACAGACATACACTGCCCGACAACCGATTAGCGCCCTCTCTAATCTTTCAGTGTAAATGCAAATAACTCGGAACTTGGAATATGTACCATGCTCAATCTTCTTTTTTTTCATTCTCTTCCGTTTACTTTCACTCTGAAAAAATACTTGAGTCCTTGAAATCAACCGTTATTTTGTTTTGCTTTTTTTTGTCAAATGTAACAGAAATTAATGCGTTTTCCTTGCGACAGCCGATTAGCGCCTCTACGCTTAACTATTAATTTTTGTGTGTAAGTAGTCGAAATTTTCTTATTAAAGTTATTATTAGTTAAATTTGAATAATTTTCAATTAATTTTATTAAATATGGAAAAAGCAGAATCGTTAAATGAGTCCGAAAGAGCCAAAATAAAGGCTTATAGTGAGTTTGGCCAATCAATCCATTAAATTTGCAAAAAAATTAACCGCAGCCGTAAAGTTATTTCCTCATTCTAACGTAATGAGCATAACTATGGAAAGAATATGAAAAGACGGCTATCATCTGTGATTACAGCAGCTGACAAGCGAACTATTTTGAGGCACGCGTCCAATTCGCACGACTCTGCAGCCAAAATTAAAGAAAAAAACGGTGTAAAAGCATGCGTCCGGACTGTGCAAAGAGTTATTTCTAATGCTGAACATTTAAAAAGTCTAAAAATTAAAAAAAAACACCTCTCAACCAACTTCGAAACAAGCAACGCCTCGATTTCTGCAGATGGAATATGACCTGGACAAAGGAGTGGCAGAGAGAGTATTTTCCGACGAGAAAAAAATTTTATTTGGAGGGTCCCAATGGCTATGCATACTACTTTCATGATCTTCGAAAGGAAGAGCATACCTTAGATCGACTGCACAGCCGTGCTGGTGGTGTCATGGTATGGGGAGCAATTACGTACTATGGCAGCATTGAATTGCAATTTCCTACTCGTCGTATGAATGCCACAGCGTGCAATGGTGTATTGGCTTTCCCTGCAATCAAGGATATTCTTCGGCCCTTGTAATGGAAGTTACAGCATGATAACGCCTCGTTATGTCTTGGATTGAGCTCCAAAACGTGCCCTTACTTACCTGGCCGCCATACTCGCCCGATCTTAACATTATTGAAAATGTTTGGGGATGGTTGGCACGCAAAGTATAGGAGTCTGGAAGGCAGTATCCAACTGAAGCGGAACTCATTGAAGGAATAAAAAGTGTCTGGGAGACTATTTCCCTCGATTATATAAGAAATTATATGACTCCTTACCCAACAGGATGTACGAGGTCATAGTTAACCGTGGTGGCACAACACATTATTAATTCATAAATAAATAAGTTATAAATTTAGTAAACTAAAATAAAAACTTAATTTGGGGGTATTCTCTGCCCATTTTCTTATGTTATTCGTCATTTTATTGTGGGGGTTCTAATCAAATGTCCGGAAAAAAAAGTGGATTTTTCATATTAGATTCTTTAAAATTCTGTTTAAATGTTATTAATTGAGTTACTACCGTAACTTTAATTTCTTTTCTCGTATAATGCTATAAACTTTCATTGGCAGAAAAATTATTTCAAAAGTTTTGTTTGACTGGCTGATATTAAGCTCCAAAGACAAGAAGCATAGGGGGCGCTAATCGGTTGTCGGGCAGTGTATATCACGTGGAGTGATTAAAGTCGCCACTTCGTCGTTTTGCTTCGAGCTACTCTGACAACCGCAGGCGATCTTGAGAAGTGGTTGCTGTCACCACAAATGTCGATGGAAGATTCACCGGCGATTCGACAAAACCCACGTAAAAGAACAAAATGCGAACATCTAGACGGACTTTATGCGATATGACAATTAATTGGCTCTTTCGCAAAAGCTAGTGATGTGTCATCGCACTTCCAAGTTCCTTAGCATGAGCTAAGGAGAATTTTCTGACCTAAATTCGCTCCCAATACTACCCCTACCAGCAAAAAATCCGGTTAGGTTACACTAAAAATAGTTTGTCGCTTCCAAATTGTTTAATAGGATCCGCTGTGGTAAACTTCCTCAGAGAGATTGTCCCCTGAAAGATTCTAATCCTAACCTAATATGTCTGTATTAAATTCAATCCCAGTATCGGCACCATAAGAAATTCCATGAATTTTAAATGCAGACACATCTTCGAAACATGCTTTCAATAGATTCTTTTGGTCAGTATATATCCCATCGCCAGAGAATGCATCGACATGCCACAAGGACTGCGTGAAGGACATTTTAAGTCAATGCACACAATAAAGCTGCAGCAGTAAAAGGAATCTCCTCTGTTCAGTTTTGCTCGTACACCATAAATATGTGCAAGTAGCTATGTGTGTATCTGCGTAAGGATCGAAGCAAAATGTAATAACCTTAGAACATTGCGAAACACAAAAAGGACGCAAAGGAATGAAAATTGTTATATTAGATTACTTCATGGTCGAGTGACGATATCATCTTGGAGCGTAATATTTCCTCGCAAGGAACGCTCATACGTATCGTATAGTGCTTGCTACTCGCTTTGAACAAGCACTTCATTTTGTTGTACAGCAGCAGGATTTTGATCGATTGAACGTTCAATGACGGTTGGTCAGCCCCCTCGTCGGCACGTCCTCCCATCCGACTGTTATGTGAAATAGTGAAAACTGTTGAAGCGTAAACGTTCCATGGTGATTCACATCACATGACTATTAACAGCGTACAGCAGCAGATTGATGGAGAGAGAGCGCGCAGCAACAGGGATGCGGGCGTATACCGTACACATGTATACATTGTACACTACGTGCTCGTACATTTACAACGGAAATATTGAACTTGCCGAGTTGAATGGAATTCCACAAAAGAAATTCTATTCTCAAAGTCGGTGCGCTCTTAAAGTATGCATAATAATGGACTCGCAGAGCAACTTTTCCAGGACATCCCCCATCGCATCGCTATACGCTATATTCCGAACGACTTGTAAACAAGGACAACAATTCTATACTTTTATTTCTGTGCTCCCGTTTCTAGGAATGGGCAATGGGGAGAAAATCAAAATCCTTGCATTCCGCTGTACAGAATTTTTATAGCTTCGACATGTAGCCTTTTTACATTTGGTATTTATGAACATAAAATCAATGTACCATAGAAGTATATTATGGGCATTGCTTTTAAGCAGTAGGTAGGTATCCCCACATCCCCTGCGTGTGGAATGGGGTGCGCGCACTTATGCCACAGCAAAGTGATACATATATGCAGCCATTGTAAGGTATAATGGGTGGCTCGCTTAATAGGCGCCATCGGATAGTTGTTGGCCAAAAATGACTAGACGTTGAACTGAATACGTAATGGGAAAGAGATTTTGTGTAATTCGGGTCCACCTCCCACCCAGTGGGAAAAAACTTGAACCGTAAGCAACTTCTATCCGTGTCCATCGGATGGGAATACTTTTTTGGCAGTCTTTCAAAAATGCCAGCATTTTTATTGAATGCTGTTGATCGAGAGTTGGCTGCAATTTAATATGGTGTCGGGAAACACTTTACTCAATGGAGTACTTTGCGGGAACAGCCACAAGTATATTGTTGCCACTTTGGCACAAGATAAAGTCAGTTTTTATGGGGTGCATATACGAGCAAGTGCAAGGACACACAGAAGATGTGTGCAGAGGCACAACTGATTGAGCAAGAGTGGAAATATGAACTCGATTTGGCCTGTGCAAAATAATTTAGTTCATCCAATTGGAAAGGGATTTCTCTTTTGCGGAATATGAAGACATTAAACTGTGGTGACTTTTCTGTTGACAAATTCGTCTTGAAGGTCGATGTGCTGATTTACGACCTGATAGGTCTATCGCGGCTTCATAGGTTCGCTTCAGTGATTTGAAACACATTCTGATGTTATTTATTTATGGTGGCAACAAAATAAATGTCATCCGCTTCCAGCTCCAGCTTTTTAGGTCTAATGGGATGTGTTGGAATTGAAAACAAATTTCCACATACATGATTTTGAATCGTGTTTGCTCTGCGTTTACATACGAAAATACTAATATTGAACATTTTTTAGTAGCCCATTTTGTGGAATAATAATCCATCTGTTGTTGTTATGTCAATGCTTTTAATTGTCATCTAATTGAAGACGACAAGCAGCTGACGCCTGTCACTAACTCGCCTTCTCCACCTATAGCCACGCACACGCCTTTTTAATTCTAAATCCCTATTTAGTTAGTCATTTGTTCTATTCTATTAAAGTTAAATTGTTATTTGAATTACGATTGAGCGTATTTCTATTTTCTACAAAAACACAACACCATCACTTCATCACTCCACTATTGCTATGTTTCACTGCATTCACTTTAATTTTCCCGGTAGAAGATTTCGTTCGCCGGCGAGTTCATCTGAGAATCTAAGGCGATTCTTTCATGATGTAAAGTGGTTAAAATCGCAGTAAGTATCAATGGTATTGCCGGCGATTTACGAAAATACATTGTTCGAGAGCTATATCCGAGATTAAACAAATTCCAAATAACTGAAGGAAGTTTTTGCGAATTGGAAGTTGTTAATTTTGCTGTCAATTATTTTGTTTTTTCCTTCACGGATTACAATTTTGTACAAAATTTAAAAGCAATCAGTTTGACAGTTGGATTTGCAAATTGGTTCACAATATTATATTTACAATTTCATAAACAGAGCAAGTTAAGCCAGTGATCCTTTAGTGACATCGGTTCAGTTTAAGATTTTGATACTCATCAGTGTTGTTAGCACTCTCTCTTCATTTATCCCACGAAGCGTGGTCATTTTTCCCTTTTTTCCCTTTTCACAATACTCAAATTCCCTTTTCAAATCCCACGATAATTTTTGAGTTAAAAACCAGTTTTCAAAAGTAAAATTTGTATTACACGGAAAGAAAATCAAGTTAAATTAATCTTTAGTATAAAAACCGTAGTTTGTAATACTGCTATGATTTTTTTTTGGTACCAGAAAATTTTGATAAAAGACAATTAACATGAGCTGTTTTTTATGGACAGTCAGTGTGTTGATTATCATGGTGAAATACAGGATTTTTTGGGAGAATTTCACCAAAAATTTATAGTTTGAATGTTTTTTTGGCAGATTTCTGAAATTCCCACGATTTGGTCCATTATCCCTTTATCCCACGGAAGGCTTTTCGGACATCGAAATTCCCACAAAAAGGGATAAATCCCACGATATAACAACACTGATACTCATTAAAGAAGGAAAATCGGCACTTACCTAGAAAGAGAAAAAAAAGTAAATGAATACGAATTAGAATTATTGATATGAAATAAATGTAACAAGCTGTAACAAAATCTAAGTTTATAATTTTATGTTTACGTAAAACTCACGTAATTTTCTACCAAGTTACTGGGTTTTTCTTTTAAACTATTCAGAAAAACAAAAAGAAGGACATAAGCAATTTTTTTTATAAATTGACTTTTTTCCAAGAAAATGCAAATGCAAAGCGTATATCTACGGACACAAGTACAGTGTACATATTCAAGACCAATGGCATATATTCTGTTAAAAAAACATCGAAATACAAAACTGTAAACTCTTAAATAGACCGTCATTATTTTGGATAAGCTTAGTACGCTGCTCAAGCTAAATTTTCCCTGCCAATACAAAATACTCTAAAAAATTTAGCTGAGCTAAATTAAAGCGAACCCATTTAACTGATTGGTACGCAGATCGAGATAAATAATCAAACTTTTGTTTCAAAATGTACTTCCTGTTTCTGTCAAAATTTAGCGTACCCATTCAATGGGTCGGCACATTTTCTCAAGCTAAATTGTTGTGTATTTGTTGTTCTGTTGCGGAAAAGTATTCAAGAATGAGCTTTTTTAATTATTACATGGACGAGAAGTATACCTAGAATCAGAAATAGTTGAAATAAGAGATAATTAAATTTTTGAAGGAAGTTTTTTGAAAGAACAGCTGTTTTCTGTGACACTTATCCACTCAGCGTTCTCTATGTCAAAATTTAGATAGGACTTTAGCTGATGTTTGGAGAGAAAAGTTGGTGACCAGATAAAATTAAGTTTAGCTTGAGCAGCGTTCTACGCTTAAACATAAACATTTTTCGAAACAGTTTGTTCCATGACTGTACACTAACTGTACACGAACATTTACTAAAAAGCAGTATGCATAAGCATTAAGCAAAACAACAGATGAGCTGGTTTGACTTAACCTTTACATGTTTTGAATTTGTTTGGAAAATTGCAAATGAATTTTTGTATTTGATAAACTTCAAAAATTGTGGAAAAGTTTTAAGCCTTAAAATCGTAAAAGTACGATAAATCGTGGAATCTGGCACCGCTGCCCGCGCACCTCCCCGACTCCCCCGCAAATTTTGAAAAGAAAATGATTTGTTAAATTTCCTATCTGTGAATACGTGGAAGCAGCAAAAAAAGAAATTCTAAATGGCGGGGGTGTAATAAAATACTGACACTCAGCGGTGTTCCTCCATCGTGTCATTTCTATCTTTTTGTGGGAACTACGATTTCCGAAAAGCTCTCCATGCGTTAAAGGAAGAAACATCAAAATTGTGGAAATATCAACAATTTGACAAGAAAACATTCAAACTTCATTTCGCCATGAATATCTATGCACTAAATTTACATAAAAAGGGGATTTGCCTTTTGCAACAATTTCTAGTACCAACAAAATTCATTCGGCCTTACTAACAACCAAATTTAGACTCGACTTTAGGGCAAAAGTCGAAATTAATATGAACTGTGTATAATCAAGTTATCTTTGACCTTAAGATAATCGAGACTGTAACTTTTGATCCGAAGAAAGTCGAGTTTGTGCCCGTTTTATTGTATTTTCAATGACTTTCAGAAACAAAATTCGATGACTCATTTCGTGCCACCCTGTATTTGCGGAAAACATTTCCTTCTGTTAAATTTCTGAAACAAATATTTTGTGCAACTGAAATGGGATAGATTTCATGGGACTCTTTCTGTCGTTGAGAATAATTCCATTTTAACAGATTTGCCGATTTCCAAACTGTAAGACCACAAACTCCAAGTTCAAAAACGAAGTTTACAACAAATATTTGCAGATGTTTAGGCTGTAGACCTCAGAATTGCGACACCCACTTTTTCGAGTTTCTCTATAATCGTGATGCCAAAATTGATCAACACTCCGTGCTGGAAATTCTGAACGAACAAAGTGTTCTTCGCTTACGACATGTAACAACAACAAGTAAAACAAATGACCAATCAGACTGTCAAAGCTGTCGCTCTTTCATCTCAGCCTTATATAACACGAATTGCATTTAATTACAAAGGACACCGTTCCCTGTAACCACACATGTAACCCCCAAAAGGTAACAACTTGATCAGCTTATGTAACACACAATCCATAATCCATCTGTGGTTCAAAACAGATGTCCGCAATCCTGCGAAATACCTGATTAATGAGCCCTGTGCTCAATTATGCAGCACAAAATTCTCTATACACTTGCACACTCTCGTGTACCTATAGGTATTCGTATTGCTTCCGTCAGCATCAGCGTCGCCAAACAGACAATCCCAATATTCAATGGCTTTTGTATGCTTTAAGTCTCAACTATATACCCCAAAGGGGCTCCGCCCATTGCACAAATGGAAAACCTTGTTTCGTGACGCTGACTACTATGCTGCAGCAGCAGCATCCTTGGACCGTTGCCAAAGCAGTTTATCGTCGGGACAGAGGATTAAGGTGTTCTGGTTTACTAAAGGCTCGCCAGAGCTCCGCATTCCACAGTATAGACGATATTTCCGGTCGTACTTCCACCACCATCGTATATTTATTCCAAACTTTGCTTTTCTGTCAAAGTATATGACAATGTCCTCGGGACATGCTCATTACAACAATTTTGGCATTCATTGATAATAAAAACACAGCTCCTTTGTCAATTTCACTTTTACATTTGCGGTAGGTATGCATCAAAAGTTTTGTGTGCGGGTGCTTTCTTTGAAGCACGCCCCCGGGGGGGTGGCATTAAAATTAGAATATCCATTTTTATTAAGGTCGGATAAGGAATGTTGTATAGGCTCTGCGAGGATAAAATGCCTTAAGGACAAACAGCGTGACCTTAAAAAGAAAAAATACAACAGCTATAAGGAGGAATGCCTCCGTCGTCGACGGGAAGTGAAACTGTGCCAAGACGTCCGGGGACCGAATAAAAGACCTTTAGCCACATTTACCCACAGATTGCAGCAGAATTGCACTGCAACTTATTGGCCTTGTTAACGTCACCATTCCAATGGAGTTATAGCCCAACAGAGTGTCTTGCAGTCGGTGCATTTGCCCACATACTCGTGTATGGATGCGGCCAAAAGCTCCTGTGGGAAATTAGTGTGAGAAGTTGTCCTTGCTGCGGCAGATGCAGCAAGCAGCAAGTGTTGCACATCAAGTTTTGTCTTGTGCATAGCTGTAGTGAAAATTGCAAGGAAAGTGAAAGAACTCACCCCTCATGGGAGATCAACGGGGTTATACCTATGTCTTGTCGTTGCGGCGCACTGCATTTTCAAGTACACCGAAAGAAGTTGAGGAGCTGAGGATGAAGCGTTTTGATACCCTGGAGGTAAATTTAGACTAGTACTTGTGGAAGCGTCTTTGCCAGGGTCAATACTACCTGTCGCATGTGGGCACACCTTCACACGGACGCAGCTTGGAAATAAATTATTTTCTTGACACATGGTTCAACAGTTTTAAGAGCCCAAACTGCCAACTACCACATTTTGGATTTGATAACGTTTTACGCCAGAGGGCGTGCCTTATATTTTTAAGTCGTCGTTCGTCGATATAGTATAAGGTGGTCCCTGGTTATGCTATCCTTAAATGGAACGAAATATTCTGATAATTTGTTTGTTAAATGTTTGTTTGGATCTTGCAGCTTATTTCTTATTACTCTTTAAAGATGGCGTCGGTCGAACGGGCATCGCCATTGTTGATGACCATTTTGTTTATTTTTAACAGCTTTTTCGATTCCTTTGGCTACGCATACTCGCAGTCTTGTTGGATACGCTATTTGAGAGCTTCCAGGGTGTGGCTTGTTCTTAAAGACGCGTGACTTCAAAAAGCCTCAAACGCGTCTTCCTGCGTAGATGGTGCAACAGCGGAGACTTTGAGTCGATGAATTGACTCTTTATAAATGATAAGTGAACCCTTAGTGCCACAGATTCAAATTAAGTTTTTTAAGGCTATCGCGATGGACCCTTTTCCGTATGCGCCTAGTGCCGTATGCGGCTCTATTCCCGCATAAGTTTAAGTTTAAGTTTAAGTTTAAGTTTATTTATAAAGGAAAGGTATACATTAAGACTTGGTCTTTTATAGTACAGCTATAGTGAAAAAAATTATGTATGTAATGCAAAAACAAAAAAGAGTAATTCATTAGATATATACAAAAATTGTAACGAAACATTTTATGGAAAATTACAGAATTTAGAAAAAAATTATAAAAATATATTTACCTACATATGTATATAGAGTTTAGACTTTAGAAAATTACATGATAAGAGAAAAAGAAGAAAAGAGAATAAGAAATAAAAAATGAAAAAAACAGAGATAGAAATGGAAGGAAAGAAAGAAACTAACTAGTTTTGCAGTGCGTAATAATTTAAAAGTGAAGTTTTAAAGTTATTGATATTTAATATTCGTTTAATGTGTGAAGGCAAGCAATTCCACAACTGAATTGCATGGATGAAAAATAGGCGAGATGAATTTAAATAGTTGTATGTATGGGTTACGATGTTGAAAGTTCTAAGGGAGCGGGTGAATTGGAGTTTGGAGTAGAGGTAAGACGGTGACTGGGTTCTAATAATTTTGTGGAGAAACATACAGTTTCTAATGTTTCGGTGCTGCTGTAAAGTACAACCTAAGACGCTCTTCACATGCAAAGATATTCGCTGGTGCCGGCGTATCTGGTAAATGTACCTCACAGCATCATTAAAAGCCACTTGTAATTTGTGGTATGAGAGTGAGTCCAGATTACTATAAACGACCTCAGAGTAGCCAATTATTGGCAAAATAAGGGTAAGTACTAGTCGATGCCGTGTATCAAGCGGTGTAAAACTAGCTGAAATCCATAACTTTCTCAGGCAACCATATATTCTTCCTATTACCACGTTGATGTGATTGTAGCATGATAGGTTACGGTTTATTACAAAACCGAGGCTAGTAGCAACTTCGACAAACTTCATCTTCGTACCAGATAATAGGATATCAGGCATAGAAGAAAGAGCGTAGGTCTTGTTAGAAATAGGAATGACTTGACATTTTGTTGGATTTAGGACTAATCCATTTACCAAAGCCCATTTATCAATTGAGGATAAATCTTGATTTAAGCAAGAAGCGAGTTCATCCAATCTACTAACCGGTTTCGAGTAATAAAGTTGGACATCATCAGCGTATAGGTGAATTGATGCCTGCCTGCAGACTGAGGGTAGGTCATTGATATACAGACAAAACAGAATGGGGCCAAGGATTGAGCCCTGGGGAACGCCTTGCACAAGTGACATAAAATCTGAGCAGTTGTCACCAACAACAACTCGTTGCAGTCTATCACTTAGAAAGCTACCAATGAGTCTAATGGCGCTGTCGCTAAAACCAAAACAGTAACGAAGCTTCCAACAGAGTATGGAATGATTAACCTTATCAAAGGCTTTTGAAAAGTCGAGAAGGCAAAGGAATGTAATGAATCCCTTGTCAAACTCTTGACGTATGTCATCTAAGACATGCACCATTGCAGACGAACAGCTATGACCTGCTCTAAACCCTGATTGTAGTGGGCTTAGTAGGGAATTCACAGACAAATGATTTCGTATTTGTCTCTCCAGAACTCTTTCAAAGACCTTAGACAGACAGGGTAGAATACTGATTGGTCGATAATCATTGGCTATTGTAGCATTGGGTTTCTTAGCTATTGGTATTACTTTAGCAAGTTTCCAGGACAAGGGAAATGTTGAAGTCATAATACATGAATTTATCACGTGCGTCACATGGCTTAAAATATATGGCAACAACATTTTTATGAACTGAAGTGGTATTCCGTCTTCTCCAACAGATACCCGATTTTAAATTAACCTCACCTAACCTATATGGAAATGCGACTCGTAGGTCATATCTCATATCTCATGATGAATTTCGATCGAAAATCCTTCACCCCGTCGTCGTAAGGGTTTAAAAGAGAGTGAGTATAACTTAGACGCGATTGGCGGTCTGCAGGCAGACTATCTGCACTTTGAGAGGGAACATCTTCAAGCCTTTCACTTATATGAGCTGCCAAAGAGCAATTGTCTTGCGGCGATATTCTTATCGAAACTAGCTTCTAAAAGACGACTTTGCCCTCTTCTCTGCCACACGTTCTTTCAGTGTTTTGGAGACGAACGCTCAACGCCTTAGTTTTGGACCAGTTGGCGTAGGACGAGCGGAAAATCTGCACCAAAATCACTGTATGATTGCTCCTTACAAAAACGGTCACGAGTGCTTCGCGATCTTGGACAGTAGGTTAGGTTCCACACCTTGTCGAAGTGTACTCTCCATCTATCTTATTTAAAAATATCAAAACAAAACCGCCAGTTGCCGCCATTTGCAAAACTCATATCGTAGCCAACTTGAACCTTTGTAAGCCAAACTACGTCCATTTGTGATGCCCCAGACCTATTTCTTCGACCAAATTGACAGGCCATCATTAAACTGTTAGAAATTCTGTAACACACACGGTATTAACTTGTCAAACTTTTGAAATCGCACACCAAGTCCATTACCCTGGGTATAAAATCTGATTTCTATCTTAAGAGGATGACAATAAAGAGAACTTCTGAGACTTTTCCCCGCACCATCAGCAAAACTCGCCGCAGACGACGATAATGGCTTAATACTGCGATTTAAAGTTGCCGGTAATGGTTAGCGCCACAGCCACTCCCGGCCACCCAATAAAATGTTTACGATCCGCAAGATAGTTTTTATGTTGAAACTTTCTGATCTTTAAAGGCTCTGACTCGGAGGGTGGTCGCGTGGAGTTGTCCATCCCACGCAAAATGTTGCGCTGTAGGTGCATATGACAATCCAACCATTGTTGCACGTTCTTCAAGCGATAACTTACATCATTTGCATGCGCAACCCATTCCACATGCACACGGTGCATTCTGGATAAGTGTCAATTATTGCCAACTCCTTGGAGGCGTGTGATTGACGTTAATTGGTACAGTGACTGCCCAAACTCTTATCTTCCCTAATGTGTATTACCTAAAAATAAGGAAAACAACGAATCACACGGCTCCTTCCACCTGGGTGCACTTGAAACTTTTTAATGAGAATCTCTGTTGTGTACCTACCTCCGCTGAATGCCCCGCCACCATTTGTCGCTCTCCTCCTAATGAATGTCTTCGAAAAGTCACAAACTTTCAATAAAAAAATAACAAAGAAAAAAAATGGTAAAAAGGACTTAAAACTATGTATAATTAATTTTAATTACAATTGTGCATTTCATGCTCGTCATAGAAGTTGTTAATGAAGTTGGGAGCGGGCGCTCTTTATTCATTTGTCATCCAAACTTAATCAACATTTAACTTGCATAGTGAAAATAACAGTTTTTCGAATAGAATGTGAACTTTTATTTACCAATCAGTGACTTGGTGCGCTGTACGCTTTGCGGACTTGCACGAGTAAAAGTAATTTAATGGCTTACCACAAGCCAACCAATAGAGTTTCGTCCTCCCGGTATATAAACACAGAGCAGACGAAGAACGGGAGAGGGGGGTGTCCTCCGGGGTATGTGATTTGCATTCAATAAGCAGTCAAGAACACGCGCGACCACCCTTAAACTCAATTAAAACTTTACCTAACCACAGGTCCTTCCGTCCGGATACACAAGTACACTCGGTATATATGACCGACCTCAGTGGCTGTACAGTTAGTAACGCGACAAATCCTGGAATGGCTGAAACTTTAATTGAATTTAAATGACATTTCGATTGAAGATGCGGCAGACGGGTTGTTTTTTTTTTTTGTTGATGCACTCTCTCTGTATCTATTTGGTTGGACGAATGTGTGCGGTTTGCCTTATTTTACGAGCAGTTTTTGCTCATGGGCTGAGATCCGTGACGAACTGATTTCGACACTGAAGTGTGGATTCAATTTCACGCACTTAATTGGAACAAAGGGGAGTTGTTGGCAGGCCGTCGGTCGCCTTCATTCGTGGTGGATAATTGACACTTTTTTGTCACACTTCACCAATGAGTGGGACAAAGTTTGCCAACAACACTGTGTGCCTGCGCATGCAGTGGGTGATGTGAGGCAATAGCGGGGGGAATTGAATTTCAAATCAAAAAAAGGCAAGTGTGTCAAACGCTGTATAGTGACGAATCAAGTCGTGGAGATCATGTTGGCTTATAAATTGTTCGGAAATGAATAGCAACCTGAATTGAGGACCGAAGTTTTATCTAATTGGACTTGTGCCATCCAAATTGCTATCGATCTTTTAACTTAGCTTTGGTATGAGTCAAATTAAATTTTTTTCATTATTATTTAGCAATAATAGCGCTGGATAAATCAATAATACTTAATCGACTATATCACTTGGAAACGGACCCATCTATTGGCCGCCGAGATCGTGTGTTTTAACGCCTTTGAACTTTTTTTGAAGGTGTTACATTAAATCCTTCGTCTATGCCAACAAGTTGGCGACGTTAAAGGAGCTCAAAACCAATATTGAACGAGAAATAGCGGCCGTATCGGTCGAAATGTGCGGCCGAGTCATCGAAAATTGGGTTCAACGTATCGACCGCTGCATACTTTCCTGTGGTGGACAAACATTATGAACGAAGTCGAATTGCATTGGTAATTCAATTTTATGAGATATCTCAGGTAATTTGCATTTTATTTAAAAAAACAAGTTGACAAGTTTTTAATGAAAGGCTCTTTATATGGCATCACCATACCACACTGCAAATGGAACAACGCAGTTTCTGCAACACAAATTCTCTGGACGCGTGTGCTGTCAATAAGTGGCGACATTGACTGGCCAGTCAGAACTCCTGATTCAACCCCCGCGGACTTATTTTTATGGGCTTATTTTAAAAAGAAAGTGTACACCAGCAAGCCTCAGGCCATTGACGGTGTGGTTACAAATAAGGGAAACACTCCGACTAAAAACAATCATATGTTTTCGAAAGGAAACACCCGATTTGGTGTGAATAAAAAAAAATACTATAAGTAGGTCATTCCACTCAAGTTCAAGTGTGAAATCTCTAGTACGACTGTCAAAATCTATCAATAGAAATGTTTGCAAAAGAAATAACATTCGAAAACTTATAGAGCCGCGTTTTGGGTATAATTTCAAGAGCCTGCAGATGTGAAAATCCTTTCGAATCCACGCACGTCTTCATATTTTCTATTATTTTCTGTTTTGAAATGTGAAAGGGTTTTTCTAATTTTGATGTGTACAGCTAATAATATTATTTAAGTCTAATCTTTAAAAGTTAGCGAACTCCCACACCCCAAAACGATATTTTCCATACACACTCTATTGTGAACTACAATGAAGGTACCTACAAAATGATTATAATGTATACTCGTACAGTCCACGACGGATATAAGAACAAATCGCTTATAAGAAACGCATGTGGAAATATCGTGTCACTTTATTTTAATATACTTGTTTTGCACATAAGAACAACTCGGATATAAGAAATATTTTTTTTTTGGATTTTAGAGGTTTGTCCGTTGACCGATTGGTCTGAAACTATTTATTAACCTAAATTGCATTTTCCAACGAATCTCTGAACCTATTTCTTCGACGCGAAGTGTATATATACCTAATTGCTGAACCATTTGTTAATGTCAATTGAACAGTCTCACGTTTTTGTGATTATTTGTTTTATTTTTCGTGTTACGTAGTAGGATGTGCTATTAATTCCCAGACAATGTATTACAATCAAATTTTAATTTGAATATATCTAGGTAGGTACCTACCTACCTAAGAACAAGGCAGTACATCAAACTATGATGGGTATATACACTTCCCCACGCAGGCTGGATGTGAAGGGATGGATTGAGTTGTCCTTTATTCAAATTAATATCGAGTGGGGTTGTAAGACGAATGTCTTCGACATTTATCATTGCAGTCCTTCGCATTATTTCAAGGGACTGATTTGAATTCCTTGAGACAGGACACATCTGTTGCCGACCCAAGGTGGTATTCTTTTGGAATTTTAAGATTGGATATTATGTTACACAAGTGTTGGGCGGGCGGTGGGGATTATGATGTTGGCACACAGAGTTTGCATACAGTACACATGTGCCAGAGGATGAAAAGCTCATTGGCAAAGGATAGGAAGACAATTTGCTCGCATGTGTCCAAAAACTGTCAAAAGTATTAAACATATTCATCAAACCTATATGGGGACCGTACATAAATTACAGTTAAAACGGGCATCCTACATAATTATGCTGACCCATCCGGTTCTGGCCTGCCATGCCCCATACTCTTCTTTGGAATTTCTATTGAAAAGTATGAGGGTTTATTTAAAGTGATATTGAAATGGCAAACAGACGGACCTACCCAGTTATAAACACAGAAAATCCATGGTGTGCAGTTAAGGAAGAGGCGAGAAACGTACTTTAAAGGCACTCACATTAGTGCCCCAAAAATGTGCGAAACTTTCAATATGGGAAATGCTGTCCCTATTTTTTTAGGTACTACATTTTCTCACTTTCGAGTAAAATGTTAATTTTTTTAATATTTTTTGATGCATACATTTTGTACTTAGGGGTTCTAAAAATTGGGATTTCCTATCGAACTTGAAGAAATACCTTTTGAAATTAATGTAATAAAATCGGGGACAAAGCAGTAACTCCAAATAAATATGTATTAATCCCAAAAATGTTACTTTCTCTCAGAACTCGAGAACGGATCGTTCGAATTTGATGATTTTGGCTTAAGGGGATGAAAGTTTATATGGGGAACCGCACTTCAAAAAATATAAACTGGATAGAAAAACGGGCAGTGCCATTCCCAATACGACGAAAATTATTTAGGATTTTTGAATTATAAATTATTGAAGGATTTTGGGCTGAGCGAAGTTAGTTTATTTATAGGGCCATTGACTTATTATATTGTATGGACTGCTAGTATCCAACTTTACGCGCTACTGTTTTACAGCGGAAAACAAAATAAACTTTAAACGATCAAGTTTACTTTCATTAAAAATTTGCATGTAGTAGGTATATGCGTTGAGAGAGTGAGAACTAATGTAGGGCTGGTTGTGTTTTTATACCCTCCACAGGAAGGTATATTCACTTTGCCATTACATTTGTAACGCCAAGAAGGAGTCACTGGAGACTTCATAAAGTAAAGGGTGATTTTTTAGCTGGTTTGGTTTTGGCAACACTGGTTTTGACAGCTGACGTGTGTTTAGTACCTTGTGTCACTGTCAAACAGCTTCAGTTTGGTTTGCAATTTAACCATGGATCGTCTTACAAATGAACAACGCTTGCAAATTATTGAATTTTACTATCAAAATTCGTGCTCGGTTCGAAATGTTTTTTTATCGAAAAATTGTGTTCAGCGATGAGGCTCATTTTTGGTTGAATGGGTACGTAAATAAGCAAAATTGCCGCATTTGGAGTGAAGATCAGCCAGAAGCATTGCAACAGCTACCAATGCATCCCGAAAAAGCCACTGTTTGGTGCGGTTTATGGGCCGGCGGCATTATTGGGCCATATTTTTTCAAAGATGATGCGAATCGTAGCGTTACTGTCAATGGTGAACGCTACCGAGCGATGATAACAAACTTTGTTTTGCCCGAAATGGAAGTTCTTGACTTGCATGATATGTGGTTTCAACAAGACGGTGCCACATGCCACACAGCACGCGAAACAATGGCGCAATTGCGAGGCGAGTTTGGTGAACAGTTAATTTCACGTTTCGGGCCGGTCAATTGGCCGCCTAGATCGTGCGATTTGACACCATTAGATTATTTTTTGTGGGGGTATGCCAAGGCTAATGTGTATAGGGACAAGCCCGCTTCGATTGACGCACTGGAAGCCAACATCCATGCATTCATTCGTGAGATACCGGCCGATATGTGTGAAAGAGTATGCCAAAATTGGACTCAGCGGATGGGCTACCTGAGACGCAGCCGCGGTCAACATTTGCATGAAATTATCTTTAAACATTAAATTGTAAGGTTCAAACTATCGATTCAAATAAATATTTCATTCATTTTTTCGAATTTTTTGTGTTTTTTTTTTTTAAAAAGTTCTAAGCCTCTTAAAAAATCACCCTTTATATATATTCTGAATCAGGATCAAATTCTGAATCGATCCGTCGGTCTGTCTGTTTGTCTGTCTGTCTGTCTGTTGAAAGCACGATAGCGCCCAAAGGAATTGACATAGGCGAATGAAATTTGGTGAAGGACTTTTTTTATCGTCGTTAGGTTGGTATTAAAAATGGGCTATGTCGGTCAAGTAGTTCTGGTACCTCCCATACAAAACCAATTTTGCATGACTTGTATGGGGTATCAATGCATCGGCCAGGCCGACACTTTTACTTGTTTTTCACTTGTTTTGTGCCCATAAAAGCAAGTGGCCGGCAATTAGCAACTTGCTATTTTGTTCACACGCATTAACAGACAGGGATTGAAATTACAAAAACCTCAATCTAAACATAATTATTGTGAGGCCTGTGATAACTACCTATATAAATCTGTTGTGCTATATATTTATTATCTTTGTTTAGCTAGTTGTTTACACTTTTTTATTCAAATGAAAAAAAAAAACTTAGATCATGGTACTCCAAAACTGAAGTGACGGCTCACTAAAGAAAGAAAAAATAAGAAAAAGTCTCACATATGATGGATAAAATGGCTATAGGGAAGCATACGCAGTGGAACTAAGTAAAAAAGAAATACCTACGTCGATTGACTACAGAACTAATTTCAATTTCACCGAAGATTTACCTCGACAAAAGTATTAGTGGGATTGAACACTACATGGAAGCAGTGCCGGCTCCAGCCAAACTAACGCCCTGTGCAAAATTTACAGAAAGCGCCCTTTTTTCATTTTTCCGCTCATGCATATGTTTTTTTCCATATCCAGGAGGTAGACTCTTAATGCGTTTTTTTTATTAGTGTATTTTTCGTTTTGTCCAAGAAATATACCTGAATGAACAGGGTGGAATATTTTGAGATTATGTAGGTAAGAAGTGATCTTGCATAGCTCTAGTGGGATTTTTTTATTTTGCGATATTTTGAGCTACATTCTCCTCGCAGTTGCAACATTGCAAATGATGTGAGTTGATGTGCAAGAAATAATTCAGCACAGGTGTCATGGATGTTTTTATTTTAAATGCAAATGGTAGTATTTGTTCGCGTAAGATAAAATTAATTTTCCTTTCCTGGCAATGCGCCCCCAGAACTTGGCGCCCTGTTCATTTGCACATCTTGCACATATGGTTGGTCCGGCCCTGCATGGAAGATATCTGTACGTTTATTTATTTTAGTTTATGGGTTAATAAGTAAAGAAATTGTTATTTCGTTTTCTTTTTCAAAAAAAATAAAATGTTACAAAATTAGTTTCAAATCACTCTTTGTAGCTTTGCTTTTTTTCAATAGATGTCGCTCTTTTGTTTACATGTTTCTATGGAAACGATTTTTTTTTGAAAATTCAATTGACAACTGATTGATGACACTCTGACAGCATTGATACCACCATTGCTAGTTATTAATATGCAAACGGGACAAAGTTTTTTTATAAACGACACAGTTCTGTAGAGTTTTCCGGCAAGATTTATGCTTATGGAGAGTAAGTTCTGAACAATTTACTCCTTTACGAGTTAAGGTTTATAATAGAGACCGTGTGCTTTACTAATAATCATTTTTAACCTTCACTTTATATAGTTTCAAGGTCACAATATGCAATTTTGTAGCTTGGACACTAAAATGATTATTTGTACCGCGGTGTAGGTATGTCTCTAAGAAAATCATCAGGGCAAAATCATTCGCATTGGATAAACCTAAGATTCCTTTGCAAGTTCTTTTCTTCCATATACTGCTTCGACAACCTTAGGTGGTGTGATGTGCAAACACAGCCCGTTGATGGCGGCCTGACATGACTAAACAGATTTTATTTCACGTCAAGTTGTTGCGCTAAATTAGAATTGTTTATCTACGAGCCTCTCCAATCGCCCGGAAGATGTTAAAGGAATCTAAAAGGCAATAAAAAATAAATAGTTGGCGCAACAGGTCGGTAGGGACCCTGGGCCTAGCTTCTCACAGCCATTGGTTTTGTGTGAGTTTTTGATTTTTGGGACAAATAAAAGGGATCTACAGTTTTATGCCGAGTCCAAGCGACTAATTGAGAAGCTCTTTCATGACAGTTATACCATCAGATGTTTGTCAGACGTTCGCGAGAGGTGGTGCAGTGAAAAAAACCTTATGTTGGAATTGGGGTTTTTTCGGGATAAGAACCAAAGACCCCCCGCTTAGTAGTGAAACACACTAACCACTTAGCCAATGCGCTGAGCAAAATGCAATACTGAAGACAGATATCTGCTACCTACTTCGGTATCTGTTTCCTCTCCCGTTCCGTCCTTATCCAAAACCTAGCTTGAATAATTTATAAATATATCAATATGGTCAAAAAGTCTAGCGCAGTCATTTTTATTTTATTACTAATTTCACGATGACAAGTATCGCCATTTTGAAACTTTAGCACACGTTGGATGAGTGTGAGAGCACATCAAGTGAATCAGTCCAGCACGCTCTTGAGACACCAAAATTCTCTAGTTAAAATGTCACAGAAGTCTCTGGAAGGCATATGAGCTGCGTTCTATGACCGTGGTAAATGTTTTTCTAAGAAAAATTCTTTTAAAAAATTAGCACCAACTAAAAATTAACAACGCAAGGCGATAAATCCGATTCGATCATACAACTCCCCAACTTTCCACCACATTCGTTCCGAATAAATGCTTCTTCGCAACGGCCTCGAAATAAAACAAAAGCCATTCTATTTATTGCCCCTGCATTTCGAAACACTTTCGAGTTTCTTTAAACATTTCACCACTCCTCGGGGAAATGACTTTTCGGCGCCAATCTTGCAATTCAATAACTCAATATATACACCAACCGGCAACCTCACATATCTTCTAAAAAAAAATAGAATACTTCCCCAAAAGTGATGTACTCAAGAACTAGCGAACCAAGACGAACTGATGCTCATCATAACCGCCGCTGAACGAAACAAGAATTTATGGCAACACTTAAAAGCCTCAGCACTCATCTTTCGTAAATGAAAAAATAAAATAAAAAAAATCTTCTTCGACATCTCAAGTTCTCAAGTAACCCTTCCAAAGAAAAAACTCTATCGAAGAACTCGCCTCGCCAGCGGATAGCTTTCATCTTCCGAAAATCCAATCTGAACAAGAGAACCACAAACACACACAGCCGAAAAGATGGAGAAGAGGAAGAAATGATGGCAATGGCAAGTATTTCTTTTTCTTTCGCAATGTTTATTCTCTCCCACCCGCACATCTGCCCATGAAGTACGTATTTGCTAAATAAGTTGTTCACTGTGTGCCGATGTCGTATATTCAAATAAAAATATCTTTATTGCGGATGTATTCCCTCCCTTGGTATGTATGACTATCGGCGGCGGCGACGACCGACGAGCGTGGAAAGGACACAATAAAAGTCAGCCATCCTTTCTGCTACGCCTCCACCAGCAGCCATACATACAGCTGCAGCGACCCCGAGCGTATGCCATGTTGTACAACCAAATATAATATCGACAGCAGCATAACAGAACCGGAAGAGGAAGTGTGTCTAAGAGAAAGGATATTGGAAATGTTGGAGATTGCCAGCGAAATGGATAAGTATTTCCTACACCCAACATGGAGCTAAGCGCCCTCCCCCACTACGCGCTATTTTATTCTATTCTGTACGAAAAGTCACTAGCAATAGTGTGGGCCTCTGGAAACAACCAAACAGAAACAGCAACAACGAACAAAAAAAAAAATCCAAACAGAAAGGAACAAAGCAATTTCACCGGAGGATATTTCAAACAGGCAGGTAAATTTATAGCCGGGCAATATACGCTTTCTGGAAAAGAAATTGATTACTTTTACTGTTCGTCCTGCCGCATTGAGAGTGTGGTGTGATAGTGCCATTTGGATTGAATAATTTGCAAGGATATAGGTGTTGCTGTTGTCAATACATGCATTTGGGAGATTTTCCTTAATTTAAAACGGAATTTATGAAGTGGGATATGTTGCTAAGGATCTCTAAGCCTGATCGTAAAAATTCCGAGGAGGATTTCGAAACTTCATTGCATGGATCACATTCGCCCGAGCGGCAAAAGACGGCAAACAATTTGCTACAAACTCAGCGTTGCGACTGCGAGACTCTTGACAATGGAGTGCCCTCACAACCTAACCTAACCTATGGAGGACACAAAATATTGGTCATGCCAACAAACTTATGACTCACAGACAGCTTCCCAAACTCACTCGACTGCCTACCCCAATTTAAGAATAGACTTTAAAAACTCTTCACCGGCCAGATCGGAGGGGATGTAAAGCGATTGACTGCTGTCAATGTGCACCGATGGGTCAAAAATACAAAACGGAACAGGCACCAAGAAGACCTGTAGGATACACAATGACTTACCCCAGTATGGCGACGCGGCCGGGGCGGACCATGCTTTCCGCCGATACTCGTGGGAATCATAATATATTTACAACATACAGAGAAAAAACAAAGGATGTAAAAGGTGAGGGTGAGATAAGTACCCGGAGTGAGACGGTGGCCGACACAATACTTGTGGAGCCATACGACCTCACTAAGATCTAAGATGCCCTAGAAGCCGACTCAACCGAGGAGGAGATCCCGAAAGAGGATGAGAGAACCGGCAAAGAAGAAGATGGTGCCCCCAGATCTGTTAAGGAAACGGGAATACCTTAAGGCCAATCACAGATACGGCATTGTGGTCGTCCAGGAACAGTGCTGCCTAACAGAAAAGGAACGAGTCTATTTGTAATGGGCAGAGGAAACCATAGTAAAAGATGCTCTTACGAGGCCTGATCCTAAGAGACCGTCAATTCAGGTTTAAGAAACACGTCTTAGCGTAAAACGGCCGTGGGAAGATGTAGCTAAGGCAGAACCCCAAAGCCCACTGTAGCTTCGCAGTGAAGAAGGAACAGAGGAGAGAAATTGTGGAGAGCACACGGCCGACCGAGACTGTGAATGAGGCTGTTTGTCGAGGCCGAGCAGCTGGACCTGGCCCTAATCCAAAAGGCATGGTTCAATGTGAAGGAGGCGGCTATACCCAGGAATGAGAGTAGTCCAAATCAACCTCTATCACAGTTAGGTAGACTTAGGCAGCCTGAGGCTGTTCCTTGAGGAGGAGCAGCTGGATTTGGCCCTTAATCCAAGAGGCATGGGTCAATGAAGATTAGGTGATGGGATTAGGATCGAAAAATACGACACGCTTTATGTCAGAAAACAAAGGTAAGATAAGATCGTGTATTGGCGGGAAAAAAAACTAATATTGCTTCAGTTCAGCACAGGTGATCTGACGGTGGTGGAAATCAGAGGCAAGTTCGAGAGCCCTAGAGTGGTGTCAGTGTATATGCCAAACGATGACGACACACACTGCAAATGAAACCCTGGTATATTTCATAAATTAACAAAATTTTAATAAGTCTTGTCTTGTCTTAAAATTTTTGTTGTGATGATAAAAAAATTGTTGTGTTAAAAAAAAACGTTTTTTTTAAATAATCAATATGTTGTTAATTTTACAAAAGAGGTTTGCCAATTCTACCGTTGATGTTTTGTCAAATCAACAATCAACTGTTGCTTTTACAAAGAGATTTATCAATTTGGTCCTTGTCTTTTTGTGAAGATAACATAAGAAATTCTAATAACATCGAATTAGTTAATTCAACAGCAAATATTGTTGATTGTACAGAAATAATTCCTCAGTACTGCCGTTTTGTTTTGTTGCATCTATAAACAGATCGTTGGTTACATAGCAACATTTTGTCAGCTCCAGCATTTTAATTTGTTGAATCATCAGCAGAATTGTTGAGTCTATCAATTCTTTATTTATTGTTCTGTTGAATTAAATAAACAATTTTGTTGATATGATTGATACTCACTTGCAGTTGTACTTTAACTTAATTTTGAAGGTACGAAATATGTATTTATCTAAATATAGAAATTATATCCAAAACATGTCTACAATACCCTTGTAAAAAGAGAATCCATATGAGACCCTTGAGACGCCATTACACCACAAAAACTGACTGTTTGGTGTGCTCTAGGGGCTGATAGAGTCATTGGGCCATACTTCTTCCGAAATGATGCTGGAGAGTCAGTTACCGTTAATGGAGACCGGTATAGAGCCATGACAACCGACTATTTTGATCCCGAATCGAATGGCATGAATGTAGATGAGATGTGGTTCCAACAATGCGCGATGAGCGCATAATTTCGCGGAATGGACCCGTCAATTGGCCACCAAGATCGTGTGATTTGACACCATTGGATTATTTTCTTTGGGGATATGTGAAGTCGCTCGCCCACACCAACAAACCAGAAACGTTAGGGGACTTGGAAGCCAACATTCTTGTTGTTATTGCCGACATACAACCCCAAATGTTCGTAAAAGTGGTTGAAAATTTGACCTTTACACTTGGCTTTATTCAAACCAGCCGCGGCGGCCACATGCCCGAAATCATATTTAAACATTAATGGCATAAAATTATCCTCCAATACCTCTAAAAAAACACCCTTTACATAGGGAAAATGTTGCCATTCGTTTTGTCAATTTCACAAACATTTAAAAATTGATTTTTGTTTCTGTTTTTATGGATATAACAAAAACTTTGTTAATTCAACAATAAAATTGTTCAATTGCGACAATATCGATTTATTAAACTGAAAATTGTGTTTTGTTAATCTGACAAAGTAGTTTTGTAGTAAATTTGTAATCCGTTTGACAAAATATCGTTCAAATTGATAAAACTTTAGTTGTATGAATAAAATTCATTTATCATTACAACAATTTTTTTTCAGTTCAACAAAACTATTTTTGTTGAAATTTTACAATCGATTTTTGTCACTGATGCACTGAAAACAAAGTACCAGGCAATGGTATTTTATTTTTAGTGCATCGGTCCCACCGGATCTGTGAGGGCGTTAGAAACGTAAGAGGTGAGGGTGCGATAAGTACCCAGGTAAAAGATAATATAAGACTGTGATGCCCATCATAGTATTTGGGGGTAGCTCAAACATTAATGTTGGAGGTGAGGATTTCTTCGATTATCTTCTTTGCTTCAATCCGCTTATAATGTAATCGTGGAAATGATCCCGCTGTCATTACGGTGAGTAGAAAGGTATAGTTCATGACGTAATCCTTGCATCTCAGAATAATTTTGTCCAAATTGTAAATTGGAGAGTTCCAGCTATGTCAATGGTTCTGTTATAACACAGTTCCGGGATGATATCAAGTTGTTGTTGTGCAATATTGTTCACTTTCGGTTCTAAAATTTCAAGTCATGTCTCAAGAACTCAAAATGGCATAATTTCCCCATATAAAATTACGCATTGTGACCCCCAAAATATTTTGAAAAAGATTATTAGTAAGGTCCGATGTGTCTATATTACAAGTGTCTTACGCTACGATTACGCATACCTACCACTTTTTATGCCAGATTTTGACATGCTGACGTCATTATAACGAAAGCATTTGTCCTAAATTTTACACTTCTTGTGATCGCCTTATAAGTGTCTGGTTAAGCGGGCTGTAACGCACTCTCACGAAAGACACACGAGTGGCCACCAAATGGCCAAAATTTACTGACTTTAGCATGTCAAAAGTTACCACTAAAAATGAGACGTGAAATCGTAGCTTTAGAATCTAAGCAAACATTGAGAGACCTTCTTCCAACCAGGCAAACAACTGCACTTTCACTGCGTTAAACAGATTAAAAACTGGGCAACGGCCCCTCAACACAAACACGTTGCATATTTTCCAGGGCTAGACAATGTTAGCAGTGAGCAGCGCATGACGTTACTACAGACAAATCGGTGCATCTGTACTACATCTCTGTGCATTTGCTTAAAGCGTGCACCATCCAGGAATATAATCAAACGTCAACGCCATTTCCAATTAGCATCAGGTTAATTTTGAGAAAACAAATGTACACGATAACCTTCCGCATCAACACCCAAGTCACGCGCTACTCCAGCCCTCAAAGACAAAGAAAACAAAAAATAGAAACTAGAAGAACGAGTGTGAGGTAAACAAACTTTGTTCCAAGGAACTCGCTGGCATCCGCCGCACCGACTATAACCGAATGATTTCAATGAAGATACATTCGCTGTTGAATGAGTAACAAAGAGACCATATCAACTCGCATTTGTGCTTACAATTTCATCATCATCATCACCACCATCGTCGTCGTCATCATCATCATCATACACTGTGTAGTACTTAACACGGGGCGCCTATATTTTTCCTGCCAATGCCAAGTGAATTTGTTCGCAATCTTCTTTGAAAATCATATTTGCATAGGAATGGAATCCGTTCATTTCCCTCGGGTGTTATTTTCTATCCGTTTTCATGCGAAGAAGTAGGAAGGAAACGACTACGACTACGACGACGATGACGAAGAAATGTAAATCAAGTCTGAGAAAACGCCTTCGCTCAGCATCGTTTGTGTAACACGCACAGGACCTGCCTCCTGTACGGGGGGAAATAAATTTCTTTTCCACCGAAAAGGAGAGAGACAATTCTTCTTGCCGGGGTTGCTGTGGCAAGCGAATAAACGCAACAAAGGCAACAGGGCGACCCGCAAACGGATTCTTTTGAATTACACAATTCCGTGCGGCACACACAGCGATTGTGTAACTGTAACTGAACAGGAACACACTCAAACTCACGCATTTTCCCATTTATTTTTTTTTCCTTGCTCATCTTTGTCCTTTTCGCAAGATAAAAACTTTGGCTACCCTCTGCGACTGTTATATTTGCATTGAAAATGTGTTTATTTTCTCAGGACTCGCCCCTGTGCGCGCGGGTACAACGACTTCATGCCTTCCTCATTTACAAACACTACTTGAGGAAAACTTGTTTGCCATCCTGACACTCTGTTGACATCGTTTCTCCCATCCGCAGTCGCTGAAACCAACATTATTAGTCCATCACCTCAAGATGTTGCGCAGACCTTTGTTCGATTGTGTAGCCCTCTTGTCTGGCGTGGCGAAATTTGAATTTGAATTTGAATTTGAATCTGAATTAATCAAATCAGCTGCTGTAAGAGTTAGTCCTTAAAAATCTGCAGATGCAGTGCAACAAGCCAACTATGCCAGAGCTTGTCTGCGAAAAGTCTACCACTGCAGCATGTGTCGCAAGTGATTGATGACGCATCCCATACGAGTACTGGTATATGTGGCAACTAGGCGCTAGTGGCTCCCCCTGCAAGGATGATGAATGATGCAAATCATTCGACGAGATGGGGGAAACAATTAAATTTAAATGAGAAACATGCATAGAGCACATCTGAACGGGAATAAAATACTATACGTTTAGGGAACGATGCGAAACTCAAATGTCTTGCTTGCATTCGTAATTTGAGTCCTTCCCAGTTGATAGCTCCCACAAGACGGCGTCATCGTCGTCGTCGTCGACGTCGGTGTCAGACTGATGCTACCTTACACTATGTTCATTTTGAAGGGCGAATGTAAATTTGTACAGTCATTTGCATAACTTTTATGTTTCGCAAGCCAAATGTAAATGTAAGAGCTCTTGCTTTCAGGTTGTATACCTCTTCCAGTGCCAACCTGTTGCTGCTGATGGGACTGAGGAACTGAGGTAGGAAATTTATTTCATCCAACATCCAACTCTTTGGGAATATTTTTCTTCTCTAACTGGGGCAAATTGCACAATGATTGGTGGTGGGGTGACGTGACGTGTGGTGTGGTGTGGTGTGGTCGTGGCCCAAGTGTAATGGCGTTCATGTCGGCAGAATTTCATCGTGACAAGGTCTTCGCCTCAGTAAAATAAATATTGCAAAATGAGGTGCTCTCAAGGTTTAGTCATAAAGATGTTGTGGGTAGTAGACAACTTTGTCGGATAATGGAATGACATTAGTTCGACGACTTCCTTTCCAAGCAGTTTGGCTGGATCCGTTTACGGTGAACGGTCATTTTCATCAATTGACATAAAATGTCACTTTGTACATGGACGCAACTAGAGTTTGACCTTAGAGAAGTTCAAGACTTGTTTATGAAGACAGAGCTTACTTGCAGCAATTCGTCTTATTTTTGCCGCGAAATACAATGTGGCTTGCAGGAGAAGAGTTGAAACGGTCTATGGCCCGGAAACCCCAAAAAAAGTTCCGTCAGTATACTGAGGTAGATTATTTCAAAGGTCCAGAGGGTTGCTCACCCATAAAATTGGATCTACAAGTGCAATACTAGAATAGGAACATGAAGCGTTTTATATACGGATCGAGAAGCAAGAACAACCAATGCTTATTTCTGGGAGCAAGCAGACGCTAATCCCTGGGCTTTACCTATACACGGGGCAGTCTTAACAAAACTCCGAGACAGCCTTTCCTCATTCTTCAAAAATATAAAATGACTTTGACAGATGAGTCTTATTAAATATGACTCAGTTTGGTGCTTAGAAAATGTACTCCTGCAGGAAAATCTTAAAAATAAATGAGGACCACTCCCAAAATTTAACTCTGGATGTACACGGCTGTAGTAAGACCTTTACTGACATATAGCGAATGGGATTCAATGACGAACTCCACGAGCTGTACGGCGACATGGACCTAGTCAAAAATAGGCTCATAGGTCGGCTTACGCAATTAGCTAAGGACCGAGCTATTTGGAGAGGCTTATAAGTGGAAGCTCAAATTCATCCTGAGCTGTAGCGTCACTTAGGAAGAATAACACTGACCTATAGCAGTCCTGTATGCTAGCAAGCTACCAAAAAATCCACTATACCTAGCTTAAAGGTGATTAAAAAAATGTACAGACTAGCTTGCATCGCAAGGGGAACATCGTCTACCGCCGGTCTTGAAGCTATTCGCTTTAGGTGCAATACAATTGAAAGGTTGTATACCTTCTTTACCGACCGCATGGCATTTATATGCCCTTGCTTGCGAAAAGGTAACATTTTTTGTAACCCGGCACAAGGAACTGCTGGTGCCCCTGGACATAAAGCAGATGAATTGAGAAGACAGGGTTCTGCCGCTGTCGTATAGAACAGACTAATCTGTGAATATCTCGTCTTACACGATCAAGCTTGATGCAGGGAAGAAGCCACAAGAGAGGTAAAAGCCAGATGGAACACCATAGATACGTATTTTACAATAAAAAAGCTATAGCAGTCCATTTGGAAAGACTCATGCCAAATATTAGAAGATACCTTTCAACGCTGACGGAAGACGAAAATAACTTTGCAGAAGCTGGTGATCTATTTTTGAGGACACAACCCACTTGCTATGTTACTACCAAGGTCTCCAACACTTCAGGAATAATTGCCTTGGGAGATTTTTCTTGCATAACCTAGCCGGGCTTCTCAAAACCTGAACAGAAAAGATAAATAAGTTTTGAAGTTTTTGTACTGCTTAACAGGTATGAAACAGAACAGTGGGTAGTTATTTTCAGCATTTAATCCTACAACCTAGTTCCACCAGCAAGCATCACAGTGGGAGAAAAAAGCTGGGACCGCAACATGTGTATCACAGAACATTGAGAGAACATCCCACGGTTTTAAGAGCACCTCAGCCAATTGACAATAATGCCACGAAAATGTTAAATTTACGTCATCACGATATCAAAATCTTAGCAGGCCATCTTACAGAGCTTACGATATCACATAAAAAAATTGCACCTAGTCAACTCCCCGGAGTGCCGACTATATGCCTTGAAACGAAGCAACTCAGCTATAAGGGAACTCCTAGCTCTAGGTATATGCGAATAATTAGAAGAAGTAATTCTTGAGGGAAAGTTTATTAGTCCAGAAAAAATTAGGATATGTATTGACCTTAGCTGAAAATATCAGCTACAAAGTATAGACAACTGAATTTTTTTTTAACCCTTTTGGCAAAAAAAGACCCTAAAGGTCGACGTACCTCTATTCAATTCTGAGACTAGTGAGAAGCTTAGATTAGATTAGAACGATTTCCAACTGATTTTAGCAAGTTCGTTGGACAGAGTTGATTAAAAGCCTCGTGCACTAGAGTTGAATGGGTTGAACTCGAAATTGAGTAGTTAATCACCTTGAATTAATGGCATACGAAATGAGAGCCCTAAGCAAGATAGCCAAATAAGCATCGAACTATTACCTGAGCTGTACAACAAGTGTCTACAATAACGCCTACTTGTATTCAGTTGGGCTCTTGGTATACCAACCTTAAGCGAACTATATACTTGTAAATGGTGGTGGCAGTTTATGAAGCTGACTCCTGAGGGTCCCTTAGGCCTTAAAAAAGTAGAGCGACAGGGACAGCAAACGACGCCGAATTTCTTGCCGCTCTTTTGACATTTCTCTTCAGTAAGGTTTGCCATTTCATGATGGAAAGATATACGAGCCAACAACGAGTCGAAATTATTAAAATTTACTACCGAAATTCGGAGTCCGTGGCCTCAACGTTAAGAGCGCTACGTCCAATTTATTTATCTTCAGCGATGAGGCTCATTTCTGGCTGAATGGCTTCGTCAATAAACAAAATATGCGGTATTGGTCAGGCAGCAATCCACACGTCCTCCATGAGTCATCATTGCATCCCGAAAAAATTACACTTTGGTGTGGTTTATGGGCCGGCGGCGTCATTGGGCCGTACTTCTTCCGTGATGATCAAGACCGGCACGTTACTGTGAATGGGAATCGCTACCGTTCAATGATAACCAAAATTTTTGGCCCCAATTGGATGATATGGACTTGGAGGACATGTGGTTCCAACAGGACGGCGCCACAAGCCACACAGCGAATGTCACAATCAATTTATTGGAAACCAAGTTTGGAGAACGTGTTATCTCACGAAATGGTCCAGTCGCTTGGCCGCCTCGGTCGTTCGATTTGACGCCGTTAGACTATTTCCTGTGGGGCTACGTCAAGTCTATGGTCTATGCCAACAAGCCAGCGACGATTGATGAACTTCGTACGAATATCGAACATGAAATTGCAGCAGTATCGGCCGATTTATGCTTTTATACCGTCGAAAATTGGGTTCAGCGTCTGGACTTCTGCAAGCGTGCCCGTGGTGGCCAAGCAAAAGAAATCGAGTTCCATACATAATGGCATTGAACGTACTTTCACAGGAATAAAGAATTTATTTTATATCCAAAACTGTGTTTGTTTTATTTAAAAAAAACTTTTGTAGCGCTCTTATTGAAAAACCATTTAGTATGGATTTAGTAAAAACATTATTTTACATTCGATGCAACACGGAGGTTACCTACAACCTTGGAAGACGCGATTTATAAGGGTGATGAAAGGAGAGAGTTTCCAGTCTCAATTCTGCAAAAGTGCGTGGACTGTAAGCAATTGTGACCAGGTTTTTTCAAAAGACCGAAAGTTTAAGCACGAAATCTCAAATATGACCGCAAAAAAAAGATCGGAATACAAAATGGCAAATCAAAAATGTTGATACATAACATTCAGTTACCAGAAATAGCTTTTCAAAATTAGTTTATCAAGACATGTGCAAGTTGGGTCCGACCTAAGTCATGTCTTTGCATGATGTCTAAAGATGATGTGTTGGAGCTCCAAACTTTTACCGCGAACAACGTCAGCCATCCCCCTAAATAAATATATCTCTGGGCTTTCAATTTTTGGGATTGTTCAGTCTTTTACATAAGCTTATAGCATGCAATCAAAAGTACCCAAAACCCAACCAGCCTTTATTAAAATAGTCCTGCACCTTTACCAGTGCATTGCCCCTTAGTGGTTACTGTTAGTTAGTTAGGACTTATATTTCATAAAAAAAACAAAGGTTGATACAATATGACCAAGTTTTCAAGTCTATTTTAGGTTTGGTCATTATTGACCGTCTACCAGGTTGACATTAAGGCTACCTATATAAAATATTTGTTTTAAATTCCATATACCACCCTGGTAAAAATCCGAAGAATTCACCTATGGAATCAGTCACTGGAATAAGTGTTTAACGGCTTAAGGACTAGAATGTCTGGACTTTCAACAACATTGTTCTGAACTAGCAGGTTTGAAGGCAAAGCATGAGGTGAAAATTAGACGGAAAAAATAGTGCAATGGTTACTGTGCCGGACTATATACCGAGCGACTGTTTTCCCAATCAGACCACTTTAAAGAAGGTCGGACAGACATTGGATAGTTGAGTTGAGATTCCACATAGAATTGTAGGCCCCCTTTTATTTGTCTCAAAAACAAATGAATAAATGTGAGAGTTCCAGGCTTAAGGTCCTACATGAGCCTCAGCCCGAATTGCAACAACCGTGAACGAGATATACGTTTAGCGAATTCGGTCGATTGGACATACGAAACAAAAACAAATTCCTTCATGTACTAGACGTTCACGGCGGATGCGGTTCAAAACCCTGTTGTGCCAACTACATTAAGCTACATCCTTCACTCGATTCCCTGAAAGAACATTGACGGGACATTGGAAATAGCAATGACGAATGTAATAAGATATTTAAAGCCAAAGAGACAGGTCCAACTCAGCAAATATTGTCTAAGACCCTTACAGATCCGCAAAATGAACACTCCAAGCCACGGAAACTTTGAAAACCGGATAGAAAGAAAGAATTTCCATATGTGATCTTCGGTTCAATTTGATAGGGTTGTAGGGAAAGTCCTATTAAGGTCTGTAAAGACTAGGTATGTATAGCGGTATAGACCTTAGGAAGTAGAGAAGGTACGGATAAAATAGGAAAGTTGGCTGCGGGGCAAATATAGGTTATATGGACATCAATGATCCGAATCGGAGAATCCTGAATCCACTCCATTTTGGAAAACGTCGAGGAATACCTTATAGGTGACGGTTCTTGTTAGAAGGGGAATTCAGCTTGCTGTAAGGCCATAATAGGCTTATGAGTCACTGTCTGGAAAGATCAGCTTTGCTAAGGCTCTGTATCCACTTCCATCTCTTTCTGTTCTAAATAGACCAATGGCCCATAGCCATTTCCGGGTTTAACTGCGGCAATGGGACCTAGTTCTATGGATCTGCAGGTCCAAGGTAGCTATTTAAAGAAAAAAGGAATAGGTTTTGAAAGTATTTTCAAATGGAAGGTCACGTGTAATCAATGGCAAAGGTTGAAGATCTCACTTAAATATGAAAGCGGTCTTTATGTCTCGTGACTTCCATGCGAAGGTAGACGGAGAAATAAATTTCTCAACTTTCTCAACTTTTGATAGCTTAAACCTCGATTCATATTCTCTTTGACAAATTCTTCAATTTCGACAATATTTCCTAATGAACAACTTTCGCTCGGTAAGCGGACGTAGAATCCCTTTTCAGCGATATTTTCCCAGACAAACCATCCAAAAACTATAGCCAATTCAAAACGAATTCATTACCGCGCCAGACCACAGGTGATGCCAACTACATCGGTGGTGTGTGCCTATACAAAACGCCGAATGATTAATCGACGTTCTTTTATGTACGCTTCCAGCCTCCATCGCTCCTTCGGACTGCTCTTTGGAAGTGAGGTGGGGAGGCCAGCTCAAGCCGAACAAAATGTTCAATTTGTTACCACAAACTTTCCATTAATTTAGAATGATTGATTGGTGTTTTTTTCGCAGTCCACCGACCGGCTGCTGATTGAGTTATTAGGCGATTGATTGAAAAGGTTAAAAGGTACTGTCTTGGCGGAGCGACGCCCGAGGTAAGAAACATCCCGATACGGATCAGCATCCTCAGAAGCACATCAATCAACGCGCCCGATAATTATGGCCCCGAAACAATAAAACCTGCCCAAAAATCGATTCCCATTAAGTCGAATTTCCATAAATTCAACACCCCTCGCCGTTCGCAGTTCAGATATATGTGCTTGTGCGTGTGTGGGCTAACCGCCGCAGTCAGCGTGCGGTGTAATTAAGATCTGTACAGCAATTTGTGTAATCACTTCAAGTGACAGGATAATAATTATCCCTCAGCAATATTTATATAAAACTAGTTTTTCACACACACAGGAGATGATGTAATGGTTCCCGTAATGCCCCACATGTGGAGCGACTCATCGGAGCTTAATGACAAGTCTGACATTATCTCGATTTCGCAGGGGATGATCCCTCCATATACGCATATATGCATATGGATGATGTAATGGGATTTCAGGCGGGGCGACTGACAATCTAATTAACATTTTACGCCTCCCGTCCCACTCCTTTGATCTCGAGTGTATGCGGAGGCGTTTGATTGCCTCTGCGGACATCAAAAAGACAATGTGTGCCAAGATTACGGGCACTTTTCCGCACTTGTGACTTGCGAGTCCTATCTTGCGCCATTAGAGGCGGCGGCGGTCAATGTCTGTCCGATTTTTACGTTCATGCGTTATGATATTATATTCCATTTTATCACACGCCGGCGAAATGTCCTTTTGTGTGAGATTGTAATAACGTCTCCCCCGGGAGAGCTGTAAAAAGAACAGAGAGCCACATAAAGTTCCCCCGACACAGGACAGCATATTGCATTCATTAGATGATGTGCAAAGGGGGAAAGGATGTCACAGCCAACTAGAACTACACTTGCATCTTGTACTTGATGTGACCTTTGGTGCGCGTTTATTAAAATCCTCGGCGATAAAACTCAGCAGCACAATCGGGTCAATGTCTGGCAGAAACAATTTCGACCTTCGCAGCGAAGGTATAGCCGTTAAACCCACTCGTCACCACGGCGAATTAAATTAAGCTCATTGGGTAATTGTAACAAACTAATTTCTCCGTTACAACCACAGACGGCAGCATCCTACACCATGGATGCTGGTTCTGGTTCATTACTTTGCTTTTTTTGTTGGTGCTTCCTCTCGTTCATTGTGATGATTTCGTAGTCCTGCTGGCGTCCTTTCTCTGGCGGGTGACACTGACACAAGCAGTTTATTACAGGCAGGTCACTATCTCACTATCTCAGTATCTCGCCCATCTCGTCGTTGTCGTCGTCGTCGTCGCTGTGTATGCTGTGAGCCCGGCTAATTGTTAAAGGAAGCACCCCGGAAATTTGTATTGTTTCAGACTTAAAAGTTGCAAAATTTATGGATGGACGGATGCAATAAGCTTCGCCTCCCCAGCTATAGCCGGGCTGGTGAAAATGGCGAAAAATGGTTGTTGGTAACTAAGCAGAACGTTCTACAAACACACACCCGCCGCAGCTGTTATACGGCCGATGTACATGACGACTACTAGGACGTGGTTTCGTTGGTAGCATCACATCCTGGCCGAAATGGAAGGCGTGAATTTCGATTGCGCTGGCAAAATAGTTGAGGCAATTTTTTACCCTCGCATACCGAAAGGGGGGCAAATGGGAAAAAGTTTTTCAATTAAGTTTGCAGTTCATTTTTCGAAGGACGTATGCTGGGCAAGCAGCACCAGAACGTGCGGTACAGGGTCTATTCCAATGATGCCGCCTTTCGAATTCCTAGTGTTGACAGGGTCTAGACTCGGCGAGATGGACTGCCCCTGTACTTTGTGCTGGCGACGAAGATACATCTCTAAATAGGCAGAGGGTCCAACAGCACCATCGCATGATGGAGAAAAGTGTGCGAACAGAAAAATGAACAGGACAGAGATACTATATTGAAATTTCCATTATTTTGTATGGACTTTTGGGTCCTGATGCGAATGAAGTCAGCTAAAATTATGCTGAAAGTTTTCGCCAGTCGTTTGTCTCTCACATTGACTGGTGTGCAGGAATTGGGTGTTACTTTTTTTTGTTTGTTAGCAGGGAAGCGGATGTTTTGGAAATATAATTTATTCGTGTGTGCCCCTAATGGCAGATGTTTGTTTTCGAGCTGTTGTGCGCCTTTATCACCCCGAATTTACTGAAAGTTAACGGGGTTTTGTCAAGTCCTTCCGGGGGGCCATTCAATTTAACTGAATCATTGAAACAGACACAGTGGGTGACGATTTGGTTTAGGACAGAGAAACGGATTACGGCTTGTTAGAGAGGTAGGTACTTCCAGAGCTACTTCACATAAACTGGCCCTATTTGCATTTAGGACATGGGCTACGCATTTGATGAAGAAAATTGAATGAGGTGGCATCAGTTGAAGCAAAAAGACAAATGACGAAATGATGGTCAAGGATCTTGCTATTCAGAATGATTGAAGCGAATTTTCCTTTATTTATAAAGGGTGCCCAAAATTTCGTATCCCTGTTCATATGCATGTATTTTAGAAGACATTATTTTGTTTAAATGGTCCACAAAGAAAGTTAAGAAGGCTCGTGAGACACAAAGTATTTATACAAATGATTTTGTTTGATTTTGGAATCGAAGGCCAGTATTTGTTTGTTTTCTGAACGCACCCCTCTGTAGTCTATTAAACAGATTTTGTTACTTTACACACTTCAGAATATAATAAAACTAGCGGACCACCCAATTTAAAGCATTCAGATAAACTTCAGAGTGATAATAAAACACAGATAGTTCAAATTTCAATGTGATTTATTTGAATGCATTTGAGTGCAATCGAAATCGGTGGAGAGCGATATTTTTTTCGATTTATTTTCCGGCCTAAAAACAAACAACGAAGACGGTTTGCCAATACGCGAACAGACGGTACAGCCGAAAAACAGGGAAATTCAAGAATTATCCCACAGACTTCCAAAGATTGGCCTTGCGGTTTATTGATTCTTATCGCAAAAGCCAATCGAACGGGGAACTGACTCCGCTTGAATAGGAATGGAAGATCAGTTGAAATAATAGGTACTCGTGGGATAAGGACTTCCTCTCCTTTGAATTTGCCCTTGATGATCGTCGCTTGAATCACATTGTCCATCAGTAAGTCAAAACTGGCAATTTCATATTGCCAGGCCACCAGCGCAGCATAAGCCGGCGGATGTGTGTATTTGCCGTGTGTATTACATCAGCACACAGTTAACATACAGCACACGCTCATAGGCGCCTACGTTTTGTTTTATATGGACAAAATCAGATGTCGACATAACTTACGAACGCATTGACCAATGTTGTTTAAACTTTAGATAAACCAACTACAAGACCATACAAACAAACCATACAAATTTGATCGTATTCGGTTTGACCGTTCGTGAGTTATAAAGTCACAACGCTTTTGAAACTCTCTTTTATATGTATAGAGAAGAAAAGATTTTTCGAAACGGAGTTTGGCATATCATTCGTAAATCTGTTCATACTAGAACCGGAAAAGTCTGTCGAAATATAAATTTTTGTCATCAACTATATTAACAAAAGTAGCTGGCGAGGGATATAAACTATATAGGCAAGTATTAAAAAGACTGTCAGGTTCGGCCAAAAAAGACGGATTGCCTTCAAGCTGAATTTGTTTTTGGATGTAGCCCAATTGAAGTTCATGTATTTGTCCCCAAATTTATCAAAGGTGGCAGACTTGAAAAAAAAAACAAGCCTTCACATCCGTTTGCAGCCGGATACCTGGTAGCCTGAGGTGGGTTTTCATTTCGTTATCTAGTGAGGTTGCTGTGTTGGACAAAAAATATTTTGTTTTTAAATAGCTACATAAAAGCATATAAATAGTTGTTTGATTTTCTTTGTTTCTGTTATCAAGTAAAACTAGTTTTGATGCAATAAAAATCAGTTCGAAATACCGCAAATTTATTAATCAAAAAGGTATTTCATAGAAACTATTTAAAACAATCATACGAAATTATTGAAGGGCAATGAATGTTTAAATTTTTAAGTCATTCCATAATGTATTTTGGATACATACGAGTAGATAATTTTAACGACATGGATTTCAAAAAATTGTTCGCAAACCTATACGCCAGAGAATTTTTACCTATTTTAACCTATTTCTTCTTCCATATTCCCATTTTTTCGATATTCAGCAGCGGTTTCTCTTGCAACTGTTTTGTAAACATGATCGATTTGTTACACAATTAACAGCAACATTAACAAAAAACTGACAAACTGAACTGTCACTCAGCGTTTCGGCTGAACATTTTTAAGAAGGGCAATATAAAGAGGCCCGCGCCAAAAAGGGGCCTTTTTATAAAATTCTAATGTAGGACATAAAAATAAAAAAACCGGCCAAGTGCAAGTGAAACTCGCGCTCCCCATGTTCTGTACTTCGCTAGAGTTGGAAATTGCAAAGATTCTTTTCTTTGGTAAGAAGGTGGGAAGTATCGAAAGCCTGTGTGTGGGACTTCAATCCAGCTTAAAACCTAGTATAAGATGATATTGTTCGGGATGTAAGCATTACTATCAACCTAACCTAACCTAAGCATTACTTCGTTTTTAAAGTTTTATCGACATGGGAGATGGGGCTTTCGAAATATGAGCAGTTATTAAAATTAGCGATTTCGGTGATTCAAATTTAAAATTAATAATTTGGAAAACATCAATTTCACTCTTAGTATGAATTTTAGTGAAAATCGTTCTTACTGTTTTTAGATAAACTAAAGAAAATTATATTTTTTTATAAATGCACTGTTATATAATAAAGAGAAAATTTGAGTTTGGTATAAAGTTAAAAATGCCCATATTAGCTCAGAAATGAGTTTTTGTTCTAATCGTAATCGCCGTTTTCGAGATTTGTCAAAATTTCAAAAGTACCTTTATTCGATTTTTTAACGAAAAACTGAGTATAGAGTCATGTTAACCTCACCGACTTAAGATCAAATATCAATTTTGGTTGAAATCGTTAGAGCAGTTTTTGAAAAAATCAAACTGGAATGAAAATTTTATATGCGAAGTACCCTACCTACCATTCATGTTGAGGTTACAGAACAGAATTTGACAGAATTTTGGGACCAGCTGTGTCGGAATTGATTAAAATCTAGAGTTTGATTTTTTGTACGAATACAATATACGAGTATCTTTCTCTTAAGTTAAAAACTGACAAATGGTTGTGACATGTGAGACACAAGGGTCCTTCATTGACCAGTGGTCCCTTCTACTTTCATTAGTTGTTGAACAAGTTGAACAAGCTTAAAGTTACTGACGAACCTACGCTGCCCTAGTTCCATTTACTCTTTGTCGGTTGGATGCATTTCCTCAATACACATCGTATACCATATGCATATGCATTCATTTTGAACACGCTGCGATACTGTAAAAGAGTGTACACTGACCTATCATCGCTCGCAGATAAAACAATTTATTCGCACTGTGTATCGCACACTCGTATCTAACACCCATCCGCAGATTGGACTTTGCCAATTATACAACCTATAGTGTCGGGCCCAAAGGTGCTGCCACCTGTGACTACAGAGCACACAAGTTACAACTTGTTTTCCACTCTCCCATTGGCTTTTTTTCTCCTTTTAATTAACACTAAAACCACATAGTCTGCGCAAATATGTGGCCAATCAAGTTAGGCAATCTTATTAGATGCCGCTAAGACTCGGCCAGTCCATTGGGAAAACAAACAAGAATCTCTATTTCTACACAGAGCCTCGCAACAAGCAGCATCCGCAGCCAGCAAACATCGATTTAATTAAATCTTTTCTCGCCACTCATATATCAAAGAGCCAATCTCAGATAGATGCTCACATAAAAGATCCACCCGGGGAGGGGGAATCAGATGACAGAGACACTGTGCTGGGGCCTCATCATACGGCAAGGTGTCACCCTCGATACAAAAAATCAAATGTTCCTTTGAGGTGACATTATTTTTCGCTTGACGTGATATCGCACACATAAAGGTACACAGCTCGAGTGAAATCTCTTTTAATAACATCCATTTCAATGAACTGGACTGAAAGGGCCCAAAGGAACACATACACCCAGAAAGACAGACTGGTGTACTATGTATAAATAGAGGCAGCCATGACGGCGACGACACATACGGTAAAACGAGGCTACAGGGGATATTGCACTTAGCAGAGAAAAAAGTTCCACTGAAAGGACCAACTTACCTACCGTCCTATCACGATGTTCCGGGATATTGCTCAAATTGCTGGAGACAATTCAATGAACCACACTGCCATGTGAGTCGTGATGGCAGTCGTAAACATACGTATGCTCCCTCAAGTGCGCTTTGATTAAGATTATTTTCTTTGTCGATAGTGTGGGTCCTTTAACAGGTGCTCGCAACACATGAGCTAGGAGGTACCCAGAGCCCAAGCCCGATTGTGCACTTTGAGAGCATTTGCCTTGCGGCCAAACTCAATTAATTCTCATTCAAATTTCCACAATAACTTTCGATTAGATGATGTCGTCGCTGTCGACACTCTATATAGTCCCTCACGGCTGGCGTCTCCTCCGAGAGCAAAGTGAGCCATTCTGTGACACTAATTTGATTTATGTGTGAACTTTTTGCCCCGGGTAGCTGCTGCACGTATACATCAAATCAGATGACGAAGCAGAAAAAGTCCAAATAGTAATGTATCACCCTCGGCTATACAAAATACAACATGGAATGGAGCGGGATGCAGATGATGGCAGAAAGCACTTCACGTGATGACTATGATGGGTATTGGGTATATGTTGCCCGAGAGAGAGAGAGGTGCTTTTAATTTGTTCAAACGGGGAGCCTTAAATGTGTAATACTGTACACGGTGTGCACTCGAAACCTGGGCAAACAGAAGCCGACGTATGATAACGCGGCACGTGACCAAATTCCCCGATGAATGAGTCGTCGATGGGATGCTGCCTATCGGCTTCCTTTCAATTATTTTCCACCACGTGGCAGTTGTCGAATGTAAATTCGAAATTTAATTAAACCACCAAAAGTGCTCGTCATACTGCCGAGATTGTTGTTCGATTTTTATTGAATTAATTAAGTTCGACATTTCGGTGGGAATGGGAAGTATGGTGAGAGATAAGGCCACTGTTATCTGTCTAGAGGTAAACCTAAACACCAGCTCGTCTGCCAGGCTTGTGTATCTAGCTTGGGGAGGTCTCTTATCGCGCACAGAGATAATGTAGCTTGTGTACATAGAACACACTGAAGCCTGACTGATTCTGGGTAACCGAGGCCTTTGACCTTGCAACGACAGGTCCCAAGAAGATTTTAATTTCCGTTCCAAGTTGCTACGAATCATACTCTCGCATCATCGTTTCTTTTTTTCTTTTGCATCTTCAAAGGCGCAAAGGAAATTAAATTTGTTTTTGCCACGACGACGACATGACACACAGCAAAGAAGAGGAAGACGACGAAGACGCCCCCCTCGTTATACACACTCCGTGTCTGAGATATGAGTGCTGTCGCTTCTTGTCTGTGCCATCAGTCGAAATAAAATGAAATCGAAAATCGATTTCACTTAGTTTTTATATGTTATTGTTGGGCCCCCATCTAGAAAAACCTACCCGATCCGAGTACACCATTGAATCGGGGAAATAAAATTAAAATTGATGAAATAAAAACGTGAAACAGACATACATATCCTGGCCACATTATACGTCGAATGTCTACATTCGTTTATCTAATTATGGGACGCAAAATGGATGCGATACTGTTGTCGAATTTGGCACAAACATCAGTAGAAAGCATTTTTTACTTACTTGGGGAAGATCAAACGTAATGGGATTTCAGGTCTTGAAGTTTGAAATTGTTCTCAGCTTTATGCAGAGTAAATATTTTATCTAGGCCAGTGATTGGATGGGCCTATTATAGTCATGAATGGAAGTTGCTTACTTGTATGTCTCTTGTTGGTCAGGGGGCTAAATAATTGAAGGTTTCCTATTCACTGAATGGTTCAGTTCTGATGAGCACTTGTATTTCTTTTGATTTGTCTCAGGTTGTGTAAGAGTATGTACCTATATACATTTATATTGAGATGAAGTTATTTTTAGCTTCTGTGTGGTTATAGCAGGACACTGCATTTTAAGAACAGTTGGGAGTTGTGCTCCCTTTGCACACTATGGAAAAGGCATTGATCAATGCGAAACTTAAAGAAGGCTTATCGGTTAGTGTGCATTGGGATAGCAAGGAAATGGAAATAAGTTTAAGTAGAAGTTAGGGTGAGTTCATAATTGCAAACAAATGTTGCCCAAACCATGCAACAAATATTCATTGAACACATTTATGAACGCAAACGTAGCTGCATGAATGCGGTCATCATGCATTGACAAAAGTGAGTTCATAATGGCATATGTAAACAAAGTCAGAAATGACAGAATTAAAAACCATTTTGTCAATGACAACTCGTACCAGATATTTAATAAGTTTCCCAAGTAGCATTCGAGTACACATTTTAGGCCTGGCGACGTTCTGGTGTCAATTCGTGATCCCATTTAGGAACTTATGTTTCGAAACAACGAAGTAACAGTTCCTTTTTTGTTTCGGAAGTGGCGCAACACAAAGTAGGAATTGTTTTTAACGCAAATCCTATATATTAGCTAACACGACAGAGTCATTTGCTGACGCATCAGCGGATCCCAGCACTTAATAATCGTCGTCGCCGGACATTCAGACGTGAGCTCGCAACATGAGATCTTGCTCAAGCTGCAAGATCGACATCGTTCGAGTGTCACGATGCCAGCGCGTGGTGGCTTTCTAAGGTTTGAATATAAGTTAGTCTTAAGTCAGATTTAATCCGAGCTAGACTAGTTTGTAATATTAAAGTAAATAAAATTAATTATTGTTCTAACGAACAAAACAAAACTGGCGCCCACGCGTTGGGGCTTCTTAAATACTTTTATTTTCAATTTCTTGTTACGAAGTAAATAAGCTTAACTGCCACGAAAAGGCAATTATTGAAAAGTAAACAAAAACCCACAACGGAGATACATTCATAGATGCAAAAAGAAACGAAGCACACAACTTCACTTCAAGCAGCAAAGCAACAAAGATCGATACCAGCAGCACGGGACGACACCAACAGCAGCTATCACCAGATTATACAAGGTTGGCCAAAAGAGATCACCGTATTGAAAGATGCTCTTATTTTTGCAAATGGCCGCCAATATCAAATCTGTTTTGACATTTGTGGACTAGACCGATGTAGAATACAAGTGAACAAGCCATGGAGCGATACACTCCCCAAGAACGCGGAATAATCGTGCCTATTTTTTTGCGTAGCAATTCGTCTGTAGTGTGGGCGCAGCGCGGCCCCGGAGCGCCCGTTGTGCCGAGAATATCGCCGCTGTTGACGAAGATGTCGAGCTGTTGCCGGAAACATCGCCCAGACGCCGTGCCTCGCAATTAGCCATCAGCCGGTCGTCCCTACGGTGAATTTTGGTCAAAGACTTGTGCATGTTCCCGTACAAAGTCCAGTCCGTGCATCATAAGCTGCTGCCTGTCGATCGCCAAACACGTGTAACCTACGCCCAAGCCATCCTCAATCCCGAGGACGAAGTGGACGATTTTTCGATCAAAATCATAATGAGCGATGAGGCCCATTTCCACCTCAGCGGGTACGTGAACAAGCAAAACTATCGCTTCTGGGGCACAAAAAATCCACGAGTAATGCACGAGGAGCCATTACACCCGCTCAAAGTTACTGCATGGTGCGCTGTTCACGCTGGAGGAGTCATCGGGCCATTTTTTTTCTCGAGAACGCCGCTGGTCAAACGACAACAGTGGACGGTGCGGGCTATAGGGCCATGTTAACCTGCCGCAATTGGACAAATTAAAACTGGAGGACATGTGGTTCCAACAGGACGGAGCTACGGCACACACTGCGCGAGCCACAACCGATTCTGAAGGCGGCGTTCCCGGGTCGCCTCATCTCTCGTTTTAGCGATTTGCCCTTGGCCCGCAAGATCGCCCGATTTAACCGTTCCAGATTTTTTTTTGTGGGGTTTTTTGAAGTCCCGCGTATACGTGAACAAACCACATTCGACCCGAGTGCGAGAATCTGTCGCCCGAAGTTCTCGCCGAAGTGACGAAAAATGCCATAAAACGAGCCCGTGTGGCAATCAATTGTGACGGCACCCGATATCATCTTCTCGACTTGCCCAATAAAATTCTAAAGGTTTAAATAAACATAATCAGAAAACAGAATCCAAGTTTTTTATTTAGAAAAAAATTTAGAGCCAAACAACATCGGATGACTTCTTTTGGCTTTGCAATTATTGACAAATCACAACGGCACCGACTTTTGGTACTTTTGCCTCAGTATTTGCAAACGCATCAGTGACAGTTGTCTGTATTTATCCCATGACTCAAAGCTATCAGCTTATGGAAAGAGTTTTACAGATCCTTTTCAAAATTGTGGCACAGTAGTGTTACCTGCGATTTTCCGCATCAGCTTATTTAGTGTAATGTTGAAGAAGTCGCATGACAGCGCATCACCCTCTCTTTATCCAGTTTTGACATCAAAGGTCTCGGTGCAATAGCAAGAGTTTTCATTCTGTAAAATCAGACGAGTTTGGCCACGGTTGCCAGCACTCGTCATGGCTTCGTAGGTACATCACGTCCATTGCGATTCAAACCACCCGTCCGTGAACGAGCCACAAGTGTTTGAATCTGTTTTAGACTTAGACTTTTTGAACTTTTTTAGAAGTCGAATCGTGTCATCCGTAAGCGAGCAATTCGTGACAGAATTTCCTTTTTTTTCGTCAATAAAACTTTCGTTAACCGCATCTCATCAGATGCAAGCTTTCAGTTTATGTACCCTTCCGACTTTAGTGCCTCGAATGCTGATGCGATGGCCGTTCTATACTAGATCTTGAAATTCAATGAAGACGCCCGTATTACTTTTGATTGCTCTGCGGCTAACTCATAACGTCATGAATACAAAATGAGCAAAACTGAAACAATTTAAAAACAGTACCACAAAACTGCACCCATTACCGCCTGGTAATATTTCACAGCTATCTACGTGCTGCCTGTGGCCAATCCCATCTAAAACCCGAAATTCCCTCCACATCACTGATTCACAGATACCAACTGGAAGTTGTGGCTCAGGCCAGACTTCAGTTCAGACCCCGGCGCACAAGTCTCGTATTGGTATACGAGTTGTACATGCATAAATCAAAAAATTTCGCTGGCACTCGCATTCGCATTTGCACAATTCAATCCGCAACAATGCTCACAACAGTACGAGATACTTTGGGCCAAACCACGATATCCAATAAATTTAAGATTTGTCTTGTGGTGCTGGTGGTAGGCAGTAGGCACTCGACTGAGCGTGTGTTTCGACTTTCCACAGTGCAAATTTAATTTTTACGTGGCGAAAGATTGTTTTCGGTGCTCGCACCATCCACTCCACTCTGGTAATTATCTCTGCTTGTAGCACACGTGTCGGACGGCGGCTTAATTTATGACCACTGAAACCCGAGCACAGCTTTGCGCAGCCTATGCTCTTTTTAAGCGCCCGCAAGTAATCCATCTGTTTAGCACGTCATGCATGTAATCCACGTCTCGCAACGCATGTCACGTCGCGTTTGTCGCCGGCCGGCGGATGGCTATAGCCTTTGTCAATACACTACTAATCATTTTCAAATATGCGACCCAGGAATTGTTTGCAGATTAATTGACGGGCCACCCTGTACAAAGATGCGGCACGGTTTTATTCAAATAAAATCACCTCACTGGTTGACTGGTTTTTCTTTTGCAAATATGTATATGCCCGAGTACATGCCGATGCCACACAAAGAGATGACGCATGGCAGGAGCTGCAATGCCCCCAAAAGCGAATATGAATCCAATACGGATCATCGGATATCCATTGAAGGTCTGTTGCACCAGCGATAATGTGCTTTGTTCTGTTTGAATTTTATGATACTCGTAGTCGCATGTATTTGTTTCTCTTCTCTCTGCTGCTGCTGCTGCCGCTGCATTGGACACGAAGCCCATTTCCCATTGCTTTGCAATATTTCCCTGACAATATCTGCTGATGTGCTGTCTAAGCTGCCGGAAAATTGCGTCTTCTGAATGGGGTTTCAATATCGCTCTCCAGGGCATGTGCTGCGCGCCATGTTATGCCATTGCATTTAATAAAATTTTTCGTTTCTTTCAAATGTCTGCTTTGAGTGTCGACTATCGACGCAATTTGCTACTCCATCGCCCACATATCTCACGATGTAACGGCTGCCGTAGTCACGATATACTCTCGCATGCATTTACATTGTAGTGCGAATAAAAAAAAAGAGGAATTTCCATTAAATCGTTACAATAGCCGCATGCGGTAGCTCTGTAGCTGCACACGAGAGCGCCTTTTTATTCTTGTCCCGCATTCGAATTAATTTATATCAATTTGACACATTTTATTAATCGTGATTTGCCACCAGATATGCAATTACATTTTTTTTTTCTGTTCGGCACAAGTGCCGGTAATTAATTAAGGGCACAAGTGTGGTATGCGCTTAAAAGGCATTCCAATAGCTCTCGGCGCATTCGGTACACATATTTGCACTCGCAATCAGCGTGCAGCCAAGCGAGGCCATTGTTTCGATTAAACGCGGTGAATATAAATAATTCTTAATGCCAAGCACCAGGCTTAATGTCTGTGGTAAATTTTGTTTTTTAATTTTTTGAAAGCGGCGGTGATGACATTTTTGACTACCTAAAGAAGCTGCCCGTCAATGAGCAACTTTGTTTACAGCGATAAACCAAATAATAGACTCGAAACAAAAATTTTAAACAATCTTTAACATTCCTTACCACATGTCCCTCTTAAATATAATTATTTGAGTTAAACAACAGACAGAGTAAGTTGCTATCATACAATAGGTCGTTCCATTTACTTTCTGGTTTAATATTGGCAATTATTGTTGCCAGATTGGGCGCTTTGTCGTGTTTTGGGATATCTTTTTTCTGAAAAAAACACAGAAATTTCTTCCATGAGAGCACAACACAATTCTGGGCTATATAGCGTTTAATAAATTTTATGTAAATTTGTTTGTTCACAAAACTACAAAAAAGAAATATTTTCGAACAAACCCGCACTTTTAAAACTTGGCAGCACTCTTGCAGTCAAGTGACATCCAATAGTCGTTCAACTTTTGATGTACACAAGCCACAAAGGCCAACTGCAGAAGATAGTGAAATGGGTAGGTGGGAAAAATACAAAAAAAAGTACTTAAGGAATTGGGAAAATTTTCAACGATTTTTGGGCTTCTTTTTGGCAACATTTTTTTAAGGTCCGGGTGCTTAAAGAAAACTAAATTCTGGCTGCCCTGTTGGACATATTGTCACAATTCTCTCATTGCGAGGGAAATTTACTCACCAAAACGAAAAATAATCAATAAGAAAAGGAACAATTTTAACCCATAATGTGTATTTTTCCTCAATTGGAATAATCAAATATAAGTTGAAAAAATTCCAATTTATATTTAAGAATAAGAAATTAATTGCTTCTATTGTAGAAATTCGAAAGTTCGCTTCTTTTCCCTTTTACATGTATTTTGTTGGTATACAAAATACAAGCACAAAGTATAAATAAAATCAAATAAAAAGTCAGCTACAAAAGAGCATTTTTGAACTATTTGACAACCATCTTTCAGCTAAAGGGTTTTCCAATAAGAGGTGTTATTTTGGGCCTCATCAGTCAAGATGATTTTTCGATGGAATTCCGGATCATTTTCATGCGTTTCAAGGACCCAATCAGCAAAGAAAAGGATATGGTATGCGTGCTCGTGGTGGCCATTTGGCTGATGTTGTTTTTTTATTATTAACGGCATACCTTCCTCTTTATTATGAAATAAACATCCGATCATTTGTCTCAAAAAATTACATTTTTCTTTGAATACCAAAATAACACCTCTTATTAGCAAAAAAGCATTTATTTAATCTGACATCGATCGTAAAAAAAAATTTAGACTTTAATTGATTTTAAATCAGTTGCGATTCACAAGCCCACGAAAATTCGTTCGAACTTAACGTTTAAAAATGAAACTAAATCCCGTGTATCTGCGACTAAAAAAAGTGTTAATTTTTATGTACCATATTTAGGATAATAGAATAATTCTAATTAGGATCCCATACTTAGATTTTCTCATAAAATTAAAATAAATCAGTTTTTCATTAGTTTATGTTTCCCAAACTATTTTTACTTACCTATGCTATAATTTTGTTATAATCTGAATGCCACACTTCTTATAAAAATGAAATAACAGCTACGCAAAACTTCATTTTAGCAAATATTACCCTTTTTTCAAACCTTGTTGAATACCTACTTAAAATAATTGCAACCACTCCCATTTCATTTGCACCCCCACACACGTCCATCGCCATATTCGGAGCATAACTGCTAATGCAAACTAAAAACAAATCTCTGAAAACTTACATATACATCTATGTAAAGATATCGGTTTAACTCGAACCCTACTGCCAATCATAGACACCTTAAACCAGCGTCACTAATCTATTCCAGTCGAAAATAAAAACATGCCCTAGCAGATCAGAAAACAGAAACCACTGTTACAGTTTGTCTCTTACTGAAAAAATCGTGTGAAGTGCAAGAGCTTAGAAAATAGTACTGTAGACGCATTTAACTCTTTAACCATAACTTTAGATAAGTGAATGTTACTAACAGCTTTATTTTTTGCTTACATTCGTTAGTTGAAACATATCAGATTAATTTTATTGCTTTCAATTTGAAAAACGGATTTTTGGGATCATGCTGCTCCGCTCCCGATACCGACACTTTGGTGAACAGAAAAGAGTTAAACCGTCTTAGGCCGAACGCACGTGACTTCTCTTCTCTTCTCTTCAACTGTCAAAATTTCCCAACGCCAGTCGGTTGTCAAATGGGTTATTGCTGAAAAAAAGTTTTGCCAACTCAGAACAAACCACATAAATAAGTTTCCGAATTGGATCCATCCTGCTAATAAACTCTGTAAATTTATTAACATACCATGACACACACTTATGAAGTAGAAAAATGTCAAAAGAAATGAATAAGCGACGAAATGGCTCTTTCCAATATAGGTCGATGCAGCAATACGACTGAGAATAATATACACTTCCTCTGACTGATGTGAATCTATCTCTCACCTCACATTGCATTCACACATCAAACTCCACACAGCTGAATGGGATATGTGTCGATTTAAAATTGATCCATCAATGTAATATCACGAAACGTACTTTTTTCATCGCACGTGTGCCATTCCACTGTCAGATCAAATGTAACTTTCGTACGCCTTTTTGGCGGAATAGAACTCCACCATTCGGTAGTTAGGTTCTTATCCTAAACTCGTCGTGGCTCACGTCAAATAAATCGAAATCTCTTAAGCAGACAGTCAGCTGGAAAAACACTTTCAGAAATTGTATGGGACACTTTGACACCGTCCTAACCCCAGGAATGGGGCCATCCATATCAGATTTCACAAACCAAATGTGATCCGAGGTGGAAGCAAAAACAGTCCACCAGCGATTGTATAATTTAAATTAACGGCGCAGAGCTACAGTAGGCCCGGGCTATGTGTGCCCGGAATAAACTATGCAACGGCGACCTGCATACGAGCGCCGAAAGACATATATTTACCAGCGTGTCGGAGGTCAATCGGGGACTCTCCACATACTTTTGTTTATTTGTTTGCGGTTTTAATTAAACACGAATTAAATTGCAATTTCGCATGTGCGGTAATGTGTCTGGTACAGCACACTCGGTCGGTACTGACGGGTGACTGTGCCGCCGCTGATAATTGGAACATACACATGGGATGGACGGTCTCATAATTCCTGTGCTGTGCTCTGATCGGAATCACATTTACGCCAGGGATACGTCGTGTGCTGTAGCGTCCCCCTGTAACCGAAAATTAGTTCCGATTCATTTGTGCGAAGAAATCTGTAATTAAAGTCAGAGGTGATTCCATAAAACGCTTGTTGAAGCACAAGTGTTGTTGTTGCGACAAGACAACTGGTTCGTTGTGTATAGTCGGCCAGACACTCCACTATCCACTTACCACTTTCGAGTTGACTGAGTATTCATTGGGCAGCAGAGGGCATTATGGCAGAGCCATGTCTCTTGCTACACGACAGTACACAAATCAATTGTTTTTGCAGACATAGTTGATGGTGGTATGGGGGGGATAGTAGAAAGGAAGAGTTGGGCTTGGTGGAGTTCCACTCTGTGGCAATTAATTATGGTAGTTCTGGGAGTGAGGAGAAAGTTGAAGTTTCGACTTATATTGCGGCGGCAAAGTGGGCTTGTTGAGTGTGATTTTCTATTAGAAATTTAGTTTTCCTTAGAAGGGGCCTTTGGAGTTTGGTTTGTACCATCGGAAAGGCTTGGTAGGTATCGTTGAATTTGTTGCGATATTTTCAGAGTTGAACTCTTATTCCACGTATGTAAATATGGTTCGTCATGTCTTTTGTATTTTTTAATTAGTCGCCATACATGTGAAATACATAAAATTAAGTGAAAATCAAATAAAAAAAATCAGAGCAGAGAGCAAAACTTATGTCACGATCTACGCACGTCAAAATTTATTAAGCGTAAATATTGAGACTGCCATAAACAACCGTAGATAGTATGAAACTGCAAGACGCTCAGAACACGGGTACAAAAAAGGCCCAAAAACTAACAGGGACCTGTTGAAAATCGCTTTTGAATTCCCAAAGCTGTCGGCTCAGATTTAAAACTCAAGCTGGCATTAGGAATAAACTCCAACAAGCTACAGCTGTAGGAAGCGAAGTGTGTGCAAACTTGGTTGAAGGTATAAGCCGGAACTGTAAAGCCTTCAACAAGTTGTAAACTTATATCAAAATGCTTTGACTGCTTATTTAGAAGAAGACAAGACTTAAAATGAATTTCATGCTCCTTAACAAGCTCAAAAGTGTGAACAGAAAAGCATTTAGCAAGCTGTAAATGTAACTAAAGGCTTCTAAGCTTACTTGGAAGAACTCTAGCTTGGGACGGACTATACACTTAAACCACTAAAGAAGACAAACGTCCGTCTGTGCCCAACAGTGTATTGTGTATTTCTTGGTCTTCGGACTTAATACTTATGTGGAACAATGTCATCTTTTTCAGTGGGTCTAAGTTAAAGCTGCATGTCAGAGATGGACGAGTACTGTATACGAAAATTAACACTAAAGTTACAAATATGGAGCAGAATAATCAAATGTAGGCCAAAATGCATTATCCCTGAACGATCAGTAAGTGACGTAATTTCTGTTTGTTTCATATGAATGAAAGTGTACAGGAGCTTGTTAACGAATGTGGCTGCTCGGCCTATGAAATATTTACTTGGTGGGTTGAGAATTGCCTGCTCAATTCAACGAAGCGATATTCCCAATATTTACTCCTTTGGCAGGAATATAGTAATCGGCTGGCAATATCACCCGGCACAACAGTAGAGAGCTGAGCTTTTAAAGAAGTTTATTAAGAAAACTACCTACCTCAGTAAAACCGACCTTTTTTTGGCACAGTCGCGCCTGTTACTTTTCGAGCAAAGAATAGTGGGACACCGCCCGAGCTTACAAAAGGAAAATTTACATCTTCCGTCAATACAAATGGATTAAACGTGGGCCCTGTGGAACACATTGTGGTTTGTTCCAGGAGCAACTAAAAGCACACACTTGAGCTCAAGCAAAGACTTTTGAGCTGGGGTTGTTGTAAGAGACCTGCATGGTGTCAATCATGGGAATGCCACACGATGGTATCCCTAAATTTATTGACAAATTGTCGTCTTTGTGCGAAAGCTGAGGCCCTTAAATCAAGAACAGGTAAAAGGCCACAATTCCTAACCAAAAAAAAATAAATACTTGGCGCAACAGGTCCGTCGGTACCCTAATCCTAGGCCTTGCTTCTGACATCCACTCGATTTTATGTGCGTTTTCAATTTTTTTTTTGAGAGATCTACAATTTTATGCCGACGCTGAACGACTAAATTGAGAAGCTCTTTGAAGACAGTTATATACACTCGGACGCTCGTCAGACGTTAGCGAGAGTGGAATAAGCTTTAGGGTAAAATGTTGTGTTTTTCGGGGATCGAAACCTCGCTAACCACTAAGCCACTACGCCTATGTATACCTAATCAACTTCCATTGAAAAAGTACCCGCGTCTAATGGTCGGGTCAGATGCTAGATCTAGGAAAGACGAAATTATCTTAGTTCTTGACGGGTCAGTATTATCTCCAAGACATTAACATCACACCATCCCAAACTGTTCACATTGAGAAAAGTTTCGAAAAACTCTGACTAAGTGTTTTTTATTGCTCACGATATTAATCCGTTGGACCAATTTCGGGGCTGTCCCACTTCCATGTCGTTATAGCTGTTTCAGAGTGATGTAAATGGACCAGTGTAGTGCACACTTAGCGATCTCGAGCCCCAACGGAAAGCGGATGGCTCCAACATCAGAGTAAGCTTAGTATTCATTCCGATTCCGACTGTCATGTCTCGTCAGATAATGCTAGACCTCAATTTCTCATAGGAAACAAATCGGCCTGTTCGGGAGGGTGGTGGTTTTTAACGGCAAGAATCCTTGGTCGCTAATTAAAGTCGGACCTTAAGCAAGTTTTACATATTTTAAGCGCAAAGAAAAATATCACGGGAGGTTCGGCCGGAGTATGACAAAGACCCGACTAACAAACGCTTACATTTTGGCAGAACGTAGCTGCCTAAGTAGCATATCGGAGCGCTGTAGGGGCTTAAATTGTTTTGAAGAGATCAGTTTAAAAAAAAAGTGGTTAAAGAGCTCAATGGATGACTGCATCAATCGATGACATAAACAAGTAAAAGTGTTATCATCGACCTGGCCGATGCTTTGATACCCTCCACTGCATACAAGTCATGTAAAATACCAGAACTACTTGACCGACATAGCCCATTTTTAATACCAACCTAACGACGATAAAAGAAGTCCTTTCACAAAACTTCATTCACCTAGGTTGATTCCTTTGGACGCTATCGTGTTTTCAACGGAAAGAGGGACACATGGGTCTAATATTGGTTTTGTATGGGAGGTACCAGAACTACTTGACCGACATACCCCGTTTTCAATATCAACCTGACGCTGATAAAAATAAGTGCTCTCACCAAATTTCATTCACCTACGTCAATTACTTTGGGCGCTATCGTGCTTTCAACAGACAGAGAGGCACATGGGTCCAATATTGGTTTTGTATGGGAGGTACCAGAACTACTTGACCGACATAGCCCATTTTCAATACCAACCTGACGCCGATAAAAAGAAGTCCTTTCACCGAATTTCATTCACCTACGTCAGTTACTTTGGGCGCTATCGTGCTTTCAACAGACAGACAGACAGACAGACAGACGGACATGGCTAAATCGATTCAGAATATGATCCTGATTCAGAATATATATACTTTATGAGGTCTCCGGTGACTCCTTCTTGGCGTTACAAATGTATTGGCAAAGTGAATATACCTTCCTCTGGAGGGTATAAAAATGCTGATAGCCCCCATAGACCATATGGACCTTCGTCTAATAAAGTGGGCAGTTTCCAGATACAAAAAGAACCTAAAACCTGTACGTAAAACGATGTTTGCCTTGTAACTTTCAAGGTTGCAGTTTTAATAGTCTGCTGAAACTCACCTTGGAGACTTTTAACAGCACCTTTAAAAGGAATCTTTAAAAGGTCGTCTTCTATCCAGCTCTGGGCGCAGTTATTAATGTGTTGGACTAATGAGCAATGGAACTCGAATATTTTGAATGAAAGCTGGGCCAAGGGTACCTAAATTGATCTGTGCGAATTATTCTTTAGTCTATCCAGCAGAATGGTTCAAGGTTTCACTGTCTTGCAAGAGAGTCTGAACGTTTGTTACCCATAAAGGCTTCGAGACGGATGCCAGGTCGACGATTGTTCTATTATCTGGTTTGTTATTTATTATATAAGCCGTTCCCAAACGCGCTAGGACTTAGTGACATACCTAGGTGTAGGTGACTTCATAATGGGGTTGGCTAGCTGTCCTGTGGCTATTTTCACGATCAACTTGTACTAACCTATCAATTGCGCATTAGTCGTTAGTTGAACCCTCGGTTCATCCTGAGCTGTAAGTAAATCAGCAAATGGAAAAAGGAAACAAAAAGTAGTCAAGTTCAAGGTGCAGGTTTTAAATATTTCTCTCACTGCAACACCGCCTTAAAAAGGTGTTTACAGTCCCTAATAATATATGAAAAAGCATCAGCGATGGATGTCTCCAAAGGTCTGTAGATCCGAGTTTTGTTTTTACTTCAGAGTCCCAAAAAAATAAGAGTCGCTAAAAGAAAGTGTAAACTAATTTTTGTGGCAAATGAAAGGCACCTACACCCTCACACCTAAACAACTTGCTTAGAAAAGTTTAACTGATATTTACCCGACCATCATTTTATCGACACCTGGCACACTGTAAACGCCGGCAAACATGACCATACCTGACCGCATTTCACACTCATTCAAACTTTGTTTCAATGTTTAGCCAGAATGATTATATTTATATCCTTCGTTATGCCATTCTTTTCAAGGTATCTTCCCTAATTACGCGGATAAATCCTTGGCATCCCATTGTCCCTTGTATATATTTTAATTAAAATGACCGCCCCACCGAAAATTCCCGATGCGAGAAAACAAAACCCCGCAGGCTATATACACACAGCCACCTTTGCAAACGTAATTAAAAAGCCACAGTCGAGTCCCAGAAAAAAGGTAACTAGTGTCATAATTAAATCCAGATTTAATAAAAATCAAAGAGGCGTTAATAACTAGATAAAAGAATGCTGTGTACCTACCAAAGAGAAATGCTTCCGCTTTGCTTTGTCCATAGCTGGCGGCTGTCCTCAACTAAAACTGAGAGCCATCTTGGAGAATCATAAGTGCCACAAGAATATAAGTGTACTTACAGCAAGAGCTATATACGGAGGAGATGACTGCATGTGAGCTCACACTCGTACCAACGATATGATTGATGATCCGCAAAATAAATTAAACTAGATGACAAATTGCCCTTGTCGCTGCTGGGGGACGACACGACAGCGACTACAAGGTAGCTAATTAAAATCTGCGCCGAAACACACATACTGTTCCTTAGAAGAAGATTCGCATTCTGCTTGTGCGGGTCGTCGCGTCGTCGTTCGGCTGAAGTCGAATTATTGCTTGAAATCCTATTAACACCCTGATGTGGTGCTCGACGGAGATAAGCTCCCTAATTGCCTCTCGTGGAGGAAAACTGAAATATGGTCCACAGGCATATTGCAACTTTCTCGGATATGAATGGATGTGAGCGCGCTGCCGAACTCGACCCGAAATTCTGACCGCATGCGATAAGGAAGCCTCAAGAATGGGTTTTGTTATGTGTTTTGTTTGCCCAACAACAGTTCAGTGGGTGGTGTGGGAGTGGCTGCTTGTTAAAATCTTTCGCCAGGTTGGTTCTATTTTTTTGTTTTTTTTTTTTTTGTTGTCTTCGAGGGGAGGAAATATCCTTGGCAATAATTGTTTTCTATTGTTAGTTTGGCAGCACACAAAGAAATAATGCAAACCCATGGCAATGCCTCTTTGAAGTCAAAGAGACGCCAGCCTCGGAGCGGCAAAATTAAACTTTCATCAACTCTGCGGCGAGTTCGTTATAAGTGAGTGTACGGATATAAGTAATGGAATTACTTTTTAACTATCTAAACCTGGCTGGCTGGCTGGCGCTATTCTACGTTTGTTTATCCCTCGGCTCCGAGGAATGCCAGGGCAATAAGTGTTCACTCCGTACAAATATAAAAATTAAATAAACAGGACAATGCCGAGTGTACAAACTTATTTTGTCTGCTGCGATAGATCGAAGATAGCTGTGTAGTGTATGTATGTTCAACGACGACAGCGACACAGATAAGTTGGGTTTCATTAATAGGAGATTATCTACTGCAAACATCGACGCTGCTACCCTGTGAAAGTGACGAAGAGTATCTACGGCTGTGTCATGGCAATGCCAGCCAACCCTCTTGGCAACAATTTCACTATTCAGCCTAATCTACTGCCGAGGTCCATTATTGCGATTGAGTTCAACTGATATAGCCGTTCGTTCCTCCATCCTTGTTGGTTTGGTGGTGGACTTTTGAATTGAGTAAACACGCGTTGGTGGTGGGTTTTATCTCGGTTTTGTTGGCACCGGCCCTCCAGGAATTCCAATGTGAAATTGCAGCTCTCTCTCGCTCAAAAAATGTCCGATATGTACGAATTTTGCTGTTTGCGTTTTTATTGTTTGACTACCTTTCGCAATCTCCCCCCGTCCCCGTCCGCCACGCACAGCTCGTGCATAAAAGATTTGCCATTCCATTTATTTTATTTGAATTTCATTGAAATTTGAAACCTTTTGCTGGCGTGTTTTCTTCTTCTTTTTTTTTTTTTTGTTTTTAATAAAGGGATCTCTTTATTCATCCCTTGAGAAGATGTGTACGCATCAAATTATTCACTTTGAACATGTAGAGGGGGATAAGACGAGTATGTGTGCTTGCACGTATTCCCCATTTGGGGTCACACAGCATGACTCTGTCTGACTGTCTACGCTCTACGATGCTGCTGCATGAGTGCAACACGATTCATTTTCAACACTGAGCGACAATCGGATAGAGACGTTTGGGAGTTTTTTTTTAAAGGTTCTTTTATATGTGACTTGTTACAGGCCAAAACGTTCATCATGCAGATTCGATTTAAATATTAGAAAGAGCTCATTCTAAGTGATCTTATTTCAAATTGGAAAGCTAAGGTTTGGCAAGTTTTAAGGGCACTCCATGCATTGCTATTGATCTGATCGACAGGGGAAGCTTTGTAAATGAACGACACGATGAAACTGTATAAAAAATAGTTCCCAAACGTGGTTGGTTAACTTTTAAAATCAAGTGCAAGGAAGAAAGTGATATAAACGAGAAACAGAATTGGTCCCAACACAGAGCCTTGGGATCAGATGGTGTAAGGCGAAAACGTTAAAAAGTTTTTGTGTGCACGAATGACTTAAACGTTTTCGCCTTACAGAATCTGACCCCAGCTTTTCCTAATTTTCTCAACAAAATATATTTAAATACAAAGTACACACTTATGAATTTGGGCCTTTTTAACTTTTTCTGTAATATTTTCAAATTTAAGAGTTTCATTTAATTATTGCTCTTACATTACAAGAAGTAAGTAACTCCCTACCAAGATAATTCAGGTATATAATATATATATATATATACTATATATGCGTTTTCCTTCATTTAAAGGTCTAGAAAAATATACTAAAGGGACCACAACGCCACTCTACGACTAGGTATTTTCAAAGTAGCCACTGGAATGGATTACTTAGGAAAGTTAACATAAAACAAATTAAAAACTCTATTAAAATTGAAAATTTTTGATATTAAATTGTGATTAAAACCAAATTTAAATTTGTAATGATATATAATGATATTTTATTCTAATATTAAACGGGCCAGAACATATTGAATGAAGATGTTGATATTAGATTTCAATACGCAATTTAATTATTTCTAATACATATAAAATCCTTTATACAATTGTAATATTCAAGGGTTTAGTTTCTGACATTGTAGGCGCAGTGGCTTAGTGTTTTGGACTACTAAGCGAGGGGTCCCAGGTTCGAATCCCGAGAAAACACAAATTCCAACTTAAGGTTTTTTTCCACTGCGCCACCTCTCGCGAACGTCTGACAAACATCCGAGAGTATAACTGTCACGAAAGAGCTTCTCAATTAGCCATTTGGTTTGGACTCGGCATAAAACCTGTAGATCCCTTCCATTCGTCCCAAAAATGAAAACTCACACAAAACGAATGGTTGTGAGAAGCTAGGCCCAGGGTCCCTACCATAAACTAACTATTAAATAGACTGACAGCTTCAGCCAAAAAAGGGAAATTGCTTACAAGCTGAATTTGACCTTGATGTAGCCCAGTTTGAATTCATGTATTAGTGCCAATGTTAATCAAAGGGACTCACTCATACTTGAAAAAAACCAGCCTTCACTCTTCCGGTTTAGACCGGATGTCGATAACCTGAGGTGGGTTGTCATTTCATTATCGTGTGTTGCGGCTGTGTTGGGCAAATTAAAGTTGTTCTTAGTTCCTGTTCGAAATCGTTGTAAACAACGAAACTACATTAGTGAAAAGAAAAAAAATTCAACTCAATGTCAATTTTTGTTTGTTCTTGAGACCTTTTCCGTCGTATGTAATAACAAAATACTTATTGCAATTAATTTATCACCGCCCGATTTCCTTTTAATGTTATCATTATTGATATTTGAATTTCGCCATCACTTTTTCTATAAATTTTTCCCTCACATTTTTTCTTGAACATTCGCTAGGGATTCCTCTGCCGAATTAAATGTTTTGAAAAGCTGTGTAACAGAGCCTAAAGGTGTATTAAGAAAGGGGTATCAATTATTGTTTGCAAAGCAACCGCAAATTTTTAAACCTTTATTTTCATATAATCTTGAAATGTCAAAAATAAGCTGCCAGCAGCTGGAAAATATAATTTGAATGCATTTTTTGATGTGTCTACATTAATAAAATTGGTGTCGTACACACTCACTCCCATTGGGAATTTTAGTTTTAATTTTTCGTACTGCTCTAGTTTCATTTTAAAAGCAGAAAAAATTAAAAAAAAAAATTAGTGTCATACGGGCTTTATTAATAATGAAAAATCTAGTAATCAGTCATTTTGAATGTGATGTAGGTAATTCGTCTGATTTTTTTTTTTGTTTTCCGCAATTAAACGGAATTTTTACGATAAGATCATTACTAAAAAATATTTCAAATCTTAATATTCGTAATCAATTCTTCTTTTTAAATTCTTCGGACATTACTGCGGAGTAATTTTTCGCCAAAAACAGCAAACGAAAACAGACTCAATTATAATTATAGGAACAAAAATATTTTATTTGAGCGAATGAATTTTTTCCTTTATTAGGTATTTATATTGATTACATTCGTTATTATACAATTTGTAGAATATGAGCGTGTATTCGTTGTGAAATAAAACAACGAATTTGAACTCTCAGAAAGCATCCATCAGCAGACAGAAATCACCAAACACACAACTATCAGTCAGTGTTCTTAGACGTCTCTCTTTATTTTTCCCACGAAGTGTGTTCATTTTCCTTTTTCACTAAATTAAAATTAAATAGAAGTAAAATTTGTATTGTTCGGACAAAAATCACACTTAATTAATCTTCAGTATAAAAATCGCAATTTGCTAACACTTTAATGATTATTTTTTGGTACTAGAAATTGTTGCTATAGGCAAATCTTCTTTTTATGTGCATTTAGTGCGTTTATATTCATGGTCAAATGTGGCCCACAATTTTGAGGTTTTTTTCCTTTTACGCACAAAAAGTTTTTCGAAAATATTAAATTCCCTCAAAAAGGTTAAGATACAACGATGTCGGAACACTGCTGAATTCACACGTATTCACAGACAGTAAAATTGCGAGCGGGAGGGAGGAGCTTATATTGAAAAAAATTGCGGGGGGAATCGGTGAGACGTAGTAAACCTGTCAGTCTATTTCATACTTAGTTTATGGTCCCTACCGACCTGTTGCGCCAACTATTTATTTTTTTTTAGTTTCTGACATTGAAACCAATGTTTTCTATATTGAATTTTTTCCTTTATTGAATTTTAGTATTCTTATTTCGTTTCATTAAATCTTCACTCAGAAATATATCGAAAGCTGAATTCTAGTCCGATCGGGCTTCATTCTTACGTGCTCAGTCGCAAAATAAATCGAATAAATCTCAAGACAAAAATCTAAAATCAAGCCTCTGCAATATTAAAATCTGAATCATATCAAATGAATTATATTTTTTGCACACAAATACAGGATCGAACAAGAATTTTATTCACCAATCGAGCCGCCCATTGTAAAACTTGCATGATGAATAAAGAAAGTTCAATCATTCCGATTGATATCTCGTTCAGTTTACGCGTTTCCACAGTTAAGTGTTCTTTAAAAAAAATAAAAGAGTGCAAAATTGTAAGAAAGTGCAGCTGATAACAAAAATGGTGGAATTAATAATAAAAATTCAATATTATTGTTAATTATTTTCTTAAACAGGAAAGTGACGGAGTTGTAATTTGTTCTTATTTAAATTTCTGTGAGTTAATCTGGTCTTTAGGGAGCAATATTCATACTGGTGAAAAATAAGACGATTGCGTAATGTTTAAGAATAAATTAGCTTAATTAAAGTTTACAATGATTTAAAATCAAGATGTTGCATTCTTAGAATGAATGAATGTTATAGAACAATCTTAAAATAAGATTTAAAGGTTGATCAAAAACACACTCAAAGTAAGATTTTTGTATTTGGATTAAAAATTTCCGAGCCTAACAGACTTTCGTCAACGGATAGACTTGATCTGACACTGATTATCTTGATTTTATCTCGTTTTTTCCCTGAGTGGTACTGATCTTTCAAGTATAAGATAATTATATTAAATTGTAATATAAAACCCCAAAACTATTGATTTAAACGACAGTATTTTTAACCGTTCAATATCAATAAATAGAGCCAAACACCATTCTGTCATCGAGGTTTGAAAATACTTTATTTTATTTTGCATTATTTCTGCGCCTACAGTAGATCTTTTTTTTTTTGGGTTTTGTGTTTAAAGACTTGGCTCAGTTAAAGAAACTAATTATAATTTTTTTTTTATTTTTTCCAAGCTTGTCGAAAATTTTGCTGAAAATTGAAAGAAGTGATATCGGTCCGTAGTTATGCATTTCAATAGCAGAACCTTCATTAGACAGTGGTACAGTATCTCCATATTGCCGTGAAATACCCAATAAAATATGCAAATATTTTTAAATCAACTATTTTTAAAAGCAGATTCGAAATGTACTCAACTCCAGACGAGTTTGAACTATGTTAAGGGCAAGTAACTTTTAATATCCCAAGAGAAGTTAGAAGTTATGTGCAGTTTCTTTCCAGCAGTTCAGCAGATCAGTGTGGCTAGGTGTGGCCAAAGCTAAGCATATGGTACGACTTTTCCACCTAAGGTTTCGTATTTCGACAGCATCCAGCTTTAGCAAGAAGAACAGATTGGAGCTATACCACCCTCCGGTAGAATAAGGTATTGCAGTTCAATCTCTGGCGAGCCGTTAATATTACTGGCATGCCTGTAAGCCCTTGCCATTCCGAAAATCTACGGCTGCAATAACGTTTTTAAGGACTGAATCCTAGCACCGAGATGACGCAGATTCACGCTTTCTGGCAACCAAGATAAAACTTCTATTATCGACACAAATTCCTGTATACAGTCATCGGGAAATTAGAAGGGCAGGAGGAGACACTTACACCAATTAAATCCATAGTTTTTAATCCATCTGCATGACGAAGTCCTCCCAAACTCAATAAGACTTGAAAGTTTTATTTAAACCGTAGCTGGGTGAAGTGTAGTCAATATTTCTTAAACGAGTCCCGAATGTATTTAAAATAGCTTGTGCACAAGTAGACATTTGGTTAAAACTGTACGAAGCAACGGCTCACACTTCAAGGGCATCGATGGCTGTTTTGAGGGACCACTTCTCAGGCGCTTCATCTCGGTAAGGGGCGACTTGTAGTGGCCACCCTCGCCTCTGATTCGCTCTTTTGGAATTTTTTTTTATGGAGATGTCAACCAGCCAAGAACTCTAAAAGACCTGAAGGCCTGAAGACCTGATCTAGACAGAGATTGCATTAATATACTCGCTCTAATTTGTTGGTAAGGATCACCACCAGAAATCTGCTTATTCAGTGCATTGTCAATCGGGGGCTTCATCTACCTGATATGGTTTCCAAAACTGTGTGCCAAACCGCGTGAATATAAAGAGTTTCAATAAGGACGGGTCGACGTTGAAATGAAATAAAACAAGCTGTGTTTGAGGTGTAAACGAAATTTATTTTTTTTAAAGGCCCATTTATGCCACTTAGTATACGGACTATACTATGGTTCAAATGACCTAATCCGAGCGGACCAATTTATAATGATTTTGCCGCATATAAGTCCGGCTGAACTTAAACGACGACATTGGTTTTGTTGGCTTTAGAGCATCAGTCCATTGTGGCTTTTTGGCATTGACCTGCGACTTCAGAAAAGCCCAAAAAAAAAGTCTAGCGGAGTGAAAGCGCACGTCGCGTCTGTGAGAGATAACCATAACCTCAAATCGTTCATGCAGAATGTCCATCGTGGAGTCTCCGGTGTGTCATGTACCCCATCCTTGTGGACCCACATTTCGTCTACCTCCGAGCATTGTTCAATTTGGACCAAAAGAAATCGTTCTGTGGCGGTCTTCATTGATGGTGATGTCCTTGTGTGTTTTGTTTTCAAAAAAGTACAGACCAAAATCTGCACTAAACAGAACCTTTTTGTGGATGCATTGCAACCTGGTGAAACTCGCGTAGGTTGGGGTTGTCCCATATACGACAATTTTGATTGTTAACATAGCAATTCATCCTAAGAAGCGCCTCGTCGCCAAAGTGGATTTTACGGCCGAAATTGGCGTCCTCTTCCAACCGCTCTGAAGCCCAGTCAGCGAACATAATGGCGTTTGGTATGGTCCTTAACTTTGAGCTCCTGGGTCAGCTACATTTTCTATGAGTGCCAGACCCAAGTTCCGACCCAAAACGCTTCAATTTAAACTCACTCTGTAAAAGGCCGACTTCTTTCTAGTGCAAGGCGGTATACACTTTTACGGGACTGGGCAATATTTCCGTCCGATCCGGCGTCCCTTTGACGTTCAGTAATTGGCTGATTGTTCACCTAACCGGTTGTCTCGAACTTGGTCACTAGACGTTGGAGAGTCGCCTTTGAAGGGCCACCGCGTCTGCCGTTAAATACCCGCACCGTCTGCGCTGACGAACATTCGTTTTGATAATAAAGTTTTATCATTTGGAAGTGCTGATCAATTGTGTTAATTTCCATGGTGATTTCGCAGAATCAGTGTCAGAATAATAAACATGGGCTACAGGCTGGCCAACACCGACCCGTCCAAATTAAAAAACCCTTAAGCTTCTATTAACATTTTTTTCTATGCATCAAAACCATCCCTGTACATTAGAGGATCGTTGGTGTTAGGATTCTTCGTTTATTCTGGGTACGACTTCCCCACAAGCCCTTTTCAAACTTTAAACCACCTTCGACATAAATACGAAGTTTTGATTAAAGGTTCTCAGGACAATATCATATATTTAGCCTTTTCGTTCCATCATCCATTGCAGATCCATTTAAAACTTGATTTTTTTCCGCCTGCATCCGATTTGTGTAGTCAAAGTACAATATGAAGCTTCACAAGCCGATTTCCTCTGAAATCTTACTAGTGACCACAATTTCTGGTCGCTGAGTGCAAACCCACATACGAGGTACTTTTACTATCAGCTGCATCAGCTTATCGACGACCGACGACGGTATAATGGTGATGGTGATGGTGATGGCCTGGCAGCCATGAAGGCAACCCCATCGTCAGCTGAATTTACCCACCAATTGATGAGTAGCTATCAATAAAATTACACGCACACACACACACATACACACAATCGGCCCATCAGCACTATAAAATTCCGAACCCTCGCCGCCACAGCTCGCACTAGTCGAAATTGTCCCCAAGGGTGCACTACACCGGGTTTATGTGGTGAAAATCGAGCAAAACCGTAATGGAGCACATATAGAGTTGTTTGAGATCAGAGCAGCAGTAGCGCTCCCATAGACCAGCATATTACTTCGTTTAAATCTACTTTGCGGCATGTCGCGTCATTATAGACAATTTCATTAATTTAAACTGCGCATTTGTCTGTCCCGCTCTTATGACTGTGAAAGGGCCAACGAAATATACTCGCAAAATCTCCGCGCAGAGGATGCGCTGGTTGACGCCACAAACATGTGACTGGATAAATCCTTTCGTTTTACACTCGCACTCCATTAATGGAACAAGCAAATTGAATTAGTACCGTAGGTGTCGCGTTCCCAGTTTAATTTTTCGCCTCGCTATACACACAGGGGCAGGCACACTCCTTCCTTGGGTCTTGTTCTCGCGCAATCCTTTCAACCAACGAATGAAAGCGAAGCGCCTGGCAAACTTTGAATGCGGATTTGATTAAATTTAAACCAGAGGGGGATTGGGAGCCAGACAGGCAACAGAGAAGACACACAACCTACGCCTTCTCGGGAATGTCTGCACTTGACAAAAATTACGAATGTGTACTTATAAATTTCCAATGAACCGAATTCCAATCATCCCAGTGGTCGTAGCCGGAGTTAGTCGACGAGTCGAGTCGCATTTCGCCTCCTGGCTGGCTGGCTGCCAATTCGTAGTGCGAATTGAATTCCACAGCTGAAATATTTGCAGCCGCTCGGCTCTGCTCATGAAGTCATACATAATTTTGGAACATTTAACATGAGATTTATTGTGCTTCCGCAACTCGGTTCAGACAATTGTCGAGGTGGTGTTGAGTATAATTTGTGGCTTGCCTCCAACAAGTAGTCGGTCTCGAGATGGAGAGAAAGTCTCTTTACTGTTTCTAGCAATTAGTTTCCATCCAATTACACTCGAATGACATAGTTATGGCCCAGATATCCGCACACACGGAGTAAGTATATATTTTTTTTTTGTGAAAGGACCAATGGCCATGACAAGACAACAATCACACATGTAAATTGTTGTTCCTTTCTGTCAATGATTGAAATCATATGAGGACTTGAAGAGCTTTTGAAAAGGATTCATCAGGAAACCGTTCATCACCTATACACAACCACACCCAGCACGGTTCGATTACAGAGTCGGAAATAACTACGGATGTACAAGGAGGGTCCGTCTCTGTATACCGGTCCTGATGAGTTGCAAATTCTCAACTGATATAACAAATGGTCTGCCGTCTACAGCCGGACAAGCAAATACCGAATAATCCTCTCTGATAGTGAAATAACCCACATTCAGGATCAGGATACACACTTAACGAACAATGCTAGCACAACATTTTTAGACTGCGTCATGCGGGGGGAGGGAGGCCGCCTGCCAATTGTCTGTGCGGTAGCAAAAGTATAAGTGCCGAAATAAAAACGAAATCGATTGTTCATATAATAATACGACGAGAGTATCCTTTGATAAGGGTATCGGGTATCGAGTATGGAGTAAGGGGTATCCCTTTGCAGCAGCACCCTTGGCCCGGCCGTCCGTCGTCTATTGACACAGTGTCAATTTGTTTTGTATATACACTCAAACGCGTGCGAGTGTGTGTGCTCCTGGCTATAAGGGTCAACGAGGGGACACGTTCTGTTCTGTTTCGTTGGTGTGTAATTTTCCACATTTTCGGATGATGTCGGACTAGAGTAAACGTGTGTGCATGAATGGCGTGTATCCCGCTTTTGTTTGTTGGATTAGATTAGATACTCGTATACTCGACTCGGCGAGAAGGGATGATTTAATTGGATTTTCTGTTTCTTTTTCTGGGCGTGGGTGCGCGCCTCTGTAGGTAAACAAGGTATTAATGAAATCATTGGAAAATAATGAGCAGTGAAGCGAAAAATTTTCAAAATTAACAGTGAGCGAGACATTTGAGATTTGAGATGAACAGTGAATGGTAAATGGATGCGAAGTTCGAAGGGTGATTTTATGAATTCAGTGAACTGTTCAATGAATTTGAGACAACAACAACATCGCCTGGTCAATTATTATTGTTAAGATCAACTATGGTTGCTGGGAGAACAAGCAATTTGTTTGTAAACAAAAACACCGAAGCGATAGGTAATTGGGGCGATTTTTAGTTCCCACACTGTACGACTGTAATGTGGGGGCTTGCCTCTGAGCGAAGATATAATTTGTTTTCGAACGCTTTTAAGATTTAAATTGGTTCAGATAGAATTTTAAGAACAAGCTACCTACCATGGAGGACAGTGAAGTATAAATGCTGGGCCATCAAGTGGTGTTTTTTTTTTTTTAATCATAGGTCATTTTGACGGTGCAGGGAAATAAGTCCCCGGGAACTAAGTCCACTGAGGGACACTGAACTGTTTCCCGCTCAAAATCTTGACAGAAAGGCAGTATCATACCTCCGCGGAAGGAAATTAGTCGCTTTACGCATGAAAGTGAGTGCTGTGTAGCCGAAACAGTGCGTTTTTTGGACCATTTTTCTTGGAAAATGAGACTTGGAACAAGGTTTCGGTCAACGGTGAGCGTTACAGAGCCATGTTAACCGACTTTTTTTTATACTGAAATTAAATACATAGATTTGGACGACCTCTGGTTCATGCAGGATGGAGCGCCATGCCACAATCGATCGTTTGCGCACCAAATTCCCTAAAACGTGTTATCAGCCGTCTTGACGATGTTTAATGGCCGCCTCGGAGCGATTTAAACCATTTGTACTTTTTTTTTGTGGGGGACCATGAAAGATCGATGGTATGTCAAAAATCCTTAAACGAGGCACTTAAGGCCAAACCAAGTAATCCGTGAGCTACAGCCCGAAACCATCAACAAGGCCTTGGAAAATTTGAGTGACAGAATGCGCTAATGCGAAGCCAGCCGAGGCAGCCACTTGGACGACGGCGACGTTGTGTTTCATAATTAATGGGAATGCTTGCTCTTACTAATAAAGCCATAAAAAAGAAACTTGTATTTGGCCCACCCTGTACATTCCCTTCCCATAGATATCACAAGCTTACAAGACAAGACGCGCTTTGTCCGGCAAAGTACATACAAAGCTTGTCCATAAGAAATGTGCTTATATCAAGTCGCGTGGTTCAAATTTGAGCTGGTACATCTAACAGCTGTTTCAAGAGGGTATAGTGACCAACAAAAGTTTATAATTGTGAATCCGTGAATCCGAACCCGCTGCACTAGCAAGGATGATGCCCAATATTAAAGGGCCGAAATACAGAAGAAGACTGCTCCCAACAAGAAAGAAAACTGAGGTGAACTACCGTATGCGTATCAACACTCTTAATAACCAGTGACTTTAGAGCGACAAAAACAATCATAAGATGTAGTGTACGCATGGTTCCAATTGGCCTCCTAACAAAATGGGGGACAGAAAAAATACCGCAGAGTTACGGCAACGATAAGAAGAGATAACACTCCGCCACGCAAAGGGTAGTAGGCAAAGAATGGAAGCAGAGATGAAATCACTCTCAAAAGGGAAGATGGACGCAGAGAATCATATTATGGATCTGGATCAACAGAAAGCATTGATAGCTACCTTTCTATTTGACAAAGATGACAACAGGTCATTGATGCTTTAGGGTCTACCTGTTTAGCTTTGGGTACGATGAAAGTCCCTTTTGCCCGTGCTTCACAAGATCTATTGGGAATGCGGAGCATGTAATCTTCCACTGCCCGCGATACGAATAAGAACAGCAAATGCTGAAGGAGCAGCCTTGTGATCGCAGGTAATGTGTTGCAGTCATTATTAGGAAGCTGCGTCAGCATGAGCGACAACGGACGGTAGAAAGAGTTAATTTTAAAGAAATTATTCTCTCGCAGTATATTATGCAAGATTATCCCTCAGACTTTAGAAAACAAAAATATAGTGGACCTGTAAAACCGAGGCAGGAACTCACTAGGTTGCCGCTGTCCATTTAAAAACGTTCGGCAACTGGACGATGCTTCTGGGTCTATACAAAAAATAGATGAAAAGTTTGCGCAACTGTCCCTATGCTTCTTGCAACTATTTGGTTGTGTGGTTTTTTTTTGCAAATATTAGGGACCTACTGATAACCCCTCTCAGGACATAAACAATCTCTGGATACTTTTCAAATGATTACAAGAACTGGCATTGAAAACTACTTTAAGATGTCATTTGGACCCAAACCAACTGATTCTTGGTCTTACCACCGGCGTTTCCTTTTGCGATTGTGGTTCAATGTTTAGGGATAGTTATAAATATGTGGGGCTAACGTCCACTGACTTGATAAATTAAGTCTTTTATGAAGCATATACTTTCTTAACTCTAGATTCTAGAATCCAAGGGGGTCCTGACCCACGTTTTTGAAAACTTGCTCTAGATGACAACTGTCGAAGATGGAGAATGGTTTTAACCTTCTAGGCCCAGCAACCAGCCCAGTCCCTAAATAGTTCCCTTTAGTTCCGAACAAAAGTTGAGAGAAGTCGTTTTTTAATTGTGCGCGCCAAACTTAAGGTGAAGTCCACCTCTGCCGCATTGACTGTCAGGGGTACAATCAAAGACTCGTCGGGTTAGTGCACTGTTGCCTAACAATGCTCCACGTATTCTACCTTGTAGTTTTTGAATTTAAAAATGTTTGACCCTGTCAAACAATAGCGTCGTTCACCACAGTAAATCGATTCAAAATGGAATATCACAGAACAGATTCATTCTCTTAAACCGTCCTAGCTTTCGGTAAGGTCCGTGCTTTTGTGCTATACAGTAGATTCGGAAGGATCTATGAAAAAGGACTTCTTAGGTGTCTTCTTGACCCAATAAAACAAAGATTGCAAAGGCATTTCTTCGCTTCTTCTCTGCGGTTATGTTATTTTGAGAGGTGATTGTAAGCTCTATGTAGAAGAAGTCTTTTTAGCTAATTCCTATTGGTAGAGTTCTTTGTCAATGACGGCACATTCATCGGTTTTGCCCATCATCGCCGCCTCCAATTCAATTTATACTTGCAAGTTGCAACACCGGCTTTAACAGCTCACTGCGTTCACGTGTTTGTGTTTAAAAAAAATGAACAAAATGTGTTTAAAACAAAATAATAGCGTTGATTAAAACCGACACCCGCCCCGAAGAGGAAAGCAATTTATGCGACTTTTTAATATGGTTGTCTTCCATTGGCTTGTCGAATCTTAAAAACCTTTATTACAGAAGCCCTTGCAGCTAGTATTATCAAATAAGCCCCTCACGGCTATGAAGGCAAGTTCACTGGAGCATAGTTATTTTCTTACTCTAGTTTAAGGCTTGTAGTGCTGGATTGTGAGTTCTTGAAAAAAAAAACAAGACGCCATACCGCGCCCAACGCCGTCTCTATAGCGAATCTAGTCTGAACCACGTCGCGCATGCACTCAATTTCTCTACAGAACCTAAATATGGTCTCGCCTTTGTTTGAAAAACTCATGTCATGTCTCATGTCATTTTTCCTCAGAAAGCAATGTCTACGGCATCCCTCTCGCCAGTCCCAAACTGGCTCTGCTGAGTTTTATCAATTTGTTTTATTTAAGGAAATATATTTTTTTTTGATTATGCAGAAACTTTAAATAGAACCATACATAAAAAGGTGCATTGCGACAGCAATTGAAATGCACATAAAATTAGAATCGTTGTCGCGGGCCGCTGGTATTTGTTTCTATTGCCCGTCATGTCCCGCGGGCCGTATCTTTGACAAGCTTGGTCTACTAGTATGCAATACTCAGCCATACCAGATGGTAACACTACACCTCCTAAAAGCTATGTTGTTGCTTGGAATTATGACAGCCCCAATTCCAATCCCATCAATCAAATGTTTGTTAATTTGCGGACTCATCCCAAATGTCAAACAATTTTCAACATCATTCTGCCCATCCAAAAAGTTTTCGTTTCGATCACAGGGATCCACTTCTGGCGGCGAAGCCCAAACTCCAGTCAGGTGTAAGTGGCTGAAGCTTTTGATATTCCCAACTTCAAACGCCGCTGGCCGACTGCGATCCGATAAATCGAAGTCCCAGCAATCATATGTTGCTTACAAATCGGCAGATGGATACGAGGGAGGGGGATGCCGATGTACATCACAATCACGGTGTTGGCTGACCTGCCATCCATCGTCGGCACGTTCGAACACAAACAAAATTAATGCCCGACTTATGGGTGTATTATGTTTATTCATTAGCTAAATGCATGAAAGATCAAAGGATTAAATTATTATTATTATTATTTCACCTCGACGACGGGATTTACACCCCCTCACACACGCACGTATATAGTACTCGATTGCTTCCAGTCAAAGAGCACCATGATTCGCCACAACAGGAAAGTTCGAATGCTGCTGATGGTGTATGCCGTTGCTGTTGCTCTTGCTATTGCTGTTGCTGGTGATGACCAGCCATGGCCAGAAATGCGAGCATTAATTACAAATCTGTCACTTCAATCAACAGCAGTCGGGCGCGGTTATTCAAACAAATTAATATATTTCCCAACACCATGGTGCAAACTTGCGTCCGGCTCCAGTGCAGGACGCCACAAAGTGTTGTTCAAAATTGCGCGAAAATCGTCCAGTGTCCGCCAGAGTCCACCATGCGAAAGGGAAGAAAAAAACAAATGATCCCATGGAGTACCGGCACTCGGGTATAATACGAAAACCAACATATCGCGCGGTTTTATTAAGTGTTATAGACTTTTGTAGCGTTTTCGAGTGAGGGGTTTTTTGAAGTTGCATTTGGGCCGTATATATTGTCGTTCTCTGTTGATAATATGGCAGATCCTTTGTGCAGCGAGTGCGGTTTTCCCGTTGACGTACAACAGCCGAGTAGGTTTTTATTTAAAACTTTCAATTGTTCCCATTAGGGTTTTTATACGTTTCGGGTTTTTTTTTTAATTGAGTGTACTGGTGATAATGATGATGCTGCCCCTGACGATGATGCAGTGCATCACTATTCAAATCACATGCATCCACTGCGCTGCCACAAAGGGACGCAAAAAAAAAAACAAAAAAAAAAAAAAATTAATCAAGCCACGAGCAGTGGTGGTGGTGGCTCATACCTGTAGCAGTGGGTCTAGGACACATTGAATTACTTGCCCCAATTAATGGCGTTGGAATGGTCTGCAGTGCTGTCCTCTTTAATGGGCCGGAGGAGGACGCCACCGCAACTTGGAATTTTTCGCCTCTGCCGAGTTCCATGTCGGAAACTGTTTTTCTTGCTTTTGATAGCACTTCCTCTATCGACCGTGCCGTGCCAGCTATACGACCACCACCTACGGGAGTTGCAGCTTGGAGGCCATGTTCTACAAATAATAATCCTCCGTTTTGCACTGTTGCAGATGTTCTCGCTGCTCGGGTGTAGACGGTCTTAGGCACTAGGTGGTTTATCCATTATAAGCATTAAGAGCAGCTATTCGCCACGTTGTCCACTATACGGCGACGTAGTGTTGTGTGTGCGGAAGGAGAATGCCCCAACCGCATTTAAATTGACCAACAGCAGTAATAAAAGCAGGGTTTCTCCTTTTTTCCCACTTTGTGTGTGCTGCTTGCTGCAGCGCTCCACTATACTGGTGTCGGTGTCGGTGTTGGTGCATGTGTTCCCGACGACGCGTCGTCGTTTTTGTCGTTGGCTGGAGGTGCAGCTGGTGCCAACTATGTACAGTACAGTAGATGCGGACCGTAGTTGACCATATAGTTGACTCAGCGGATCAGTGTGGGGGGATTGTGGAATATCCCTGCACTCGAGTTACAGTTTCTGGTACTTGAACCGCATTGAGGTTGCTGCTTTGGTCGAAAGTGCGAGAATGTACAGCAAGACACATATGAATGGAAATATCTTAGCCACAAGGGGGACAACTAGTCGGTCTCGGACTCGGACTAGTGGACACTGGACAGACATGAGATAAGATCTCTCCGGATTAAATAGATTTTGTTGTTTTTCTTTTTCTCTCTCATTTATTATGCATTTTCTTTGAAGACGAACAAGGGGAAAATTAATTTTGTTCTTAACGAGGTTTTCTGTATCAGATGGAGGACAGAGGAGTGCGAACTGGGAATGGGAATGGTCCTTGTGGAAATCGGTGTGAAGTGTTTTGTTTTCTATGTCATATGTAGGTGTTTGTTTTTTCGGAGTGTGGTATGGAAATAAATCTGTGGGCACTTGTGAAATTTGCGGTGAAGGGTCTAGTTATATCTACAGTTATTGCATTTAACAAGATAGTTGTCAATATTTTCGGTACCTTATTTGTGTTTTTAGTATAAAACAAATATCAATTGCAACCATTTTAAGGTAGAGTCTAAACCAAAATTTGTACAGCCCCATTTGTTGCGAACGTCTTGCAGATATCTGAGACATATTCTGTTTTGAGAAAGCTTCTCAAATGTGCCGCTGGGATATGGACTTAATCTGTTAGGTCACTTCCATTCGCCCTAAAAATAAAACTTACTCACGCGGCTTACAGCCGCACAGGCCTCGAGCTCTATAGGCTTGTTGGCCCATGTTTTTTTGTTTGCATCTAAAGCCCATCATAGGGCATTACAATTGCACACAAACTGAAGTCTAACTGAAGACGGCGGCTAAGAAAAAAATTAGATTAGAATGTAGGTTTACGTTCTTCCTTTCAGCTCATTAAATCAGTTTTAGTTCTTGAAGAAGTTGAGGCAGTACAATCAAACTAATTTTCTTGCAATAAAAAGTGGACTCAAAATCTCGAAAAACTACACATGCACTATTTTCAAAAAAAATTATATCTCTGGAGAATTTAAGAAAAGTGGGCACTAATTTTTTTACTTTTTAGACGATTGTCGTTGAAAGACCTCCAAAAGAAGTCAAGAAGCTGTTTGGATCTCATTTATTTTCTAAATGAAAAACTTCGAAAAAAACCCGTCTGGCAATCAATTGTGACTACGCCCATTTGGCCAATATCATCTTCCCGACTTGACCAATAAAATTCTAAAGGTTCAAATAAACATAATCAAAAAAGACAATAGAAATTTTTCATTAGAAAAAAAATGAGAGCCAAACAACATAGGATGACTTCTTGTGGCCCACCTTGTAGATACTTAGTGCAAAAATCACGAGTGTAGAAGCTTATTCCAGGGTTCGAATCGCCACTTCCGTGAACGAGCTATAAGTTCACGTAATTAAATTGATTTCACATGCGAAACACGAAACAAATTCCATCATGTAATGCTCGCTCACGGACGACGCGATTCGACCCCAGTTCATACTCATAAATTCTTTAAGTGAGTAAGAAAAGAGCCGAAGCACTTCTTATGCTGATTTTCGAGCTAATTCCACGGTCCGATTTTTATAAAGTAACAAATAGCGAAATTCCTTAAAGAGAGGAACAGAAAATGTTTTTGTGAAAGGTTTTTGTGGACCCCAAAGTCACTTTTGATGTCTTCAACAGAATTTCAAAGAAGCTATAGGCCCATCGTGAAAAAAGGTCTTAATCTATTAGGAACTTCTTGAATGGTATATTAAGATCATCCACTTTCCCTACAGACTCTGACGTTCCACAAGGTTTTGTTGTTTAATCTTTTCTCTTTTTATAGACAACTGGTCTTGCTAATAATCACTTTTAACATTTACACTAAATATTTTGTAGGGGTTCGGGTCAAAATTCTGGATGGGTCTGTTTCAAAAAATTCTGCTTTAAAAAGTGCGCGCTTTTGAACATTTTCCAAACCCTTTTTATTATTTGCAAAATTTAGTAAAGCAGAGATGGAAAAAACATTTTCTCTTTTAATTTGTTTTTTTTTTTTTAATTTAACCCTTCTCTTAATTTTTTTGTAACCTTATATTTCCTAATGGGAGGAAAATAAAAGACGTCGTGGGTATTTTTTAAAAAGCACAATTTCGCTAAGCAGAATTTTTGTGTGAGAAGACAGAAAATTTCGCAATTGCAAGTTCGAAGAATTTAGATTGGGCACTAAAAATGATTATAAGTATTACGGATCGTGTATGACAGCATCCCGCGTGGCATATATATGTAACTCTTCAGATAAGTTAGGTTAAGTTTGTTTGCTGGCTGTGCCACACACAGGTCAGTTCTGACGCATTGTGACGTCCCTTACCCATTATAACCCTATCTATAAATACTGTAATCAATTTCTTATTGTGCTGTTGCAAACCATCATGTGGATTTGAAAAACTCATTATCTTCTATATTGGTGAGCAGGAAAGCTCTTCGGTTAAACCTGATATAAAAATAGACAGCATAAATTTGAGGTCTTCCAAAAGCAAAATAGAGAAGGTGGAGAATATATTTTGTCACTGCCTCACTGGAGGTTGTCCAATTTAGATTGTGAACGAGTTCAAATATACTTGAGTTTTATATTAACTTCAAATGTTAACATAAGGCCCAACGTCAAAAAAGTAACACGTGCAGCTAAAACAGCAATTAATAGATATGGTGTGGTGAACGTGTTGATTTTGCTTCCAAATTTAGAGTTTCCAATAAGACAATAAATAGTAGTGTTCGATATACAAAGAGGACTTAGGACTATCAACAGCGTACTGCCTATAGAGAGATACTTTGTTTAGCGGATTTTTAGACTTCTGCTATAAGATATCCATGTCAAATGAGGCTTGCCCTACATTTTCCCCGCAAAAAGAAACTTAAAGGCAAGTGCAATTTACATCCTTATATCCTATAAAAAAAAATGCTTCCTAAAGGAGATATCCGATATAACTACCTACTCCTCAACTAACTAAAGACTAGTACCAGTTAGCCCAAGCAAACAGTAAATCTGAATGTGAACAACGCTTGTGATTGGACAAGTATTCCCTACGACGTGACTATTGAAAACAAAGTGTTAAAGCTAAGTTTGACACAGTAAAAGTCATCAAGGCGATCAGTATATGGATAGATACATCTTACTTAAACAAAATATATTTTTTTAACAATTTTGTAAATCAGTTTGGTTTTTAAAAAATGCGAATGAAAAAATGTTCACTTACTAGCATTTTCGCAAAAGCTTTTAAACGTTTGAAGACTATGTCCAAATTCTTAATGGATGTAGTGGGTGGAGAACGCTTATTAGATATGTCGTGGGTTTTTTTTTTTGTTAGCTGTGTCTCCGGGAACCCGCCTGCGATCGTTAAACTAAAAATAATATCTACTTATCATCAACAAGACTGTTAAACATCGTAGCGTATCATAAATCATATAAAATTTATATTGAATCTCAAATTGATTTAGTGGCACATGGAAGCCTTTTTTGTACTGCCAGTTTAAAAGATATACAAAGATGATTCCAAATTTCATAATGGAATCATGAGAAAGTCAATTTTTAATCTTGGCAAGTGATTACGTAAAAAAACGGAGGAATTTTTCTTATATTCATTGTTTCGGGACTATTTAAATACTGCGATGTCTTTGAAATTTAAAATTCGAATATTGTAAAAATTACGTTTACTGACAACTGTCATGAACAAATGTTTTTTGTCCGATCTATACTATGTTTCATAATTTAGCGAGTATTTATCTTTGGTGTGGAGAAACGGAGACACTAAGATTAATCGCGAGCAGGATATTAGACTTCAGTCTACAAATTTGAGCTCAATCGGTTCATTGATCATTCATCATCATTCGAGGTATAAGATTTTGAATGTTTTGTTTTTATCTGAACACAGATCGTAAGAATATCATTTTGTCAATTTACATTACCATTCCATATTGTTCAGAAATTTAGGCGTGAAAAGGTAGATTTACTTACCTAAGTGAAAATGGCCCGCACTTTTTCTAGAATGAAAAAAACCTGATATGCAGTTCGATAGACTTTCGTTTGTAGTTGTTCGTAGTGAAATTTTTTTTCGTTTGTAGTTTAACCGTTTGAAGCGATAGAAAAAAATTTCGCGCGCACTTCTGAGCATTTGAAAACAAAATTAGCCAGTTGCATTCGAAATCGTTTGTGGTTGTTTGTGGTGAAATTAGTTTTTCTCCAAAAATGTCTTGTTTCGGACATATAAGGACATTTCTGTTTGCACCCATAACTCCGAATTTCCAATAGACAGAAATTATTTCAATTCACTTGTGCATAAAGCATATCCTAACATAAATAACTGCATTTAATATTTATGAATCCGCTTACTTTATAGAACGCACTTAAAGTAAAAAAATGTATATCTTTAGGGTTGCATTCATTATATCGATTTCCCAACAACAACAAAACAAAGGTAAACACATTTTCGCAAAGCATTCATCCGTGTCCATCATAAAACTAAAAACGATTATTAGTAGGGCGCCAAGTGTAAAAAATATTTGCATGTTCCAATTTAAACTAAGATTTTCATCCAGTCCAAAAGGTCAGATTTTCGTCCATATTCTAAATTTCATTTGTGTGTTTTTGTACAAAATTTTAAACTAGAAATCTTAATAAAATAGAACAACCGAAATTGGAAAGAATGAGAAAGTTCGACCGACCCAGTCGTGCACTTTGTTTATAGTTCCAAGCAGTGGTAGTTCCCCACTTGGGATCGAACCCACGACACGCCGCTCCGGCCTCAACCCACTACAATCTACTTTACATCATGTAATATAGTAAGGATAAAGGTACTGATGGCTTAAGAAAATATCACTGCTTAGGCAAATCGACACAAATAGTTTAAACAGGCATTTTATTATTTATGTACAAGAATATAATTCACTTACCAGTCTACACCTTGAGAATAAACCACAGCAACCTGCGAAAAAAAAAATACACTTTAGATCATACGATTAAAGCAGTGGGTGTCGCAATACAACAGAATACAACAAATCTACTTAAATCACAAGGCCTCTCAAATCTTATTAAACCAATTCGCAATCAGAAGAGCGAACAGAAAATGCAAACTTTTATTTCTGACGAATACGAACAAGCCATCCAAAACTCTTCAACAATTAAGAATGCCGCGTGAGTCTCGGAAAACTTTCCGAAAGAAAACTCTCCTAGTTTTTGTTTTGTTCGTTCGTTGGCGAGGTCTTTTTTTTGTATTTTATTTTTTCCTAATCCTTCAACTCGTTCCTTCGGAGCAAACTTTTGACGAATTTCAAAGAAAACTTTCGCAAGGATACTCACAGTCTCGCTGCAGTTTTCAATACGTTAAACACAGACTTGCCTGTTGCGAGAGGAGTCAGTCTTGAAATCTCATCGCAAGAACACAAAATAAAGAAGAATTCAATCAACGGAACTAGTTTGACCAACTTAAGCGCCACCATCCACATCTGGGTGTGTGTGCGGTCTTTATTAGTCGGTGAAGAAGTTTCCCATAAGAACTGTATGGAAAGGAAATACTTTTTCATCCAACCCTGGACATCACTTCACTTTCTTCTCGATTGGGAATTAGGTTATTATTGCGGGCGTTGAGATATCCGTTGCAAAAATTGACTAGATGCGGCATAGCCGCACGCAACACGTAGAAACATCTTCTTCAGCTATTCCGACATCTTGCCAATTTTTCAACCGACGATATTGCCTCGCTGCGTCCATCACTTTATGAAGACACTCTTAGTTCAACTTGACTGTAGCTCCCGACAGAGAAGACTAATCGCTGGTGTTTGTTCTGCTCAAAGAACGATACTTAAACAAACCGCATGCTCATGTGAAACGCCTGTGTTTGCCAAACTGATTAGCACTTCCTAGTGGCGGGGGCATGTAACTACCTTGGGAGTATTTTTTCTAATCAAAGAGCCTCAAAGAAGAATTCATGAACAGATCTACAGCACGACAGGTTCCTAACAAGTTTGTCCCACTTTTAGGTGTTACCTGTACTGCAGCTAGTAGTTTCGAGTGATTCAGAAATAAATGGCAGATAAAACGCCCAATTGACAAGTGGGTGCTAATGAATGAATTGAAAACAGCAACTACAACTAGTCGCCGATGATGGGCTATCGTTAGAAAGATTTCTTCGGTGCGGTGCTACAGTCTGGAGTGCTGAGAAGAGAATCACTAAGACATAATTATCTCGATCCCAGAAGAAATGGTCAATAGGATATGTGGCATATGGGGAGCAATATCCTTCATGGTTATCGGAAATATATTTTTTTCTTTTTTTGCAACTCCACAGGGACTTGATTACGAAGCACAATGAAAGGAGGAAGACATCACAGCCATATGGAGTCTATACATAGATAAGGCGTAGTGTGGTCCAATAATGCCCTCAATTTTATTTACGCAACAATTCATACTTAGCTAGGGGAGCACTTTATCATCTCGCAGAGAAGGGCGAGGAAAAACCATAAAAAAAATATATTCCGGTCCCTTGTAGTACCTGCGCCATAGTAATGGAGGATGAATCACGTGCGCGTTGCTGGTAAATTTCTTAATGACGCCGAAGAGCATAAACTCTGATATTAGCGGGGGGAGTACATTTTTTCCCAACTCGCTCCGTTGCCTGTTTCGAGGGAGCTTAAATCTGAGGAGTCCTTTATAAACGGTGATATAACTCCTTATTAAATGGCAGCTAGTTCACTGGGTTTCACTTACTGCTGCGCTGCGTTAGAAGAACACACACTGGTTAGTACCTATTCTTACACTCAGCGACACAAACATCAAGTCAGCGGGTTTATGTTGTTTTTGGATTAGACGCCCAAGTTTAAAGGGGATCAAGATCAAGATGAGATTGAAGGAGCTGATGATATAGCTGATCGCAGTCATATTTAATGAAGCAGAAGCTTGGCGCGGGCCCAATATTAAAGGTGCTTCAACTGTTGCATATCTTAGCTGAGCCTCGTAACCCTCAGTATACCTTCGAAAGCTACAGCCAGATCTCGCTTTTTAAAACTATTGCTATTTAGGATGACTTGAACCGCATTGTCGAAGACCCGAAGTTCTTTAATTTGAATTTAATGAGCTGAGAAAAATAATTTATTTTTCTCTAAACCTTTCACAAGAAATTGGCATGTTGTGGCATTAAGGCAGTTTTTATTTATTTATTTATTTATTTATTTTTTTAGGTAGGTAGGTACATAGATAACAGTCATTTTCTGATCTATCCCATGAGTGTTAAAAAATACTGGAGGAAAAAATAAAGTAATGAGACAAATTCGAGAGGGGAAATAAAACAGTTTCCTCTTCTTCCGATGAAGAGCGCGTTTTCACCTTAAGTTTCTGACACGAACTTTCATGTGAGTATTCTTTTGCCTATCGTCCACGGCTGTATTTTTCATACGAATTTCGAATGAAATTCCTTACTAATAATCGTTCTTAAACTCCACACTAAATATTTTCTTAATCCCAATTCGAAAAATTTATCCTGAACACTAAAAATGATTATTTGTATCGCACTTTTTTTTTATAATTGGTGGCCAACGCAATGCACAACTACGTTCAACTGCTGTTCGATCTTGTACGCTAATAAAGGGTGATTTTTTAAGAGGTTTAGAACTTTTTTTAAAAAAAAAACACAAAAAATTCGAAAAAATGAATGAAATATTTATTTGAATCGATAGTTTGAACCTTGCAATTTAATGTTTAAAGATAATTTCATGCAAATGTTGACCGCGGCTGCGTCTCAGGTAGCCCATCCGCTGAGTCCAATTTTGGCATACTCTTTCACACATATCGGCCGGTATCTCACGAATGAATGCATGGATGTTGGCTTCCAGTGCGTCAATCGAAGCGGGCTTGTCCCTCTACACATTAGCCTTGGCATACCCCCACAAAAAATAATCTAATGGTGTCAAATCGCACGATCTAGGCGGCCAATTGACCGGCCCGAAACGTGAAATTAACTGTTCACCAAACTCGCCTCGCAATTGCGCCATTGTTTCGCGTGCTGTGTGGCATGTGGCACCGTCTTGTTGAAACCACATATCATGCAAGTCAAGAACTTCCATTTCGGGCAAAAAAAAGTTTGTTATCATCGCTGTAACAAAGGCCTAACTGCTGGGAACGGCGCCGAATCGACATTTCGCGGTCTTCTGTCACACTAGCTGATACGGCCGCAATATTTTCTTCACTACGCACAGTACGTAAACGTGTTGGTGGTTTAATGTCCAACAAAGTAAATTTGGTGCGAAATTTGGTCACAATCTTCCGAATAGACTGCTCAGAAGGTCGAGAATGCCGATCATAAAATGGAAGCAGCGCGCGATGAACATTTCGAACCGAGCACGAATTTTGATAGTAAAATTCAATAATTTGCAAGCGTTTCTCATTTGTAAGACGATCCATGGTTAAATTGCAAACCAAACTGAAGCTGTTTGACAGTGACACAAGGTACTAAACACACGTCAGCTGTCAAAACCAGTGTTGCCAAAACCAAACCAGCTAAAAAATCACCCTTTAGTAGGTACTACACTTATTGAGCAATGCGTTGTGCACCAACCCCTAATCGGATCAAACATGTTGGTTGGTTGCAGAGAATTCGGCGCGAAATGTATGCTTTCGCAGTAAGTGGACGATAGGTCGGCTTCACTGTTGCTGCGATCGTGTCGCTTCGGTTTGTTATGAGTTACCAGTTACCACCTAAAAAGGTTCCTAGAACCGAAACGAAAAAAAAGGCAGCAATAGCGACGCCGACCTGTCGTCCACAATAATAATTTTCTCATAAAACTGTATGTGATTTGAAAGGGATAAAGTCCACCGAATCTGTGTTCTCTCTCTTCTCTTCATCGTACTAAAATATTTCACAAAATTATTAATAGATTTATTTACTATTCTCATAAGCGAAATATTTAACAAAATTTTACTAAGTCTTGGTGGCCTGCTCGAAATTTAACAAAAATAAAGCGAAATATATCTATAAAAAGTAGCCATCGGATTAGTCAAGTTTTCAGCCGCCGTTTTCAGAGCCTTTGCAAATAATCAGTAGAAAAAGCCTTTGGAAATAAATCAGCTAGCTTATCATCCTTCTTAATGGTTTTTAAATTGAGCTGTTCATCGACTATAGTTTTAGGAATGAAATGCTGTCGCACATTTTTTCCAAGTTGATGGGAATGCTCCTCTAAGGCCGGCGTTATTGTCTTATGGTTTTCAAAAGAAATGACAGGTGTCCTGCGTTTTTATACCCTCCACAGGAAGGTATATTCACTTTGTCATTACATTTGTAACGCCAAGAAGGAGTCACCGGAGACATAATAAACTATATATATTCTGAATCAGGATCACATTCCGAATCGATTTAGCTATGTCTGTCTGTCTGTCTGTTGAAAGCACGATAGCGCCCAAAGTAATTGACGTAGGTGAATGAAATTTGGTGAAAGGACTTCTTTTTATCGTCTGCGGTACTGAAAATGAGCTACGTCGGTAAAGTAGTTCTGGTACCTCACATACAAAACCAAGAAGGGTATCAAATCATCGGCCAGGCCGATGATAACACTCTTACTTGTTTTTAAAACAGAACTTTCTCTAGACTTTTAAGCCATAATACCTTAGGCACTGCTGATCCAATTGGCTTTCATTCAGCTTCACGCATGTTGATAAGGGTTGTAAATTGCTTTCTATATCCCTGGGTCTTAGACCCGTTTTTTCTTTTATAATAGGTACACTTTCGGTGATCCTTTTTCTTCCAACCATATCTTTACCAAATTTGCATTACCTTAATATTGAAGTTTCGCTCTTCACAAAATTTAGTCTGAATTTTTTTTTTATTATTACTTCTCAGGAGAGGTCAATCTATAAAGCTTCAATAGCTATATGAGGTACTTGCAGATAGGTTTTTGTTACATTTCTGAGACCTCCTTAAAAACATCCCAAGGAAGTGAGTTTCCAAGTCTACTCTTCGTTTTAAAATGAAAATTGCTCGCAGTTGTAAAGAGTACCTACTAATAGTTAGTTAATGTTGTCTGTCTTGAGAAGACCATTTGCACGTTGCATTTCGAAAAATAATTTTTTGAAGTTCCTCTGGTTACCTGCCATAATACTACCTATAGAAGGGTTCTGTCGAATTTTATTCTGTGCCAGCTGAGATTAGTTCTCGTCTCAGTTCGCTTTAAATTTTAAAAGACAGTTTTTACAGTGCTGTTTCCTTAAATTACGTTTTTAGATCTGCATAGTAAATTAACTGCGTAATATATTTCGGGACTCTTTAGCTTCGTATTAAATTCTAAGCAATGCAGTGTTTTCTTTGTCATTGGATGGACTCAGCTTCTTTCTGAATTTTGAGTTACTGTCCATGTCGAGTCCATACCACCAAATCCTACCTTATATCTTTCTTGGGACAGCCTACTGTCCAGTCCATAGGTGTATCAAGAGGGTTACAATTTGTCACAACAAATGGATCGTTTAATTTTGGTAAACTTTTACTCGATAGTTCGTAATGCTACGTTTCCACTTGACACAAATCCGGAATGGTTTAAAATAATTCTCGAAGTGGTTCCATCCCAAAAGAGAAGATCTAAGGACCATATTCACATGAACGCGAATTGCGAATAAACAATTGCGAACGAATCAATTTAACTGTATTTATGATTCAAAAATTGCTACCACAAGAGCATTAAGCAATTAATCTAACATCTTATATAAAAAAAACATGAGTCTCAATTGGTTTAAATAGCGAAATTTGCAATAAAAGCAATTTAACAGCGAATCCAAAAAATTAAAACTACGAATACTCGCTTGAATCGAACGCAATCGATATAAATCGATCGCAATCGCACAAAGTCTATACACGTACTCATCAAAAATGACAGAAAATGAAAAAAATTAGCAAAACAACGAGTAACGAACGAGTAGCTCCTCTCTTGGCTCGAAAAAGCTCAGAGAATTTCAACCGCCATGTGCTGATAAAGATGTCAAATGCACAAAGTTACCAAGATTTGTAGTGTTTGGCTCGGGAAAGTACGCGAATAGACCTATTGTCATATGATATGAATAGTCTTACGTTGACAAATGCTCTCTGTCGCTCTCCATTCAAGAGACAGAATGGCGTTTCACTAGAACTGTTTTCCCATTTTGACGTCTTCTTTTTGTTCTTGTCAAATGCAGCTCTGTCTGCTTTCCATTTTTGACATCCCGAGCTGCGGAGAGTGTGCTCACAAAACGAACTCTACATGCAAACGTCACGGGTCTTCGAGATTAATTTTTAAACTAGTATTTCTGATTCAGCTATGTAGCGTGACGCTGGAGAACACACGCTGCAACGTGCAATTTGGAAGTAGTTCCTCCGAGCTATTCCAAACATGCACCGGATTTCGGCAAGGAGACGCATTATCATGTGACTTCTTCAACCTCGTGCTAGAGCAGATAGTGCGCAGGGCAGGTGTCAACACGGAAGGCACTATCTTCAACAAATCCGTCCAGCTACTGGGGTATGCAGACGATATTGACATCATCGGTCGCTCCCAGCGTGCCGTGATAGAGGCTTTTACGGCGATTGAAGAACAGGCGAAATTCGTTGGTCTTTTAGTAAATGAGGACAAGACTAAGTACATGCGCTATCAACAAACAAACAAGCATCTGTTCACCGCCTAGGACAGAACGTGACTATTGATAGCAACAATTTCGAGGTAGTTAAGGAGTTTATCTACCTCGGAGTAAACATGAACTCCACAAATGACATCCTAGTGGAGATCCGGCGAAGAATTACCCTAGGAAACCGCTGCTACTTCGGTTTGGCAAAGCAATTGTGTTCAAAACTCCTAACTCGAAGGACAAAATGTATGCTTTACAGAACCCTTATCCTGCCAGTTCTGCTTTATGGCGCCGAGTGCTGGACGATAAGCAGGAAGGGAGAGATGATACTGGGCTCCTTCGAAAGAAAAATTCTTCGGCGGATTTTTGGTCCTGTGTGCGAGGAGGGCGAATGGAGGAGAAGATACAACCGCGAACTCTATGAGCTGTACCAAGATGTGGATGTAGTCCAAAAGGCCAAAATACGTCGACTACATTGGCTCGGCCACATCGAGGGAATGGACAATAATGCTCCAGCTAAGAGGATCTTCGAATCCCAGCCGCCAGGTTCGAGGCGACAAGGAAGACCGAACCTCCGTTTCAAAGACCAAGCCATCGCGGATGCCAGAGCGCTTGGTCTGGATAACTGGAAGCAGCGTGCCCGGGATCGCAGAGGATGGAAGGCTGCAGTGTCTCAGGCAGAGACTCTCCACGGGTCGGGAGCCCTTTAAGTAAGTACTCGTAAGTAGTACTTCTGAGATTAGAATTTGTATGACAAATCTCGAGATTTCAAGAGATTAAGTAAAATTAGCCTAATCTCCGGTGGAATCGTTGCATAAGAGAGACAGCGTGAAATTTTCCTTCAATACGAACGACATTAGTAACTTTTTAAAAAGGAGTTTCTGCCTGTAAGTGGTTGTAGTCGAAAACTAAAACTGTTACAAAATGTTTATCCATACCGCTCTCGTATTTTTTTCAATAGCTTTGCCTCTCGTTAAAGTATATTGTCTCAAAATCCAATACCAATTTTTGTCAGAAACATAAAAAAGTCTGACTATTAGCTGTACTGAAGACACAGTAACTTATACACATTTTTAAGACAGTTAAAAAATAATAAAAAAAAAAAACTAATAACAAATTCAAGTCTCGACTTTAAATTTACGGAAGCTCCCAATTAAGAACGTTCTATGGAAAACTTCGAGCTACTGAAATTTAGAGTCGAAACTGAAGGCCTTAATAATAATCATTTTTACCCTTCACACTAAATATTTTCTAGGTCACAATATGCAATTTTGTATGGAAAATAACGCCATTGTGAGTTTGAAAAATTTAGCCTGTACACTAAAAATAATTACTACTAGCGCGGTAAAAATGTTTCTGAGCAAAGCTCAATGTCAACCCACCATTTGACAGTTCACTAGCAGATCTCCCAATTTAAAACTGAATCAGTTGTTCACAGCAGTCTGTGAAGGAAAATATAAGTTGAAGGCCGATATTACCACAAAAACTGTTGTAAGTAGTCCGGTCCATATTAAGTGAACCAATTTGACAGATTAAACTCCATTTCCATATTCATTAGTGGCGGGAAATATTAAAAAAAAAAACTTCCGTCAACATGCCAAAAAGGAATTCTCTTCCTCGCAGGAAATACCAACACTTGATATTTCGCTTTCCAAAGTGAAACCATCTGACGTCGTAGAGTGTATACAACTTTAGGGTATAGGTATACACAAATGCGTTGAACCGTTTAAACTTTTTCTATGTACCATATACTCGCCGAGGATGAATAATAAAAATTGATTGCATGCTAAAAGTTACTTCCATTATACCGGCGCGGCGGCCATGAGGATGAGTTAAGAGCGAACAAGACTTGAAGACCGCGAGACTCGACCGTTCAAAAAGTTCTACTTCTCGGTTCTTGTTGTTGTTGTTGTTCCGCTGCTGCTTGATTTTTTTCCATATCCCCGCTAAGTGTTTTATTATTTCAATTTCACGTACACACTACTGACGAACGGTACGGATACCTCCGGAAGACTGTAACAAACTCAATGCCGCCCCGTTTTTCCACCCACAGCCACTACCACCATCAGTCTTTCTACCTCTCTCGCTCTGTATATGCATGAGGAAGTTTTGCCGAAGCGGTCCGGGGATGGCAAAGAGCTTCTAGTGGTCTCGGCATTGCCTGTTAATTGAATTTCACCTTCGATTGAAGCCAGCCAAATTACAAAATAATAGGAGCCAATTAGCAATCACCAGAGAGAGGCACTTTTGGTTTAAAATTAAATTTTGTTTGTATGTGCGACGTGCGTGCGAGCCGGAAATGGGTGGGTTTTATTTAATAGAGACCCTTCCACTTCCTCGTGTACGTGCGCACAGGAGAAAGTTACAAAAAAAAAAAAAAAAAATCAGCACCAAACTGCGATGCGAAGGAGCAACTTTAATTTTGTGCATTCAGGTGAGGGATTTCTGTGTGTCTGACTGTCTTTGGCTAATTTGGTATCGCCCGCAGTTAAGTGGAAATAAATTGACTTGTGACACAGAGACATAAATTTCGATTTATCGCTTGGACACTAAACGGAGGTCTTAATCAGTGTACAGCCCTTAAATGTGTAACAGGCTCTCCGTAGTTTCGGTTTAAAATGTAATCGATATCGTTTTCCATTTTTTAACCACCCCCCTCCCCACCAGCAGTAGAGTAGCGGTAGAGCAGCAGTAGAGCCATTGTTCGAGTCGAGTCGAGCACACACTCTCCGAGCTGTCAGTTGAAATAAATTTCATTTTATCGAATCGTAAATCATAAAATGACATTCATAGGTGGAGATAGTGTCGTATTTGTTCATTGAGCCCAAGGGCCCACACACAACAAGAAAAAAAAAACACACACCGTCTCTCTCAATGATAAACCTGAGTTCACTCCATATCCATAAGCAGAAATATATAAACGTCGCTCTGTACAGAGGATATGACATAGTCAGTCGAGCTCGAGCACACCCAGGAGTAGGCAAAGTGGGTATTCTCATGTTCTGTGCGTATATACAGAGGGCCGATGGGGCTGCATGGGTGTGGTAGGAGGCAACGTCTATGGCTGCCGGAACGTGTGTCGAATTCATCGAGCGAGCAGAGCAGCAATCAGTGAATGGGCTCAGGAATTTGTAACTCCATTTCGCATGCCTATACCTACTTGTATCGATTGTTTGCGGTGGAAAGAAGTGGATGCGAAAAACGCCCTATGCGACAGGCAGTGCCAATGATCTACCTAATTTGCTGTTATATTGATTCCGGGCGCACAAAGGATATGACAAATTGATAATCTCAGGTGAAGGGATGGCACACGAAGCGTACCTCAATCACTGGTATCTGATACAGATAAATTAGGTTCACCTCCCAGACGGGCAGATTCTCAAGTTAATTAAAACTAAACGATTAATGGCCGAGCAAGAGTTACATCAAGTGCAGCTCGACACCATGATTGATCCGGATGGTGTCGGTGTCCGACATGATATAGTGACTGTCTGTCACTCGATTACAGACCGCGCATCAGTGATATAATATGTGGTGGCAGCCATCAATTATCACCGATAATCCTTGATGGCGCATTACCTCAAGTTCGACTTGAATGCATTCGACACACTCTGTCAATGACACGATATTATTTGCCGATGCCAGCACAATCTGTCACCGGTGAGCTTAAAGCCAGGCTTTAAAGCGGGAGGAGATTGCAGAAATCAGTCCCACGTTCTAAATAAATTCCACTTTGTCAGTGCCAAGTATCATGTAGGTACATGATGGCTACACCCCTGGATGCGCTGCTGCCATACAGCTCTTGCACAAAGTGAGAGGTAGCACATATTCTTGTACACATGCAAATCGATTACAACATACACTCACTCAATAACCCGCACTTCACTCTCGATCCCGAGGGATCCTCTGACGTTTTATGTCAAGAGGTCGTGACGATGAATTATGCGAATCGCTTAGGGGCGCGCAGCCAAGGATATGCGGAGCCAAAGCATAACTCGCTTTTGATATCCCATTTTGTGGCTCGAGAGCCTTTCAACAAAGCTTCCCTTCAGTGGGAAATAAAGAGGTTGATTAATAACAACCACCCTTGATGCATAATTGTGCTGCACAATGACGCGCACATGTATGCTGCTTCCCATACAAATGCCGACCCACGACCCCAAGGAAAACGGTAAAAGGTTTTGCAGTTCAATTGTTCAAGTTGTAACCCCTTTTGCGGACGGTAAACGAACTTCTAAATCCCATCAGACCTTGAATCCATTACCCGAGCTGTTCTTTGTTTTTCTTGTATTTTTCTTAATTGTCTTTAAGATACATCTGCAGCCCGTGGAGCTAAAAAATCAACAGATCCTTGCGCAATGTAAATCAATTTGTTCTCTCGAACAAGTAAAATATTTAACTTTCGATTTTTCCGGCTTGTTTTGCAGTACAGTTTGAATCCAATGGGCAAACAAAAGGAAATTCGAGTCAGAACTTCGACAACAACTCCTTTTTGCGGGAATGGGTGTTTAGCGTGCGCTATTGTACTACAATGTATACCTAGACCTACAGTCTTGCCAGGAACTGAATTTATGAAAGTTGAAATTAATATTGTTTCGCAATTTCCACTCTGTGCTACCACCCCTTGCTTTGGCAAACATACATTCTCCTCGAGGGTTATGTTTACATTTCGTGGATCATTTGTCAAGTTGTTTGGGAATTTAAATTTCGGTGGAGACAGACTCGTATTGGAAATTAGCATGTTTCCGATTTGTGTCCGCTGGCATAATTAAAAACTTTTTTAATTTAAATGCAAAGGGGCTGCGGTCCAGCTATATACGGTCACGGTCAGTATGGCGCTATAGAAGTTGGCCAAAACCGCATGTGATAAAAGTCACGGGAAATTTGTTTGTGGAACGGCGCGTCGCCACATCCATTAACAAGGCCCACGCACAACATTTATATACCGACACACAATGGCACGGCTCTGCTCAACTAGGTGGTGTAATATCTATGGGGAATTCGGCAAACCATTTAATGGATTGTTTTATGTGCAGAATTGTTGTGCTCCATTTACGAGCCGGCGAGTGTTTGTTCCAGCGTCGATAAATGTCTTCGTTGCCTCGTATAATGAATTCATTGACGATTTGGCGGAGACAAAGTGCGTCAGCGTGCGAGGGAGGGGCAAATTAAAGTTGATTTATGAAATTCGTCTCAGTCCGCATAGGTATCTATGCATTTTGGGCGGTTTTTATTACTTGAGTGAGCGCCCCCGGGGAAATCCTTTGGAAAAGTTAAGTTACTGTCGTTGGTAGTCCGCTCGCCGGCGAGCAATTAAATTATGAGAAGGTCAGGTAATTAATTGAAAGGACCGTAGAGTCCTTTTTCTGTCCAAGTTAAGTACTGTTTTTTATCTGCATAAGGTAAAGGCAGCTTCTTTTTCAATTTTTCTTGAACCTTGAGATAGCTATCAGTTGCAGGGACAGACAAATCATCAACCCATATCCACCCGAAGTTAGATAGAAACACAGTAACAGTCGTGGCGATTTGTAACGACAATGCCTTCAGAATACCTTGCCTCAAAATGAGGGACGGAAGTTACGTAAGTTACCTACATAAAAACATGTATTCTCCGTGAACGACCAATTCGTGAGATTTGTTTTTGTTTCGAATGCAAAATCGACTTGATTCCCTGATACAATGTGACTCGTTCGTGAATGTGGCGAATTGGCCCTGGATTAGCATTTAAATGGAACCAGGCTCCTACGAGCCGTTCTCGGCCCCATCAGTCAGGCTTACACTCGGAACAAATAATTTTCAGATTTTCTGATGCAAATAAAAAATTTTACGTTTCGATTACGACCTACTTTGTTAATGGTTCACAATGTTTATAAAAAGACAGCTTAAAAAACAGCAAACCAAACCATTTTTTTAAAAAAATTACCCGGCGAACTTCATTCCGCCCAAATTTAAGTTCGTTCAGTAGGTAATATAATTTTAAAAATTTAAAATAATTTTTGTTTAATTAGAAATGACACTCTAACCAGTCTATTTTTTTCAAAGTGCGGTTATGCAAACTTTCATTCCCTTAAAGTGTTATTTTCGGAAAAAAAAGTATCCTATGTCCTTCCTTGGGCCAATACGAATCCATCCACCCAAAAATTATAAAAATCGAACGATCCGTTCTCCTGTTATGATTGCGCACACAGCCATCTCTGCGCTTTATATATATATATAGATACAGGGTGGCTAATGAAACGCGCCACCAAAAGAAAACGTTATAACATTTTTCCTGTGTAATTAATCGGTTCAATTAACAAGCAAATTGAACCCAGCAGACGTGGGAGAGGATAACACACAAATTTCCAAATTAACTGAATTCGAGGACTTGTAGGTACATTTTGTTGGCCGCCTGACTTGACTGCACACGACTTTTTTTTATGGGGCTATTCTAACCAGGAGGTACACAAAACAAAACCCACAAATTTGAACAATTTAAAGCAAGCGATTAAAACAAGAATTGAAGCAATACCCTGCAACCCTACAGGCAGTAATAAACAACTTTTTGATAAGATATCGCACTTGTGAACGAACTCGGGGCCATTTAAAATCAGTTATTTTTATAAATAATAAAAAATCATTATAAAAATTAGTTATCTTTTAAATTAAATAAAAAATAAAAAAATAAATATAAATTTAAGAAAAAGTTATAAGAGTGTCTTAATGTAGCAATATTCATCAGCCACCCTGTAAATAAATACAATATAAAAATATGAATTGAATAACAGAAAAAACTTTTTTTTATTAAATTAAAAAAAAAACTTTTAGGCCTATTTGAATTTTGAATTATTTTATTTTATAAAGGAGCTAAGAACGTAAACAAATTTTGTTCAAATTTTAAATAAAATACGTTTTATCAATATCTTGATTGTTAAAAAGAATCCGCGCAATTCCACGCTCTTTTTTTTAAGTAAATTTCTCTAACTTTTAAACCAAAAAGAGGTTTGTATGTGATGTGAATAAATTCGCCAGATTCTGCAACACTTTGTAGACCAATTTGGTTAAAAAAAGAACAAAAATTTAGGCGATATCTTGTTCGAAAGTTATGATTCTCCCAACGAAAAAAAAGGAATTTTGTACCACAGTGCAACGATGAGATTCTACAAATATTAGGATGGTTGGCTTAGGGGTGGTTACGGCTAAGGTGCGTACTTAGACCGAATTTGGTTATAGGAAAAAGTGCATACAAAGCTGTATAGCAAGACTAAAAATTATTCCGTAAAGCTACCCTAGGACTAACTTCTCTCAGCCAATCGTTTATGGGGTTTTTTTTATTTTTTCGGACGAATAATTTTATGTCGAGCCCAAACGGCTTAATTGAAAACCTCTTTCATGGCAGAGCGAACAATTGATGGCATTACGCTGGGTGATAACTGAAGGCAAGTGGAAGAAAACTTTCCTTAATCTAATGAGAATAACATGTCCTCCGGATAGAGATTAATGTACGATAAGCCAAAACAATTGTTTTATTTATATTTATTTATTTATTACTAAACTTCTTCACATTATAAACCGCAGCAATTGGATTGCAATAGGTACATTGCGAGTCAATTGAAAATCGCGGTTCTAAAATACGAATGAAAAAAGTTTTATAGATCCACCTCGCTTCATCCAATTACTTTCAAAGTTTTTGAAGAAGAAAACTGTCTTATACGGTTATACCGGACCACCAGTTCTGGTTTAAAAGCAAACATTTGACGATCGATCAAATGCATCGGATCACAGGCGTAACAGAGAAAGCTCTACAAGGAAACAAAATCTACTCTGCCGCGCTCTTGGACGTTTCCCAAGCATTTTATAAGGTGTGTCATGAAGGCCTTTAAGTGCAAATTTCGACAAGCTCTTCCCGAACTGTTATGGAAAATTTTAGAATCGTGTCTAGAGAATAGACTCAGAATTTCAGGAAATAAGGGAAGGTCCTTGGGCTACTCCTGTACCTAGTATTTACGCGAGATATCCCGCAAACAGAAGGTACGACCGAATAGCCACTTTTACCTATGACACTGCTTTACTATAGCAGTTGGTACAACGATCAAGAAAAATATATTACAAGGTGCGCTTAACCGGGTCAAAATAATAAAACGAAACCAAATCGGTCCACGACAGAAAGATATCCAACTGGGATATAGCTGCTATTATGACATAATTCCTACAAAATACAGACTTAAATCCAAACTTGTGTGGGAATGCCTAAAAAAAACTAAATGAACTGTGTAGGAGAAAGAAGTAACAACTAACAAGAGTACAAGAACCTCTAAAATGGTCCCGAAAGGAATTATAATGTGAGGGAAACTCTTATGAGGGAATATACCTCTCTGAGGCATTAGCAGGAGGTACAATAGACCAAAAGGTAGCAGTATAACAACCTCTTTCACATAATAAAAATAACATTATCATCTGTAGGAGTTTTCCGTTTTAAAGCATAGATAGCTGTGTTTGAATTAGGGTGAAGCAAATGCAGAAATGCATGATGCTTTTACCAAAAACGCAACTAAACGCTTTTGTTTATTCAAAACTGAGGCGGTTTGGGTAGAGACCAACTTAAAGCTTCCGTATTTGTTGTCTTTTTTAAAAGTGTTACATCCACATTGAAGCTATTTTCGAATTTACACAAGCTGCCTGGTGCGCATGGAATTTTTTTTTTAAGATCCACTCCGCCACCGCCACTCGCGACTTGCAAAATCCCATGATCAGACTTAACAGAGAAAACTTCATCCGATTCCTATCGCTTCTTAAAAGACCGCCCAAAATCAGGCACTTAAAAAAATTATACAAAGGCCACCACCAACAGTTTCACTGTACATTCGACAAAAGCACCGAAATTCTTTCATGCGTCCAGCATTTACACGAAAGCGAATATTTACCGACAAGAAAGTTAAGGGCGCGCGTAAGAGGACTTTCTTTTAAATTTGCGGCAAAATCAGCTGATGGTCTATTTTATATATTTTTTGGCAAAGATCCACCCCTTTCCCCCAACGGACATCGCACAATGGCTTAGTAGAGATATGGAGTACTCCTCCGTCCACTAACCTAACCCCGGGATAGGTAAAATAGAAAAGTTCGACGCGTGTAAACATAGTGCCATAAACTCTCAAAGTGTGTCGCAAAACACTATAGCGGATAGCGCCACAAAAGGCGACATGGCGCTGCAGGACAAATCATTGCTAAACTTATGTAAGCACTTGTTCGGGAGCAAAATTATCGACCAAAACTTTGTTATCCCTAAAACATCTTACTCAAATAAAAAATCGCAAGACGGATCATAACATATTGTGCTCCAACTTAATGCCGTCGTCATACGCGTTTTCCTCCTCGAAGGCACATATTTTATTTATTTACCCACTTTCAACTTTTGTTATGCTTCAGAGTGTAACCACAAACGCACGACGCCAATTGCCAAACAATAACTTTGACAGAATCACATTTCAAATGAACTCGCTGCTCGGTGAATCAAATATCAATTCCCATTCGCAGTCGTTTGGTTTTACATACGGTATATGTCAGCGAGCCTTCAGGAAGTTTGCGTATATACCGAGCACACAAGAGTGCAAAAACTCCCTGTAATTGCTTGCCAAATAAACCTCGCAGGCTGTATGTATTTGTGCCTGGTTACGGAAGTTTTTCCAACTGCTTTTGGCACATCCTTTGAGGAGGGAATCATTTCAAAACAACAACATTCCGCTGTCTCATGGAAACCAGTTCTCCACCGCGGACCGCGTGAAATTCGATGCCATAAATGTAGCAGGAGAGGTTGATCAAAAGGCCACGAGTACACAAATTTTATAAGACTCTTGCGGTTTAGTTTGGTCGTACAACTCCATCGAGGAGCGAGAAGATTTATATCTATCCACCGATGTGTGGTGGAACATCATCTTGATTGGGAAACTTTGTGTTGAGAAGTGTTAAGAAAATGAATACCTTTAATCGGATTAGTTCCGCGCCGGAAATTCCTCTGTAGCCAGAGAAACCGATGCGTCGCGTATCCACACGGTGGCGTTCAACGAAAATATAATAATTGAGTTTTGCATAAGTTATGCGATGCTCTTTGGTGCTACTGTGTGCGCAGAAAAAACCGGATACTGCGTTGCATACCTGCTTAGCGGTTGATTTTGAGCCGGAAAGTATTGATTTATTTAAAAGGAGCACAACAAGGAGTTTGGTTCCCCTTCGAAATCCGCATTTTGTCTTAATTATTTATTTTACCCTGCGGGACGTGCATTTATGAGCGGGTTTCATTTTATGAAAAGCAATCTTGGTTTTGGGAAGCCAATTTGTTAAAATCGAAATGTGGCGCAGTGCTGACATTGGTTGGGGGAGCGCATGATTGCGCTGATAAATGTGAGTCCCAGTTATGAAATCGGTTCAGATGTACCGGGCACTAGGCAAGAATGGGAACAAGGGAACCGGCTATAGAAAACTTGTTGGCGAACCGGATGACAAGTGACATTAGAAAGGTTGATGCGGAAGACTGAAAGACCAAATGCAAATCTTCTAAAAGTCACTTTAACGGCAATGAATGGACCATGCACTGGAGCGAAATGATTATCAAGAGGTCGTTAGTGAGGTTATAGGCTTCCAGAGAACGCACTCTAAATCAAACATTAAAACAAAAAATAAACAGCTCATGAAATTCCCTTCTAGTGCGAAACGAAATAGGGAACGAGACGGGACAGATCACAGATGTAAAGAAAGTTTCACTAGTTTATAGATACAAGCTTTAAATAAGAAGAGAGAAAGTGAGACTCAGCACAAATGAGCTGCGCAAGGCTGTCGTTCTACCTGAAATACCTCCAGTCATGAGATTGAGAGAGAATCGTTGAATATATTCTGCCAGTATTTGGCTTCAAATTCTATCCAAACTGAAGATGGTAACCGGTCTTAGACGTTGAGGCATCTAGCCGAAACTCACTTTACATCTTCCTCCATTGAGGTAAAATGTATGAGCGGGTTTCAATTTATGAAACATTTGCTGGAGGGTAGCATTTTCGCTATTGATTTATTTTATGTCCATCAGATCACTCGAAAAACCTCTCAGAAAACACTTCCAAAAACGCGTCAAAAAAGAGCTTAAAAAACGCATCGAAGAATGCGTCCAGAAACGAGCCCAAAACGCGTCAAAAAAACGTAAAAATAATTCGACCAGAAAAGCTTAAAAGTGAGGTAAAAAATAGCAAAAGATGGGTCAAATAAACGCTTCAAAACACGTTATAAGATCCGTCCAAGGTTGCGTTCAAAAAGCACCGAAAAATGCTTCAAAAAATGCACCCAAAAAAGGGCCCAGAAACATGTCGAAAACGCGCCAAAAACGTGCCCAGAAACGCGCCGAAAAAATCCCGCTTAAAATCGCGTCACAAAAGAGACGAAAAATTCGTCCAAAAATACGTTAAGAAGTAAAAACCTTTCAAAAGAACTCGCAAAAAACAAGTTATAAAACGCATACTAGAAAACATCGAGAAAGGTGTCAAAAAACCGTCCAAAAACGGGACGAAAGCATTTTAGCAAAATGAATTTTGATTGGCAACATCGTACGGAAACAGACATTTCTCGTGGACGCCTGCAAAATATATGCGAGTGGCGAGTCCATGGTCAAGTTCAAAGGCAGCAATTTCGGAAATCTGTTTGCAAAATTTGGCACGCTGGCGCAAAAATGGTTGCAAGAGCCAAATATGGAAACCTGAAGTCAGGCCTTCGATGTTCCATCGTCTCAAATACCTTACGACGACTACTAATCAATAAAGTTCCCCGATTAAGATGTGTTGGATGAAGCAAGGCGGCGCACCAATTCCAACAAAGTCAGCACTTCCCAAAGTCCCTGTTCGTTTCGTTTTTCCCCAACACTCATCAGAAATCCCTCAATTTACTCTTACCTACCTTCAGCAAAAGTAATGCCTGGACACCCTCACATATGTATGTACAAAACAATCGTAGTCGCAGGTAACTCCAACTCCAACACCGACAAAACAGGGATTAAGTCCCCAAACCGATTGCGGCTATCCCCCATAAGAAAACCATCTCTGATGCGGCGAAGTGTCAGATAACCATTTGTGCGGATGGGTCAGAGTCCAAATGAATCACTGCCACCAGCCATCGCACTCACACACGACCACGATTGATTGAAAGTTACGGCCTCACGCCACCTGATCCATAATCCTATTATAAGTACGTATATTGCTTGCCTACCGACGCCGACGACAACGTCTCCCCCGCCTGTCTCCCTGACTGGAGTTCCACACGTTCGTCCCATTAATTTCAATCGCCCTTATGAATTTATTTATCCTGAATGTGATGCAAATGTCATAAATAAGAGACAGCGCCTCCGTTGCAGATCTTCCCGAATGCACTGGAATGCTTTTAGTCAGCATTATGGTCATCACCACGTATATACGGTACACCCCAGAGATGGCAATTTATTAAAAAGAGCCACACTTCATGGCTTCCTGTAGGTGCGCTAAACACAAGGTCATGTTTACGTCGTTACAACTGTTATACCGTTTTGTGGGTCCACATTCCTCTGATTGAAGTGAGACATGGTCTGGGTCTCCTATAAACACATCGGTGTGTGTAGAGCAGAAGAAATTTCGAACAAAGGAAGACACACAACTGCGATGATTTACGATACGAACATGACCAAGAAACACCGATAAGCCTGCGAACGGAATCCATAAACGACTGAGCGTCGTCGTTTACCATTGTTTAACAGTTCATGGTTCAGGGAAATGATTTTGTCTTGAGACGTGCACCTATCTCTGAAAGCCTCGCTCTAGCAAAGTGTTTTCAAAACAAAAACACTGTTTTTTCCTCCCTGTCTGTTTGTTTGTTTGTTTACTCCAACTACAACTAATATCAATATGCGAACGCAATTATAGAGGAGGTATAGCATGGGCTGGTCTTGCTCACTTGGAATACAGCATCGATTCACGTTGTTTACTTTTGGATCTGTAATAATTTGGAATGTCATGCTACTGCCACTTGACGGGATTAAATCCAGTTAGAAGTTCGTGAGGCAGCCATGTTCAAGGGAGATTACTTTAAACAAATACGGGATTAATTGAGCATCATAAGCCTTCGGTATACCTACCCATATATACGTAAACGTATACGTTCTCTGTGTGCAACTCATTAGAATTTTTGGTTCGGAACCCGAATCCCGAAGCCATGTAGCATGTTAAATTAAATTTAAAAGGATTTCGTTGTCAGAGTTGTGTTTCATTGAAAATCATTGCTCCCTTCGGTAATAAAAACTGAGACGATTATATGGCAGAACTGAATCCAGAATCCACCCCCGGACGGAAGAACCGTTTTCCGTGGCAGGGCGAGTTTCTTTATTTTGTGCCGCCCTCGTAGTCTGTGCCCATATTCGCACAGGATTTATATGGAAAGTCCTTTTTAATGAAAACATGATGAGTAATGTCTTTTGTACGAATATTGTACAACTACGCGCCGGGGGCTGAGAATTCCCAGGGGAGAGTGTTAGCACAGAGTGTTTGTCGTAGGTAGACTTAATAAAATTAGACGAAATATACATTTGAAATAAATCCATTAGCAGTGGAACGCTTCTCGAATTCGAATGTGGGTTTGTTCTTTTCGTACACCAGTGTAGTCGGACATTTTTGAAAGAGGCTTGATTTTCTTTGACTGGGTAATTCCATTGCATGAAGCATGAGATCTTCACTGACATCTCAGTAAGAGGGTAAGCAGAGGACAATGCGGTGAGAAAGTCTCCAACTGGCGGCATCAATCGAAATCAAAATGTAAAGGCGAGTATGGGTTGGCTCAATAGAATAGGTTCAGAGCTTTTAAAATATGAAGACCAGAGACTGGTTTAAAAAGAGCGTGTTATGCTCTCTGAAATTTGTTAAAAACATTTATCAATCGAAAAACGTTTAAAAACTAAGTTACCTAATTGTTTCTGCTACACAGCAACTAATTGGCAAATACCTACGTTCTCCGAGACGAATGCATCACGATTCACGAACGCTATTAAAAAAATAAAAAATAGTTGGCGCAACAGGTCCGTAGCGACCCTGACCCTAACTTCTCACAACCATTCGTTTTGTGTGAGTTTTTCATTTATGGGACTAATGGAAGGGATCTACAATTTTATGTCCAGTCCAAACGGTTAATTGAGAAGCTCTTTCACGACAGTTATACTCTCGGTTGTTTGTCAGACGTTCGCGAGAGGTGGCGCAGTAAAAAAAAACCTTAAGTTGGAATTTGGGTTTCACGAACGCTATTACTTTTTGCTTAAAGCAGAAATAGAGACGAGTGAGTTTTGTATTTATTTTTGAACGAAACTAGTATGCCACCAGCAAACACGAAAAATGCATACGCCTCTCACTCTAACTCATAACAACATGTTGCGATATTTGACAGGCGGAACCTCTGCTTTTATTAATTTGGTCTTACTCAGAAAAATAACGATTGGGAGTAATACACTTCTTAAAGGCAATTTTATTATTCGATGGACTTTATTGGGCAGAAACTTTAACGAATGTGGGACTAAGGAAAAGCAGGAAGTCTGTTCCAACACTTGAAAAATTCGGCAAACAATTTCGAAGCTTAGGCGGACATTTTCGATATTTTTTCTTTACCATCACAATCTAATTATTAATTTGCATATTGCTTTCCAGTTCGCATTACGTTTATTCTTCTGGAAGATGTTCGCATTTTTTTTCATTTGGGTTTCAGTTTCAGCGAATCGCCTGCGATTGTTTCGGAAGTGTTTTATATGATACATGCTTCGTCTGGGATTCTCAGATGAATCGAAACAAACGAAATGTATTTTCAAGAGATTCAAAGCGAACGAAATGCGAATCGTCTGCTTTGTTGGGATTGAAGAAAATAAGTTCTTTCGAAACACCTCCCCTTTGATTCTCGTTGGCGTTGGGTCGCTATAATTTAAAGCTATCTGACGTGACGGGCTGATTTCCCTAATTACTAATTTCCCTTTCAAACACTCAGAAAAAAAAATTGTAATGCCAACAATTTTCGTTGCTAAAAATTAACCCAAGTATCAAAATCTTTGATTTAAAAATGAAATTGTTGGCAATGATGTAATAAAATACTTATGGAGAGTATATTATTCTTAACAAGAAAACCTGAATCTTGAAAATTTTAGAACAAAAATAATATTTGAACCAAAAACTTTTAATTTACAATTTCTTAAAAATCTCAATGTTCTTCGCTTAATAATCTTAATTTTTCTCTGTGAATTACCTATCAGTATTAAGCAAATTTAGCCATCTTCAATAAAGACAAACGCGGAATGAATTAATACAGCAGGGTGACGTCTAAGGCTTCTAAAACAAAATGAAGATGGTGCACTTTGTTTCTAAACGGCGTTCAATAAAAAAAAACAGTCATTTCCCTATTACAATTTACAAGGCTCTAAACGTCTTCTATTGGAGTGAAGTTTACAACAGTTGAGCGCCGTACTGATGGTTTCCATTGGTTTTAAAAGAAAGAAAACTGCGTCAAAAATATACAAAGCATTGGGGCATATTCATAGATCTTTGATAAGCTATTATTATTTTATACCTAAACTAAACCGGAGTTTATGTTATTTATAGACAATTTAAACCTATGTCTAAACGAAAAACTGAAGTCTAACATTAAACACGACAGAGCGTATGTTTAAGTTGTTTTTAACCCCATTAAACGTCAAAGCCAAGTGAACTTTGATATGATTTACAATAAATAATATAACGTAGCGCGTGAATAATAAATTAAAAAATATAAAGGAAAAATGTCGGTCGATTACAGCATTGAGGAAGATTTTGATATTTTGGAGGATATTGCTATGGTACCACCCACTAAAGGTTATACACTATTGTGTCGTTATCTTTGCCAGTATTGCTATCTATTAATATGTCATCTTCTATGAAGTCCTCAGTCATTATATCTCTTATAATTAATTCGTCTTGCGTAGGTTCCTTTATAACAACTACATTTCCAGTTGCTCTTTGTGCTACTCTCATTTGGCTTACACTTTTCCGTGCTGAGTTCTTCATCCGATGCCACTGGTCTTTTAGTTTCGGGATTTTCCCGCTATATCCACTTATCCAGCAGCTTTCACATTTATTTACATATCTATCCATGCAGCTTTTTTATTTTTGAAATCATTTTCGCTGTCAGAAAGCATTTATGTAATAGATTTGTAGTAGAATACACGTTAGACTCGGATCTAATTAAACAGAGCTGCCAAATTATTTATGAATAGCAGTTGTGTTTTACCTGTGGGTTAACTTTAGACTCGAGTTTAGTTAGACCCAGGTTTATAGTATAACTATGAATATGCCCCATTATGTCTTTTGCAACTTACAGTAACTGCACTTGGATAGGTGGTTATTAATAGAACTCTGACGTAAAATGTACCAGGGTATTATTTAACGCAAAATAATTCCCGCAAGAAATAGAAATGGCCTACTAACATTCAAGAAAGCGTTCAACATCTAAGCGTAAGAAAAGGCTTAACAGGCAACACTGCAGACCGTTGAAAACAGCATCAAAATATCTGTCAATATAAAAAAAAACAAGAGGCACTTGTCAAAGTTATATTGCCCCAAGTTGGGAATGGGATAGCTTCAGTCGGGGCAAAGTCTTTGAACTCCAGTCTTTCGTATTCGCAAATAATCCTGTAGGTAAAACTTATTTCGTAAACCATGTTGCTATTCGCACCTAATTTTTGTGGCTTCGGGGCACGGCTACGTATTTGATGTTACGTTATGGTATTTTCATTAAAAATAGTGTTTTAAGAAATAAGTTCGGCCTTACAACGTACAGGATCGTGCCCGAAAATGAAATACTGGAGTTTAGAGTTCTTTTAGCGAGCGAAGCGAGCCACATTAGTACCTCTATTTGCCGGCGATTAAATTTTGACATTTCGTTACATAGCCGTGTCCCGAACGACGTGCGAATAGCAACAACCTTTCGTAGCCGTGTCTTGAAGCCAGAGAAGTGTCAGTCAATGAAAAGTCAGAGGGCGACTTCGTTAGAAAAAAACTAAATGAAAATATACCTAGCGATATAAAAACGATCGTGAAATAATACACAATCGAGCATGTGATAAAAACGTATACCTAGCTCAATTTCATGATTTTCCATTTAAATTTAAAAAAAATAAATAGATTTAAACTCACCACAAAAATGATTCCAAATTCAAATATTTAAACAACTCAACGAATTTCGTTCGTTTTAACGGCTCTCTCTCTCTCCCCCTCTTTTAACGACCGATCAGAAAAAAAAACTCACCTATTGCAATTGCAATTTAGGAATTTCGCAAAAACTCACTATTTTAGGGATGAAAATGGACCAAAATACACATCAAATTAAACGTTACACTTCACTTAACAATAAAACTACAGATTTTATTCCGAAACTATGCGGATTTAAATTTAATTGATTATTTAATACCCGACATAACCGGACCGAAATTGCACTTGCACTTTGCACATTCGCGAGCTAAAAACTGAACTGCAATGATTGACAGTTTGGTGTTGCCAACCAGAATTTAAGTTATTGTGCCAATGAACTCCAAATCTAACCGATGATGCATTTTTAGAGAATTTTTTTTTTTTTTAAAAGAAGATTTAATATTGAAGTTACTACTTTGATTATGGAAAGAAAATAGGTAGTTACAAACATTATATATAGGTACTGGTATAAATAAATCTATTACTGGATGGAGGTCGACTCCGTCTGTCCGATTGCAATAAAACTTTGGCAAGATGTTGATTGTTATTCATATGGCAAGGATGATTTTAATCAAAAATTGTGAGGAGGGGCGTGAGACTGGGGAGAAATTCATTGAAGTACACTGTTTGAGTGAAGTGAAATTTTCACTCGAAAGTGAAATTTTTTGTGGAGATTTTCGTGAAAATAATTATACAGGGTGACTAAGACTGAATGAATTTTCTTAATTTAACTCTGAAACGTAATATTATTTCAAAGAAAGGAAACACCTTTCTAGCATCTCAGCCACTTTTCACTCCATAATGTCAAAAGTTGAATGCGACAGACAATAAAAGCAAAGTTAAATACTCGTAGCTGTGAAGAGATTTAAGTATCGCCATCCACAAAACATTTGTGGTAAGAACTGCTTTTTATGTGAACTGCGTACTAGGCCTTAATTATTGTATAGGAAAGCGATAATAATTATTACCAAACAAAGTTCTTCCAAATAGGTAAAAGAAGCAGCACACTCTAAGTTGGTATTTGAAGAAAGGAACTGGGAACGGATTTTAATCAAACAAAAACAAAATTTATACATAAAACATAAACAATTCCACTTTTTGTTTTATTTCTACACGAAAATGTAATGGGACGCTCAAGTATCTAGTTTAGTATGTAGATGTATCTCGGCTTTGATTAAACAAAATTATAAAATTTAAAATTAGCTTAAGACAAACTTATAAGATATTATATCTTACTGTTTTTAAGTATTCATTAAATAAAAATAAGTAAATAAGGAGAAATCGGTCAAATAAGCAGCTGTGTCAGTTGACCTTTGTGGAGGTGTAGCCGACGAGTCTTGTCAAGAAATTCGAGACTGAATACTAAGTTGATAGTTTTCATATGTGGCTGACGCAGAAAAAGTGACGTTCTCGACCAATCTAGTTTTTGCGTTCAGGTTGCAACTCATCCAGACCAATCTAGTCGACTTAAGATAACTGGATTCTTGAATGTGCCCAATGGCTTTCACTGAGTCGCATCGCATTGTCAAAATTGTGTTCAACGAAAACAACAATTGGCAGGTTTTGCGACGCGTTCGCTAGTCATATCGGAAAAAACGTTTTTGATACTTTCCTCTTTTAAGATAGGTACCTATGCGTTTTATTACAGTTATGTTTTCAAAAAGTATTCCTTAAAATTCGTACACACATTCCTTTGGGGATAATGTCCAATTCACAATGTCGCGTTGACAGATTATGTAGAAACAAAGCGTTTATAAGCTGGCACACAAAATACAACTTTAGGCGTTGCTTTGGATCGGCTGTAGATCGTAAATATCGTGAAGTTTAACACGACTCCTGAGTAGTGACAGTGATTAGACCTACTCTCTACTCTCACGCGCGTTTGACAGCTTTAGAATTTGGAATTGTTCGATTTGATGTCATGTGGTGTGCCGTTCTTAGTTGGGGTGGCACATACCAGATTATTAGAGATTCTCATTCTCGGGGAACAAACTTTTTTTTCAAAGAGGGTTTTAAAACTTATTTGCAAACTATTAAGAAAGGAAAGCCTATCGAAAAGCAAGCACTAGCAGATAAACAAGATAAATCAGAGAAAATAATTAACGATTTCATTTAATCAAAATATTCGAAATATATATTTACAGCCTTATTTATAAACGTATTATAAAGAGTGTATAAAGTTATGCACTCTCCAAAATGCCTCCAAACGCATAAACCTTATTTATAAAATTTTTTCAACGTTGTATAGAGCTTGTATAAGCTAAACGCTCTTGGACGTTGTTTAGAGCCTGTATAGAGGTGGAATAGTATCGAAATATCATTTTGACTCAAAAAAATTTGTCACATTTTATTTCAAATAAAATCAAAAATAAATTGAATAGATTGTTTCCAGGTTTTTTTCAATTTTAAGGATTCTACAAATATATTTTTGACAAGAAATATGTGCAGATATGAGATATTTTAAGCTGTTTTAAATTTTTCTTAAAATTTGAATATGACCACCATTTCATGGAGTCCCGAATCTCCCATATTTTTCTTTTTGCTTTTCCAGTTTGTTATTCCTATTTGTATTTGAATTTGTATTTCTCACAAGCTGCTTAGGTTTTTTTTATCATTTCGGAAAGATAAATGTAATAGATTTCTCTTTTTCAGTACTTTTTTTGACACAAGCCCTGTATAACTAGTATGCATGGAAAAATGTTTTATAAATAAGAATTTTTGGAAGGGTGTATAAGAGCTGTATAAATTCATATACACTGCATAACTATACAGGTGTATAGGCGTGTTTAGCAAATTGTAATAAATAAGGCTGCAAGTGTTTAGAAATAAAACAGAAATGCAATATAAAACAGAAATGGTACATTTATACAAATTTGTGTTTGCTATAGACTTAGAAACCACTTACATTGTTATATTCCAACGAATAAAGTCAGAAAACATTACATTACATAAACTTATTTACTAAAATAAGTTTATAAACGCTAAGGCTAAACAACAGCGTATTTAAACTCGCTCCTATTACGAAATTCCATACCACCGTTTTTGGTGGTTGGGCAACACTTCTCTTAAAAATGACAATTTGGGAAGATTTATTTAGCTAATGCCCGAGATAAATATGGGTTTCTCAACATTAACATCTAAGCCTGCATCTGCAGTTACCGATATTCTGGCAACTTTATTTGTTTATCTATTGGTAAAGGGATTTTGGAAAGTGTCTTTCCGTAAACTGCCAGCCTAAAGTTGATTATTGGAAAGGCCGAATATCCATTAAGTATTCCACGCTCTTGCGGAGTAGTGGGTATTGCGCTCTATTATTTTCTGTTTTACACTACTGTCTAATTTACAAATCAAATATCACTTCGACAACAACTGTCAATGACAGTGCGTCAGTCACTTATTTTTTGGATTAGTTTACAAACCAGCAGAGCCTGCAGTTGTCTAAATCGTAGACGTCATTTCAGCAATTAGCTATTCATCGATGCCCATTGATTCCAAAACAGTTCGTACTTTCAGCAATCCTGGTGATATACACTTGCATGAGTTGGACGAACTACTCACTCATCAAAGTCAAACCCGACAACGTCAGTGTCAAAGAATAATAAAACCAAACCGCAGACAAAAAGTTGTGGGAAAACAGAGCAGATTTCATATGCCTGGAATTTTATTAAAAAAAGTGCTAAAAAGTAGAAATTAAATCGTGACACAGAAAACACATTAAAAAATTAATCTTCGGTGCTTAATAAATTAATTTTAAAAATAAAAAAAGTTATTAGGCCACATGTGAGTGGTTTTGTTATCGTACAAGTTATATATATATATAGTTGGCGCTACAGGTCGGTAGGGACCCTGGGCCTAGCTTCTCACAACCATTCGTTTTGTGTGAGTTTTTCATTTTTGGGACGAATGGAAGGGATCTACAGTTTTATGCCGAGTCCAAACGGCTAATTGAGAAGCTTCTTCATGACAGTTATACTCTCGGATGTTTGTCAGACGTTCGCGAGAGGTGGCGCAGTGGAAAAAAACCTTGAGTTGAAATTTGGGTTTTTCTCGGGATTCGAACCTGGGACCCCTCGCTTAGTAGTCCAACACACTAACCACTAAGCCACTGCGCCGACGTACAAGTTAGTTTGACATTAAAGGAGAAAGATAGCCCCATCTGTGACAGGGTGGGCTTTGCGAAACAATCTATTCATGTGCAAATACCTCCCAAAAAAAACATCTGTGAGCTGTCATTTAAATCTGCCAAGTTTGCGTATAAAAACAAAGTAAGCATATAGCTTCGGTTATTTCTATGTGACACAGTCCCGCAAATGACCTTCAATGACTTCAGGAAGCTTTAAGTTATGGGCCCATTGAATTGCAATAAAAATGAAGTGCTGATCATGGTTAGCATATGTCTTCCTTAAAAACTTCTATATCATCGTGGAAAATACAAACCCAATCCGTCACGACTTTACTTTGTCTGTTACACGGACGGTTCCAAGATGGAGTAAGGGACTGGATTTGGAATTTATGGATAGCTGTCTCAAGCGAACTATTCAGACAGTCTTGTCAAAAACTCATCCAAATTTTTGGCTGAAGTCCTTGCCATTAACCAATGCGCTAAAAAATCCTACATAAGTTCTAATACACATGGCAAAACTATATTTATCTCCTCAGAAAGCCAAGCAGCTCTCAAGGCTCTTGACATACATGTCCATCTACGAGCTGGTATAAGAAACACTTAGTCATTCTTCATTGGACTTCAGTCCACAAGTGCTTTGATTGCAACGAAACAGCTTACTTAGTGACAAAAAATACCACTCATCGAACCTGCAAAACACACTTATTCAGGGGCTATACAGCAAGAGCTTGTCTTGTGTCGAATCCAATGAAGTCTGGCTTAAATCACCTGTACCAGACAAATATTCAGCAAATTTTGCGTCAGAAAACCATGAGGAATTATTTTATTCCTCATTAATCTGGAATGCTGGCAGAAATTCATAGTCAGTGGCCATTCACACAACGTGAAGGCACAACTGGTCAGCAAAGAACAACGTATTATGCTTTAAGTACAAACAGAAGTACGCATTTAAGAGGGCTAGAGGCTATAGTGTAAGGCATACAGCTATTTCGTCAATTGAGGAAGCTTGCTATCCCTGCCAGTTACAATTTCCCCCGTTTGTTTAAATTCGCTTCTAAGTGTCAAGCTGTCAATTCAAATGCCAACACCCAAAAACCCGCTACCGAAAACACCGTCTTTCCCCGACTGCACATGCAAATCTTAACTGCAAGTTCCATCTTTCATGCACTCGTTTACATCACCACGAATCCAAAAATTTGCCATTATACAGTTGGATAATGGCGCTTGTCCCTTGGGTAGAGGAAAATATTTCATTATATCCTCCCTTTGCATTTAAATTGAAAAAGTTTTTGATTTGACAAAAGCATCTCCTCCAACTTTCGAGTTCCACTTAAAACAATAACCAAAATAGAGAAGCGAAACAAATCTCTATTCACAAATTCAACAGAGATAATGCGAAATATATTAGTTTCGGCTTTAAGTTGTTGAACACTCGCGGCTTCTCATGTTCACACAGATCCGTGGGCGTCAGATAAATCATTTGACACTCACCATAAAGCCAGCTGAACTTTGTGTTTAATTATCTCCCATCCAGCAACACCGGGCCTCGTAAACATTCGCCGGAATGTTGAAATCAAAGATTTAACAAAGCAATAAATTATTACGAGAGTTTCACACAGTCTGACAGTGGTTGGGGTCAGTCTCAGCTCTCGCAGTATTGTTTATGCGGCAGCAAAGTGAAATCAACTTGATCCAGGTATTCGGTGGGGGATGACGGATGGCCGTGCGGAAGATGCAGTTCGTCATTCGTCAAACCAACCCCAAACGAATTCCGATGTCGATTTCTTTCGAACTCCTTTGGGAACAGCAACTCCGATCCCCATATGGATAAGTAATTGCAATCAGCAAATTGCAGTAGACTAATAGGCAGGCGCACACTCCGCCACTAAACATTCAATAAATCAAGCAGAAGCTGGAAGAGAGGGGTGCACACTGCACACTGATGGCATCCTGCACAGGCACACTGCCAGTGTAGATTAATTGAAATAGTTGTGTTAAATATTTGTTGTTGCCGGGCTTATTAATTACCCCTGATGGATACCATCATCAGATGGTTACAGTCAAACGGCACGGTGGACAGAAAAAAACAAAACAAAACTTGTACGCAGTTTAAATAGATCTGCGGCTGAATGCCATGGCAATGACACGCAAAATCCCCCAAAGTCCAGAGTGCACGAAATGTTATTTCCAAAACAGAGGATACCGCTAGCACCAATGATTACGACATGACATGCCAACGAAGCCACATTCAACTGTTGTCAAGTGGCGATGGTGTTGGCGGTGGTATGCTGCTGCTATGCACAGATCCCCAGGGATACCAAAACAACTCGAAATTAGAAGAGCAACAACATGTCCACGAATTGGAAACATTTCCAGAACACATTCCTCTCTACGATTCGTTTCGTATCATTTTTTGTGCGGCTCTTGGGTTTTTTTTTCTGTGCACGAGTACGCCCAGAGACCACCCAGACGGCACTCGCACTCGGGATGGTCACCGGAGTGAGATAGTGGGTCTTTTGATTCGATTATAAATAGAAAACAAAAGCTACATGGACAGATCACTATCGCAGGAGCATGATGCATCAGTTGGAGCCGATAGGAGCTGGAAGAACAAGCGGTTCTACAAGATTCTGGAAAAATGGTTATCTTGATGAAGGAACCCTGCCTCGTTTAGGGGGCGATTTATAGTCCAACAGATATCCCTCTGGCTAATTAAGAGCATCGATGAGACATTTACAGCGCACACACAGCTTCGGATGCCTCGTTATAGTTCACCCCGGCAGATCTTATCGTGGATGGTGTTTTTCGGTCGAATAGTTTAATTGAGCCCTTTATCGGGACACGTATATCTGTATGCTACAATTGCAGTTTGCTGTGATGCTCTGAAAACCAATTGGAAAATATTAAAATGGCCCCGGTGGAAAATTGCTGGGACAATTCAATATTAATTTCCAGTTCAACGAGCCCACAGTTATTTATGACTGAGAGTAAAAAAAAACCAAACTTCATACAAAATACACATGGACTGGGGTAGAACTCCCCGACTTGGGTTCTGCGCCAGTGACTTCATTAATAACGAGAATTTATAGCGACAACGGTTTGCAAGGAAGCGACCACCGCACGGACGCTATATCTCAATTTCCTAAGTGACCATCTACGAGTGTATGTATTATTTACGGGTCAGACTGTAGTCCAGTATGGAGCTAGAAAGACTGACACCTCTGATAGTGGTTGTCAGTCGGGCGGGGGGGAAATTTATTATGTGGAACACGTATCGGCAGTTGCTACCGTTTATTTATACCTTATATACACATCGGCCAGAAATTTGTTCCTACCGGCATATACACGCACCTCGTAGCAATCCATTTGGCATATCCCTGTTCGTGTTTCTTATGCGAGAACTTCCGTTGTTTTCTGCCGGATTTTTGTGATGCCTGATGCACTTGATTCCCCCCAGCGACAACGAAAACGACTGACGACGACGGCCAGATGAGAAAGACGTGCAGAAAATACTAAATAAAATCGGCGCCCATGGAAAGTCCCTTAATCATTCGATGAGCCAGACAAGTGCGTTTGCTCGTGCGACAAATATCCTTCGGATAATGGGAGCGCAAATCACACGAATTTGCCTCGGAGATGGGATGCTCTTCAATTTTTGAAGTGTCATGCGACGGCGGTAGTGGTTTGGGTGATGGTGACGGCTGAGTGCAGAGGGGTTGCATTTGGCGTTAATGCATTTGAAGAGACTGGCGATGAAAGGATTTTGTGGGATTTGGACTGCGATTCAAATGTAAATGTCTTGGCTCTTAGATATCAATTTCTGCTTTTGTATTTCAATGGAGGTGCTATTATCGTGAAATCTTCAAATAATTGCAGGTCTTGAATTCCATTTAACAAGAGGCGGAGAGAAAGAGAAAAGGACTGGGCTAAGTAGGGTTCAATGCAAAGGCTTTTAGGCGAAACAACACACTGGATTGACTAGAGACAAGCTGTGGAATGGGCAGCATTTGGTAATGCCATGTAGCACTGAAATAGGAACTTTCAGGTTAGCGAAAAATTCAAAGTGGTTAAACACTTTCTCGAAGATGTTTGAGCTAAGATATGTGTCTTCAAACGTCAGCCTCGTGTACGAACTGTGAACTAGCTGTCAACTGGAAAAACTGTTCAAGTGACCGATCTGTGCTTATCAAAACTGAGACACATCAAGTCAGCAAGCAGTCAGACTTACAAGCTGATTCTTGAAAGCCTACATTCACTTTCACAATTTTCCAGTTACCACATCCACATCTGCTTACAGGAAACCGATGCTACTCCCCGATACTTGATTTTTTCATGAACTCTCAACCCTGCAAACCCAAATCTGCTTCAAGCGTCATCTTGTACACAAAAACTCCTCATTGAGTATTCGGCTCTTCCGTTGTAAACGTTTGTCCCCAAATAAAATAAATTACTTGCTACTTTCGTAGGTAATCGTTACTTTTTTGATACATATATTTACATATGATGAGCTACTAAGCGAGGGGTCCCTGATTCAATTCTCGTAAAAAAAAACCAACTTAAGGTTTTTTCCCACTACTCCACCACTTGCGAACGTCTGACAAACACCCGAGACCGAGAGTATAGCTGTCATGAAAGAGCCTCTTAATTATCCGTTTGGGCTCGAAATAAGATTGTAGATGCCTTACATTCTTACCGAAAATGAAGAACTAATATAAAACGATTGGTTGTGAGAAGCTATGAATTTTATGTTACTCGCTAATCGCTGTAGGTACCTACTCGTTACTTTTGGTTTATAAGGTGCATATTGCACATGTATTTTTAAAACGATTCAACTCAGAAAAAGACGTTTCCTAGAAAACGCAGACAATTGTTTTGATTTCGTTTTAGAACTTAGAGCATCGGCAGGCCTAATAATGAATACACTCTTGATAAATAGGTTGGGTGGAAGTTTAAAGAACTTTTGTTGGTAATAACTTAATTATTGAGTTTTTTTAATTGTGCTACTTTTGAAATACATGTGCCATATATATTTGAATTCTAATGGCGAAAGGGTAGAAAATTGGGGCGCGTGGAGTACCGAGGCGGGCTTTGCTAAATAGTGCCTTAAAAAAATGGTGCTATTGGTTTCTTACCTTTCCTGGTTATGGGGCATATGGTAGCTGGCAAGTAACTTTCTGTTTGATTTTGATATCTGCGGTTGGACCGATGCGGATGGTGTTTACAAGCTATTTGCTGTATATTTCGACTGTTTCGGCAAAAGTGATAATATGTTCCGACAAGGAAAGGGTGTCTTTGACAAAAAAAGATCATCCTACTCAGGATTTGATTTTTTCTCTGTACTCTATCTCGATTGAGTAGAGGAAACTTGGTTTGGGTTAGATGACTCATCACTGTAGAAATATTGCATCGCGACCCATGTCTTCAGTCTTCATGAAATCGTGCTATGCCTTTTATACCGAGATATTTCTCATTAATCAGGCCACGCTCTACATAGTGAACAATAAATCGAGACGAAGAAGCTTATATTAAGCCTGCAGTGACCCCAAACCCCATAAGTCCTGAACAACTTCGAAACCTAGGTTATCCGTAAACAAATTTAAAGCAAGGCTAAAAACTTTGAAATGTGTCTTGGTTCCAGGTCACAATGGTATGCCACTTAAGTAGAACTTAAGTCTAGGATGTACTCTCACACATCTTTCTATAGTTAGACTTTTAGCGTAGTCTTTGGTTAACTGCCTTCAGTACCTACCGCTATGGCAAAATCTTTCTCTGCTACGTTCACCCCCCAGAACCTCGCTGGTAAATATATGATCGGTAACAAATTCGCCGATGAGCTTGGATTCAACAAGCTTAAGGGAGGTTTTTGGAGATCCGCCGGAGAGTGACATTGACACTGATATTTATATGTGTGTAGTATATACTTTTAAGACTTTTCCGTCAGAAAGATATAGAATGGCATGTGCTCCCTTAGACTTCGGTGAGTTAATCTTGGATGCGCCTATAATTTTAATTTTGTTTTCATAATAAATTGCGCAATCTGAAAGTTATATTTTGCCTTAAAAACCAGGGCCCTAATCATGTAACTATTCAGGCGGCTGTCGTCGAAATGATGGATCTTCAAATTACTGACTGGATTTATTGGCAACTGAGAAATTTTTCTGAAATAGTGGTGAGAATGTTGTATCGCCAAGGCATTTCTCAAATATTTATTGTATTCATGTATTTAATTCTAAATGTATAAGTCCACTAAAACTGGTGAGTATGGTGGCTTGCTAGATGGAGACTCTGCATTTCTATACGAATACCTACAGTGAGACCGCGAAAGCGCTTAAAAAATATAGCACCCATCTAAACAGTGCCTACACTTCGAAGCTTACAAAACCAATTAAGGTGTCGAATCCCCTCATCTGTCAACGAAAATTTATTCATTAAATTTGCTTAATTCCGTCACGTAAGTTTTGCTCCCAGCACAATGAAGCCTCAGAAAAACCACGTCAGCCAACTGTCAGACTCAGTTTAGTTGCTTGTCAAATATATAGGAACAAGTTATTCAAGTAAGATTTTTTTGCTGTTATGTACGTATTAATTTTTTATGGTGTCCCATTTATTCAGAAAAGAAAGGAGAAGACTTTTGCAAGGAGTATTTTCTGTCCCTTTTTTATATATAGATATGAAAAGGGTACTCGTACAGTCTTACTAAAGACTGAAGAGGCTTGAAAACCACTGAAAAGATTGCAATTTCTTTTGAAATGTTTCTTAAAAGGCCGAGAACATTAAAGGTTATGTAGTTCATTGCCACGCCTACATTTTGCGAGCGTTTTCCATCAAAAAGAACTTTACCTTGTCACTACTTAAACAGTTCTTAATCAAATAAATCAATACCTTGGAAAGCCAACACTTCCACAATATTTTAAAGCTATCTGCATCAGCATTTGCTTTCAGAGCTACAGACCAAAATCTGACATTATCAAGGTAAATTTATTTGATTAATTCGGAAAATATCAGCAACTATAATTGGCCGCATTCAAGAATCTAGTCATCTTAAGTCCACCAGATTGGTCTGGATGAGATGCAACCTGAACGCAAAAACTAGAATGGTCGGGAACGTCACGTTTTCTACGTCAGCCACATATGAGAACTGTCAACTTAGTACTCAGTCACGAATATCTTGACTAGATTCGTCGGCTACCCCTCCATAAACGTCAACTGAAACAGCTGCTCTCACGACCGATTTCGACCTATCAAAACCGGGATTCACTTAGTAAGAGAGCTGTCAGACTTACTTAACTAGATACTTGAACGTCCCCATTTATCTTGATCGAGGTTCTGCTTTGGGCTGGTGAACGCACACAGCTCTGACTCTGATTGACCGGAGCGAAAGAGAAGTAGGTATGTAATGTACCTTCGAATGTAATCAACACCGATAATAATGTTTATTTTTTGAGAAAGTGCCCAGGTGGCTGATGACGATGAGACACCTGGACGAGTGGTCAGAATTCAGAACTCAGAGCAAACCAACACACACACAAAAAGTTGTGCCTTAATAAAAGCAAATGTAATCACACCAATATTATCTTCGGTAAAAGTGTAGCAGTGTGCTAGATTTGAGAAATATGAAGAAATTATCGTGGAAAATTATTATGGAAACTGCGAATATGCGTTGAGTGCATTTGCAATTTGGTAGAGGAAATTTAGCAAAATGGATGTCAAATGGGAAAACAAAGCGAATTGACAAACGCAGTTGTAAAGGAACTACACAAAAAAAAGGTTTGAGTAGGTATTAAATTTAATGCAACTGAACTCTCAGAAATGATTTTGCTGATGCAAATTTTATTTGTGTGAATTTTTCGTTCATTAAACTATAGTTAGAAACAAATCAGTGATAAAGTTATGTAAGTCTGACATCTGACTGACTGCACTCAGAAAGAGATATTCTCTGTAACTGCCATGACCCGTCAAGAACTGAGTCAGATAGAAGTTTGTTTCGCCATGAGCACGGTTAATCCATGCATGGATCACTGGTATGAGACGATGTTTCCATCGGCGCGTTTGCGGATATTACTCGTAACGATATCTAAGTTCTACATAAATATTATAATACCTTACGGGTTACGTTTTATCTGGCATAATCTGTCACTAAAAATTGTACCTAGGTGAAATTTAAATCGCTATAAGTTGTTTTAGCAAATGGCCCTAATTGCTTTTAGTGCAGGTATTCACAGGTTTGCCTCAGTTTACCGCTCTCTAGGTGTTTCTTATTTGCCGATATGACAGTTTGATGGAAAAAATGTTCAACAGACTATAAAGTCTTTATTTTTCTTGAAGGGCGACACAGTTCGGGGTGAACCTGAACCTTCTTTAGCCCGATCCTTCAATCTGATCTATTCTATTTGAAATAAGTAAGAAATTTTTGTTGTTCGACATCATAGCAACGGTCGTTAAAAATTATGAATGCTTTTAGGGTCATAATTTTTCGAATCTTCGTTCACTATTCAGTACGGCGTTTACTAGCCCCAAGACTACATCACACTAAACTACTCAACATCAAACTCAAAATCAAAGTCCAAAGGAAAACAAGTCGTAAACCTTCAGCCTTCGTTAATGGGTGCTACTTACAAAATCATTAAATAAGCATATTTAATTTTCTAAAAGCTACCAATTGATGCCAGAACACGCGCCATGCCATGCCACCAGCCAGCCAACGAGCGCGCTCGCGTATATACACAAAACATCAGTGTAAACAGCATGTCGATGGCATGAAGTCCATACTCCTGTTGGGATCTCTGATAAACATTTGGAAACACTACAAATCGCGTCGCTCATAGAAATTAATGCCAAAGAATGGAAAATGGAAAATGGAAAATTCGAACCCCATGCACCATGTGTCGCCATCGCCACTTTCAGCGGCAGACCCCGTCCCTGTCGAACATTGAGTAAACACCCGCCGGGTATAGGTATATGACTGTTATTGCCAAGTACTCGCGTATATAGGGTAAATATTTACGCGAGCATTCAAAATTTTATTTAAATTAGGGGCTAGATAAACATAAATTAGTACTGTGGCAGTAACTGCAGTGAATGAAGCACTTACCCTTAAGTAGGTGTTAAAAATTATTGAGTTAATGAAATTATTATTATTCGCCCCGGTGTGGGTTATGTTTCCCGAAATTGAAACACTGGTTCGTTTTTATTGTTCCTACCATTCCGGGGATAGTTTCCTCTCGGCTCCTTCCGTCTGCCGTGTGGTCCTGTGCTCCCATGTGTGCACTAGTCACGTAGCATGGTGCAACCAAACAATGACAACTCGACAGTCACGTTTCTCTGTGCAAAAAATAGAAATAAAACTATAGGTACAACAAAGAGTGGAATATCTGCAGAATTCCTTATGCAGATGTAACTTATGCGACGACGTGCAATAAATCACCGGATATCTGGTGGCGGGATTAATTGCAGCAGTGAGTCTAATCACTCCAGAGCTGACGAGCTGAGGCCAGCATCACTGATGAATTTCGCATCAACAGTGGAGGCGACAAATATCGGAACCCAAAGGTCTACAAAAGGAGCCATAGCCTGTTGTAAATGTAATAGCTAGCCTGACCCTAATTAAATTCCCCGGGCCTTTGGCTTTTAAGTTATTCCGCACAGGGTTATAAAAACGAAATTATGCGCAGAACCTTTGAAGTTAGTCTTTAATAGAGAGGACTGGGTTCGTTCAGAGGAACAATGCAAATTAGTTGGTGGAATTGTAAATCAATTAACTTTCGAGTCCCTAATCACAAGGCAAACTCTGTTCCAGCGAATAAATGGAACAAATCATTTCGCAGAACATAAGGCCGCCAGCCGCCAGCCGCCTATACCGACCGCGCAGATCGCACTCGCACCCAACCATGGAGAGTGCCGATGCCGACGACTGTGTCGAGTGGTTGGGGGATTTATTTATGCAAATCAGGAATTAAAATGACACGTTGAAATTGTTTTGTCTGCCTCCTGTCAGTGTTTGCTTTGGTAGCGCAATGCTGCTACGGCTGGAACTTCTAGCTCCGGGCGTAGGACACCATCCGGTAGTTCATTTTTGTTGATATAAATGTACCTATCTTCCTTCTTTTTTTTCGTTCGTTCGTTTTCTCCTCTATACACATACCTACACATTTATCCATGTTTGCGATTGTGATAAAAGCTGCCGAGCACGACACGACAGACAGTGAACTCCAACTCGGAGATTCGTCGTTGGTAGTCCTCCCTTATAGTCAGAGTCGGAGTCACTCCGGCAATATGTTTTCTGGGATGTTTTAAATTCCACATCTTTGCTTCGCCTGCCAACCGAAAGTATATGTACCGGGCTACAGAAATGTCCTTCCTGGTTACGTGTTGTGCCTGGAATCCGCAATGAAGCAAAAACGGATATTTCTGATTTTTCTGAAGTATCCCTTGCCTAGGGGTGGCGCGCAAGACCATCCTCGTACCTACTAAATGGCAAAAAAATTATGTGCATTAGGGCGGCCATGTCGAAATACATTTTTCTCTCCCATGCGCCCGCCGCCTCTATATTTCTGTATTTATGACGTGTCTAGGCTTTTGTTACTATTACCGATCCATGACTTTGCGTTCACCGGCTCGTTGTAGATAAAACGATTCGAGAATAACTAACGTCCTTGCTGCAGAGTTGCAGTCTCATTTCTGTCAATTTTGCCAATATTGTATCTGAAAGGGTGCAACGTATTAAATTCAAGCGAATGGGCTTTCATTTAGTACGTCAGTTCCTCTGACTGGTTATTCCGTGTCCTTAATTGCGTTTATCTTGTAATTAAAATAATTACAACCGAGCGTACGCCATAGCCGCACATAAAACATAAGCTCGCTGTCGTAATGTTGTGTAATAACTCCATAAAAACGGGATTATGCCGGCTTACGATGTATATGTAGAGAACGCAAATTGTTTGTTTTATTTTTGGGGAATAGCCCTTTTGCTGGCGGGGTGTGGAGTCGTTCCTGTTACTTATGTGGGTGGCATGGAGCGATGCGGGAGAAAAACTTTTACATGGTCATAGAACTGCGATTTGTTGGGATAAGGCAGATTATCCTTAGCGTGAAGACAAAACTTACAAGAGGATTATGCAAAGAGGAAACTATTTAATCAACATGTCAGTTTATGTTTCGGCGCCGAGATATTTTGTAAGGTGCCATAAGAGGCTTAACTTTGGTGAGGGTATGAACAGGCATTTTGTAGCTGCCTGCGGAAGTACCTCTGCGGATTTATTCAGGCAAAAATGCCAAGTCGTCGAATTTGACATGAGTGAAAATTATAAAGAGATACTGGTGCGGCTACCGGGCTCTGGCAGGTCTACACAGAATCAAAAAGAGTGATGGTATCAATATGACAAACCACAGGGAGAGACGTTTAAGCTTTTCCATATTTTGCCGACCGGCTGTCAGTTTGACAAATGTCACTGTTCTTGATATTTCCCCAAAAAGAAGTTCCAAGCGATGTATTTATACGGCTGCATTCCAAGTTCCGCCGTCGTAAACTAATTTATTAATTCCTCAGTTGTCAATTGTGACAGTTCGAAGGAGGAAAAGTTAACATAATGTCAATGTCAATCCACTCATTCTTAAATCCAATGGAACAAGAAAACTGCTTCTGATTAAGTCCACGAAGGTATTAGTGAAATGCCAAAAAAATAATCTACGATTGCTGTCAGCTGAATTGTATAGACTACATAAATTACACTTGCGTAAGTGCTTCTTGAGTGGATTCTGACTTTGAATCGAGAGCGAAATTCTCTTCTCAGAATCACCATCGGAAGAGTATTTTTTGTGTCATTGGAACGGTTTTAGAAGTAAATTTTTGATTCCGGACTCTCCCGGACACTTCTTTTTGCGCAATGGAAAACGACATAAATTAATAATGAACTTATTGTATAAAAAACATTAAAGCGATTATTAATATATAGTTTTAAGCAATTGATCTTTGTTTTCTGTATAATACAAAATCTACTGCGGAACGATTCAATTTACTGCATTTTTTTTTAATGATCTACTGCGCTCCTCTTTTATTTTGAAGTGGCAACTCTGATCATTACAACAATTTTTTTCTAGTTCAACAAAATAATTGTCTTTATTTTCAGTGTAGGTGAAGTCTGCCTTCCGAGGCTAACCTAAGGTTTTAAGACATTAGATATTGGGTATTTAAGGTTTAAGCACACTAACGTTGGTGGATAAGAGCGTAACTGGGTCCAGCTGTTTTCATTATTCGTTTAATGGTACTAGAGTTGTATGTCGAATTAAAACATTTGAAATCAAATGCTCGTCAGATCATCGCGGGAGGTAAAACAGTTGACAGAAAAACTTGAGCTGCAATTTATTCCTTTCAAAGGAACCCTTGGACATAAGCAATAGTCAATAACCACTGGGCTCAACCGATCTACGTCATTATCGATACATAATTATTTGACCACATTTTCGATCCATGATGTCAAGTATAGCAAACCACAATCAGAAGAGTGTTCAGTGAAAGTGTAGAAGAAGATTCGAATTTGCTTCGACCCTAGAAACCCTTTACATGATCAGAGAAGTCAAATGAAATGACGTCCGGTACACTTCCATGTGATTTATTAAACAAACCTTACGAGGAACTCTTTAAAAAAACATATATATTCCAACTCTGATTTTAATTAGTTTTTAAATCGTATACCTATACTTAAACGAACATGCTTAAATTATTTTTTTTAATACATTTTTTTAAAGCAGAAGACGTCTTAATTTTTTTTTTTTTTACATGAGATCAACCACTAATATCCGAATGAACAGATATCATAGCGAGTAAGCTTATTATTGCATTCCCTATAACGTTTCGGGATACTTTTATAATCCTTTTTCATAGTAGAAAAGGTTCTTTCAACACAATGGTCACTGGAAGCGTGGCCAAAACCGTAAGCAAGAAGTTTATACCTCTAAAGTAACTCTTATCATATATATAAAGCAATTTCAAAACTTCGGTAGAAGGATCACTCGACGGTATTTTTTCGCACCAAATGTATGCGAACACAGCTGACAACGAAATTGCATCATCAAAGCAACAAGTTAGCTTTTCCAATTCGTTCACTCGCTCAACTGCAGCAAAACCTAGTAGAAGAGCTTGAAACGATTGTAGAACGTCTTTGTTGACCATGAATCTGTCCGTAAGATTTTGTAATTAACGAATCTATGCAAAAATAGGCTTCAGTAGAAGAAGTTCCTGGATTGGAAGGCAATGTTTGTTTCAATAAAGTTATTGGAGCTCTTAATTTAGCTTGAAATAAGTCCTCGGCAAGTTGGGATGCGGATTGAAAAGCATCTTCATCATTTTCTCTGATGTTCATGAGAATTCAGAACTTGCTTTGTGCGGTCGATTGCAGACACAAAATCTAAGAATCTGTTCTGTAGGAAAACTGATAAAGGCAGCGTTAGACTGAACAGTTTTTCGCGTACAATGAGGCTTACTAGGAAATCATATTTTTGGACCGTTGCCAAAAGGTTTTATGCTTCCGAAGACAATGCCCACGTTCTGCTCGTTATTTCTTTAAGACTTATTGAGAAGCATTTGAAGAGCTCTACAAAGGAAATAATACAGTCATCACGCTTTTCAATGAATCTTGTTTCACAGAGGCGAAGAAGTAGAGTTTTTCGGCTGTCTTTAGTGCGTTCGGGGGGGCTTCTGCCCCCTACAAATGCCATTGCACACAAACGGTGAGAACAGAAAACGCGTGAGTATTCGAAAAAAAAAACAAATGATTTATTTAAAATGGTGAATTGAAATATATCTCCTTTGACAGCAATACCTTTTTCACACCCCACGAAAACTCGTTGACGCATTTACACCAAACACCAACCAGTTTTCGTTCGACGTTTTAATCAGTTGTGAGACACTAATCGGAAAACTTCCGCATAAACTAATTTCGTTGCAATTTTCGATCGCATTAAGCGTGGAAAATATTTTTAAGTTGTGGTTCTGACATCTGTTCGGTCAGCTGTTCTGCTGAACATTGCAAAAGGTGTGTTTCTTTCAACAACCCAACGATAAAACGACTCGAAATATGTACGGTAAAACTTCTGTTCTCGATTAAGTTTTTCAGGTGTGAATAGGGTATAAGGAATAATTGGCTGGCTAAATCGTTTTCAATTCAATCAAATTATAAATATACAAACAATTGGTAAAAGGCGAAATAATTCTCGTTAAAAAAAATGACGCAAGTAAATGCATTGCTGGAAACAAATACCTAACATGTTATACTGTCTTAAGTCTGAGCTCAAGATCTTATCTACAATTTGTAATTAATCATAATTGCACTTGAAACACATTCGATTACTAAGCCCGTTTATCGTTATCTTCACGGTCAATCATCGAACAGAGATAAGAGCAATTCGTAAACATTCGATCGTCATTTCTGGGTTACATAAATTACTGATTGAAATTTGGATGATTCGTAACACTGAAGGGTCTGTGGAACTTATATTTTATTTCCATCAGAGAGCAAACCGAAAACGTTGTCTTCATAAATCTAGATCGGTTCTGCCCCCTGTCAGATGTGTCAGCTTCAATATTCGTCAATCGCAATAAATATCAAATGCCAAATGTGTTCTATTTATATAGGGTACTTTACTTTGAATACCCAGCCCCTCAAAAAAATAAAACGCTTTTGATGAACCAATTTATGAAGAGCACTACTACTCGTATTTACACTGAGCTTGACTTAAGCTTGGGTAAATAATTAGTATTGCACTATTGGACGAAAATGAAATGACAAAGGGAACAGAGAAGTATTTAAAGTCAAGTGTGCTTACTAGCAGTAGGTACACTCGCAATAAAACTGTTGCAGCTATTCAGCAGCCAAGCTATGATCACAAATATTACACGCAGAACAAAGTTACATTTAAAATTACTACGATGGGTACATGTCATGCGTTTAAAGTAGGGTGTAAGGTGATACGTGCAGTGTATAAAACCCAACAGTCACCGCTCAATTTATTAACCTATAGCTAGCTATTCGATAAATAAATCTACAACAATTTTTTTTTGTTTGTTTTTGTGGGCTAAACGATTGATTGATTTAAAGTTTATGTTCGCTATTTAATAAATTTACTCTTCGAAATGTGGGCTAATATTTTCCCATAACAATTGCCATGTAAGCACATTGGCTCACTAAACGAAAAGTCTCGGTTCCGATGACTGGAAATACACAACCTTGGTTTTTTCCACTGCACCACCTCTCGCGAACAACCGCTTTCATGAACTTAAGTTCAGCGTTCAGCCATTCGGACTCGCGCTCGGCGTAAAATTGTACATCCCTCCCATTCGTTCTTTTTTTGAGAGGACCGTCAATACGTCGTCTTTTTTGATTGTTTTTATTTGAACTTTATTTTAAGCAGGAAATTAAAGGTAACATTCTCCGTAAAATTTTTAAAACCAATTTAAAATTAACAATAATATGGGCGTTTAAGTTTAATGAAATAGTTAGGAGCATTCAGTGGTTAAGAGATAAGAGACCAATGCGCACCTAGATCTGAAATAATATTAAATCTTAATAATTAAGGGGGTCAACGCAAAACTACAATAAAGTTAAAATATTTCAATTAATGCAATTTAAAAAAAAACAAAAATAAGTTCAAATCAAAACCTTCAGCAATGAATCAATTTTTGTTCGGTAAGACAAAAACTTGATTTGTGACATAAACTGCTATAAAGTAATGTAATTAACTGCTATAGAAAATTTTTAAAAGCGGGTTTAATTTATTTATGTAACTACTAAACATTTAAGTCACTTTTTAACAATTAATCGGCCCCAGCGAGGTACGTAGCCAACTTCACGCGTGTTCCAAAAATACAGAGCGCTACTGTTTTGCAGTGAAAAACGAAATAAACTTGAAACGACCAAGTTTACTTTCATTACAAATTTGCATGTATTATGCCTATGCGTTGAGAGGTTGAGAACTAATGTGGGATTAGTTAGTGTTTTTTATTTATTTATTTACCAATATGTATATATTTCTATATTTTACTTGGTCATAGTACCTATTTAGTTCCGTAATTTATATTTTACTTCTGCGATCTCAATTTATTCAAACCCTTAACACAGGCCAAGCGAATTCAATACGAAACACAAAACAAGTGTACAGCTACCTATAAGCTCATAAAAGCAAGAGGATTGGTGGCCGGCCAAGCAAGATACAGAAAGGATATAGGTAAGCGAATACAGTGGGATGAACTAAACAAGAAATACGTTGATTGAATACGGCACTAATTTCAATTTCACCGAAGATTTACGTAGGTATTGACTATTGAACGATACATGGATCTATATGGGTCAATAAGTAAAGAAATTGCTATTTCGTTTTCTTTTTCAAAAAAATAAAATGTTACAAAATTAATTTCAAATCACTCTTTGTAGCTTTGCTTCTTTTCAATAGATGCAGCTCTTTTGTTTACACGGCACTATGGAAATGAAACTCTTCCGACAAGATGTCGCTCTTTTGTTTACATGTTTTTATTGAAACGATTTTTTTTTGAAAAAAAATTGCTTCTTGTTTACGGCGGCATGTGGTTGGTTCTTTGCTATTCCGCTGTAAAACAGTAGCGCCTGTGTGTTTTGGAACATATTTTCTCAAAAAAATGACACTTCACTAGCAATCAATATTTAGTACATAGACAAACCATACTGAGACCCCCGACTCACAATCCTCTTGCCGCTGGCCCCCTCAGTTTTTTTTCAAATTCGCCATTTTGTATTCCTATCGGTGTTATATCAATTCGGAATCCGAATGACATGCAAAAACATACAAAAAATACAAAAATTAATGCTGCCAACCTCGGCAGCCGTGGGGAAATGTGAAAGAGTTCGGGAATACCACATTTTAGAATAACTGAATGCCATTGGTTAGTTATTATAAATTTTTTAAAGGTGAATAATTTTATTTTTGTGGTTAATAAAGCTATCTAGAGGAGATGTTTCATATACTAGAAATATATTGGGACAAATATGGTTGTGAATTTCGCGCTTTTAGATATAATTAACTTCGGTTTCGTGTGTAATTTTCGTTCAACCAACATACATTCTTGATTTCTCGTAAATATTTTAAGCAAATGTACACTTTTTCCTAAAAAAAATCATTATTCACACGTAACGAACAATTTCAAATTTAACTGTTAAAATTCTATGAACGCTGCAAGCCACTTTGCCCAAAGCGGAAGTGGCTCATATTTTTTGGGAGTGTATTGGTGACTCAGAATTTTTGAAGTTACGTGACATTTGTCAATACGAATTTCTATGTATCAATACTAGCGCAGTAAATCGTGACCACTCCGAAAAAATATAGCTTGTAGGCTAACGGGAAATCGGCCGAAGTTGGTGGTCTCAGTATTGTCTCTGATTTAGTATGTCGGAACGGAGAACTCAAATTCGCAAGCATTCTTCGGTATTGACCCGGGACCCGGTGTACCTGTAAAGTGTGGTCAAAGTTAAACAAGGGGTACCTTACCTTACGTGTAAAAAAAAACATCGAAATACCTATTTCTTTTATGGGTGCTAATGTTGTTGTATTTATTACTTTTTTAAACAAAACACTTTGAAAAAATAGGCGAAATAGAAAAACATTGAGTGTCACTTTCCGCATATAACGAAATTATTTATATTTTTAAAATTATATTATTGACTGATTTAGACTTAAAATTTGCTAAATGGACTATGTGCCTGCTGGAAGTATTCTACAAAAAGGAGCGTTGCGCCTCCTATACAAAAACAAATACAATTAAAACTAATTTCATTATCAATATTCATAGTAATAAAAAATATTGCACTTGATATTCCAATTCAAAGGAGTTTATGCCTTCAGATCAGGTAAGGAATAGAGAGCTAATTTCCATTTCTAACGCCTGGACAAGCTATGTGCTGTCTGGGTAGCGTGAACACTGGGCTGCGTCAACACCTGGCTCGCATAAACACCAATTGTTTTATACAGAGCGTGAACAACAAAAACCTCGATATCATGATTCATGAACAACAAATTTATGCTCCCATTTCGGGGATTTCCCTTTATTTTAGACATCGTAGTTTTACATACACGTATTCAAATACATTTTTCAATCGCATACTCTGTTTTTGTTCATATAGTTTGTACTGATTGCAGCGTTGCCAGACGGTTAATATATTTCCCCCCAGACAAATCTGAAAAACCCCCAGATTTAGCTATTTTCAAGAAAAAAACCCCTAAATTTTTTTTTTCCAAAAAATATATTTAAAAGGCAAAAAGTTAATTCAACATAAAGAAATTTTTTTTTTTAATTTTTGTAGATATGTATCTATGAATAGGTATTTATCGCTCTGCTTCCTTCCACCCAAATGATTGTGAACTTTTCGCAAACGCAATAGTGTGTGATGCATGTAGCTTTAGATAGGGGTTAATAAATACACTGGCACTTCTCAATGAATATTGGAATGCGTTGGAATGGAATGGAATTGCCAGACATGTTTACATCGGACATAGGTAAGGTACTCGAATATACATTGATTTGGTTTGTTGGTGGTGCAGTTGCTTTATAGCTTACTATTACAATGCTTTTTAGTGAGAAAAAAATGAAATTAATTGAACGCAGTTACAAAATAAAACCCCCAGATTTCCCCCTAAACAATTTTTCCCCCCGTCGGCCAAAAAAACCCCTAGATCTGGGGGGAAAACCCCCAAACTGGCAACGCTGACTGATTGCAATGAAAGAAAAAAACGATTCACGTTTGAAAACGTGAAAATGATACAGTAGAGCCAAATGAGGATGAATGCGAGCTAATAACATCCAATGAAGATGAAATTGACGAAACTGAGAATCAAACCAAAATAACTGCGTCAGAAGCTATTCAGATTTTTGATAAGGGGATAGAGTGGGCTGAAGAAAATACGTCTAACTATCAGGGGCGATTCCTCTCAGTTAGCTAGTTTAGCGGCGCTAAACCAAGAAAATAAATTGAAATACATCCTACGCAAAATACAGCAAATAACGAGGTTAAAGTAATTTTGAAGATTAATAATTGCAATAATCAATGACATACTAAATAACAAAACTATCATTTACAAATAATATTTGCCTACACAAACACACATCACAATACTCCCATGCAATAAGTTTCACTTGAAATACTCTATAGCGTTACAACTTGCGATACCGCAAATTCCCTGCCGCACGCACACACACAATCTAAAACTCCCATAGAAAAGTCTTCTGCTTGTAGCATTTTAGCGTAAAAAATTGCGCTACCGAATTTCCTACAATCTGTAGAAGTGTGGAATTTGACTACCTATACCAGTCGTAAGCAAAGCAACAGGAAAATATACGGAAGGGTAAGCGCAAACAAATGCGATAAAACTTGAAAGTAGAGTGTAAGTGTAAGCAAGCAGGTATATTTTGCGCGTTATCTTTTTTTGTACTTTTGTGTAAGAATGTGTCGTTGTGTTCTTATTGAATTCCATACCAAAAGTAAAGTGCGATTTATAATTTTATATTTGCGTGGATTATAAATGTGAGTAAATACATAATAATTATTTTTGTCGTGCTTTTGGAATATGAGGGTGTGCTTTTTTTTTTTTTTGTTTGTGAGAAGTGAGCACGTAGCTAACCCAATGCTTAAGACCAGGAATCGCCACTGCTAACTATTCAGATATTCTTGTTTAAAAAAAAGCGTGAAAAGCTGTGCAGAAGGTGCTGGCAAATAAAAAACAACACGTATTAAACATTATTTAAAAAAAAAAGAAGTAAAATAAGTAAAACTTTCATTAAAGTACGGAAACTGTTGTCGATGTGTATTTTTCTTGGTGGGTAAAATATTCGATAGTGTGAACAACCTGGTTAGCATGGACAGCCTGTGCAATAATTAGTTCACGCTACCCAGACGGTACTGTAGTTGTATAAAATTTGTGGCTCCGCAAAATGCGGATCAATTTAAAAAAGCAATTTTATAAATGACAAATTTCATCAATCCAGCATTACTTAGGCCACAAACACAGATTTGCTTATGCATTCGATTTCCGTTGTTCTATACAAAAAGCAGTTTTTGTCAGTTGACGGTTGGTTGTGTATTAAAACCCACAACTGTTTCCTTCTTAAATAATTGTTGATCTACATCGAGGAGGGGTCCAAATGATTTTTGAGTCTACAGGTTTTTTTGTAATTAAATTCGTATGTAAAGCTTCAGCAGTTTCGACTCAATGATATTGAAACAGTCAGGGATGGTTGTTACTTGTGTACAGATTATTTTATAATTTAAGTGATTTTTAATGCCTCGTTAAACAAGCTGTCTCAAAATTGCAAGAATTTAGAAAATTCTCCAAACTTTTTTTTAAATATTTTGGTATTCACACATTTTTACTTAATTTCAGAAAAAAGTGATTTTTCTTTGTCTCTGACAGACATAATATTTAAATTGTTTAAATTCATCTCAAGCCAAAAAAATGTTTTCAAAAAATATGAAATCTCCTTAAATCTTGTACCACTGGATAGTGACGTCATTATCACAAAAGATCTAAGAGAAGCGAACTACAAAGTTATATATCGCCCTTGGAATTATGTAATTGTTCAAAATGATGTAATTGTCCAAAAGCGATATATAACTTTGTAGTTCGCTCAATTTCACATGCAAATGCAATCCAATAATTGTTCTCCAGTGCAAAAAGGAAACATAATAATGTAATACATTTATGTGTGATCACTTTTAAATGCACAACACTATGGGGTGTTTTCTTTTTCATGTTCATTCATGCCAATATCTGGGGGATTTCACCACAATTCAATAGTGCTACGTCATATTTTGTTTTCAAGCAAACCGTATCAGACCCAAGGAGCATTTTGCGACTTCATGTGTCATGTGTCATGAGCGACGACGTTAAGACGGTTTTGTTACCAGAAAATATTCCCAATGAGTAACTTTTTCGACACATGCTAGGTAACATTTCCCATTTAGGAATATTCCAATCTAGGGATTTTATGTCTACACAGATTCTTTATTGTGTCAAAATTGTTTCTTCAGTTAAACATTATGTCCGCAGCGTGTAAAATGTGTGGAGATGTGTGTACATGCACACAATTCCTAAAAACTTACTGTCAACACAGATTAAACGCGATTCCCGATTGGGAAGTTTGTGGCACACAGAATAAACACAATTCCCAATAGATTATTTACTACACAAATAAGAACGAGTTCCTAATTGGGAATATTTTGTTAGGTATCCATTTTGCATTGGAAAAAAAATGTGTATGGGAAATAAGAAATTTTAAATTTGCAGTTTTGGTGGATATGGTGAAATTAAATAGATTAAAATGTCACTATTATGTGTATAAAGACATCGTAGATTTATTTTATACTGATTTTATAATGATCCTTATCAGCAATTAAAATACGACAAATAATTACAAAAGAGACTTTTCATTAAATATAGCATATTTTGGAAGGATCATGGTTTTTTTCGAAGTACATTAGTAACATTTCAAGGCAAAATGATGTTCCCCATAAAATTTTAGTAGTTGTTTTCTGTTAAATAATGAAATGTTTGATGCAATGAGAATATTATTTGGGTACATAACACAGGTACACAAAATGAATGACGTATCATAACGTCACAAATTATATGGTATGGCATTCTTCCCAATTTGTGTGTATATAAGATTTGCGTCAAAAACAATTCCTACTTTGTGTTGCGCCACTTCCGAACCAAAAAAGGAACTGTTACTGCGTTGTTTCGAAACATATGTTCCTAAATGGGATCACGAATTGACACCAGAACGTCGCCAGGCTTTAAACGTGTATTCGAATGCTACTTGGGGAGGATCTAAAAAAAGACTCAATGATTCACTGCCAGCGATAGTTAAGTCGCAATTACAAACATCAAGATAACATCGATTTCATATAAATACACCTTATAAAATTGAGTGTTAGTCAGTTGAGCACGAGCTTGCAATAGGAGAAGACGAGTATTTCTAGAAGGGTCTATCTGTTAAGTAGAGAAATAAATAAAATGGGACCCCACGGACAGTGCGGCTCAATTTGTGGACCTGGTCATTATGACCATTATCACCACCACCACGGACCTTCGCACCATCACCATGGACCTTCGCACCATCACCATGGACCCTCACATCATCACCATGGTCCACCGCACCATCACCATGGACCTTCGCACCATCACCATGGACCACCCCACCATCATCACGGGCCACCTCATCATCACCATGGACCACCACACCATTATCACCATGGACCGCCTGGAGTTGTTGTCATCTCTAGCCGCTCACCACCAAGGTGGTGAACTCGCAGAAGAGTTTTTGAAATAAAAAATATTCGACTATCGTTAACCTAAAACTTAAAAGAAAAAGTGTTTACTAAGCGGGGATTAAACTAAAATTAAAATTATTTATAAAAAATAGAAAATAAAAATGAAAACAAAAATATTTTTAAGACAGAAATATATGTTGTTTTGTTTGCACGAACTCATTGTGCGCGCCACCTGGCGTAGGGTATTCCTTTACTTTGAAAGCATAATTAGTCTGGTAAAATATCTCCTTGGTTTTAATATGCCTTCTTGGCCCGAAGAAACGCCGATTGGCAAGAGCCATTTTCATTCCAATCTGGGTATCCAGTTTTGATCGCACTCAAATTGCATTCGTAGTATCCGTTTCGGAACAAAATAAATTGCGTTCATTTCACATTTAAATATTTACCAGCATTACCAGTGTTTCTTTGAGCTTCGAACTCAGCAAAGCAAAGTAAAGTAGGATTTTCAGCACGCAATTACAACTCCGCACTACTTGACACTTCGAGACTCACAGTAGCTGTTGTAATCGCGTCCTGAAAATCTTACTTTACTTTGCTTTGCTGAGATTTAAGCTCAAAAAAACAAGCCTAATATAAAACAGCGACAGCGATAATTGTCAATCACCCTTAATCGGTACCAAATCCAAAAGTCATAAATTTTAAAAACAAATACTCAAATAAGTTTGCTAGTAGACGTCAGATAGCAAACAAAAATGTTGACGTTACTGCTGAATAACGAGTTGATAACTTTTGCACAGTCTTTTTTAATACAGGGGTAAATTTTGTTTCAGTCTTAAACGTTTTTCCATTTTCCCATACATTTGCAATATAATTACAGCTTAATTTAATGCCAATAATACTAATAATTTATACAAAATATTTATTTCTATTGTCCAACTGTACATAATATTTTAGTATCTAATAGCGCGGCGGGCCGTGGTTGTGGGGTGGTGGCCCATGCTGTTGGGGCGGAGGTCCGTGATGATGGGGTGGAGGCCCGTGATGATGAGGTGGGGGTCCGTGATGATGGGGTGGAGGTCCGTGATGATGATTATGATCATGGCGTTCATGGTATCCGCGACAGCAACATCCACCCATTTTGTTTGTATATATATTTTTCTAAGACCTGTTGACTTGTTGCGTACTAATGCCCAACTAAATGAAAGCAAGTCGTTGACGTATTTATTAAAACAAACGCCAAGTTATCTCATTTGCTTTTCCCTGATGATAGGAGCCCCTTTATCACCCTTCTTTATAAAAACAAAATTATTTTCGTAGGTACGAGTCATGGTTTGATTATCTATATTTTATGCCGAACAGGTCATTGGCGAATGTACTTTGTTTAGATATGAGATGAAGCCGTCAGACTATAGTTAGTTGTTGGTATGTTTGTAAATAACATACACATTTGGGTAGGATACATTACCTAAATGACGATGTGTTTATTTTTGTACAGTTAAATAAATGCTTGGAAAGAAGATTCCTCCGAGTGATTTTCGGTCCCCGTTTACTTTGACAGACTTTGGATTGGGGGAAAAGATTTAATGCCGAACTCTACGTGCTGTACTGCGATGTAGAACTGCTCAGAAAATTAAGCATCCTTCGTCTAAGATTAATAAGTCCGAAGAAGAGATTTTCACTCCAACCGGGAGGGAAAGCTTTGTAGACCTCGCCTTAGGTGGCGCGCGCAAGTGAAAGGGAATTTCAGCGACCCTAGAGCTGATGCAACAGGCGGCAGTTAGTTCATGATCGCGCTTACTGGAGATACAAGTATACTAAATGAAATCCACATGACTAGCACATGAGATAGATGCCGTCCTCCGCCAATAAACATTCGAAAAGACACCTTCTGCAAAAGGAAAACGAACGATCGGAATATTGCGATCGCGGAACTATTTCGGACTCATGACCCTATGTAGAAAATATGCTTAACTGGTTTAAAGTGTCAATATCTGGTGATAGTAAAGTCATAGTTATAAACCAAATACATTTGAAGACAAAGAAATATGACACATAATTAGGTACCGCAAAAAACACTAAAAAAAAAGATAAAAAATATGGCTCATATTGTCAAAGCACTCAATCCATATCGATAACCTTCTTTATACAAATATAACTGAAATTTTCCTTAAATAGCCGGAATATTTTTGTTTTCATTCAGTTGTGCATTTGCAATAAGTAAGAAATTTCAAGGAAGTGAAAACTAATTTTTATACGAAGGATATGTCACAACATGGATATTACGGAGGGCCGCCGCAACACCATGGACCTGGGCATAATTCAGGACCATCACACCATGGACCACCACACCATGAACCACCACACTACGGACCACCTCACCATGGACCACCACACCATGAACCACCACACTACGGACCACCACACCATGAACCACCACACCACGGACCACCTCACCATGGGCCCCCACACCACGGACCTTCACACTATTGACCATTAGAGAGCTTATTTTATATACATAAATTAAAAAAAAAAATAGAAATAAATTTGAGGGGCTGGTCTATCAGTTTTCCTAGAGAATAGATCCTTAGATTTCGTTTCTGCAATCGACAGCACAAAACAAGTTCTCAATTCTCCTAATAACCTCAGAGAAAATGCCGAAGATTTTTCCAGAAAGGCTTTTCAATCCGCATCCCAACTTGCCGAGGACTTATTTCAGATTGAATTAAGAGCTCCAAGAACTTCATTGAAACAACTCTTTTCAATCTATAAACCTATTCTACTGAAAACTATTTTAAAATTTTAACTTTTGCATCTGCATCTGCATTTTTCAATGGATTTGAATGGTCTCTCAGCATACGCCTTTCAATTTTTTCTTCATTATTAAATAAATCGCGAAAACGAGTCGAAATTTAAAACAAGCATACCATTTCTATCAAAATTATATTTTTGTAACGTTTCAAATGACAGATATCAGCCGTTTTTAATTTCACAGAAAGTGATTTCGAAAAATGTTTGATATTAGTAAATCGGTGGAAATGTGGAACACTAAAATCGAACTCACTCGATTTGAAATTTCGATTTCGATTTCATTTCGCTCGGATTCTGGAACCTAGCTGTATATACTGATTCCTTACATAGATTTGTGGTCAACGAAGACGTTCTACCATCGATTCAAGCTCTTCTCATAGGTTTTGCTGCAGTTGAGCGAGTTAACGAAATGGAAAAGCTAACTTGTTATGCAATGCGAATTCGTTTTCAGCTGTGAAAACTGAATATCTATACATATAATAAAACTGTAGCTGTTTTCATGTGTACGCGGTTGGCGTGAAAACTATTGCACAGATTTTGATGAAATTTTTTTTGAAATGTCCCTTAAGATCTGGAGAAGGACATAGGCTGTTCATTTCATTGCTATGCCTATTTTTTGGAGCGTTTTTGACCAAAATGTGTTTTTTTTCTGACTTTACTGCCTTTTTATCGCTTTTACTCAAACAATTCTTAACCAATGCAAACAAAACAAAATACCAACAAGAGCCAAAACTTCCGTAATTATTTTAAGCCATCAATCAGCTTCCTGTGTTATCTAGAAGCTAAGCTACAACCCAAAATCTAACACGAAAAAACTAAATTTATTTTCTCAAATCGAAAATTATCAGCAACCGTTGTTCTTGATCGCTGTTCTGCTTTGGGGTGGGTGGGTGGCGCTCATCGCACAAGCACATACATGTCAAGAAAAACTGCGTGAAGTTTTCTCCGATTAAGTGAAACGAAAGAGAAGTAGGCGAGGTGAGTGTGGATGTATGTTTTCACAATGTTTTCCTGAGGAAATGCGCAGATGGCCAATGACGTGCGATGATGGGCGTATGGTGGTGTAAATATGTATATTGAGTTTAAGGTTTTTGTTTTTGGGGGTTGTGATACTACCTACATTGATATCTACAGTAAAGAATTGAAGAATTCAAGAACTGAAGACGATATAGGTGAATAAATTTGTTTGATTTATTGTTGGTGTAAATACAATGCACTCTATATTATTTCTGTAGTTTCTATAGTAAATAGTATATTTACCTCTTGCGATTCACACGCTCAACCAAATTTAACAAATGAAGTGTCAAAAAAAAAAGAGATTTTCTTGCTTCTTATTTTTCATTAAATTTCAACTACGCAGTTGTGTAAAAACTATAGGTACTTTTCTTTCATTCATCATGCCCGTACAAGCGACTCCGACACAGACTGTGTGACCGTTGCGGCATTCTGAAAAGTCGTATGAAGAAGGGCCAATGAGAAAAAAAAGTGTAATTTCTGAAGCAGAATAGCTTATTTCAAATTCGTGAACGATATTTAACAAGTATTGGTTCGTTAAACACTATAATAGTGTTGTGATAGGCAACTGCGTTACATTTAAAATGTTTTTATTTGGATATAAGAGCTTTTGAAATATTTTTAAAGCGGCTTAGCAAAAAGTTGTGCCAGGCTCTCGAAAAAAGTTTCAAATCGCAACTTTAGTCGCAAAATGGTCACGCTGAGTTGCAATTCACAGTAGAGATAGAAAAACTAAGAGAGAATTTTATTTTCAAAATTAGCGGGGGAATTGGATACCTTTTTAATACTTAGTTTATAAATAAAAGATTTGGGATCCACTTAACTGCGAAAGTAAGATTGTTACCTTTGAAATGTTACCTTTTAACGACCGCAAAACCAATTTTTATCAATTTTGGTATAGGGATAGATGGGACCTCTGAGAATGACATTCGCTACTTTTTCTCGTGAAAACAAAACGTGAAGGGGATGAAGAATTAGATGCAAGTTTAAATGACGAACCAATTATTTCTCAAGTTATTGATAATAAAATTCTGTACTTTTGGTATAATACCAATGAATTTAAATTTGTAGGCTGTAAGGCTGATAGGTTGGCTAAAAAGATAGATAGAGGATAGTTTTGGACCCGATAAGTGGCGCTGTTGTTGATATAAATATTTTAATTGAGTTACTCGAAGTACTAATTGTACGCAGACGAAGTCGCGGGTGCCAGCTAGTCTTACATATATTCTTTGATGCAAAAAAATATAGTCGAGTGATCCTTCTACCTTCTTGCTAACGGTTTTGGCCACGCTTCCAGTGACCACAGCGAGTGTTGAAAGAACCTTTTCTACTATGAAAACGATTAAAACAGTGTCCCGGAAACAAGGTTAAGCTGCTTTTCTGCTTTGACAAAAAGGTGTATAAAAAAATAATTTAACGCTGGTTTTATTCACTCGAAGTTGAACTCAACTTGGGGATTTTCAACCTGAGAATTTGCTTTTATTCACTCAAAGTTGACTCGCTCGCTCAACCGAGAGTTGTTCAACTTTGGGTTCTCTCAACTCCCCGAAATAGTAGACGTTAGCTCTCAACTTCTGGTTTTATGTCAAATTTTATATTTTTTCTTCGTTTCGGTTTTCGAGTGTTCGCTTTTAAAGACCTACAATAAAAATAATTTTTGATATTGAAGTTATGTTTCGCGGCAATTATTATTGGAAGATTGGCAATCGTCTGATTCAAGCAGCGAAGATTACTCGATTTTGAATTTTTAGCAGTGCTGTTCTCTCACAGAAGGCATAAGAAACCACATTAAAAAATGTTCACAACTGCGTCGCATTACATCCACTATTTCCATATTGAAACCATTAGTTAGTTATAAATAAATAAATAGTTAACACAACAGGTCCGTCAGGACCATAGGCCTAGTCTGTCATAATAATTCGTTTGGTGAGGGTAAGAGACCACCTGACGCCCTAGCTTCCATGCACCACTGATTTTAACTGGTAATTTACAACAAACTTTTTGCAACTCTGCAGCAAACTTGTAGGAAATGTCCTTTTAGCTGTCGGTCTATTCCTTAGGAGCTAGTGGGCACATGGTCATATACCCTCTCACTTACAAAAGTGGTGGCTTACATCCAAGAGAGAGTATAGCTCATGCGTTTTTTTTTTAATTATAAAAATTACATTACTCTGGCGTATACACAATTTTTGCTTTTTTAATGAAATTTTTCTCTTTTCGTCTTTGCACACAACGAATATTATACTGGAAACAACGCACAAAATTCAAATCAAAAGTTGAAACTGACATATTTTGTGTCATCTGCCGCAAATATCCCAGGCATATTTCGGAAAGAGCAAGGACGCCAACTTTTGAATTTCAACTGAGGAGTTGAAAATTAAGGTAGTGAATAAAAACAATTTTCAACTTGCTGCTCAACTCTCTCTTTCAAATCAACTCCGAAGTTGGTCAACCTCGGAGTTATCGGGAAGTTGAACAATAGTGAATAAAATGGCCCTAAGTATGTTTCTTTAAGTAACTACGATTTAAAAACAATAAAAATCAATGAGTTGGAATATGTACAGTTTTTTGTTTAAAGAATTCCTCGTAAGATTTGGAAGCAAGACCCCCCGGAAACAAAATCCTGGCTACGGCACTGACTGACATATCGATAAATGTTTTAATAGCACTCGCACTTAGTGATGCCAGATCGTGGGTAATTACCCATTTTGTGGGCATTTTAATTTCAAAATAAGCTTAAAGGGCAAAGAAGGGCATTTTTATATCTTTAAAATGTATATTCATTTTATTAAACTAGTTTTTTATTTGAATGCAATCATTAAATAATGCATACTCTGAAGCAACCCATTTGGATTCATTCAATGAATGAAAATTTCTTCAAATATCATTGATTCTATTTACACTCAAATGCGGAGGGTTAAAGGTTAAATGCAAACAAAAAAAACGAAATCGTTTGGAAAAAACAAGAGCATTTGCATAAGGTAAGGTCATCTTTTCAATATCAAGAAAATTAACTTCCTTTTGTTAAGTTGTAAATAATGATCACATATTTTCACATTGTGCCAAAAAATGTATGCATATAATAACTTTAAATTCGTTATTATTTTTATTTATTTCTTACCTTATTTATTAATATAAAAAAAAATTGGGTTGGATGAAAAAATAACACTTTTCAAACATTACAAATATTACTGAATTAATTAATTAGCAATACGTTGTTCTTAAGGTTCTTAATTTATTTCTACATTCTACATTTTCTTAATGCTTAAAAAAATGTAGTTCTGAAACCATTCAAATTAAATTAAAGGAACGACTGTTTTTTTTTTTCAATTGTTTTGCTTTTTATATTTAAAATATAAATGTATGTATATTATCGTAGGGAATATCGCGGGTTTTTTCTAACAACGGTAGGTATAGGGAAAAAGTTTTTTTTTATCATCGTCCTGTGCAAGTCATTCCAAAAAATTTGACATCACTGCTTGTAGTGTAAATAGGAGCGTTAATTTCTCATATTGATACTTTCATTCTATTGGTCCGAACATTTTTCAGAGCTTGAAAAATACTCTTTCCAGTATTAATTTGTAAAATGTTGCTGTAGTTTTTAGTGTTTGAAACTCGTCTCAAGAACCATGACACCTCCATCACATGACATTCTTCTTTCTTCAAGTCTTGAAACTTTAAACCAAAATTATATAGCCATCAGGACTGATCATAAAAACTTAACTCAAATAAAACACACATGTGGCGAATACGGGTTCTTCCTGAAGTTGATTGCACTCGAAACTTTTGGAAGGCTAGCCCTTTCACCACATTTTTCTCTGATGTTTGCAGCTGACTCGGCCCGATTTATTGCTCTTCCATTGAGTGCTATTGTAGCCAATTTTTTACATCCCTTCATATTTCTTTGTAGCATAGCCTTATTTCGTTATTAATCGTAAACTGCAAGCAAGCCAACCGCTCCTCATACAAAGTCATAGAAGTCACTCGCCTTCAGTCTACCCATTTGCAGATAATTAACCTCAAAAAGTCTAAAATTTGATTTGAAATGAAATAAACATTGACCGGTATACCTTTAGATAAGATATCGACCTTTTTTATCCATTTAGATAGGTCTTAGCATATTTTTACCAGTTGAAGCCGTGACGCCGTTGACGGTAGAGTACCGTTTTTTTTCCTACGACAGTTTCTTTCGAAATAATGAATCGCTCACTGCAGATCAGCGGGAATTTCGTTGCCACAACAAAATACATCGGGCTGTTCCCATTCGGTGTTTCGACGAGCAGAACCCTTCAGGGGCTGCACGAACAGTCGAACCCCTAAAAATGTCGCTTTTTTCCGCAGTACAAGTCGATCTGATTGTTCGATAAGAAGTATTTTGCATCTGGATTATATAAAATAATTTTCCACAATAAAATCTTTGACGTTTATTCGAGTTTTGAAAAACAATGATCACTCAGTTCACAAAGGCACAGATTTCTTTAATTTTCCTCTGCCTCATTTTCTACTCAAAACTACGGAAAATCCCTTCAGCTTCAGAAAACCTAAAATGGAGCATGGTGAGGAAATTTTTCGCGTACAATTTTTATTTGGAAGTGGCTGACTGACTGATGTCTTAATATGAAATACTATCGTCAAGAGTCTTTGTTGCCTGCGAAGCGAGTCATAAACCCCAACTTGAAGCAATAATTTTGACATATATAGAATCAGAATAAAAAGACGGTAACACCAGGCCTAAACCAAAAAGAGAACCACGGATGACTGCGATCTTGCATAAGCCTAAAAATCAATAGATTTTGAGTTGCAGAGTTAGGGGATTTTGTAAATGATTTGTTTTAAGTCTGGAAAACGATTATTGAACAAAAATTCGCACCAACGCGACTGTGTGAATTTAATTTTAAATAAATAGGAAAATGATAAATTACCCAAACAACTCCATAAATCAATGTCGCAGCTGTCAACTGCGGCTAAGTTTAGGTGATAAAATTCTGTGTTGAGTTGAGGTTTTTTGATGATACACTTGAGTTGGCGGGTATTTGAAGCATGCCTATGCCTATAGCTATATATCCGCATAAACTTTGAGAGGATGATTAAAATTTGTAAATACACTTTTATTAAAAAAAAAAAACGAACCAATATTCAACAGCGCAATGAAGTTCTTGGGGAAACTAATGTTAAAGGTGAGTTCTGCAGTCACAAACAAAATAGCCCAAAGCTCAGCGATAGGGAAAAAATATAAATTCGACCAAGTGGTAAGTTGTAGAGCTCTTGTAAAGAGCTTCTAAGTTTTTTTTTTTTGTCCCAAGACAAATTAGAAATGTGATTTTCCTCTTTCCTCAAAGTGACCAAAGACAAAACTATTAGATACGTATATGCGTATGAACATGGTCATAACTAATGCTAACTGAGTACCGCTTTGTTGATACTTCTCATTTGAACGGAAATTTGAAGTTTGCTAAAGGTACCTAAATGACTTTTTGAAGGGAGCCGAAAAAGGGTTTTTTTTGGAGATTGCTGTCTTGTCCTAGCTATTTCCGGAGAGATAGTGAACTATAGGTTCTTTCTCACTGCAACTGCGGTTATGTTAATTGTGTGACATGTCCAGTCTGGCTGCACGATTCCGATTCCCAATAGACCAGTGATTTGTTGCGATCTCTGGCGACACATTTTACGTAGAAGATTTGTTTTTTCTTTCTTGCTGCAGTTTGGCCACATCTTTCTGGGCGTGACACAGTCCTTCATATGAGGCTGGCCCTAAATAGAGATTCTAAGGAGATCTTTGAATAACTCCTCAAGTCAATAGTGGCGGGCTGAGCCGTACCATCAGTTTGTTCGTTTTCGTAAATATTGCTCTGGAGCCCATCAAATTCAGGAAATCTTCAATTGAATTACGACTACCTCTTTCCTCCAATGAAGCCTTTATTTGGGGGGTACCTCGACAGAGACATTAGCTTTGATTGCAGCTTGTTTGTAATTATATATGCCTGCATTTTTCTTTGGATCTGGATGACTCAAGTTTATTTAACTGCCACCGGAATTCGGAGGCACTCCATTTGGAGTAACTACATTTCCAAACGGTGCGGTTCATGCTTCTGCGGTATGGGCATATTTACCTTTAATTCTCTGACGTGTCCTAGTTATCCGGTGGGCCTCTGCATAGATCCAGGGTGAGAGATTGGATCAAGGCCGACATATCTTCCCTATTCGTATGTGTGCTGCCGCTATTGGTTAAGTGTTTAAGTGGATCCACTTCCAGCAATGACGCGGCTTATCAGGTAGTTCTCATCTTGGACCGCTACATTTGGGGCCCGTGGCCTCAATCACTACTTATATGTATATCAGTGAAAATAAAACCCTGGTATATTTGATAAAAATGAGGCTTGATTCAACAATTTTCTATGTGCAACAAAATGTCTCTATTAAATTCACAAAATTTTAATAAGTTTTATCTTGTCTTAAAAGTTTTGTGTTAAATAAAAAAATGTTATGGTAACAAGTATTGTTTGTTTATGCGTATAAACTTTTTTTTGTTAAATTAACCAAAATGCAATTGATTTTGTGAAAAAATTTATCAATTTATTTATTTATTTATTAATCTTTTTTAAAATTAAGAGAAAAAAGCACTTAATACTATCGAAATTGTTTGTCATTTTGTTAAATCAACAGCAAACATTGTTGATTTTACACAAATAATCTGTCAATTCTGCAGTTGTCTTTTTTTGAATCTATAAAAAAATTTCTGGTTATATAGAATTATTATTTTAGTTCAATAATTTTAATTTAATAAGTTGTTTTATGGATAGCATTAGGTATTAATAAATGATACGCAAAACAAATTTATTTAAATTTATTAAAAGAAGGAACTACAGAAATTAAATTATTTTTACCGGACAACATAGAAAATATCAATATTCAAAATTAATAAATTAAATAAGGCTATCACTGTTAAGACATAATGATACCGAATGCCTTTATCTATCTTCAAAACAAAAAGATTCGCTATACCTTAAACACCGACAACGATGCAGATGTGGTCATCTCCTTCACTATTTAAAGTTGCGTCTTTAAGTCTCGGTTAAAAAGTCCAGGAAGTTTAAGTCGAATTCGATCTATTTAATTTAAATATAATAAAATGCATATTAAGCAATCATATATTACCAAAATGCAGTTCTTACGAATTGATATCTAAGGGGTTGCTTTCCATTTTTTCTGCATTTATTTATTTTTAAAATGTTGAACTAAGTATTTTTGTTTAGGGAATTTTTATGCGCATTAACAAATTACTTTACTTTGCGTGTCAAATAATAAATTACGCCATTAAAAGCATTGCGTTGAAAGGATTACCTTGTAAAAAAGGATATTTTTTTATTAATTAAATGATTGAGTTATTAATTCAACAAAATGTATGTCGAATCCGCAAAGAAAAAATGTTCATTTCAACACAATGTTTGTAGTATTTATGATCTGTTTGGCTAACAAACATTTTGCATACGCTTTGTCAGTTTCACAAAAGTGATTTTTGGTTCTGTTTTAATGGATACAACAAAAACTTTGTTTATTCAACAATAAAATTGTTCAATTGATACAATATCGATTTATTAAACTAAAAATTGTGTTTTGTTAATCTGACAAAGTAGTTTTGTACAAAATCTTTTATCCGTTTGACAAAATACCGTTTAAATTGATACAACTTAAGTTGCATTGATATAATATTCAAATTTATCAGACTTTTCCAAGGCATTTGACACAGTTAATCGCTCAATTTTGCATAGAAAACTGCAAACATATTTTGGATTCTCTGTGGAGTCCTCATAGCTGATCCTCTAATAAATGACAAGTCGTCAAATTTCCTTCATAATCCTACTGGAGTACCTCAGGCCTCAATCCTTGGACCAATTCTATTCACGCTATATATCAACGAACTTCCGAAAATTATCAAATACTGCTCAATTCTACTAATAATAACCCGACCCTTTGTAGATAATGAAAAGGCTATTGCATTACTGAACTTAGACTTGTCATCAATCTTACAGTGGTCTCAAAACAATTGCCTAGTTTTGAGTCCCCTGAAGTCAAAATCACTTCCTTTACACAAAAAGTTGTTTGATATATCAACTTTACCTCACCTAAAACTTGGCGATGACACTATAGTATATGTTCACCCTACAAAAAACCTCTAACTATTATTCAATCGTATCTTAACGCTCTTACTAATAGTGCTGTTATACGGGTGCGAAGTTTTTTGCCACACTGGTTGTGAGACTAACTTTTTGTTACAATTACGTGAGAGACAACAAAGCAATCTAACCAAGATGGCGCTGCAAACCGGTGTGCACCTGATGTCCAACTCGAAACCCCTTTGTAGTTAGTACAGTCTTTGGCTTACTGACTTTAGTTGTGCCCTCTAATTGGGTTTAGATTGAAACCCTCCTCCTCCGAATTTTTTGCTGGACATCTACAGTGATACGTTCCTTTACTGGCGTTGGTATCGAAGACGACTCTTCGGGACGGACCCAGGGCCGGACCAACCATATGTGGAAGACGTGCAAATGCACAGGGCGCCAAGTTCTGGTTGCGCATTGCTAGAAAAGAGAAATGAATTTTATCTAACATAAAATATCATAAAAAAAAGCCTACGCGAGTTCACTTCTTACCTTCATACTCTCAAAATATTACACCCTGCTTATGAAAAGGTATATTCCTTGCATATCCACTTATATTTTACAAAAGAATCTAGGTCAAAAATCGTATAACAAAAAATACCTCAATAAAAAAAAAACGCCTGGGTAATGTGGAAAAGAAAAAAGGGCGCTTTCTTGCACAGGGCGCTAGTTTGGCCAAAATCGCTCATCGCCCTGCGATTCGTACGCATTTTCTGATCAATTCACAGAGTTTGCTATCAAATCACCTCCTCCTAAAGAGATCTAAACTGAAGAAGCAATTATGTACATATATACGTATGATTTGTTGGGACGCCTTAGGCTATGTAGAGCACACCCAATCCGTATGATCAAACGTCTTTATTTTCTGTAGCCATCTATAACTAGTTAAAGAATGTTGTGACTGCAGACTGCACTTGATTTGGCCGGGAAAATTCACCCAACCTTATCGAGTTACAAACAGAAAAATCCGTCTGTAGTCTGTATATCCTTTCTCGGAAATTCAACCAACTTACACCCTTTTACAGCAGACTGTCTTATTGCGTCCGCCTCCGACACCCATCGTTATTACGAAGAGAAATCTCTTCCCAAATAGAAATCACTGAACCATTTCATTTGCCAGGCGAACACTTCGCAATTTCAAAAGGATATCGTCGTCATCTTCACTTACAAAGCAGCAGTCAAACTGAAATCCTTGAAAGTAGTTTGCAATCGCATCCGAATCAAGGGATTTGCTCATATTTACCTTCGCTTCGATAACAATTTTCCTTGACTCCCCTTTCGCAAATCCTTTCGCTGCGTGGAAAGCGGAAGGCAAAGAGTGCGTGTGTGATGAGAAAATATGGAAAACCATTTATTTACATTACACGTTCTCTTGCTCGCACTAACAGCCAACAGGCAACAGCCAGCACCCGCAACGGTAAAGGATTTATTTGTAATTTAATCCAGCAACAGGAACAAATGCGTCGTCCTACTTCATGCCTCGATGGCTGAAGGAAAGCTTATAGTATAGTCACCCCCTGCTGGGTACAAATAAACAGAATACTCGTTGAAATTGATCCCGAAGCTATCGGGATTGCTTCGGTTTCCACAAATGTCACGAATTGGCGAAAGTAGTTCACTTTAATTTTTTTTTTCTTTTTTTTTAAATCACGAAGAACCACACTCTCGGACAAATTATAATTTACGGCATATTCACGTAATCGTTTCCTTTGTGTGTGCGACAGCAGTTGCTGCTCACCCCATACCGATTTGTAAACGAGTTTCCTGCCTCTAATCGGATTACTGACGAGCAAGAGATACGCGCCGTGTTCCAGCACAAAAGGCATCTATACACAATTTCGGGACACACAATGGCCCAGGGAGCAGGGAGATCGCTCCGACTGCATTGTTCCCAGTTCACAGAGGCTATATACGGAACGTTTTCACACATGCATCACGAAGATTTACCGGCCATTCATCTGGCGTGCGTGTCCCTTTCAAAGGAAACGCGATACAATTTGATGCGCTTTTCACAGTGTCTTTCTTTGATTTCCGAAGAAACCCCTGATGGATTGTTGCTTGCAACTCATAAACATCAACAGGCATAGGTCCCACGACGATTCATCCGCACGGTAGCCCCACAACGACAAATTGACAATTATGCAAATTCAAAGCAGCGCGACATCCGTTGCCGAACACAAATCGGTGTCCCAACCTTGGGATAACATTACATATTCCGTCATCTACACAGCGGCAACAAGCCAGCGGACAAAGTCGACAATGGTCGTCGCACATACGTATTCTATACCAAAAGGATTCGCGAGTGATTGCAGCAATAAAGGCTGCAGCTAACAAGCAAGCAACGCTACATCTTCCCGATGGTGGTGGTGCTGTTGTAATTAATTCACCGGCAGAAGAAATGTGACATCGAATGTGATAACAGCCTGTTCCCACACACTCGGCAGCCCACCTAACCTAGCATTCCGGACTGCAAGCGTCTATCGCCATTTATCAAACCGGAATACTGCAGTTACAGAAGCCGGGATCCGACGATGCTGTGCCCTGATGAATGGCCACCAAAATGGATAGTCGTACTCTACAGAGAGACAACCTTGCCTCTAGGTAACTCCGGTACTTTTTCATGCATTCGCCTATCCATAAAGGAAAAGGAAAAGGAATCACATCAGACAAACAACTTGGTCGTGGAAGCCATCACTGCGCTGACTCCTCGGTGCCAGAATCAAATTACCACCACAAATGCCTACATCTTATCTGGGCACCATAGGCGAAGAAACAGACAATGCACTTCCTGGTTCGTTACCAGAGACCACGAGCTGACCCTTGATTTCTGTGGAAAATAGTATAACAGCCAGCAGTCATAGGTCATCAGAGATGGAGATTTTTCCGGCTCGTCTGCACTGCACTGCGCACAGTATAGTGCAACTTGTAAGTTGTTAGCCTCGCAGTGTGTACAAGGATGTGTCGTAGACCCAAGACCGACCACAGCTTAGTAGCGCAGTTAATCCGCTCCGCACAGAAGCAGGCATTTGTTGGTTGTCGCCGGTTGACTTTGTGGAGAAGATTTATTAGAGCCCAAAATGAAACTCTTAGTTTAACACCACAACGAATGCTCAGTGCTCAGTGCTCAGTTCTAACCCTGCCTCCGCCACCGCTCCGGGGTTTCCGGTTTAAATTTGTGCAGTGCCCCTCTACTGGCTTACATCGTGCCCACTGCACACAGCACAGTGTGTCGCAAAGTATTTGAAATTTTCTAAGGACTCTCCGACTCCGACTCCGACTCCGACTAACTGCTAAGTGACATGCAATGTGCTACCTAAATCTTTCGTATGACATGTAGCCGGGCCGACTTTTGTTGTGCCACAAGAAAAGATGCCAGCAAATTAAATTTTGTCGCACCTCTCTTTGCTGTGTGCGCCTGGTGCTTGTTAAAGCGCCACCTTCTGGTTGTGTGTCGTCGTCACGGCAGTGGCGGTGAAGCTCCTTAGGCTTGTGTCAAGGAATTTCCACATCAATCACATATGCAAATTAGTTAATGAAATTACTTTGACGCATTTCTCGAGTGGATGAAATGCGATGGCTTCCATATATGAGGTGCGGTGCGGGGCAACACATTCGCTACGATAGGCAGCACATGTTAAATGACGAACAGCAACGAATGGTGTAGTTCTCCGGAGGTAAATCTTACCATCGGGATGTGCTTTTGCAATTAATGAGGCACACTACTCGGAGAAGCTTCTTCGCAGTTGTGCTAATGGATTATGTGCTTAATTAAATTTACAGCCCCATTACACTTATATTTTTATTCTGCGAAATGTATAAAGTGATTGAATGGAATCACTTACACAAAGTTTTAGAGGTGGTTAATGTAATTACTTTCAATATGGAGGAGCGCACGTAATTAATTTTAGTTCTGATTGTAAGAAGCCTTTGGAGAGAGTCTCTGCTTTTTTTAAAACCACTCTCCACACACACACGATGCACTATATCAATTCTGAGGAGCTTACTAATAATGGTTTCCAATATTCTTCTAAAGTTTTTTATTTTAAATGGACTCAACTGTCAAAACTTAGCCCTAATGTGGCGGTTGGACTCATCAGCCGATAACCACCATATCAGGGCGAATTTCCTAGATTGAATAAAACGCAGTGCGCCCATTAATTAAGTTGGCAAATTTAAATGGACTCAAGACTCAACTGCCAAAACTTAGCCGTGATATGGCGGTTGGGCTCATCAGGATGGATGGCCACCTTATTAACCATGACGACGGAAGTGGGTTGAATTCTTGTGTGTGCATTCAACACGTTTTGTGGGCAAAAGTGTGGTAGGGGTTGTTGACAATAAATTGGTGATGCTGATATTTATTTGTCCTTTGTTTATCTACAGCGCTATATAGCGCTCCTCCTCCTCGGAACTTTCCTTTTTTTTCGTGGCTACTAAGGAATTGGAAAGACCTTCAACTAGTTTGATCCCGTATCCAAGCGGCTGATACGGAGAAGAAATAATTTCAAAAGTCCGATCAGACAGTTAGTCTTGCTCAGATAACCAACACACCAAATGAGCTACTTTCCACTAGATTTCAAAGTCCTATGTGCAAAGGTAGACATTTCAAGGCATCACCTTGCAGTCATTTTCAACTATAATGCGACACCTACGTAAAAGTCAAAAGATGGTCACATTATTTCACAATGCGAATACAGATCCATGTGTTCGTGCTCTATTTTTAGGACCAACAATATTTTATTTCCTTTGTAAACCCATTCCCATTTTAAACACCTTTCGATGACTCACATCCGAAGTGCTGTATATCCAGTTTGATCGATTGCTCTTTTAAGCGTGATTAGCCCCGTGTTTGGTACTTTTTCTCTGCGTAGTTGCTTTGTAACCTTTATCAATTTGTTTACTGGAAGTAAAGCCTTTTAACTGGAAGTGTCCAATTTGATACGAGGCTGAAGCCATTTACCATAGATAGCAATAAATTCTTTAGCGGGGGAGTCACATGGCCGATATACTTAAGCACAAGCATTCAAAGTTTGACCAGTTAGTTTCGTTGCCTCACACAGTGCGGACAGATACCTTGTATACCTAACCTTTGTATTATTCTGATCGAAATGCCACCACCAGGATGGGGAAGGCCCTACGAGGGCCATCATCATCACCATCACCATGGAAGACCTATCGTAGAAGTTGATGTGATAGCCCCAATTGCGCCACTTCCACTGGTTGCTCTTGAGCTCTTCGGAAGTCGTCCGCGTCCACGTCCACCGCCACCACAACAAACGGTAGTAGTCGTGAACAATCAACCTCCACCACCGCCGCCTTATGGTTATAATAACAACTACAACTACAACAACAGATGGTAGTCCGTGCAAGGAAGTGTTTGGATACATTATAAGTTCCTTAATTGTAATTTGTTTGTTGTTGGAGTCTAGAAAGTGTAAAATATTTAAAGTTGTGTAATGTATTAACAGAGTAAAATGGGAAAAATAAATTGAATTCTAGTTTAATCAGAAAGTTACCTAAATGTGTTTTAAAAACTCAAGTTGTTTCGCAGCCGCTGTGTAAATATTTCTAGGGGACTATTACTTACATAATTTATATAAATATAATAACAATATCACGCACGAGCACTTTCCCACGAGACGGGACAGAGATATTCGTTTGTCCGCAGTCAATGCTGATGAAGGCGTAAGAATGAGATCACAAATCAGATGCCTAAAGTGTCATGTTGTCATGTTTGTTTAACCCATAATTATAGAACGGAATACGGAATAAACACAATTTCCGGCGACCAACATTTCCGCAATTACTTGAAAACGTTTCTATTTCTCATTTTAAACATGTGAAATGAGAGTGGTAATTAGTGTCAGTCAATTAAACCAACAATTCATCAATCAGTTATACGAAGTAAATAGATAATAATTTTCCTTTTATCACTTTCGGAAGCCATTTTGTTTTATAGGAAAGCGAAATTTCGTAAGCAATCGCTATAAAAATATCAATATGCTGAATTTTCCCATAATTCCTACCACGCAAGCAAGATGGCCGACCAAAATACTTACCACGAATTGTTGGTATAGGTGTTTGGTATTGCTGTCCCTTTCAGTCACGTGAAATGCAGTATAAGGCTACTTTTTTTTTAAATACAGCATTTTGCATTTAACAAAATTATACTTTTGCTCATTTAAAAGCCTAACATGCGAGGGTTCGCTAGTTTAAAATAATCGCAAAGTCAAAAAATGGAAGCGCAGAACTTAGAATTATAGCTAAAGGGAAAGTACTAGAGGAGAAATGCCACCTTGAGCACTTTTCGACAATTTGTCGGTACCAAACTTGAAAATATTCAGATAGACTTCAAAATCTTCCCGCCAGTTGATTTGAGGTCTATTAAAAGTAATTTTTCAACATTATCACGCAAACTCACCCAATTTTTTTAAAAGGCCGATCCGTAGCCGACTCATCACAATACTCGCACTTAAACTGTCACATTACGTTGCGTTTTAAGGTCGTTGTCATATTTACAACTTAAAGGCGAGCGAAATGTGAACAAATGTCTACATTCAGTGAATAAAACGACCTCAAGTTTACCACTGAGCGGCCGGTGGATAAAGAGCTTTATCAATTAGGACGGGTTAATGCTGAAGTGGAATAAAGAAAGCTGTTTGTAGAAGCATTGTGGTATTAAAGAAATTTCGACAGAGTATCTTACTGTGGCATGGATCCGATTGGACCAATTTGGAATTACTCTGCCTCATATAGATCCGGCTGATTTTGACCGATGGCATTGGTTATGTTGGCTTAAAGAGTGTAGATCGATTGCGGCTTTTTGGCATAGACCTGTGACTTGAAGAAAACCCCCAAGAAAAAGTCTATCAAATCGCACGATATTATTGGCCAATTCACCATACCTACCCCTTAAATCGTTAATACAAAAGGTGCATTATGGCCTCTGTTATATGGCACTCTGCTGGAACCGCACATATCGTTCAATTTGGCCCAAAGTAAATCGGTAAGGATCGTTCTGTAGCGCTTGATAGTTATAGCCTCACCAACTTTATTTTCAAAGAAGTACGGACGCCGCCGCCCATTGCCATCTGGATGATGGATGAACTCGCGTGGGTTGGTGTCATTCATCCAAAAATGCGCATCGTCGCTAGAGATGATTTTTTATTCGAAATTGTGGGTCTCTGAAGCCCGCAGTCAGCAAAAAAACGGCGTTCATCAACTTTGAGCTTCTGATTCAGTTTGATCTTTTACAAGGGCAGGCCAAAATCCCAACGCAAAACTCGCTAATTTGAAGTCTGCAAAAGGCCGACTTCTTGTGCACACCGAGGAATTGACTGCCTCGGGTTCTGCTGAACACTTTCGCAGACAGCGGCAATGTTCTCGGCCGTTTCGGCATTTCTTTGACTTGCGGGTGTTGGATGCTTGTCTTCCGAACCGGTTAATTCGAATTTGGCGACCAAACGTTGGAGAGTCGACTTTGAAGGGCTACCTTACCACGTGTGCGGTAACATGGACGCAACGTTTGCACTGATAAACACTGATTTTGGCAATAAAGTTTTATAATTTGGACGTGCGGCTCAATCTTTCAACTTGCCACGGTGATTTTGGCATCAGTCATCAGTGGCTAAATAATAAATAAATAAACCAGATCAGACGGAGGCCATCAACAGTTTTATATACCTACATGACTGTTTTAGCTGTCATTTTTTCCAGCTCTTCTGTGTTTTAAATAAAACCGACAAAAAGTCGTATTTTCCTATGTTCAATAAGAAGCGTCTTTTTAATTTTCAATTTTTAGTCTTGTAAAAATTAAACAATAGGATGATGAATTTTTCAGTGAGAGGTTCTCTAAAAGTGAGAGGTTTTCTAAGACTCATATCTAAGGCAGAAGAAAATATATTTCTATTAAATGTGGCGGCCTTTTTTAAGGCAATTTACAGCATTAAGTTACATTACAACGTATTTATTAAAACAAAAAAATATCGCAAGCCCATTGGCCCCGTTTGCTGGAACCTTTTCTTCCAGTATCTTATCAAAAGACTAAATCCTATTCAAAAGGTAGGTAATCACGTCCAATATCCTTATCAGCAATTAAAACTGCAAGAGTATGTATAATCATAATTTTAAAATATTTTCTCTTCTGATCGATCGATTATAAATTATAAAACAAGAAAACAACTGTAGATTCTTTTTGAAGGCTTTTTATTTATTTTTTTTGAAATTGTTCAATTACCCCTTGTTGCAAAAAGTTGCCAATTTGCTTGATTATTCTAAATATGAATATCAATTTATATATGTATGTGTATTGCAGTAGAATTAACGATTTATATGTTACATTAAAATATTTCCTTAAAATAGTATTTTTTTATATTTATATTTATTTATATTTTTGTAAGTATAGTCCGTTGCGTTATCCATTTCGTTAGCCATTTCTTTATCCAGGTTCACTGATGTTCATCACGGACCGTCAGGTGGCGCTATTATGCCCTGACACCGGCCCATTGGGCTTCTGAAAGTGTCAAATATCAGCACCCAAATGATTTAAAACTCATTGACAGCGCGAATTTAAAGGTTTTTTTCTTTTTTCGGAAATTGTTATCAGATATGTTATCGGAATTACGCGACAAGTTGATAAAGCCCAACAGCATTACGGTAAATCGTAAATGGAAGGTATTTTTGAGCTGCTCCTGGTAGGTATTCAATTTTCATTATACCTACATATTTGGAAAACTGCGCATTTGAATTATCGATTAATAAAACGATTGCGATACCAATAAATCATTTGATAGCGATAAGTCGACGTCTGAGGTAGTCGGTGGAAAGTATTGGTACAAAGAATTTATTTTTGTTGTTTTTTTCATAAAAATATCGGCTCATTACGACTTCTCATGTGTATCTCTGTAAACGAACGATGGAACGAATCGAATCGACTGTTTTGTAAGGGAGAACAAGGGTTCATAAGGAAATGACAATCAAGCTGTAAAGTTTGCTAAGGCCTTAGTTTTTAGTGTCCAAGGATCGCCTTTACCTATAGTAAAGGTACCCATAATGTCTTCCGACGGTTCTCCTTACAACCCTGCGTCCAACGTAACCCAACCTAGTGTCTGTTCTAAAAGACTGCGGGCCTTATTAGTACGACTACCTTATCATTTTTAAGCTTTAAAATAAATATTTTGTAGGTCACAAATCACAATGGGTAATTTTGTATGAAAAATTCCTCCATAGTGAGTTCGAAAAATTTAGCCTGGGCACTAAAAATGATTATTAGTATCGCCGTGCAGGTATTGGGCTTGGTATTTGGATATTTTCGCTGATTTTTTTTTAGGAAAGAAATTTAATTATAAAAGGAAATAGGTTTGCAAAGCAAATGACTAACGGATTTTATTCAACACCTGTAGGGTATACATTTGGTCGCTTGTTTTCCAAAATATTTGGATCATTGAGCCTGATCATTGATCAAAGAACGAGGGAAATATTCAAATTTGCTAGCTGCAAGTTAAGTTTGCGATTAAACTTTTTTTTTTGCGCGTTTGTAGAACGAGTTTTTTTGGCCTATTGTGAGTCCCATTCCCCAAGTTCGAATAGAAAAATTATATCTACTTTCAATTCAACTGTTTGAATAGCAATTACAAGAGTAATTTTTCGAAAAGCTGGAGAACAACCTTAGTGCAGGCGCCATAGATATTCAACTTAGTCTTCACGGATCCTGAACGGATTTCCGTGAAACTTTTTCCTATCTCTTCGAAATCGAATTTGTTTAGTCCCATCCAAAAAAAATGGAAAAAAAAAACGCATTTAGAACGCCATATTTGTTGACTCTCATGAGAGCTAATTTTGTAAAATGTGAAACTTTGATATGCATTTTCTGAACCTTGGGAAGCATAGACTGCATAGGAAAGGAGACGTGAAACCGCCCATACAACAAAATTATATTTAAAGCCATGTCTTGACTTCCAATCTTAAAATTTGTTAAATGAACGTGTTGTTGTTGGAATCTTTTTACTTATTGTGGAAAAAATGGAAATAAATATTTCTACTATGTAGACACATATTTTGCCCAAACAAAGCTTTGTAAAATAAAATTTTCGAATTTGACAGCTCGCCTACTTTGAGCAGAGATTTATATTTAATCCCTCTCAGAAACGGGCAGATAACTTTATGAGACAATAATTATCGACTATTAAAAATTGGATCTAGATATGTCTTATCTGACAGTTAACCCCTATATCTGCTTGGCTATCTGTCTACTGAAAAATCGGCCGTGCTTACGTTATATGTCCACCCTTTTTTTTACAAAAACCCGGTGCAGCTCAGATTATAAGCCCATCATTTTTTACAAAAATCCGGCGAATATATTAACATCATGTCTAATAGCATAAAACTGATTAAAAACTAGAAAGTAGCAAGTAAGCACTCCTTTTGCTATCAAAGGCTTCTCGCTATAATCGTAAAACCAACTTGCTCTACTACAGGAATACTTTCAAAGCCGAGAGAAGTGCCCCGAAGTTCAGAATTGCTCTTTTCAATAAAATTCGTTGGAGCACTTTTGCAACAGTGGTATACACCATATGTGTGATTAGATTTTCTGTTGTTACTTGTTTTTTTGTTTTCTACAGTAACTATGAATATTTTAATAGGCCAAATCAATATATTTTAATTTCAGTTTACATTTTGCACTCGTAATCGTATATTTTCGGATCACAAGCGAAAAATTTGTTTCTAATAATACAACAAACATTTAAATCTGACATTTTGCTAGTGTGTGTTGGTGAGTTCAGGGCAATTCTCTCAAAATATTCCGGACGCTTCTTTCGTGTTAAGAATTGACCTGGAAGTGCACTTTTTTTTTTAATGAAACATAGAAAACATAGAAAGAGCACTTCTAGATTTGATCTTTTCATAGAAAGAGCACTTCTTTTCTTCAATCGAAAACGCCATTTACCTGCGATCTTTTTAGGCCCCGCCGCAGTACTTCGCTGCACACAGCGAAACAAGAAATCTCGTTTCAGTCCACAAAAAATTAAAGGGAATTTATGAAAAAGCCTAACTGGATAACTAATGAACTAAACCGGTAAAGAAACAATTGCGGAATTTTTGAACAATGAAAAAAAGCCCAAAAGATTCGTACATTAGAAATAAGAAAAATCGGACGAATGTCTTGAGGTTTTTTTTTTGTGGTACTCGTACTGTCGTTGCAGTGGCTGGTTAGTTTGTTGGACTACTAAGCGAGGGTCTCGGGTTCGAATCAAAAAACCGAAAATTACAACTTGTTCCACTGAAAACTAGACCTAGAGTGCCTATACGAGGCTGTTGCGCCAACTATTTATTTATTTATTGAACTAAATTACAAAAATGCTTGCCCCAAACTTTCAGACTTTTAAATCCACGAAATATTTAGATACAGTCGAGGTCCACAAATCAGCGAATGAAAAATACGTACTAACTTACCGGGAACAAAATAGTAATCGCGACTAGAATTCGACTGCAAGGGTTCAAAAGTAACCTTCAAGTCCATAAATTCGTCTTTCTGGAGATATCAAATAGATCTTTTACCAAAGGGTGATAGTGCTCCTCAAAACGGTCGTTCTCGGTTGGTACTATAAAAGGTTAGTTAGTTATTTAGAAGCTAAAAATACATATCGATTTTGTAATTGCAGTAAGTAAAGTACATAGATGAATGTTCAATAAAACAATAAAACACTTCAGAGCGACATTTGTTGTGCCTTGACTCTATGTTCGATTTAACGTTCTTTTTGCTGAAAGTTAATGCTGATTTTGGACGGCCCGAAAGTTGTCAAAGGTTGATGGAGTTGATGCCCCCTAATCAATACTTCCTGAGACTAATACCTACTGATTTGTTCTATGTAATTGTATGATAAACTTTGAGATAAATCTCCAAGAAAGGAGAACTATTGTTTGTGCACTAAATTTTGGAGGGAAATTATGTTTTAACTCTTACTGAATTGGACTCACAATCGATCGACTGATAGTGTAATCACCCAAAACACCTGCCTGAATATGAAAGGCGATATTATCTTTTCCAATCGGCTTTACCAAAAGTAGGACACAAACATAAACGAGACGTTTGGGAAACACCTCAACGGAGCTGCCGTCTATCTTTCCCCGATCTACTCGCGGCTTTGTCAGCCCACATTCTACTGAACCTTAGCGCCAAGCAGACAAATAGCTAAGCGCTTAATAAAACAGTACTGAGGGCACAACAGATGACTACAAGTTTGTACCATAATTTGCTCAGCGCTAAGTGAGTCAACGGATATATGTGTACACACAGGGCACTTTTAACCTTTAAACAAACTTCGAGGTAAAATCCCTATCATGCCAACTGTGACATTACGATGACACATACCAAATCTAATCTGGCTTTTCCTAGCAAACAATACGATAACAATATTGGTATCACATTCTGGCCATAGCCTGACAAGGAAGGGAAAAAAACACCCGGGCCCGATTAGATCAGTACAGTATTAAGAGCGCAATAAAATCGTCTATTATTTATAGATATTTTGGACTTGTACTATGATAAGATAAAGGCGACGAGATAAGCTGCGATTTTTGCACGGCTTCAATTTTTACCTATAGTCCAGCCTCAGGTGTTTGCCGATCAGTTAGAAACCTCCAATCGACTCGTTTGTACACGCAGTATATCGTTAAACGCAGAATAACGCACAAGGATGCCTCCACACGGCCACGGTCCTCCATGCGGTGGTCCACCACCCCATCATCACAGTAACAGGCCGAGAGTCGGAGTGCAAGTTACCATTCCGCTTTTTAGGCGTCGTCCACCGCCACCACCTCCACCGGCACAAATTGTGGTTGTAAATAATCCAGGCCCGCCACCACCACCGCCATACGGGCAGGGATATCCACCCCAGTATGGACAGCAATATCCGCCACAGCAATACCCACCACCCAGGTGGTGAACCCTAAACAGGAAATGTGAAACTGTTCACTTATTTTATTTTTTATTTTTTCTCCTTTAACATTATATTGGCTTAGTTAGTGTTAATTTATTTTTTGTGCTTTTTATAGTCTCATTCGTTTTGATTTGATTTCTTTTTTTTCTAAATAAAATGTGTAACAGAAATAATAAGAACAAATGTTGTGCGGCGGTTGCGTTTTTATCTGCCTTCGTAAATATTTGTTTCCAGATATCGCCAGTGCGTTTAGGCACCCTCAGACTAATTGACATTTGCCAGCAAACAAGCAGTGCGATGGGTTTTATGTGATTAGCTCCCCCTCATGGAGAAAGCTTGTCTGCGCGCTGTATAACAAATGGAAGGTATACTCTGCAACTGACAGAAGGCTGCGGCATGCGGCTGGGCTCCGGCAAGGGCTCAACTCGCAGTGTGGATCATTGTTACGAGTGAACGAGTTTGCTTTGAAAATCTAACATGTTCCCAATTTGAGCATAATGTTGATGGCACTTTGACAGTAGATCCACGAGCATCCATCTTCGAATCAATCCAAGTGCCTGGAAATTATTACATTTGTACCCTTCGCACCCAGACCGAACTGCGTGAGTTTTAAATCTCATTAAGTGATTACTTTCACATAATTAATTGCCGCGCGGGAGAGTATGCGCGTATTCCTTTGGCAATCGGATTATTTAAAATTAACTCACACACCGACAGACACGCACTTATTCAAATTTCAAATGTGTCATCTTAAGAGTCGGTGCGGGGGCTTTGGGTTTCTTCTCCAGTGAGCGTCTTCCTCTTTAAACCGGAAACTAATAAAAACAGACGGAGTCCAAATTAAAAATCGGATTTACAGGGCTGACAACAAAAAAACCCGAACCCAGTTGAATATTCATTAGCTGGCTGTGTAGTGGCGATCTATAATGTTCGGCGCACATCCTTCCATATGGGAGGTGGCGTGGAATTAAGGTGAGGGTTGGTTGCTGTTGCACTCCCAGATGATGATTGTTTGGTAAACGAATGCGGAATGGGGTGTTTATTGCATTGGCACCCCTCGTTTACTGTCAACTCTTTTCTTACTTTACGATTCCATGGAATTGGAGTGGAAGTGGAATACTTTACTTGGCTGCCGTGCGCAGTGTTACTGCTACTGCTACTGCCAGTGGGTATACAGTATACACTCCTCGAAAATGCAGAATGACACTTACGGGCGTAGATTGACGTGCAGAGCGAGGGTGAGAATTGACGTTGACGCAGCTGACATATGGTGCAGCTTAATTTTGGGACATTGTAATGGAAAACGTTTTGTAGACTGCGTTGGCGATGACTGCGGCTACACTAGGACCGACTACACCGACCAAAATAATTCATGTGTGTGCAACGGAAAGAGCACACAAAAGGGAACTACGCCGTTAACATTAAGCTGACTTTAATTTAATTTATTGCCGGAAATTGTTGGCCTTGCTTTTCGTAGGTTTTGAGTATCGAAAGTGCGAATTCGAATATAGGACTAGAACATCATACTAAAGGACTGAGATTGAGACAGCCCAATGCTGAGTTCTCACCCGTTACAGTTAATTCGCAAGAAGCGATGACTATATCGTGTTTTATTTGAAAGCGATAAGTACATCAAGTGCGACGTTGAATTATTTAGAGGTCCTCCATGAGCACATGAGTAACACATTCCTGTTTTGCGAAGGTAATCCCCGTCGTAGGTATGATAACGCAAGAGATGGAGGTAATTTGAAAATGTCGACGCATATTCTGATTGAGAGGGAATATGAACGAAAAAGTTTACTTTTCGGATTTTGTTTCTGAAATCAATTTGAATTTTGAAAAGAAATTGCTGCCTTTGTTTTTTGTGTCAAGTCGCCCGAAGTCGCCGCTAAATACGTAATCAGGTGTCCAAGTCAGTTGGCAAATTAAAAAATCCGACCAAGTGTGAGTGTCACCTTAACTACAGGTTATTTCAGATTATTACGTCAATTAGTTTCTGAGATAGACCAAGGAACTAAATTGGTCTGGTGGGTTCGGACAGACTAATAAGGCTCATTTTTCCCCTTTGGGTACAAAACCTCAAAAACCGTTGAAAGAAATGATTATATTCACCTTCAATATGTAAAAAAAATATTTCCAAGTCCACTCGGGAGCAAGATAAAAGTATATTTTGATAAATAAGCTTCATATGTCATATAGGTATACGTTCTAAAACTGAAAGCATGTACCTACGTTTCTCTCTGATAAGGAAATAGAGTGGTGCTTCTTATCTACCTGGGTATGTTTATTTATTAATGATTTATCAAGCCAACGTTATATTGAACCCCGTAGATAATGGTGGTTGGAAATAAGCAATGCCCCAACAAAGCAGCCCTAAAATATGTGAAAGTCGCTGAGATTGATGTAAGTATAGAAAGACTGCATCTAGGCGAGTCAATATAGAATTACTTTCAACGTTCTGTGGTTGCACTTTTGCCACACAAAGGTGCACAAATTGGTTTGCTAGCAAAACATTTAACGTTTCGATACCTTTAACTTATCTTTTAGGGGCCCAATTTCAACACGAGCTTCAAATCTAGTTGCTATGTTTCAAACAACGAAGACAGAAATATTTTCCATTGCGTTCGCAGCAGAATTAATAAAGGGCCAGAGGGCAGACATTAATAAAAAATATTCAGCCAATATGTTCTATGAAAAATAGCCTGAGCAAAGCAATGCTTTTGAAACAAATAACAAGCAGAAGATTCAAGAGATCGGCAAGGGCCTTATGAACAAAATAACGGTTGCAAGCCTCACAATTGTACCTATTCAAAAATTGGTGGCCTTGTTCTCATTGTTCAGTTGGCGCAAGTGGTAGACGTTTGTTAAATTGACTGCGAATTGAAGAAGAAGTTCATTTTATGACAGAAGAATGACAGCAATGTCTTTCCAAGTGGAACTTAAAATGTGGAAATGCAAATTTTAATTACGTCCAGAACGATTTGTGTTGAGCAAATAGTAGGGAACAAATCCCATACAAAACCTCCAGAAGTGACAAAGGAAACCGTGTACTAGAATCACGGTTGATGTTAAAAATATTTAGAACCTTTTGCAAAAGTTTGAGTTAATTTTATCCAATTTAAAAATTGATGTAATAGAAGTGAAGAAAGAAAATTGTAGAACTACAACTGAAGACTGAATTACCAATTACCTCCATAACATCCGCCGCTGTTATGCAGGACGTAACATTCGACGATGATAGTTAAACATTTGTTCAAATTTAAACGCTTTTATTTATTTATTAATCAAATCTTTAATTTAAAATTAAATTCTTCTCGTTGTCGTCATTTTCCAGAACGACTCTCCCATTTTCTCGTTCTCTTAGTCAAATGTCATCTCTTTGATCGAGGGGATCCTCTTCAACCTGCGTAGATGGCGTTGTAATTGGATAACAATAAAAAAATTAAAAAAAAACAGAAATCTCATCATAAAATGCCTCAAACAACCCGTCGAAAGACGCGTCAAAAGCGTGGTAAGAAACTCATTAAAAAGGCGTTAATTTACGAATCAAAAACTCATTAGAAGGACCCCGAAAAGGGCGTTTAAAAACGCATCAGACACTCACCGAAAAGTGGGCCTAAAATCGCGTTGAAAATACATTGGCAAACGCGTGAAAAAAACATCCAAACCATTTTTAAAAGCCCTTCGGAAAACGCTTCTAAAAATAGGTACATCAAAATCACGTCAGCCTTCGAAAAACATCCAAAAACCCTCGAAATACGCGTCAAAAATGCTCAAGAAATAAATTTAAAAAAAAAAATCATTCAGGAAATACGTTCAAAAACATGTTAAAAAAACGGTCGGAAAACACGTTAAAAACATGTCCAGGAACGTCGCAAAAGCGTCGAATAACATTTCGTAGAACAGGTATGTAGTTAAACAATTCCAAAAGCGCAGAGATTAAAAAATACATACCTCTAAAAATGGCTCAAACATGATTCAAAAAACGAGTTGAAAAAAAACTTAAGATACGAATAAAAACCGCATCAAAATAGCGTCGAAAGACCCGTCAAAACACAATAGAAAGGCGCCGGAAAGAGCACCTGAAAACACATCAAGAACGTGCACAGAAATGGCTCGAAAAAAGCATTCAAAATCACCGAAAAACACTTCAGAAAACGCGGAGAAAAACGCACAGAAAAGTGCGCCAAAAACTCATCAAACGCGTTGAACAATTCGTCGGAAAACGTGTCGAAAGCACATCAAAAACCTTTTCAAAGTTGATTGCATCTTAATTTTTATTGTAATCGATAAATAGGTAGGCCTTTGCCATTTACGTTTTAAAGACAACTTCATATAAATGTTGTCCGCGGATCCGTTTCAAATGGTCCATTCGGAAGGTCCAATTTTGCGTCACTTTTTCGAGTATTTCGGCCTCTATTTAACGAATTACGCGTGTTATGCGAAGAAAAGTCGCGTATCATGGCTCGATATCGTTCGCCACGGTCGTCGTTGAAGAAAAATTTTCACAGAGCACGGATTTTTATAAAAAATTTCAATAATTTGCAATCGTTGCTCGTTTGTAAGTCTTTCCATGATTAAATGGCAGAGTATACTGAAAACTTTTCACTTTGGCAGATAACGTTTGGACGCCATTACTAACCAACCTGAAAAACTTAACTCTTAAAAAATCACCCGTTAAGTATCGACCTTTAGTTTCATTCAATGTTCACCGAGGTCCCCCTCGCTGAAAGTGAATGGCCAATCGCGCTGACAGCTGTCATTTCAACATAAACTGTCATTTCAACTGCGAATCAGCGTCGCCGTTTGGACCCTTTTGGAGCCTCAAGACCCGTGGCCCAAACTTTTTTAAAAATGATCAAAATAGTCACTTTCTCCCTTTAAGTAATATTTTTTTACTTTATTGAACGAAAAAGATTGCAAAAATATGAAAAAAAGTTTTGTAGTTCATATATATTTTTTTATTGTAAATAAATGCTTCTGCTGCTTTTTTTTTGTGTTTTATGAGTATTTTTTTCTCGGGCCCCTTTTTGTTCCCATTTTTGATATTTTTTAGCGGCAACACTGTTTTTGGGATAAAAATCCAACGTGAATCTCAAAGTGTCAACTGAATAGTGTAGTTGTTGGAATTGCGTGCGATAAATGTTCAACAAAACATGTCTATTATACTGATATTCCCTTAAAAAAATTTAAGACACTTGTTACATCTGTTTTTGAGGCTCTTTAGCTCTGTCCCAAAAGCTATGACCCTCATTCGAACACATGGCTAATACTAGTAGGCAGTAAAGTAACCCTTTTCTCTAGGTCACAGCTCCGAAAAATAGCAAACAATAAAACCATTCACAATAACAAACCGTGTGCAAGAATGCAAATACCAAATACCGTGTGATGCAACGAAGCGTCTTAAGATGGTCTCCAATATGCTTGTGCTTATCACGTTTCAATTATCTCTTTCCCGTTCTTGTGTGCTCGCAGCTCGCCTTTTGTATGTGTATACCGTGGCATTGTTCGTTTTTATCGACATCTGGTCTTTGAATTTGTGAGCAAACACTTCGTATTTGCATTGGACCGGTCGGCCACTGTGGGAACTTGATATCAAAAAGGAAGACTGTAAGCGGTTTACTTACTGCAGACAGATGCGCTAAACAGGCGCCACTGTTGACTCTGTCGCTGTCAGACATTCGCCATAAAATCAATGTATCGCGGACCTGGCAGCACACGTCAAACGAAAGCTGATAATCCAAAGGATGTTTGTCATCCAGCCGTAAATGGTGTGCAAACAGACGCTACAAGTATTTGCCTTGATTTAAGAGACAGAAAACTATTGCATGGCATGGCAGCGATCTCTTCACAAATGCCCCATCCTCGAGTTAATGGCACGTTCCGCCTTCTGCAGATGCAAAGTGATCGTTTCCCCTCACGCCAACTCAATAGAACGGGAACCCCTCAAAATAAGGTCAGAAGTGTGGATAGTTTACATTCAGATGCAACTGCCGACTGCGGACTGACGGAGGATGTCCTAATCACCCGCTGATCGAAAACATCTTACGCGTAGGTACTATTTCTGATCGAGAAACAAGTCCGAACGATCAGATCGGCTGTTAATTTGTTTTCGGGTCTATTTAAAGTGTTCCCCCGCTACCCACGCAGTGTGCGACTTTGTTCTCAAACGGTCCAAGTCAACACATTGTGATCGTTGGTCAAAACAGACGAACAAATCGCCACATTAACGACTTTTGTTTGTAAACAAAGTTCGCAATATTTGTTTGCCTGCAGATGGAGCACGAAGGAGACAGGAGAGTCTCCCGTTACCATGTACATTCAAGTGGCATCTGCATCCGCACGCTGAACCTAGAGATAGAGAGTGTGTGCGGTGTGTGTATCTGCTCGTGCTCGCATCGATTCGAATCAAATAGAGTTTCAATTCTGCTACTCAAGAGGCACCAAATCAACAATTTAACCCCAATGAACAGAGAACAGACCGTCGCGTCGTGGCAAGTCATATAAAACAAATTTTGAAAGGTCAACGCTTGCGGATAGAGCATCTGCATGGGAATGGCTTCCAATTAGAATTTATTGTATGTGGTTCTCCTGAACCACCAACGGCACGGACACGGACAAGCCAGTTTCATTCAATTAATTCCGATGGCATGTCGATTTTTTTCATTCCTAATCAGAGGCAGAGATTTCTGAGATCTCTGCCAGCTCCACAGCTCCACAGCTCCACATCTCCAGCACCAGCTTAGCCAATATCTGAGTTTAATTTGTACTTAAATTGGTTTTTATAGGCTGTTGCACTGAATTTGAATATTTCTGTGTGTGATGACCCTTAATGAGCGTGTGTTGGAGTGATGGACGAGCGACGGCCAACAACGGGGTCTGCTGCGCGCGCGTTCATTTCATTTTTATTACACATCAATAATTAGATACGTATATGTATTCGAACGAAAATAATAATAATAAATGATTTGTCGGTGCTGTTGCTGTTGCCCTGTGCATTGGATGTTATTTGGTTTTGGGTATATTTTTTCCTCCGCCGGACAAGCACGGGGGGAAAATTGCCATAAAAATAGAATACGTAGTACGTACCATCTGAAGAGTTGTGTTGTTGAAAAATCCATTGACCCACTTTCTCGTGCTCATTCTTGCATTCATGATAAATAGCCTTAACACGAACGAATTGGTATATATCGGAGAATCATTAGGATTCTTCTTTTTTCTTCTTCTTCTTCTCTTGTCATATAAAATTAATTTGTTATATACCTTTTTTGGTTTCGTCGGTCGTCGGTTTTAAGGAGGGCACAGCATAAATTAACTTAAAGTAGGATATTTGCGCTCCAGTGAATTTGATGACATAAATCATCCAAGAACCAAGAACCAAGACTGCGGTGGACATCTTCATATAGATGTACTAGTCGATAATGACAAACCTTTCTGAGGAGATATCACGTGCTCATTTGCATATAGAGATAGAGATGGAACTGTTGCATGCTTTGGTCGTGATGAATGGAGCTTCATTGCGTTACAGTGACGGGGTCAGTATATATGACTGGCACAAGGGTTTTTTTTTTTTTTGTTTCAAAAATCGAGACATGGAAATAATAATGTAATAATTTTATTCATACTTTAACTGACAGTAAATATTGGGGAAATGGGGGAACGAAATGGTAACCATTATGGGCCTGTGATTGCTGTACAAGTTGGGCCAAAAGAGATCACCCTATTGGAAGATGCTCTTATTTTTGCAAATGGCCGCCAATGTCAAATCTGTTTTGACATTTGTGGACTAGACAGATGTAGAATACAAGTGAACAAGCCAAACACGCGGAATAATCGTGTTGGCGCAACGCGAATTCCGTCGCCGATTTCACGGCCGTCCGACACTGACTGCGCAAACACTGCGCCGTTTGGCCACCAACCTTGAAGAGTATGGGACCACACGAGACGTTGCCAATAGTGGGCGGCCCCGCGTTGTGCCAAAAATATCGCCGCTGTTGACAAGGATGTCGAGCTGTCGCCGGAAACATCGACCAGACGCCGTGCCTCGCAATTAGCCATCAGCCAGTCGTCCCTACGGCGAATTTTGGTCAAAGACTTGCGCATGTTCCCGTACAAAGTCCAGTCCGTGCATCAGCTGCTGCCTGTCGACCGCCAAACGCGTGTAACCTACGCCCAAGCCATCCTCAATCCCGAGGACGAAGTGGACGATTTTACGACCAAAATCATAATGAGCGATGAGGCCCATTTCCACCTCAGCGGGTACGTGAACAAGCAAAACTATCGCTTCTGGGGCACAAAAAATCCACGAGTGAGGCAGGAGGAGCCATTACACCCGCTCAAAGTTACTGCATGGTGCGCTGTTCACGCTGGGGGAGTCATCGGGCCATTTTTTTTTGAGAACGCCGCTGGTCAAACGACAACAGTGGACGGTGCGCGCTATAGGGCCATGTTAACAGAGTTTTTTCTGCCACAATTGGACGAATTAGGACTGGAGGACATGTGGTTCCAACAGGACGGAGCTACAGCACACACTGCGCGAGCCATAACAGATATTCTGAAGGCAGCGCCTCATCTCTCGTTTTGGCGATTTGCACTGGCCCGCAAGATCGCCCGATTTAACGGTTCCAGACTTTTTTTGTGGGGTTTTTTTGAAGTCCCGTGTTTACGTGAACAAGCTCGAGACCCTAGAAGCCCTCAAAGACAACATTCGACACAAGTGCGAGAATCTGTCGCCCGAAGTTCTCGCCGAAGTGATGAAAAATGCCATAAAACGAGCACGTAAGGCAATCAATTGTGACGGCGCCCATTTGACCTATATCATCTTCTCGACTTGACAAATAAAATTCTAAAGGTTCAAGTAAACATAATCAAAAAACAGAATCGAAGTTTTTCATTTAGGAAATTGAAGCCTACTGAAAGTTGGCAGATCATCAATTCGAAAATTTTCTCAAATTCAAATCTGAAAATGGGCACATTTAAGAATGTATTTATTTTAAGTCGAGTAGATTGGTCTGGCTCTGGATGAGATGTAATCGAACGCAGAAACTAGATTGATCGGGAACGACACTTTTTCTACGTCAGTCACAATCACAAATGCGAACTGTCAACGCAGTCACGAATTTATTGACTAGATTTGTCGGCTGCTCCTTCAAACGTCACATAAAACAGCTGCTCATATGACCGATTTTAGCCATTAAAAACCGAGATACATCTAGTCAGACAGCTGTCAGACTTACTAAACTAAATTTTGAATTTGAAGTTCCAACCTGTCAAATTGAACCAGGGCGGACAAAACTTACTTACTTACTTCAGGTGGCGCTGCAGTCCGGGGTGGACCTGGGCCTCAACCAACAAGCGTCTCCAGCCAGCACGATCTTTAGCCAGCTGTCTCCAGTTTTGCACGCTAAGTTGGTTAAGGTCCCCTCCACTGAGTCGCGGTCTTCCTCTACTGCGCCGTCCCTTGCCGGAGCATTCGTGTCCATTCGTTCAACATGACCCAGCCACCTCAGTCGTTGGACCTTTATTCTTCTGACTTGGTCGATGTCGCTGTACAGCCCGTACAATTCGTCGTTGCATGTCCTCCTCCATTCACCGTCTATGCAGACAGGATCAAAAATCAGTCGAAGAATTTTCCCCTAGAATCAACCAAAAGTAACCTCGTCCGCTTTTGAAAGGGTCTATGACTCTGCGCCATAGAGCAGGACCGGGACTATAAGGGTCTTATAAAGGGTCACTTTAGTTGCTCGAGAAAGGGCTTTGCTACTCAATTGCCTTCTTAGCCCCAAGAAACAGCGATTGGCAAGATCTATCCTTCGTTCAATATCAGCCCTGTCTGAGCTCATAGCGGAGCCTATGTAGACAAAGTCTCTCACCACCTTAAAGTTATATCTGTCTATGGAGACATCATGTCCGAGACATCGGTATTGGCTGTCCTTTTTAGTTGACAGCATATACTTTGTCTTGCCCTCAGTTACCACCAAACCCATCTTCGACGCCTCAGTCTCAATACCCACAAACGCACCATTTACATCTCGCTGCGTTCTGCCAATTATGTCAAAGTCGTCGGCGTATGCCAGTAATTGGACGGACTTTTAAAAGATCTTGCTTCTGGTGTTGGCATTTGAGTTTTGCGCTATTCACACAAAACTTAGTATGATTTATAAGTGGTCCAGATGTGCAGGTACACCTTTTCAATAACAACGCGGTCCATTAATTTTTTTTATCCAGTCAGCCTGAAGATATATTTAAGTTCTGGTTATGAACACCGTTTGACAGTACAGTCCGGGAAAATTTCGAATATTTAAATGGCAAATGGTAAAGATGGTAAAGTAATTTACCAGTGAAACAGTTGTCCTATATCTTTTCAGCATCAGACTTTCCTTTTTGATCAAAAACTCTACGAGTACAATGTAATGAAAGGCAACAAATTCAGTAATTGTTTTCCACCAATTAGCAGTTCATTCGCTGGCTGGCTGTCGGGGGCTTTAAATATGTGTGTGGATCAGTGTTACCTCTGCTTTCAGAATAGGTCATTGATGAACAAAATAGTGTCATTCCGATCCTAATATTTTTTTTCTTTTTTATCGTTATTCGAATTCAGGTAAAAACCGACAACTTGCTGTTCAAAACGTCCACGCATTTTTTGTCATTTTGACTTGCGATGGCAGAATTTTCCTCACATTAAGACAGACGCCTTTATTAGCATTAACTGCGGACAAACGATTTTTTTTTTAAACGTAAGCAAAAGTAAACAAAACAAAAAATGCTCCGATGTGAGAGCAATCTATATAATCTAATCCACTAATCTAAACATGAATTTTTCGTTTCCTTTTTTTTGTTGTTTTTTTGTGTTGCATCGTTCGGATAAGCCACCCGTTGTGAAACTGTCCATTATCGTCGATGCTCTCCAATTGGACCACTTCCAGCGGTACAGCTCAGCCTGAAAAACCAGGGCACTCATTCCGTAACTTTTCAGACGATTATCGTCGAAACGATAGACCTTCAAAACTAGCAAATAAGTGCTAAAATTCCGAGCTTGAGAGCTTAATCCAGTTAATTTTTCAAAAATATAATGAAGGCTGACGTTTGCTAAAAAAAAAACGACCAGAATATGATTTATCTTGGTGATCAAAGTTTCAAAAGCGGTATTGTTTAGACCAGCTATACTCAACCTGCGGCCCACCTGACACAGTTAAATAATTTCACCAGTCAAACATTTTTAAATTTCGCGCGGATCCAGAGAATGTGTGGGTAAAATATACCCTTACTACACGCCAGCATCGAACATCGATGCATCGACATCGATGCGAGTCGCACGAGCGAGACGGGGAATTCCCATCTCTTTTATATAACATGTGCTTTCCATTCATGTCACCTTGCCTGCCGGTTCACAATTTTAGAGATCACATTAAAACTAAACAATATTTTGGCAAGATTTTTTATAACAATAAATAAACCATAAAATTTAAATTACGTCTTTTATTAACAACAACTGAGTAAATATATTTATGTTGAGTTGCGGCCCGAGGCACCACAGCTAAAACGCCTTTGTGGCCCCTATTGAAAAAACGTTGAGTATAGCTGGTTTAGATGATCGTTGATACATGGAATCTGCCCGCAGCTTTTTCTAGCCCTATGGAAAAAGACATTAGTGGCCATACATTCAAAATAACTAGCGGCATTTCAGCATGTTGTTGCCTTTTTATAATTTAACAAAGTGCAGGTTTGTTAAACATTACTTTAGCTCTTCGTTTGCTTACGAATTCATTGTCAATTTCAGTAAAAACAAAGCAGGCAAAGCAGTTCTTCCAAATTTTTACTTTTCTTTAGCATTTTATAGCAAAGTAGGTGCTAATAACCCTGTTTAGTGTTCAGGTTAACTATATCGAAGTTTTCCCATACAAAAATATCGATTGTGACTCATAAAATATTTAAAGTGAAGTTTTACAATGCGCGGTTACTTGTAATCATATTTAACGTCCATGCTAGATTTTACGAACTCACAATGGTGAATTTTTCTATACAGAATTGCATATTGTGACCTACAAAATATTCAGTCTTGAAGATTAGTCTCGTTTGTGGTTGAAAATTTACCGTACCTTTTATAGGTACGTAATACTAAAAAAACGTACCACAATTTTCTATATTTATGTTGTTTATTTTTTTATAAACAAAAAGCGACATCTTGATTTCGACAAAATGTGTTCAAGGGACAACTAAATTTTATTCAGATTTTTTTTTACTAACACATCACTGTTACAAAAATTAAATTATTGTGGAAAATTTGTTTCCATAGTACGAGGGTTGTTTGACAAGTCAGTGACTTTTTGGATAATACATTTTTTTTTGGTCAAAAAGTTTTTTTATTTCTCAACATAATCGTCTTTTAGCTCGATACACTTACCCAGCGTTTTTCCAATTTTTTATTCCCTCCGAATAAAGGTTTTCTCAAAACTCTAAAAATAGGCATTTGTTTCAATGATAACCTCTTCATTGGACCTAAATCTCTTACCGCCCAGCCATTTCTTTAGGTTTGGAAACAGGAAATAGTCGCAGGGGGCCAAATTTGGGTAATATATGCTGGATGGGGTAGCAGTTCATAGCGTAATTTGTGGAATTTTGCCATGCTGGGCATTGTCTTGATGATTCCCATTGACTCTTTTAAACAAACACCTTAAATAAGTTTTGGAAACCGTTCTCTTAGTTCATTTCTTAGTTACATTGTTAAAACTGCATTGACAATTTTTTTTATTTTCCAATCGGTGGCAACGCTGGTTTAAAATGAGAAATGCGAAGCACGAGTGCACCTAAGAGACGTTGCTTAACGATCATAAATTTTATAAAATATGTCAGTTACCTTATATTTTGTTTACATTGGTAGCATACTCTACTACAGTTCAAGGTTCAAGCTACGATACGTTACGACCACGGTTGCCACTTTGGTAATTTTCTACCAAATTTGGTAATTTTTTATTTACTTTTTGAGTTTTGGTAATTTGGTAATTTTTATCTGGTTATGGTAACTTTTTGAGCAGGAACACCGAAAATACGAACTTGATATCAATTCATTTAAATGCTGTCTTACTGTATCTGAGTGAACATTGCATTTGCATATGGTATACCTATATGCGTCAGCCAGCCGTGTAAACCTGTTTTGTTCAAAAAATTACTGAATGCACTCATTTTCTTTTTTTGACAGATTGTCAATTTCGAAATATTTTCTGTTTCTGTTTATAACTACATTGAGATATGGATAGGTTAATTAATCATAATATTTATATACAGTCATAAAATTCTAACCCTCTTATTAATAAACGATGTGTAAAAGTTATCAACGCGTTACTCAGAAGTTACGTCAAATTTGTGTATGCTATCTGATGTCTACTAGCTAACTAACTTGTGCACATTTATTTATTTATACGGGGATAATTTGTTAAAGGTTTTTTATAAGAAAAAAGGCTCGAAAATGGTAGATGATCCCATTCTAGCAGCTGGTAATTTTGTGCACAACGTTGTTGACGTTGTTTAACTACTTAAAGGCTGACTAAGTTACTACAAACCTAATGTACGTACCCAATTAAAGGACTTAAGTTTTAAAAGTGTGTTTCATAATAAATAAAAATAAAGGGCTAGGAATTCTACACTTTTCTTTTAGTTTCTCTGAAGACTAAGCAAATGGACGTTTTTACAATGTCATGGTTATTTTTTTTTATATTATGTTCGTAAATCACAGAAAAATCCTTGGATACTGATAAGGCATTTTCACAATGGCTCAAGACTATAATATTGTATTGTGATGTGCTTTTTATCTCTGGCCGGGGTATACTCGTCGGGTCCAGGGTTGCCCCCAAAGAAACACGAACTTTGGAGCGTTGTACAATTTAACCTTTTATTGTTATTCCTTAATAAGTCCGCTTAACGGCCTTAAATCTACTTGATTTGTCTACTTAAATCTACCTTAACAAACAATGCATACGTAATATGGTTCTTAGAGTACGGCGGATAGCTGGAAAGAATTCTCTAGACAGAACAGGGTCAGCTTCAGGTGTATTGCACCCGGAACTGAATGTACTGTCCTCCCGAATCACTTTCGCCCTTGGCGGCGGTCGGTAGCTCTGGGTGCTTGTGATGGTGATGGTGAATGGTGACACATCTTCGGTGGGGACCAGCGTGTCTAGTGGGGCGATCAGTGGTCATCAGTGTTTTTTTTTGTTTCATCAACGTCTCCAGATTTTTGGTAAATTTTATCTTGGTTTGGTAACTTTTTTTTATAATTTTGGTAGCTAATTTTTTTTGCAAGTGGCAACCGTGGTTACGACTAGACGAGTACACCGTGCTCGTGCATTACCACCACCGCATAAAAAAGCGAATCGCACTCAATGGACGCGTATATCCAAGATCCAAGAAAGCGTAATCACAATCAATACATCGTTTTAAGAACAAGCAAACAAAAATACTTTATCGTAAAATCGTACCTAATCGTAATATCGTAGACAATTCATTCTCTCTATCTCTATTTTCTCTCTTTTCCCTGCTCTATTTGATTTCTCAATTCCCTCTCTTTTCTTCAAATTCTCTTAATCTCACTCAATTTCTTCCTCATTTCTCTGTTGACAATTGAGATTGAGTGAGTGTTGAATTGAATATTGAACTGAACTGAAAGCTAAAACTGACTCAGTTCAGTTGAGACAGAAACAGAACAAAACAGATGACGACGAAGAGGTAGAGCGTAGAGGAGTAATACTAATAATTGAAAACATCGACCACAATGAGTAGAAAAGAATGTGTGTAAGAAAATAAAAATGTATGATTTTGAGAATGCAGAATTGCAGAACATAGGGGGAAAGTGCATTTGAGTGGAAACAGTTCAAGAAGAATCGAGTTCGAGTGTGCTCTGTGGTAATGTGCATCAAGTTGCCGCTTTAAAGTGTTTGAAAATAATTTGTGTGCATACTCGGACTCGGACAACCCCAATCTGTTTAAAGCTGAACTTGGAATTCAAATATGTAGTTTCGAAATGCTCCTTTGCATGGATCCAAGATAGCTTTTTGAATGGTTTCATTATTCTTTAGTTGGGTCTTTGGTGCATTTTGCAGCAAACCAAACACTGGGCCATACCGATCTCTACTATCGTATGCAATTTGAATTATTATAGATGGCACATGGCAGTATTGGCAGTTGGCACGTCTTATGGTTCTTTAACCAACTTAGAACAAGAGTGGGAATTTTTTTGAAAGCGGGTAGCTATGCACCAACTACGAATATAAAGGGTTTTCCAATAAAAGGTGTTACTTAGGTATACAAAGAAAAATGCCATTTCTTGATGTAAATGATCGAATGTTTATTTCACAATAAAGAGGAAGGTATGCCGTTTATAATGAAAAATAACATCAGCCAAATGGCCACCACGAGCACGCATACAGGACCATATCCTTTTCATAAAATTTTCTATAACCAAATAGTTCAACATACTACGTACGTATTCTCATTCAAATTGAATTTTATAATTGAAATGGTAAGACCTCTTGCTCTGACTGATAATGCTTTCACTCAGTGTTCAATTTTAATTGTTAGAAATTAGAACCAATACACGTTTTTCTTAGTCATCTACCCGTGGCAATTCGCCACTCTAACTCTAAGAGCCATGGCTGCTCTCATCTCATACTCATACTCATACACAAAAACTCTGAAGACTGAAACCGAAGCTACAGAGTAACTATTTTGAGTAAAGAATAGTGATGCGAGAATCGAGAAAAATTATCGAAATGAAATACATACCTTGTAACCAATATACCCTAGGGTTACATTTACGAACGTCGGTTGGCGTCGTCGTTGAAATAAGAAGAATTCAGCTGCAAGACAAATGGTCAAATTTTGAAAATTTCTGACAGTTCTCGCAGTCAAAATAATAGAATTTTTAAGACACTAAGATTCGATATCTCCTACATCCTCCTTCATTGGATTGCCGCACTATGTTTTGCGGAAAAGAACAAAGTCTACCTATACCAAGACTGACTCAAGGTTAGGGGATGATTAGTGGGGGTTTTCAGTTGTGTTAAACACAACCCATTAGATATTGACTGTCAGCAATGTAAATATATACTTGGGAAGACTAGATCGGTTTAAAAAAAACAACTTGGAAAAGGCAAAAGACCGAATCCGAGTCCTTTGAGTTAAACTCTGAAGTCTGGAGCACACTGCACGAGTATAGAATTGACGGTTCTTTCCGGAGTGCCATTCCATCTTTTTACTGCATCGTGTTAGAGTAAAGGCGTTCACGCCGTTCACCGTGGGCATTGGACTTCGTCAGACTGCCTCCTGCCCCATAGCCTTTTCATTACTTATATGGACTAAATGTTACAACGCAATGAGAGTTTGGAATTGGAAGCAGCGCTGCAGAAAGAGTCACTTTAATGCCAAACTGGCACTTTTAAATATGTTTAGCACTTATAAACTTAAAAAAATAATAACTAAACCACCCAAAAAAATTTCAACATTGCTTACAGTAAAACCCGGATAAGTGTCTCACCTTAAATGCCCCGTTTTGATAGGCACTTGAGTTAGGCAGTTATAAAAAAGATCCGCTTAAGTGCACATAGGCAATTATCTCTAAATTTATAAAAAATATAAAAAGATATTTAAAAAAAATAACCCAGTCGGTCTCCACCATTGTAGTATAGTAAGATTATTACTATTTTTATTTTTGATTTTATAAGCATGAAGCATATTAAAGCGCTAAAGGAAAAAAGCTTTTTGTATTTTTTTAGCTGACTTCAAAAATTTGTATAGGTACCTAAGATTTTTTTCAGGTAAATTTCAAGAAAAGTATACAACATAAAAGACAATTAAGCGGGATGAGTTTTATATGAAAAAATCTTCAGATTTTTGGTTCTGAAAAAAAGGTACCTACTTAATGGAGGGCTTACTGTGTGTAAGCCTTCCATTTTGCAACTGACTTTCGCATTGTGTTTGATGACTAAAACAGAAAGACCTGCTTTTTATGTGAAATTAAAAAAAAAAAACTAAGAAAATTGCAAGGTACTTATTTCTTCACTTAAGCCTAGCACGCATCTGTTCCGGAAAGAAAAATCCCATGCAAAAATGGCACAACGAAATTATTAACAAAAATATATGCTATCCTTTTCGTTTTGCAGTAGACTGCTGCGAAATGATGGCGGAAAACTGGTTAATTGTAGTAGATTGCTTGGTACACAACTCTCCACTCTCTTTTCGCACATGTTTATTGTCCGGGGCACTATTTGCTTTGCTAAAATTTGACATTTGTACTGCAGTGTTACCAGCTTTTATAGGCGATATGGAGCCAAATTTGAGAAATCTTAAAAAAGTGCGAATTATTCTTTGGGATTATTTATTCTAATTACTTGTTTTTAAGTAGGCGGATTTTACGTTGTGGTCTACCGGATTTTTTTTTTCTCTTAGCGGCAACTGCTTACGGCATTTAGGTTGCGAGAAGGATGACGGATTTGAATAATAAGAACTGACACCATCAGGAAGTGCATTCTCAAACTAAAAAAAGGGACAAATTAGCAACAAACTGTATCAGGAATCAGGATGAGGATCCTCGATCCGAGCAGCGCCCTCACTTATGTCGTTTTCCATAGGTTTCACTCGGGATCCACTCTTCTGTTATCTAATGGAACAATAAAACTGCTTCTGAGTTCTGATTGAATCCACAAAAGTATTGGTGAAGTGCCAAAAAATATTCTACGGTTGGTCAGCTGATTTGTATAAAATACAATTTTTTTTTTGTGAGTGTTCTTGAGTGGATTCTGACTTCAAATCGAGAAGCGAAATTCTCTTCTCAGAACAGAATCTCCAGAAGATTATTTTTTGTGCCAATATAACGGTTTCAGAAGTAAACTCGATTCCAGAGTCCGGACTCTCCCGGACGCTTCTTTTTGCCCAATGGAAAACGACATTGCACATTCAAATACAATTCGGAACGTTCCTTACCGACATTGCAACGAAAACCACACAAAATCAAGGCACAGATAAATCTAATCGACCTTAAAAACCCTAGCAGCTAGCACAACAAAAGCCGGAAAAAGGAACGTCAAACTCGTTATTTTTTATTGTTCGAATTTCGCATCCCTAGGATAGGTATATTCCCAACAAATCACTCCCAACTTAGTACCATCTCCCATCCACTCCACTCTACTCAAAAGCGCACTTTCCTCTACATTGCAAATGCAAATGCAACATGCCTGAGTGATGTTTGTTTCGTGCTCTCAAACTCCACTCCGAAATATGCAAGTGTCTCTTTCCCTCTGCCATTGGAGATTTGATGCGCTCGGCGTCGGCGACGTCGGCGTTGTCTCCGCTCATACTCAAAACTCAACTCAACTCAAATATCGTAAAGGAAAACAAATCCAACGAACCACCGAGGAGTTCATTTCATCCGAATTCAGTTTGTTTTGAGACGTCGTGCGGGTTGAGTCTTCGCATTTGTGTCGCGCGAAATATTTACCCACTAATGGTTGAAAATCAAGAAAAAAAAAGATAATTGTTTACCAAATTGAAAAAGTGCTTTGTGACACACACAGTTTCAGTGATTCCTTGGAATTTGTGTCTTATTGAAAATTTACAAATAAAAAAGTGTTTTGTGAGACAAAATTACAAGTCCAATTTTTACTGGGCACCCTTTCAAGGATAATAGCACAACAATTGGATTAAATTTCATTCTTCGACATCCCAGCATCGAACGCAAACCAGGATTTACTCAAAGGATATACTACTATGCCCGTTGCAGTTGTCTGTTGAAGGTGAGAGGGTTGGCAAGTTCATTTCAATATACTTTTCCCTTTTAATAATCCTAAACGCGGATAGGTACGCTACGACGAACCCTCATATTTTTTGTGTTTGAATATGCTACCAAGCCCGAGCCAGACAAACAAATGGGGAAATATGGATTTGGCTGTTTATAATATTTAGGGCTGTCGTCGCCGCGCACGAGAACTGTTGAAGTTGATATCTATATTGTCGTCTGAGGTGAACACAGCGGCTGCGGTGAGCAATTAGATGCATACTTTCGACATAAGCCGATTGTCGATGCGAAGAATGTCTTCAATTTTGTTTCTTGGCTCTTACGACAGCTTTTATAGGCTTTCCCCGCGAGTAACCTAGTTCAGAGGTTCAATGTTAGCCCACATAGGCAGGAACATGGACACTTGAAGAATTTCGATATAGGTAGGTTAGGTAGGTAGGTTCAAGGGAGAAACGTACACAATAATTTTTAAAATTAATCAAAACAAACAAACGGGCAGAACGAACGCATTCGTCGGGCTTATCGCTGGCCCCATCGCATCAGTCAGAAAGAGACTGAACAAACACCACGACCACAGCATAATCTATCTCTCGAAAGATACGAGAGAATCTATCTGTTGAATGTCTGAAGTCTGATGGCGACTGTTCAATTAAATTATAGCCCGAGGCTGTAATTATCTCTTGCTCGTCGTAGTCGTCGTCGTCAGCGGTGGCGGCTGAACTAGCAAGGCATGGCAAACACCAGCACGGCACCACCATCACTACCAATACCAACTCAGGTGGAGTTGTGCGGGACTCGCACGTTGCACTCGTGTCTTGCTCACCTTGTATTTACAGTACATTCCATTTCCAACCAAAATGCAGGCGATAATTTGACTTTGTATCTGCATTGCAGGCAAGGTAGATGAACTATCCATAATCGCATTAGACGATGCACTTCTCTGAAATTTTAATATATGCACCTATACCTATATCGCATTCACAAGAGGACGACCAGTCCTGCTGCAACTGTAACCAAAGTGGCTCATAAAAGATTCTCTCTGGAGGGACGCTTTTCCAGTGAATCGAATTTTCCTCCGATTTCATGGATGTTGGGGTAATTAAGTAATAAAAAGTAAACAACCCGTCCTACTAAGAACATTAAATTTGACAGAGCGCTCTCTCCCTCTCTGTGACCTGCTTTTACCAAATTACTTGGATATTATTTGATTTAAACTGTGCAGTGGATTATCGATCTCACACCGCATTCTTTGTTTGGAGTAAAAATAAAAAATTTATATAAATGTATATACCCACTCATAACGATTATCTTTCGAATCAAATAAATCATCGACAAAAATTCTCCCAGCGTGGAGTCTTTTTAAACAGAAACAAAACAAAAAAAACCTAACCAACTTGGGACACACTGGTTCTACCTGCTGGGTTACAACTAAAAATTAAAGAAACACACAAAAATGTTTTCATTGTCATTCAACAGATATATTTATATATTTATATATTGAAACGAGATATTTATTGAATAGCTTACAAGAAAAATAAACATGAAACGAGATCCTTATGCCCAATCGCATCGAATTGTTGTGAGAGGAAAAATTCCATTGTCTTTGTGTGTGCTGTTTTTTGTTTGTGTTCCCGTTCCCCCGGAACAAAAATGCCTGCAATTAAACTGCTTTGTAGCAAAGTGAAATATTTGTGGTGTAATTCCAATAATTTCATCAAAGAGATATTATCTCCGGCGATGATGGTTACAATGCTGATGGCCCCGATTTGCCTGTACCCGTTCCTTATTCGAAATCTAAGTGAAGGGTTCAAATATTTTGTCCCTAACGATGAATTCTCGAGCCGAGTATAAGACAATTTGCCCCATATTGGAATGGGCGGGGACGGGGGGCGGAGGTTTTGTCTTGTGATGTTGTTTTGCGTTGTAAAATTATGCATCGCACTGTTAGGTTGGTTTAGGATGGGAATTCGTGTGCTATTTTCCACAGGACATCATTGCTTTGAAGTCTTACAGAAATACCTGCAGAGTATTGCCGAAGGATACCGCATTCCAACTGTATACCTAGCTGGTGTAAAATCAAACGGAACCTGTTGGGCAAATATGAAGGGAATTGGCTTTGTAACCTATCGTTGCCTTGCGATGCCTTGAGCTCGCCCAAGCGTTCATATTTGGAGCCCCGAAGGCAAGGCGTAGTAGCATGTTTTGCATTTATTTATTAAAAATTGACAGGAAATAGGTTTTCTTAAATTTATTTATTAAAAACTGACAGATAGGTAGTCCGTGCGAAGGCGATCTGTGGTAAGCCTGGAACGGAAGAGGAAAATTCCTATAAACGCGTGATGGCAGCCCCGTTTGTTTCGACTATACCTAGGCGTGTTTTTTTTTTTGAGCTTCGATCTCAGCAAAGCAAAGTAAAGTAATATTTTCAGCATACATATTACAACAACTACTGCGAGTCTCGAAGTGTCAAGTAGAGCGCAGGCCTTATGTTTACCAGGGGTACTTCTTATATGAGCTAGCTCTGGAGTTCCTATATTTTGAATGTTCCAGATGTAATCACCTGTAGGTATGTGCATTTGCATTGAAGTTTGCTGCGATCTCTCTATTTCAAAGTTCGAATGCCTAAATGGAAGCCTTCTTCTAGCTCTTCGCTTAAAAACGGTGAAGTTTCAATGGCTAAACAGGAACTGCAGCATAATGCCATTGTAAGTATATATGTATATAGGGACTAATGCTCACATCCAACCGTCAGCACCCACGGTTGTTGCACTCACCGTTTGCCTACTGACTCACTATTATTGTTTATGTTGTGTCATCAGCATGATGCGTTGACCTGTGTGTTGCGTCTTTCCTAGACACTAATAATCATATTTACTGTCCAGACTATAGATTTTACGAACTCAATAAGGCGAAACAAAATTTTCCATACAAAATTACCCATTGTGACCTAAAAAATATTAATTGTGAAGGTTACTTACTTCGGTGGAGCTATAGTCCGGATAGTAAGGCCCTATCAGTTTGTGTCCAATATCCACTAATCTCGAGAGCCACTGAAAGGATTTGGGTGCGGTTTTCACTGTTTCTACCTATCTGTATATTACTCGAAGAGTGTATAAGCATTTAAATTTATTAAATCTGGCCCTTCTTTGTTCGTAAAAAATTGTCTACTAGGAACTAAAATTCTAAAGTGTACCTTTGTGTACCTTGTGTACCTTGTCCCTCAAAAACTTGAACTGCTAGATAAAAATTGAGGAAAGATTCTAAATCAGACACATCCCCCTCCATATTAAAAAAGGCTGTGCAATAATTATCAACTGGTAACACAGTTGCTGCGTTACTTTTTGTATGCTGACTGACGTCGTTGTGGACATTTTTTGTTTATTAATAAATTTGTTAGATTATTTGTGCCACATAGTCAAACAGAACTTGTGCTACGGCAAAAAAGTTCAATTACGAGTTACAAAAGAATCGAATTTAAGAAAATAAGTCGAATTTTCACGGGAGATAAAAATTTGTTGGAGTTAGAGGGATTTCTGGAAAAAAATCGATTTAGAGGGTAATTCGAGTTAAAGGAGGTTCGACTTAGAGGGATTCGACTATATATCTTAAGAGACTAATACCTGCTAGACAGAAAACCTTCGTTAACTTCCTCTGGATACATGTTACTTTGAAAACTCCTTTTCAAAAGCAGGATGGAGTAAAATCGCACAAGCCTTCTCTCCAGAAGTTTCTTGGTGAGATAGACAATTCACTGGATGGAAAGAGTAGATTTTTTCTCATTTAAAGGCGGACTGTTGCCATTCACAATATAAAAAACATCAGATGCTCTTCACAAGGCGGGCGCTTTGGTTCCGCTGTATAAATAGGGTCCATGGTAGTAATGCTCTACTCTCTGTTAAAGGCGATTAAAGCTTCTGGTGCCTACACCCAGTCGTGAGGTCCTTGTTCAATCACAGGTCACTATAGCAAATTTTACAGGCCAACAATCTTGCCAATTATCATTTTTAGCCGTCGCCTTAAATATTTTGTAGATCACAATAGATCATTTTATATCGAAAAGCTAGCTTATAAGAAATGTAATATGTGGACACACCGTGTCACTTTATTTCTTATGTGAGTATGGCTTCGCATAAAAGAACAACTCGGATATAAGAAAGATTTTTTTTTCGATTTTAGAGGTTTCTTATATCCGTCGTGCACAGTACCGCGAAATGTCATCATTGTGAATTCGTAAAAAATAATTTGGGTACTAACAACGATCATAAGCACCGCTTAATAGCATATTTTATTCTGTGCCTTGCTGGGCCTTACTAAAAATCATTTTTAACCTCCACCCTTAGTATTTTGTAGGTCACAAGATGCAATTTTGTAAAGTTTCTCCATTGTGAGCTCGAAAAATTTAGCCTGGGCACTAAAAGTGATCATTAGTATCGCGGAATGAATTTACAAACTTCCAATGACGATGTTTTCTGTATAAAATTTTCTATTGTGGCCTATGAAGTAATATAAAGTGAAGGTTAAAATGATCATTCGTAGTTTAAAAAAACACTCGATCCGAGTAGTGCCCAAAATAATGCTACTTTTTGTTCCACACATATAGGAAAACCAGTTGTACTCCATGAAATTCTGTTTCCATGATTTGAAACAGACCATCTATCACGTAAATGCGATGACAGGGATAAACAAAGGCTGCCCGCAAGGCCGCCGGTGGCGTGCTGTCTCCACTGTTTTGTAGAGTATAGTGTAGTCGACTCTCTGATGAAGGTATGTGATCAACGCCTCCGGCGTATTTTGGTTGATTATGTCGATGTTCGATCTGTCGTCACATGCACAGGTGTTGCATTTATGCGACGACGCATGCGTGGTGCTAGATGTGATCGATTGCTGGGTGCGTTCTGCAGGAACTTAAGATCAATCGTTTTAAGACGAAGTTTGTAACATTCACGAAATGACGGATTTTTACAGAAGTGTGCTTTTTTTTTACCCAATAGATTTTTCTCATCCTCATTGCTGAAGTCTGAACATAAATTAAAAATAAAACTTTATAAAGCCGCCCACAAGTTGTACGGACAGATTTTCAAAATGAAATCCAATAGTTTTGAAGTAAACCTTCAAGGTGAGATTTTGCCAGACTGATTAGAAATCAATTTTTCAAATAAATTGAGTTTTTTTGTCAGTTAACCTTCAAAATCTTAAAGGAACTAAAAAGAGCGCTATATAGTACTAAAAACTGAAAGGTACATTAGGGAGTAACGCTGACAAAATGTTTGTCCGCCTAAGAAAGTTGTCAGTTCAAAAATATTTTTTTTAAACGAATGATTTTCCTAATTATTTAAAAAAAACATAAAAATACTTCTGCAACTTTATTGTCTAAGATATGCGATACACATTTTTAAGGCCGAATTTACAGAAGCAAAACGGTTCCAGTCCTCTAAAGAAGGCTTCCGAATCTCTTCTGGTTAGTTCGTCAGTCTTTCGTTTTCCTTACAGCAATTGGTGAGCTTAGGACACTTAAAGCTATGTTGTACCTTGTTTAGCTTGCGTACCTTCGACAGAGCGAAAGGGTCTCAAGGAATTCACAAATCTTCAAAGAACCGCATTGGGTGGCACAGTAAAATATTCCCTATATTGCGTTAGATGGCTCTGCCATAGATCTGCCTACCTTCTCCTGATATAAATTATTCTATAAAAGTTATTGCTGGCTATAAAAACATTTTCTAGTCAAGACTTTCAATTACTGGAAGCTCACAATTGATAAATTCGTTTCAAGTATATTACTACCATATGAACTGCTTAAAATTTAAGTGGGAAATCGAAGATGAAAGCGGTCAAAAAAAAGTCAGTTTTGTCCGTTTTTCCGGAGAATTCTTCGACTTCTCTATTATGGATATATTTAATGTTACGAAGCCCGAACTTGACCTGTGGTGTAACTTCAAGGGCATTTTGCACAAGTTTAGAGGTGGTTCGGACAGAGCAGGGCACTTTTTCCGTGACTATTATCATCGAAATGTTAGACCTCCAAAACTAGCTGACGTAGTCGGAAAAATTCAAGCAGAAAATAACTTATTAACGGTCGTTAAAACTTTAAAAACGGCACCGTCCAGACGATCATTTTTAATACAAAATCTTGCCAAAGGATAAATGATTGTTAAGGTAGTGATACTTTTTTTTAAGAAGGCAATGTCAGATTTTACATCTTGTTTGGCAAAAATTCGCCTGTTTCTCAAGCTCAAATCTATCCTATCATTTATAAGATAGCTGTCTGATAGAACATAAATACTTCCCGCGTTCCTCTCGACATGATATTGTGAGGAACAGGTTGAGGTGTTCGAAGTATCTCTGCTGTTCAAGCCTTATTCGCTGTATTCTGAGACAGAGAAACAGAACTCCAGCCTTGTGTAGATATCAAGCTTTACACTGAAATCACGGGAAGTGAACTCATGTTAAAACTTATCAACATCGGTCTTTCTGACTTAACCAATTAACCCCTAGGAGTTGGCCGGTAGAACGGTCTGAAAGTCTCCGGCGGCATCGAATCCATTAATCCCTTTAGCAAATTTTGACAGAAACAAATATCTGTCCCTTACTGTGTATAGGAACTACCATACCTACGAGAAATTTCAAAAAAATGTTGTCAAGCTCTCAACCGTTGTTTGACTTGCAGGCATCTTTTCGATTCGACGTACAATCTTCGGTCTTTCTTTAAGCTGCATCAGGCAGACTTTATACGCTCGTAAGGAACTCGGGTAAGTCTTTATGTCTTGGGCGAACTCAAATCAGTCTTTTGAAACTCCATTGTGCTACAATTAAGTGCCACAACCGTCGGCGACTCTTGTTAATGGACAGGGCTTTGTTTGAGATTAAAGCTTTAGCTCGTCTCAGTACTTAGGCAATTGGACCTGACGTGGTGAATATTTAGGATCAAGACCTACTTGGCTCTTTTTGAACTGGAAAAATTACCGTTTTTTTACCCCCCCAAATGCATCAGCTCTATAGTCCAAATGCTCCATTGGTTGCGGAATTGACAACCGGAAATATGAGCTATATGAAGACATACATCCTGATGTCATCTTCCAAATTTATTTCTTTTAAAATGAGATAGGGCGGCATAGTGGCCATATTTATGTACTTGGTTGGTCACTTCGTCAATCTAACACAGGAGTGGCAAAAGCCTAAAACACTTTGAAAGCTATATTCACCAATGTCCGAAGGTAATCTTAGAAATAAATAAATAATTGGCGCACCAGGCCTCATTTGGAATCCAAGACATTTTCTCAAAATGTCAAAAAGCACTCAATTTCACTCTCCCGCCAGCTCTGTTTGATTTTGTTTGTCACCCAAAATTGCATAACTATATGAGCAGTGTCGATGTGTCTCCCTTTTGAACGTTCAATCGCCGCCGCTACTAATTGCAGTCTCTTCCATTTTGTAATAAAAACTCACAGCGATTGAGCAAATTCTACCGAAAATACCAAGAAACCAATAAAACGTCACTTTGATCACTCAACACACGATTATTATGTAAATCGAAGAGTTCAGCTAGGTATACGTATGCTTGCACCGGTCCATTACCAGACAGAGACTTCAAACCTAGTGACAACATCCAGGCAGGGTATAGGTATCTATCTATCTATCTGTCTAACAGTTAATAATTAAATAAACATTCCATTTTACAACCGAGGATAATGGGAAAACCAGAAATGTCAGCGTCTGTCAGACGTCAGTTTTGATGTCATACTTTCAAATCAGTGTGCATGTTTGCGGTTGCTCAAACGAGTTACTTTATTGACAAGCAAAAGGAACTGTAACTAATTTCCGATCTATGTAATATAGGTATACCTTGGCATAATTGCGCCATTGACGCATTCGTGATCGATAAAGTAGTGTACGTCATTCGATAGATTCCACAAATTTTCTTTTAAATGGCGTTCTGCGTAAGAGGCGCCATGCGACACATTTATGCACGGCAAACAGACGGACCTTAAGCTGCAAACAGCAAACACTTGTTGAACTATTCAGTGGCAGCCTCGATCCAACTGCATCAAAGTTCCCTACAAATCCAACTGTTTTGACTGAATGTAAGCGTCCATTCCAGCGTGATGAGATGACATTTGTGTGACACCTTTTAAACGATCGCTAATGAGGCGACGCTGGCAGTGGACGTCGCCATCCCATACCAGAAAGTCTCGAGTGCAATTGCTGTAATTACCGCATGGTATTGAATTTCGACAGCGACCACTCGTAAGTCGCACGACCATTGACGATTTGGAAGCTTTTATGTCATGGTCATGGCTCTCCCCGTCGAACATGCGACACAACAAAGGCGAACAAAAATCCCCATTAATCCCTTAACGATACAAAACACATCATGCACTCACACACAAACACGCCCACGCTTGGTGGTGAATTGTGCTCGGCAGATTATTAATAAGTGACAACAATCCGTATACGGTACGAGAGTATTATGTACGCAGAGGAGATCCAAACTCCGATGAATGGTATCGAAGTGGAAAAAAAAGATGATGGCAAGTGTTAACAAGCGGAGAAATATGATCCGGGTCTGGGCATACATCTGCACACACCATGAATATCGATACGGGAAGGGATTGGGTACGAAAATAATAACAAGAAGTTCCCAAGTCGGCTGGCTGAACTCGTATAGTGCGTTAAGCAAAAGCCATTTCGTGTGTCAACGTCAATGTCACGTATAAAACCCATGCACGGAAAAGTTATGACGTGGCAGACAGCTCCAGACTTTGACAAATCCCAGCCGCAGTAGATACACCGCAACAGCATAGTGGGCTGCCCTACATACGAGATTAACTTCTGCCAGCGATAAGCTGCTGCTGGGCGTCTCGCGTTTCCTTGGCTCTTATACCCCGTCGGAGTTTATCCGGCGGACACACATTTAATTGATTTTCATGTCGATCATGCAGATAGGCCTTTTTGTGTCTATATGTTAATTCCATCGGGGCAAATGATTTCCGCTCGATAAAATCGAAATACACTCCGATAACCAGTTTCCCACTGAAGGAGCATATCTAATGCTATAATAGGGCTCGAGTCTTTTGTCTTAAAATTTTCAACGCACGCAGTTTCTGTATAGCTTTACCTACCTATAGGAAAAATGCAAATGCACAGTGCGTCTATCAAAGTCGATTAATTAATTTCCCACCTCTAATGAGGTTGAGAGGAGCGCTTCGCCATCTATACCACGATACGAATGCTAATGGACCTGTACCGTTAAGAAAATATGTATATCTCTTCGAGCGATAGACCCTCGTCCGACAGTGCGGGCCACAAACAATTGAGAAATGAAAATATTTTGAGAGATAAATTCGTGGGTTTTATTGCAGCATCACGACACATCCAAACGGCAGTAGTCTGCGCATCGAGCATATCAGCAGTTCTGGTGTATTGTTCGCTTGCCCCCTCGCTGACGGCAGTGAGAAACTTTGAATTAAAATGAAATTTCCAATTTATGACGCCGCCGCTGCATGTAGCTCATCATAATCACACACTCATCAGTATCCGCGCCTTCAGTATCCGTGTATTGAGTGTGAGTGTGTGTGTTGATGGTGTGCCTGGTGGGAACTGGCTTTTCCAATTGTTATTCTTTGCGGGCCGTTCGCTTTTGTGATGGGAATGTCGTTATCATTGTTATTCCTACTTTTGACAAATTTCAAGAGCCCCCGTCGATATCGGGCTTCCATGGGAACCACCATCAAGATAGGTAAATGTTTTTCTAGGACCACGCCACCATAATTATGTACTCATATGTGTACTCTACTGTGGAACAGCAACAAAAAGGAAAAGGGAAAAGGAAAACCATGACAACGCGTTGATAGTAAACTGAACTCAATACTCAGTACTCAACTCACAATCACAATCACAAGAGTTCGGCTGGCTTTATGGGGAGACAAACTGTCGGGACAAACAAAGGCTTATACCACGTCCACTTACCACTTGGAGGGGGTGGCTTTTAATTTAAGCACGGAGCAGCCAACCAACAAACCGCACACGGGCGGACAAACTGAAGATTTTTATGGTTCGGCGCGCTCAATTTACAAGCTCTGCTCGTGAGGTTGTACGTTGTCGCTTGTACCCGCAGAAGATGAACAAATGAGGCGCGCCGATACAATCTCCAGATTGGTTTCGAACTAAACATCGCAGCGGGTTCGTATATATATACACTCAACCCAGTGCCTACCTCTCCATTTGGGAAATTGCAGCTCGTTTATGTGCTGCCGAGGACAATTAAAATTGTCTGTCTGCAATCTGGTAACTGCGGTATTATATCGATTTTGAGTTTGTTGCGGGCTATCGTTCTTGTCTCAAATTTCATTGCGACTATACCTACTTCGCTTTTGCCTTATTAGCCGCGGAGAGACTAATAAATACCTTGCAGCGCCAACACAATCTGCGGGACATCAGGGAATTACCGGTCACGTCTTGTTTCGTTGAATGTCATCATCCGCACGGTGGGGGAGTGGCTGTTTATCGTAGTCCTTCAACCGTGACGTGGGGATTTTGGGTGTTTTTCCGCTCCAAGTACGTATTTATTAACAATTGGCTAGTTGACTGACGTCCATTGTCATAGTTTTGAGTGGTGAGCGGGAAAAACTCGTTGGCTCGCACTAATTAGGAGGGCGCATCGAAAGCAGTGTGAAATAACTTAACGGATGGTATAACTCAAGTTTACAGCTCAAGTGCTAAAAGCAAAAGTGGCGTCTAGCATTTTACACAGACGATCACTGTTTATTGTCCCAAAATTAAATTTCCATTAAAAAAAATGTGACCTCCTTGGTGAACCTTGGCTAAAGTATAGGAGCGGGCGTTTTTAACCATGGATTTGAAGAAGCTAGGCTTAGAATACCTACAGAGACTTGTTGCGTAAAGTATTTATTTTTTTATTTATTTGAAGAACCATCAAAACACAAGTGTTCTCTCTAGCAACTCCTTCTCTCGCCTGGTGACAGGCACAGGTGACAGCTGCGTGCGTATTAACTCGATTGCCAACACCTTTGGAAGGTCTTTGGTGGTAGCTGACAAATTCCCTAGACTAAATTTATGGTTGCGTCTAAAGTTTCTGCCAGCGCCAGGCCCAACCATTTAGTCGTATGCCTGAGGTGCTTGGACTTGTTTGGATCCCTCAGGTCTATAAAGATGTTCGTCAGGGTAAAAGAAAATAGAGTAACCCTTAATGGAACAAATGTAGCGCTGATATACCCACAGGAATTAGGTGATTGGTGTCGGAAAATATAATGAAAGCAGTCCTCCAGGTCGGAGTAACTTTTTTACGCAAAAAAATTAACTATAAGACATTTTCTGACAACCTTGCAAAACAAATTAAGGACAATAGCCTTTGGATCTGTACATAGAATGGTCGTGCACTGAAGAGACAATGTGCAGTGGAATTTTTACAAGAAAGCAGAGCCTTAGACGGGTTCAAAGCGGCCTTAGCTGCTATTCAAAAACTACCTACGGTAGGTAGGGCCATAACAGAAGCGGGTGGCCAACTGTGGCACCTACTGCAGTTAGCAAAGCAGGGACAGCGCTTATATTTTTACGTGGATTTGTTGTATACTCGGCAGACTAAAATAAATAAGTCTTGACCTTTCATGCCTAAATTCTCCAAAGTTTGGCCCTCTGCCACAGAACAAAAGTATAACGCTACTAAAGGCAGATGCTAAACGACCTGCGGAGGGAGCTTAACGCTAAATTGGGTGCTAACGCATTTGTTAGTACAGGTAGACAGCGCAACGTCACAACATCTGGTACCGGACTTAGGTCACTGGTTTTTTTGCAATGCGCTTATTTCTGTGGAGGAACTAATCTGCAGGCTACGCGATGGGCCAATATTTTGGCAGTGCCTTGCGATTGTAATCGTTGGATATCCGCATTCTTACCGACTCGATAGTAATCCGAATCAAAGTTAACCGCCTGGGAAGCTCTAACATCCAGAATATACAAAATTCTTCAAAAGGTAATGTGCCAGTGTAGCCAATCCCCTTTAGAAGCTTGTAGAGATGATAAAGGTTGTCTTGTAGTAGAATGGCAATTGGTAATGAGGATGTGGAAGACCAATTTCTGCAGATGATTATCTCGCTGTTGGGCGCAACGTACCTTCAAAACCTACAGACGACGATGGACAAAACTTGTTGTCCACCTGATCAAACCGAGGTAAGGATACAAATTTCCAAGTCAAAAACCAAAAAACCTGCTTGGCCAGACAGTCAACCCACTGAGATTTTTCAAGCAGCTGAAAATGACTTGGTAAAGCGCTATACGTTTCTAAAATTTTATCGAAGGAATGTATGCCTGTAGAATGGAGCCTCAACATCGTCTGCCAAGTCCAAAAGAGAGGTGACCACTTTAACTGCGCCACCTACACAGGTATCTATCGCGTCAGAGATTCTACCTGGCTTGTTGTGCGTGTGTCTTAAGCAACCTCATTGACCGATATGAGTGCGTTTTTAGGCATGGAAAGCCGAAGAAACGCAACGGTTCTAAAGCGGAACTCACCATCTTTTCCTAGACTTTAAAGCCGCCTTCGCCAGCATAGAGACGAGGAACTTTAAAGGTACAAATTCATGCATAGTTTTGCCAAAAAACTAGTCTGTCTTTGTATAAGATGATGATGGAGGAAGCTGTCAAGGTAGTAAAGAGTAGACAAACCTGGGCTCTGCAAACAATTCTTACAACAACCTTTCAGCAGAAGCTAATCTTTTTACTTTAGAAGCAGGTAATTCAGAAATGTGGCGTCCTATTCCGAATAAATAAAGGTTCTGTATAAGACTTGAGTATGGCCCTAAGACTTGTTAAAAGCTGGATGAAGATATTGTCGATCGCTTTGACAAAAATACTCTTCGTAAAATTGATTTCCCGTTGCCGTCTGGCGCCTGCAGAAAAAGATTCAACGACCAACTGTACAAGTTGGACAGCAACATTGACCTTGCTAATCGCCTAATAAGGCTAGAGCTTGTAGAGCTGATGGACATAAATGTCTCGTCCGGTAGAGGCTTTGACTACAATCCAGTGACACAACGCTGTGAAGGTAACTGACTTGAAGGCAGTTAACTAAAGACCGGGTCAACTTGAGAAGCTTGTAAGTTGTGGTCTTGATTTACCCCAAACTGTATATCGTCGCCTTTAAAGGCCAAAAACAATTCAACAACTTGCTGTCCACAGGAGTAGTCAAAACGGTCGTCTACCAGGTAGCAGACCACATATGATGCTGATCGTCAGGACGATATCACTTCTGAAACTTTAATGAATTTTTTTTTTCGACGAGTTTCTTGTGATTAGCATCAGTTTTCATTACGTTTAAGAGGAGAATGAACTGAATGGAGGTCTTAAACCCACAATTTTTGCACTTGGTTGCTAGTTTCGGTTGTCGACGACAATCGTCTGAAAGGTTACGTAATTGGGGCCCAGGTTGTTATGAAACTGCTCGAAAATTTTCAATACACGAGCCACACTTGGGGAGCCTATAGCTTTTTTCGACAAGATGTACCTTAAATTGGGATTTTGTTTTTTTTCGGGATTCAAAGCAGGTAGTCCAACACACTAACCACTCAGCTATTGCGCTACGGACACTTGGATGGATATAAAAATCAAAGAGAAAGTGACATACCCTTTGACTGACACGGACTTCTAAAAGACCTTTGGAAAAGCTGCAGCTACCTCTAAAGATCGAATTTCTTATTGTCACTCAAAGATGTTGCTGTTGCTAGAAGGTTCTTACAAATCGGTGATCATAATGGCGGACTGTTTAAAAATGAGCGTCACAACAGGCTTATTTTGTTTTACCCACATGATCTATATAGATCATTGACTTCCGTGGTTTACAGCAATAGTAAGAGATCCAACTCTCGTTGTAAACTATGAAAATCAATGATCTTTATACCCCATGTTGGTAAAATAAAAAGAAAAAAACGCCTAATGGTGTAACGAAAAGTCGCAGCTTTGGACTTGCTTAGTTATCGAATTTTAGCAGGACCTTTTAGGGCTTTTAAAACCTCACTCCCTAACACATTTTTTCGGATTTTCCTGATCTATTAGAGAGAAAATTTCGGGGATAGAACGAAAACCCACGTCCACCTCCTTCCCATCACAACGAAGCTAAAACCTCAATAGGTACATATTCCCAAACCAATTTGGACCGTACGATCGCCGTCACTCCTCCCCTGGAGACAGCCCATCTCCGTTTAATGTTGCCCAATTTGCATCTAAATAGCGTTCAACGAACGAAAAACTCATGTCCCAAGAAGAGCCAATAAAACCCTATTTTGTCCGACACTAAACTGCACTTTGGAATGCCATACATATGGGTGCCTACGACAGTCCTCTCAGCGCGGTCTAATAATGCTTGTAAATTTGAATAAACCTAGCGTGGGCGTTTAAAGACTCACCAGTCACCATCACTAGTCACCAGTCGTTTGTGGGTAATTCATTTGAAATCAATGAATAAACCGTAATTACAGCACTTAAGTGCCGGCCCGATAAAAGATCTCTGTGGCCGTGTTTTGACTGTTTGAATGGTCATAGCCATCAGCAAAAAAAAACAAACAATCTCATTTATATGGATATTAACTGCGGAATTACACTCACAAAAATCCACTCGCACACACTACATAGAACTAGACACGTAGGTAAACGTGTATACAGACTCAAATGATGTTTCAATTCGCATTCGCACCCACTGTGCCTTTTTGGCCGTGTCACCCGCTTTTTATCACAATAATCGCACTTTAATCTTCCCACGCGATCTGTAGTTGGCAAGGATTTATTTTCCTATTATCCTTGAGCTGAGCAAAATTCCAACACGCGGAAAACGGATTTTTATGGCTCGCACAAGTTATGTACGTTGCGCGCCAACACGAGCATTATTATACTCTGTTGCCTGCTTATAGTAGGTATATATGGTGTCTCCCTCATCGTTAATAGTTTTAAGTTATAATCTCGCAACATGATACTTTACGAGACAGCTACCCGAAGGAGGAGAGCAAGGACTAGACAGATACTCGTACACAGCGCACGGCGAATAAATCGAAACTTGTATCTCTAGCTCGGCTGTCTGTCGGCCGCCGGACTGCGACGCTCGCGAATCCATGAGGGCGATTTATCAATGGATTTTGTGGCATTATTTGAGAGTTTTATGAGGCCAAGTAGCAAGCCTCCACCTACTTAAATCTTAAATGTCTTAACTCTTTCTCTCTCTCGCTGCTAGGGGGTCGAGGCATAACAAAGCGTGCGAGCCAGACCGCCGCAGAAGTGTTGAAGGTGAGAAGTGTACCTACCTATGGATGACCATCAGTCATCGAGCAATTCCTATTTTTATATATACCCTGCCAAGCTCGGATGAGCTTCGTGTAGATGCGGGAATTTGTGTTTCCAATAAAATCGTGTCTGGCGGGATCAGGTGGTCGAACCCTTTTTATTTACTTTCAACCGAAATTCGCCATCGAATATGGGCCACCCAGATTTCTAAGAAAATCCGCCGTTTTTTGGCATCGCATTCAGTGTGTAGGATATGTATATGCACGGTCACGTCACGACTTTCCTTAAGTGGATGATATGTCTTCGTGGGGTGCAGCACCGCGGCGCGCCGTGCTTGTGTACATATATGCGGTTGGTGTGGCGGGACTCTGCCCGACGGTATTAGTTCCTGCGGTTCTCGTGATCGCACGCAAATGCACCAAGTAAAATGTGCAAATAAATTGCACTTAATCGCATTATTACAGTTTTATTACTGCAGTCGAGCCATTTGCGGGCATATGCCTTGAGCACAGAAGCAATCCGAATACCGACTATTTGTGTTTTTTTTTTCATTATTGTTTTGTGTGAGCGCAGCGCCAATAGGCCGGAGCTCATTTGGGGCAATTTTTCATGCGCTTAGTCCATCAAATTGCAGATGACGGCTTCGAAATCGGCTTACGCACGATTTATGAGCTGCAGGCCTCAGAGTCGACTTGGAATTATTAATATACGCTGAGAACTCGTATTTGCCTTGACTTTGAATTGGTCACACAGATCCGCATTATACGTTGTAAGTATGGGGATTTACGAAATAGATGCGCACCAGGTTTTGGTGCAGGCGCTGAGCTTATGGAAATAATTACAGTCGGTATGATGAAGCAAAAAGTAGTGGAAAGTGGGGCAAAATGACGACTTAGTTTGAAGTTTTCGGCAGGCGGAATGCCACGAAGTTTTGTATTGAAAAATCGTTTCACTAAGGACGCAACTTTATCGTGAAAAAATAGGTAACACCACAAAACTTCAACAAAATTACATGCCCTTCTATTTTGATCCCTACAATGGGATAAGATACACGTTTCAATTCAAATTCTCGCGTAGGATGCACCTCGCTTATTTTTATATATTGAACGACATAACTTATAATTTATTTTTAGATAAACTGAAATAATTTTTGTTGAATTAAAATAAGAAAAATGAATGTTCAAATATAAAAAAATAATTGAAAATGTATAGTAGGGTAGGGTGGGGCAGATTCAACACATTTTTCGCAGATTTGAAATAAGTTCTTCCGCAAATAAATATTTGACTTTCTCTTGTTTCTTAAAAATTAAATTCACCCTGATAATTTAAAAAACAAATTTAAACTGCCCAAAGAAGGCGAATCTGGTCATCCGGGTGGTGCAATTTCGTAATGAATTCAAATGACGCAATAAATTAAGAATCATAAGTAGGAACGCACTGTTTTTTATTTGATTTGCTAAACAAATCTTAAATCTATAAACATAAAAGTTAAATGAGGTAAGAAATTCATTTTTTAAGCTAAAATTAATCTCAAAAGGAATGTTATTTTACATTCCTTTTGAGATCACAAAGAAACAAAAATAGTTATGATAAAGGTAAAATAAAAGGATTTGCTAAAAAAAAGATCAACAACCTTAAAAAAGATGAGGTTAGAATATGTTGACGGTCCAGCTGGGTGCCGAAACTGCCTTATGCGCTTTTGTCGAAAGTGTCCCATCCTTTGCTTTAGCAAACGTTATTATTTTTCACGAAACTGATTCAATTAAATGTTATTAATAACTTAAATATATTTTAATACCAAGCGCTTGATACTCACAGCCAAAGAATTCCCAAAAGAAACAATTAAATATCACTTACCTCTACAGGAAAAATTGCAAGATATCACTGAAAAAATTAAAAACCGATGTTCGTTCAAGAAATGCGGAGTGTACGATGGGGTTACACTTACTCCTTACCGCTGGTGGGGGGAGTTGTAATTCAAACTAACGTGACTGGATGATTGATTCCAATTCCATTTATTATTGATTTATCGCTACCTTAAATACTACCGACTTGTTTACCTTGCACTTTAGGCAGCCAGCTTGTGCCCGTTGTTACCGCTTGGTTTGCAATATGTGCGTTAACCTACTTCCGCAGTTATAATATTGCAATTCGCTTAACCTACATTACTTATGCCTATCTTAACACTAATGTGGTGACGACCTATTGTTACCATTTATTCATTTCGTCTGTCTTACATAATGATCTACCTTACATAATAACAATGGTTCTTTATTATTGTTTTGTCGTTTCGACAACCGATCTAACCACCACAACTGCTGAAGAAGAACTTTCATAGTTCGTCTACGATCTGAGAGAACAGTGTGGCACGGCTTAACATCAAATATTTTAATTTAAAATTAACCGCTATTCTGTAATAGCGAAAGTCAAAAGTGCCCTATAGTCGAAAGTACCCCACCCTACCCTATACCTATATGTGAATTTTGTATAGACAAATTTCCGATTCTAATTGAAAAATACCTTAAAGCCGTTTTAGGTATATTATTGCGTACTACCTTCAGATCCATTTGAGTACCACTTTCTACCGCAATGAGAACTCTGGCCTACCTAATATTTAATATTTTATTCTTCTGCACTTTAACGAGAAAGTTTCCTACGACCCAGACGTGCTCTTTATTTCATATGTTTGTTTTATAAACAAACGCTTTGGTTGAAACTTTATTCGAAATCCGCCAATAAGTGAATACTGGTCTTCAAAATCCACAAGATACTTTCGAAATCCTCCCTTTTCTGAGTCTACAACAACAGAAAAATAAAATTCCCCCTCACTTTACAATCCGACGTGCGACTACACTCAAGCGATTTTTAATGCAGCTCTGGTGCCACCTCATCTGCACGAACACCAAAGACTAATTCAAGCTCTGAAGTCTGAACTCAGTTAATTTTGAAATCGCATCGAATCTGGCAGAGTCCTTGGGAAGCAGAACTTCTACAGGATAAATATACAATTGCGAAAGCCGATTTCGTAATTAGCCAATGGTCAGAACACGCACATGCATTTGTTGCTGGCGTGCATCCACTGGGCAGCGCTCCGTGTGTGGGTGGATTGAACGACAGCAATATCCGACACGCAGACCTCAGTTGCTCTGCCCACGTTCCGCATGTACTGCCTCAGCACTACCACCATCGACACCGCACTTTCAAACTAATCGAACTCTTTTCCCAACGGAGTTTGCAGGTCTGTACACACTACACACACACACCGCTGCCAGCGACCAGTCGGTGGACACCTAAGAGTTGTTATTGTTAGTCATCCTCAACTCGACGTTGGGAGTTAATTACAGGCTATTAGATGGAATAAGGGGTGTTTATTAGTACGTCACGGGCCCATGAATAATTTATATCTAGAAACTTATTAACACAACAGGCAACAAGCAATCTACTGTACGTAGTCGTAGTTGTAGAATGTAGAATGTAGATGCGGGGGGAGCGGGAAAAGAACGCGCGACATCATTAATTACCCAACGCGAGGGTTGAAAGGGAGAGGAGCACCAAATGCAGCGTCGTCATGGCACAGGGCTTAAACCTTCAGTGGTGTGCCCAGGTGTGTGCACACACAAGTGTGCGTTTCGTTAGCAAGTGGCTTGGCTGGTGGATGAATGGAAAAAGCCGTTTAACACTAAGCACCTGTTTTGAAAGTCGAAATTAATCGACTGCAAGTGGCTGGGGCGGAGGGAGCGAGTTCAAGTGTGGGAACTGCTTCCTGGGTCAAGTCTGTTTGTATAGGGACTCTGGCAACGTCCGCATTCCCGGAATCGAGGCGGAAGAAGCCATAACCATATGTTTTTAATCAAGCCAATTAAACTGCAGACACACAGCCCATCCAGACGCAGTAAAAGAAGTCCAAGTCGTGCGACTTCGACTTGAGAATAGGACCCTACTTCGGCGCTCGTTTATTCAATTAGATCATTGTATTGGGTTACTGCGCTGCGCTCTGGTATTCCAACAACTTTAATTGCATTGCGCTCCAAATCTTCTGCCACAAGTTGGAACAGTAATTATTGCAGCAGCAACGAGAACGACGATGATGTCGAAGACACACAATAGCGGCTCCCCATGGAATGTACGCCCTCTCTAGCCGGCATCTAACTTTACCAGGCAAGTGCTATTGTCTCCGGTTTCCTGGAACAACATTTGAACTTCTGCCTCACGAAATATTGAAATTGTGATTGAATCACAAAGGAACTACCATCAGCACCACATCCACCGCCATCTGCCTCCTGCATCCCCAACCGCCCTGCCAATCGTGAAGTGCTTACCAGAGATGAATTACGCCGCATATTTCAGGAATTAAGTGTCAAGCGGTGTACTCTCAGGACCTTCGTCTTATCGGCGGCTGTTGAAATTGGATTTTCGATGAAACGCGAGACAAAGGGCCTGGGTACCTTATTAAAAGGCATACCCTTCCACGTAACGTTTTTCCGCTTCTTGCCTATTTATATATACGTGTATATATATGCAGGCGAACAAATAAGGACGAAAGCTGGCAGAAAACATTTTCATAATTCCTTTAACCTTTTGCGGGAGAACTGTAGAACGGTAGAACGGTAGAACGGTAGTGGTGTGCGCTCAACAGTTCAAATCATTCTTCTGGCCGCGCCACCCCCTGGGGGGCCACAATGAAACGAACCGAAGTCATAACTCGGCAGGGTAGAGTGAGCTTTTCACGCTCTTTGACTCCCATCCCCCCCGTCATCCTGCCTGATTTCAATAAACGTTACCAACGGGGTTCCGCTTGCTGCCACTACTACACTAGTGCAGCAGCATTGTGTCGAGCCACTGCGGAGAGGGTGGAAAATGCTACACACACACACAAACACACGCCGCCTGACTACCACCTTCTGTGTGTACGGTATACGTTGTTAAAATATTACGCTACACTGAGTGTATTCACTGATTTGTTAATTTTAAAATCGAGGCAGAAATCAAAAGGGAAACATCCAACCCTCCCCGCAGCCAGGTAAATGTGCTTTGACTTTTGCCTCCGCATGCCGAGAGGGTGGAAAAGTCCTCGGCACACACAACAAACGGGGGACGAAATGGAGACCCAACCAAAAGCAGCACAAAAAAAAATACAAAACACCCGCTCAACTTTGAAGAACGAGGGCGAAAAAAAAATATTAATTCAATCGCACAACCTGTAGTGCGCATCTTTGGCTCAGGAAATTAGCCTCCTTCGTGTACATATCCATTGTTTGCGCTAAATTTAGCGAACAGCTACTTGCGCTTGTCGCACACATTCCGTCAGTGTTCCTTCGTGGCAGTGACATTGGCGGACCATTAAAAATTCATTAAACTTAAACAAAAACGCGGGCCACAAATTTCACATGACACCCAATATGGGAGCACGAAAACAGATTCATAAAATCGCCATTCGTCCGCGATGGGGAATGTTAAGTGCGCCCCTGCATGGCGCTCTAAGTGCCTGCGGTGCTAGTGACCGGACCGCTGGCAGGGCGGACGCTCACGCTTATTCTTCCAAATCTTTCACTTAGCCAATTTGCATTAAATGCAATTTATTAACGCGTGTCCATGATACGCGAGCGGGTATACGTGTGTCCATGCGAACGGGGCAGCGCTTGAGACAATGTGGCCTGTCCAGGGTGATATCTCGTCGCGGAAGGAGCTCATTCAATTATCATTAAGCATGTTGTTGTGGCGCGGTCTCGCGTAGGTATTTTGCATTTTCTTCAACGTCAGTTTTTTTTTGTAAACTATGCACAGCTCGGCGGAGGAGATAAATCAAAAACGTAAACAGACGCATCGCCAAATGAACTGTAGATCACATAGATCATAGATGGGTTTTGTCTGGAATGTCAGTGGTGTCGGCCGGCGTGTGGTGCTGCCATAGGGTAGGTGGGACGAAATTTTATCGAATTCTTAAGAGGAAAGCTTTTTTCTAGGCCAACAAAAAAAAAATCCCGCGGGTTTCTTTTTAAACAAATCATTGATATTTATAGAAGGGAAGGTGATCCGGGCAACTATATTTCCCTCGACACCTCATTTGTTAGGATATGCTGGGTGTGACACTGACAACCGACAATGCATAGTTTTTTTTACTATGGAAATAATTTATACCGCCGGCATCCGGGCGAGATGAACAGAGTGTGTTAACCTGGGTCCCGTCTCTTCTGAGTGAAAGTGTAATTCGTCTTTTAACAGCACGTTTTGTTAATATCTACTGTTTAGAGAGACAAAAGAGATTTATTTTGAAATGAATGTGTGTTTACGATATATGCGCAATTAATGACAGACGGTGGACCACCAGTCGTCTTTTCGTCTTTAAAAAGAACCATCGACATTAATGCTAGCTACCTCCCGCAATGCTTAGCTATTGCTAAGTTTTAGTACCTAGTATATATAAACAAATAGTGGTTGGTTGCTTCGCCTACTTTGCTGTAATATGGAAAGTGCCACACTGCAGAAACACCATTTGTAAATCCGGTCCCGATTACGCAAAGTAATTTGTTCAGGCAATGCACAAATTTTACAACTTTAGCATCCACGAGTGTCGAGGAATAGCGTTTCAAATGTTATTTTTTTAAGTATGGCGGGTGCCACGCCCCTTTGTCTAATCCCTTCCGCATCATACAAGTAGGTGGCGCAAAATTAAACAGCATATCGGAAGATGTTATATAATTTTTGCAAAAATGGCGTCGTATGTCAATCATATTTGACATTTGAATTTAACAATTCTGAACTAAACAGCTGCAGTGTAAAACAGACAAACTATGGAGCGCTATACTCTGCAAGAGCGTGGAATAATTAATGGATATTGTGAAGGAAGCGTTTCCTGGTGGCGTAATCTCCCGTTTTTCCGATTTGGCATGGCCAGCAAGATCGCCCGATTTAACCACCCCAGACTTCTTTCTTTGGGGCTACTTGAAGTAGCAGATTTATGCCAACAAGCCTCAGAATATTCGACAGGAATGCGAACAGTAATCACCGCAATTCTTGCGGAAAGTAATGGAATATGCGATAAAACTAGCACAAATGTGCATTAACACTGGGGGCAGCCACTTGACGGATATCATCTTGCCCACTTAACAGAAAAATATTCTAAAGGTCCAAAAAAGATTTCCATCACTCAAAATCATTTTACTTTTTAGTAAAAAGTAATGCAAAAACAAAACTAATTTTGCGCCACCCTGTCTATTACAACATTCAATATAAGTCAACATTTTTCAAATTTCAAGGGTAAAGCTGCCATAAATGTTAAGATAACTTTTTTGCATGGGGGGTGCCACCCCCTTTTGTGAATTTCCTTTTATGTTACTTGATAAGCACGGGTGTATTTAAGTGCAAGTTTATGACAAAATTTCAGATCAATTGACGATTTCATTATTCCGCCATACTAATCATTTTTAGTTTCCAAGGTAAATTTTCTAGAATCCAGGGTAAATGTTTGGAACTCACAGTAGCGAAATTTTTCATACAAAATTTCATATTGTGACCTACAAAATATTAAGGGTGAAGGTTAAAAATGATTGTTGGTAAGGCCCATTGAGATTTGCGAGCACAAACACATGCAGGCTTAATTTTTAATATAAAGTTAGACTTCGACAAGTTTAGATTTAGATTAAAAAAATTAAATTTTGTGTTCAAGTTACGAACGAATGTTTAATTTTTAATAAATTAAATTTCCCATTTTGAACTACGAAGTATTAAGTGTGAAGGTGAAATATGATTTTGGCCGTCTGTGAGATACTAATAATCACTTTTAGTGTCAAGGCTTGATTTTACTAACTCACAGTGGCGAAATTTTTCATATAAAAATTAGCCTTGTGACCTACAAAATATTTAATGTGAAGTTTAAAAGTGTTTATTAGTACTGGCAGCACTCTTTTATATACGTACTTCAACTGTTAACTTTGTAACCTGAACCAAAAGTAAGCTGTGATGACATCAACAAATTGGCTATATCGCTGCATCAATCTACGATATCAATCTCGCATATTTTAGGACATCCAAGTTAGCTTTCCAGCCCGCAACTATAACCCCTTCAGAGAAAACTAAAGACCCAAAGCTGTTACAGCCTCTCAGAAGATTTGTAGGATCTACAAGTTCAATCTCAGGAGTAAGACAAATCACATCTTCTGATTATTTTCGCTGTGCCCCCTCTCGCGAACGTCTGACTGAGAAAGCAGTCATATAGAGGCTTCTAAATTCAACATAAAATTAACATTTCCTTTGATAAAAGGATGAAACTCAGCCAAAAAAATTTTGTAAGAAGCTAGGCTTGGAGTCCAATGTGGTCCCGTTCGCAAACGTTTTATTTATAAATAAATTGCGTTAGAGGTTTGGTTTCCACTCAAATGCCGCATAAGAAGAAATGATGTCGTTTAATCAAACATGAAAGTCGTAGTTTTGATTTTAGAGCTGCGGTGTTCAAAAACATGAAGGTACACCCAGAGAAAAAACAACGTAAAATCAAAGAAAACCACTTCGATTTAAATATTTTTCGGAATGATTTGGCATCGACTACGAAAATTTTAAAATCAAAGTGGCATAACATTAATTCAAAGGGTTTGTCTACTCTAAAATCATATATTTTTAATTTGATCTAACCACGTATCCACCTTGATTCGACTTGGAATCATGCTTAAATCAAATTTATTTGCCTTTAAAACAAAGTTTATAAATTTCGATTCAACCATAATGCAACGTAGATTTAAGTACAATCAACTTTGAAAATACTATGCTCTAACTTTAATTTGACAATGACTCATAGTACAATCAAATGTATTTGACTTTAAAAGCACTACAAATACATTTTGAAGTAAAGACTGTGCATTGTGTATTCAAACAAATCCAACTTTGAAAATACTATGTTTAAGCTTTAATTTAACTTTTTTAACTTTTAATTCAAAGTGAACCCATTTTGAATAAGCATTTTTAAACTTTAATCTTACTATGATGCTTCGTAGAAATAACCTCCTTAAACTTTGAAAATGTCACGTATTTTATTTGATACATCAATAGTCCGTTGTAGAATCCAATGCTTTTAACTTTAAAAGCTGTATATTTCACCTTGATTTTATTTAATATTTTGTATTTCCAAAATAAATTCACCGTTGAATTTAAAATATGAATAAATCTTTGTTTTTTTTTTTAATAAAAACCAATACAAGAATAATTTGGAATTCATAAATTTTATTTTCAATGTAATAGTAATAACATAAAGTAATAACATGGAATTCTTAAATTATTCATTATTAACCTCTGTGAACATAGAAATCAATGAACTGTGAATTAAAGATGAAATATCCTTCATAAGTTCGTAAATTATTCTAAAATTATTTATTGTTTAATTTTTAATTACTTACGATTTTTTTCTCATACGATATTGACGCTGCTGGTGAATTTGTGGATTCTGCGGCAACTTCTGAATTTGGTTTAAAATTCTTTTCAGCCAATTAAGAACATTTGCGTTATCGGAATCCAAATCGTCTTCAGTTGGATACTATAATGCATTTGATATAATATACAGTAATAATTTGAATTTTCTTTAATAATTATTCTTACCTCCGTTTTTCTCCACTTAAAAAGTGTAGCCCTAAACTCTGCTCTCTGGCCGATACTAGTAATTGTATTAGTAATGTCCTCATTTGTCAAATATACAAGTCTTTTGAACGTTATGTCATTGGCTGAAATAAAATTCCTCTTCAATAAGTATAAAGCTTTTGCAAACAAAAAGTAATAAAGTTAAGTGCAATCCTTTGACAACTAATATTGAAATAATTGAAATGCACTTAATTTTATTTCTAATACATACCAGGAATTTAATTTTATTACACAAAACTCACATTTTAACACTGGAAACAGTGTTCGTCAACAATGCTGATTTTTTCATCTTTAACCATCGATGGAGAAACAAGAATAACAACGACAATGAGCTCGCCTTTGCGTCGCGACACTTAGCGGGACTTACGAATAAATATGTTTCCCTTTGAATCTAAGATAATAGTTATTGAAAAGAGTAACATCAATGTAATAATAAACATGTTCTACTTTGATTCTAGATTCTTGTCACTTTAAAATGAATATGCAACACTTTAAATTGACGTTCATCCAAGTTTGAAACTACATCGTGTCTTGTTTGTATGAAGAAAATACATGTAAGCATTATTTTTGTACCGTTCAATTTCGCCATAAAGAAACCCAGCGTTTTGAAGTGTATATCGATTTAAAACAACGTTAAGTTAACTATGCCGCACTTTGAATGTACATAGATGTCATTTTGAAACTTATTGGAAAAAAATATTATCATGTTACACTTTAAAGTTACGTTGAGAGTAGTTGAAATTTTTCAAAACACGGTCTTAATGTAGAAGTGAATACGTTTCACTTTGAATCTAGGTTGACTTAATTTAAAATTACATTGCGTATTTAAATCAAATATGTTTTAACGTGAAAAGGAATATTCTTTATTAAAGTTTATTCAACGTAAAATCAAATAGAACATGTTACATTTTAATTTGCATTTTTTCCCTGAGTGTACGCTTTTGACCTGTTTGTAGTGAATGATGGCGATAAAATATTGTGGCAGAAAAAGACTCAAAAGACTAAAAGAGTCAATGGGCCTCACTGATAATATTTTTTAACCTAATAAACTTTGTAAGTCACAATATGCAATTTTGTATGGAAAATGTCGCCATTGTGAGTTTCAACAATTAAGCCTGGACACAGGCGTTGCCCACCACCATAGGACAAATCATACCACGGCTGTAATTAAAAGGCAGCTTGCCGATATTTTTTCAAAATTTCTCAGCAATTTCCTTCAAATCTGTCTAAATGTGACCGCAACCGCCGATCTCGCTGGAATTACATCTGCCACTGCATAGTGTCGGGTCGGCAGCATGCAATCATTTTCAGCACACGACGCAGACGAGACCGACAACGAAACGACGACGACGACGCTCCCAAAACACTGACAGCTCTCTTCGAGGAACAAGCGTATATGGTAGACCGTACCGACAGACAGCCGAGACAGAGGCCGCGTTATAGGTTTGATTTATATTTGCGCGGTTCACTGGGAATGATCTACCGCACTCCGTGAGTGCCACAAGATGTTGTATCTGCTTGCAATATGATTTATTTCGGTTCTACTTTTTTTAATTAAAAAGAAACTTTATCGTGTGGAAATCGGATGGAGGGTTGCACCAGCAACATCTCCCTCAGGTGTTAAAAATATCTATTCCCCGTGCGTCGTCGGTCGTCTCTACACACTCGTTTAATTAAGATCGATACGCAACGATGTATGCGGTGGGAAGTATAATTTTATATTTTTTATGCGTTGCGCTGACAGATTAGATAACACTCAAAGTGGAGTGATCTCGAATGCAGTGCGGCACATGGAATCTATCCGATTTCCAACCGCGATGACTCACTTTCGTTATATATAGGTGACAGAAGCGCGCATGTACTGGCTATACTCAGACAGGTAGTAAAAAGTTAAAGTACAGATACATTGTGAAAGAATTTCCCTTTCCTAACATACAAGGTCTCAATAAAAATTCATTTTAAAATGCACCTTATCGCCGGAAAGAATGTTGGACATAAATCAAAAGGCACCCCCGGGAGACATGGTGCGCGGTGAGGTTTTATTGCATTCCCTCTGCACGGAAATCTAAAAGGCTATCATTACCAGAAAGACCATAATACAGCCGAGTTAGGGTAGTTTCATGCTTCATGTTTTATTTGACTCTCTTTTTTTTAATGGATACAACTCACTACGAACAAGGGCGGCGGAATCCGCCCTCTAGAGTCGTCGAACAACTGTCCGAACAGACAGGTGACATTAACATTAATAATTGATACGTTTTTTTTGTTCTCTTTTGTGTTGTGTGTTCGGAAAAGTTTTCCACTTGATTAAAGACTGTATCAATTTCCTTACCAGGATTGAGGTTACTCCGGACTCCACCGCACGACCGCCGCCACAGCAGGAAGGAACCTCGGGTGCCGTCCTCGCAAGGAGAAACAACAGCGAAGAACGGGCCCAAGCCCATGTTTGTTAATAAATTATGAGGCGAAGGAACCTCTCGCTCAGCTTGTAGACTGTGAGACTGTGTACGTATGCATCTTCCTAAAAATATCGCACTGGCGGCGATTGGTGTATGGTGTATGGTGGCTTGTGCGTTCTTTTGGGTGTTTTGGTTGTTTAACCGTGTTGTGGGAATAATACATCTCTCCTCTCGGTTGTAATGAGTTTTTCAATTTTATTATAGGGACCGCACGGTCACATAAAAATAAAGTCCACAAAACTGTCACTGTCACTGTCAGCACCTGGTTAGGGGCGTTGAAAACCCACCCTTTCGAGTATCACTGTGGAAAGCGCAAACCTACATCAATGCGGCAAAGCGGCCACTGTCACCACCACCACCCGGACAGACAGCCAGCGTTGTTATTCCAATTTCATACTCGTCGCACGAGTATGTATTACTTTAATTTGTGTTGTCCTTTATAGATAGGTAGTCGGTCGAAAATGTGAAAATGTCACTCGGAATTTGTTTAATGGGAAGTAATTTATTTTTCCTGCGCTGCTGCCGGGTTGTCAGACCGACTCTATCCATATGCACACACCCTGATGGCTTTGAATGCCCCCAGCGGTGTATTTACGCCAACAGGATCGCCGATTAGAAGTCAATTTATCGATTTTGCCTTTGTCTATGCTGGCGCATGGGAACCACCCTCATTTATTTCGTCTATATAGTATCGCACTCGGGGAACGAGGGATGGTACATTCACCGCGCGCTTAAATTGGACAGGAGACAGCTTGTATCCGTGATAGATAGTCCGTGTTTTCTTTTTGTGTTTGTCATTTGCAACGCATTTGAAAACTGAAATTGAAAACAGAGGCCGACACTAAGCGACGAGAGGAAAGATAAAAATAATGACGCATGCCGAATGACTGGTATCCGGTCCGGGGTGCAGTTATACAGTGTGCGCGTCGCCCGCAAATTACGCACATTAATTGAAAAATCTCTGGCCATGGTAACGTCATTCGCAGGGTTCAATAATCGTTAAAAAAAAATCACGACTCTGTTTGTTTTTTGAAGAACAGCGATGTCCCGCTGAGCGCCTTAAATGAGGTTGTCACCGAAATACAAACGCTGATGAGTCTGGCTATGTGAATCTATTTTTATCCTCACAGCTTGACAGAGGTCTACCTATAGTCCTGAGTGTCGCCCAATGTATGTAGAGAGAACTACTGCAATTTTTCTAATAGGATGTAGTTATGTACATAAATTACATTGGTTCGTGTTGAGCGGCTATTAGCTCGCGCTGCAGAAGTAATTAGACGTCGTGTTAGGAAAACAATTGTTCATGAGTCCATGAAATGCGATTCCCCAATTTTCATGGTGATCCTATACCGCGCGCCGGCCGACTGTTTGTTTTAGGGTCTCTGAGTCTGAGCGCGCTAATTCATTATGGGGGTATCGTTTCCTTTGGCAATAAGAACGTGTTTTCGGTTATGAATTTTATTGCCAGCGTACGCCGATAAACAAGGTGTTTCGGGCTCTTTAGAAAATCAACAAAATGTTTCATACAAGTGCATGATAATGGGCCTAAATTAGAGCTAATTGGTGTCGATTTTTCATGACCTCGATATGTAAATACAGACGATGGGTGGGTGTAACTAGGGTGGGCAGTTAAAATAGGTTGGGGGTATTTTCACGCACATTTTTGTACACCCAAGTAATTTGGAGGCCCGCGGAAGAATTTACGTTTGTTTTTCGTTTCAATTCGGCGGATGTTAGGTTAGGTTGAGGAATACTTTCAACGGAGAAAGGGTCGCCCGCTGAGGTATTGAAATTCGATATGAGGACGTCGCATGTAGGTGCTCCTCGGACAGCAACTCAAGTGTATTCTAAAAGACACTTAGGGAGGGTGGCTGGTTTGCCTTTAGTGAACCACGAATGGAATGATATCCAATATCTAGATCCGTCACAAATAAAGTTCCGGAAGTTATTAGAACTTGTGATTGCCCAGTCGGCAGGTCTTCAAGAGTGGAAACATTTTTAGTTCGAAAACCGTCAAACAACATAGAGTAATATTGCCCCTTTGGAAGGCTGAGGTAAAGCTGGTCGGAACAAGTGCTGTCCTCAAAAGAAATGCCAGACTTTAAGTCTATGTAGAGCAGCTTTCAATTATTCTAAAGAAATACTTGACAGAAATTTCCGATACCTGCTTAAATAAGAACAATGTTTGGTTACACCTTGCGTTCGACCCTGTCAAGCTGTGAATATGAAACCCTATCCCTATAATCAACGGGCTCTTTTACGCACCACATGGGTTACTCTTGAAAATTTACGGAGCAGTTCTCAGAAGGAAGTAGTAACAACCCACAAAGTGTGGCAGGTCGAGAGGTCGAGCAACTTAGCGTACAAACAAGAACATATACCTTCTTCCCATATCCACTTCAAGGCTGCTTCCCATTAGTATTTTATATTTAAGTATTTTTTTGCAGTAAGGCTTCTATGAGTTGTCGACTATACTTCGGAGTTCGGACTTCGGAGTGGTGTGACTGACACGGTGGTGGGGCCATTCGCTGCCCCATCTACGATGTGATGGCAGATGGCTTTCACTGTGGAAAATGGGAAAGAAAAGACAGACGAAAAACCGGGAACCAATCATTTACAATTTATTTCAAATTGGCATTTGAACATTGGGGTCGTCTTTTCACCAATAGATATGTTGCGATTGGTATTGTGAGGGGCTTGCACTGTAGTCGGGTATAGGGATCTTGATATACGACTATAACCACCACCAAATCCTTTGCTCTCTGAAAAAAAAAAATCGGCAGGCTTGTCAATCAGTGACGAAGTACCAAAGAGGGCGAAAAAATTGTGACATATTGTCGCAACTGGAGACTCGTCTCAGCGCATGAGCATTCAAACCTAGCCCATGCGATAGAGTCCGGTTTTGACAGCGATTCGATGCCTACTGCTGGAGGTGCAATCAATCTGCTTTTATTCAAAATTGGCCTAAACCGTTAATTGGGAAGGAGACACATATAAATGTAATCCCTCCGAACACCATCTAGAGCACGCATGCAGAAAGTCATCCAAAGCTATACAACCGGTGGACTTCTTCTTGTAGGAGCTAGCCCGTTTAATAGTCTTCTGTGCAGCTGGTGTGACATGTAGGTCTAAGAGTTGTCTGTGCGATTCCTACTGTTTTGGGATGATGCTATATCCACCGTATGAATCTTCAATGATACCTACCTATATCGTATACGGGGTAAAAATTAAAATACCAATGAAATGGTCAGCCTAGAAGTGAACAGGTAATTATGAATTTATTCAGGGATCTGTCGCTTTTTCGTTTCACCGAAGTTCTGGGTTACACCCAGGACCCTGTCGTTTATTTGTTATATCGCGGAGTTGCTGCTAAACGACCAGTTGCTCTTTCGTTTTATCCAGATTTTACACTACTGCCTAAAAATCCGTCGCTTACTTCTTTCATCAAGTTCAGTTAACTGTCCATTGAGCCTTCGCGTCGCTCTTTGGTTTCATCAGAGTTCGGAACAACTGCTCAATAACCTGTCGCTTATTCGTTTCATTGGAATTATGAACACCCCTAGATATCTAGCTCTTTTTTTTCATCGGAACTCTTAGTTACTGCCCAAAGAACTGTTGCGTTTCTCGTTTCATCGGAGTTAGGAACTTCCCCGAGAAGTTTAACATTCAAAATTGCAACCTTACCTGGTAAAAACAGAGAAACGAATCGTTAAAAGGGAGATGGACACATCAGGCGTGTTTTATTGAGCAGTTTTCTCAGTGAAAAGTGAAATTTTCTTGACAACTCTGAGATAAACACTAGAAATTTATCGCAAAATGAAAACTTGTGGCACCTAAAATTGTTAGGAGAAATGTATCGTTCATAATGGGAACTTGGAATGGATGCGTTCAAGCCTCTGCTACTGCGTAATAGAATTTTTAAATGACAATGATTTAAAATATCGAGAGATACACCAAACTTGTACCAGTTAATGACAGTTCACCACAAATGAGTGTATACTTTCGGGCTGACTGGCTTATTTTGAGTTTCTGTCTGTTTTTTTAAACTAGACTTTTTTGAGATAAAAAAACAAAACTTTCGTCCCTTACCACGGATCAATGCATGGGTTAAACGTAATCGTACCGAAACAAACTTCAATCTGACTCAGTTGTTGATGGGTTACTGCTGATGTTTATGTCTTAAAGAAGATGAAATCATCCAAAGCTGTTCACAATGCGAAAACGTTTCTAAAAACGCAAGCAACGTTTGCCTTCAGTGAGCACTCTCGGCGATGGTATCCTTCTGATGCCGATGCGAAGTATTGGCTTACGTTAGTACAGCATAAATGGAGGCAGGTAGTTTTATCGGTCCGATGCTCCACTTTCCATCCAATAACCGCTTCTCTGACGATCTTATAAGGGTATATATATAAAGTTGCGATTCTGTCGTAGGTATTTTTAGAGCTAACAGTTCCCCGCGATATCAGTCCCTTAAAAATCGTCTACTAAACTGATCTGCAATCTTTGTGAGAGGTGATAGGGACACCCTTATACGACCTAGGGGGTGTTTTTTCTTAGTTTCTACGGTTTTGATGACCATATACCTTTGCTGTCCCTAAAACAGTCACCTCTTGACCGTGTACCAGATGTATCTACTCCTTTTGCTAAGTCGCCATCAATTTGGACTGCAAATTTCTACAATATTCAGAGAGATTCCTACATTAAAAATTGTCACGATCCTCGTAGCGTCCTCATTCCTTACGATATAAATAGCTTTCCAATTTATTTCTGTAGATTTTAATGAAAGAAGAGTCTGGAAGTTCAATAGCAAATATAGGAAATCAGTCGTCAGTATTCTTTTGGTTGTGCGTTTTTTTCAGTAAAGGCTTCAAGTCTGTATAAACTACGCTAATAGCTGACTGTTCAAAGAAGTCCAGTGGGAAGATATTTACTCCATTTGAAGTTCTGAGAGTGCCACTTTTGAAGACGTAGGCAGCTCTTTCAACGTTGCCAAAGAGTTGCGGTAAATATATTGTCATAGTGCAGTCTACCGGGACAGACAGAAGCTACGTGTAACCACTTCGCAACGCAAGATTGTACAAGACCCACTCTTTAACAATAGTTTTCCCTTCAACTACAGAGACCTGCGTTAGTTTTCTTCGGTTAAATTTTCTGCCTAAGTCAAGTCCCACATATTTGCCGTATCAGGAAAGACAAGAAGGGTATAGCATTTAATGACGAAGGGTCAACAAAAAATGCACTTAGACCCATTCAACCAACAACCCAACCACACTTTCAATCTGGGTTCCATTTACTACCTAAAACGTCTCAGATTTCACCATGCCACGCGGCGTGTTTAGTCTGACGAAATTTCCCACTGCACGCAACAAAAGAATTTGGTCATTCCTGTTGAGTGATGTCTTCTGACATCTCAATTAGCAAAGTGCATTGTCGGATGTATAGCTATCCCACTGACACCAGAAATGGCCCAACCCTCTTCACCGAAATGAGGATTAAAAGAAAAAGGAACACACAGAAGAATAAAAAAGAAGAAAAAATTCCTAGGATTAGGATACAACGCAATACATCCGAACAATTCCATGCCTCAGGTGGATGAGTGATACTCGCATCAAACAAATCGTCTGCTGGGATTGTAAACCACCTCGAAACGAGCAACGTGTTCCATTGTCATCCGTCCTACCTGGCTGCTGCAGGCTTTGTCCATTAAAATTCACATTTCAATTCTGCCCTTCTTTGTGCAGAACAATGAAGGGCGCATAATTCCCTGAAAATGTGTCTGGTTCTCCTTTTTTTTCTGTAAACAATAAATGCGTATGGTAGGCGTAGTCGAAGTCGCTATAATATTGCCGATGGTTTTGTGCAAACTGCAACCCGAAATAGGACTGAACATTCCATTCCATCTGTTTTCTTAATTCACAACTTCCTGGTATCGGAGGGCACATATGACGCAATTGCCTCCCAAAAATAGAGCAGTCTCGCCTCTACTGTTCATCAATTTGAAGGGGCTCTTCATTACACTCGAAAGCACACTCAAGCTGGGGCCAAGAGAATTCACGAGAGTGCGCGCACGCATTCACTTGATAAATTATTTAAACACACTTGCTGCTTCGTAGATTTTTTGTCCGAACAGCCATCTTGAAGCGATTAAGCTTAGACATCCATCACCGAAAAAAAAAGTACCACTCATACGCATTCTCTGCCCCCAAAGTCCATTACGAAGGGAGGCCAACTCAAGATGAACTCCGAGATAATAATAATTTAGACAAATGTGATTGCCGCTGGTACACAGTCCTACAAATTGCTATTGCCACTTCGTGGATAAAGGCGATTATTATTACTTATGTTTCCGGTTACATTGTAGATATTAAATCAGACGCGAGGTAGCTGCTCTAGTTGTGGAATTGTTTGCTTTTAGGATTATCAATATCAGGGCTGAGTCTATTTGAAATGCAACACAGATAACAATGTTACAGATAAAACTGTTCAAGTGAAACAAACAATTAAAGTGATAAATTGTTTGATTGTTTCTTTTTTAGACACCCGTGATTCTGGTAAACGCGCTTATGCATCAACGAGGACATGGATGCCACGTAGGTGCATGAGGAGTAGCACTTTGTTTCCCGGAAACAGCGGACAAGGTGAGTCACAACGAAAGTTGGAGAATAGTGTCCGTTGGCGTGGTTGTTATATACAAATTAACTGAAGTGAGTGAATGAGCTAAGGTTCGATCCCGGAAAAGCAAAAAAACTTCTTAACTTTTTCCCATTGCTCCACTACACGCGAACGTCTCTCAAACTTCCGGAAAGAGCTTTTCAATTCAGAGAGTTATTTACATTTACAAGACATTTGTAAGTCACGCACAATAAGGCCACCTGTCAATGGCATTCCAAACAAAAGAAAAAGTCAAAAAATTAGGTAACGCGACACCTCGTTTTGTAAGTCCGAATCAGAGATCATTTTTTGACAGTCTGCTCAGCGCGATAGTTTCAGAAAATTAACCGATAAATAGGAGACGTTCGGAAGATAATAAACGTTTAATAAATCTGACAGCTGACTGACTTGATGTATTTTAGTTTTAATTAGACTAGATTATTTTTTTTTCAGTTGACATTAATGGAGGGGTAGCCGAGAAATATAGACAAGAAAATCCTGCCTGCATTCTCAGTTGACATTTCCAAGTGTCAAAATTCAAAATAAACGAGAAAACAGAAGCAATTCAAGTTGTCCCAACCCAGACAAATCTAGTTGACGTTTTACTTTAACTGAACTAGAAACGTCCTCATATTTAGAGAAATTGACAAAAACCGCCCTTATGGGTAGACATTTAACGCTTCCGATTCCTAGTTTGACAAGTCAATTATAATTGCCCCATCTTCAGATTCCCCGAACGCATTCACTAACTAGTGCTGCTTTTTAAGTTTTAACTTTGCTATTAGAATTTACCAAAGCGTTGACAGTTGTTTGTCGCGAACTTCTGACAAACTCCCGAGAGTATAACTGTCAGAAAATAGAATTTAAATTTTACCGCTCAGACTCATATTAAAGGTCCCTTGCACTCGTCGCAAAAATAGAAGCTGTCACAAAACGGAAGGTTGTGAGAAGCTTAACATAGGGTGCCCTGTGGACCTGTTGCGCCACCTATTTATTTATTAATTTCATTGACTCTTGCAGGCGCTTTTTAAGAGTTTTGAACGTTTTTGAGCAGTTCAAAGAAGGGGAATCTAACTAAAAGAACAGACAGTTTGGTTGCGGGTTTCCCCTTTAACGCCACACAACCTGATTGTCACATCTATTTATCACAAATTGTTGCCGTTGAACCCATTTCGGGAGCTGTAACTCTGACATAAGTAACAAAAGCTGTGCGAGGTTCCCAACCCAAAATAAATAGTTCAGCTTGAAATGCAGCCTGGATTATTTGTTATTTGTCACAAAAATTTACTTCCTGTCACACATTTGTCAGCTGAACCTTTTCATTTTTTAATAAGAGTGGAACGGTGCAACTGAGCTGTCAAGAAGCTTTGATGGTCGTTGACAGTCTATAGGAAAATAGTCAAGAGAAAGAAAGCATCTTAAAGTCCTCCACAGTGGGGCAATTTTCGCAAACAAGGCTGCCATTTTCCTATGATCGTATCGAATTCACTACACTGAGGGAAAAGCACTTTAAACTCCTGAACAAAACACTTTAAAATTAAAGTTAACATGTATGAAAGACAACCATATTCAAACGCTTTCAATTTGAAAGTTACAATTTCGTACGTCAACGCAAATGAAATGAGAGATTGAAAGTGTTTCTATCATAAATCAAAGTGTTCTCTTTAAGATTAAGAAATACAAAATAAAAAGCATTTACTTTACTTTTAAATGTAAAAATTTAAAAATGAAATCTTTTCCTTTTAACTTTCGCAATATTTGTTTTTTACATAAAACACTTTAGATTTGCATACTTTAAATTTAAATATGCGAAAAAAGGAAAAGCCCAAGGAAAGTCCAAGATGTCAATACCGGCATTTTTACCATCTACAGAATAGGTACTCTCCGATTTGCCTTTATACTGCCAGAGGTATTATGGTTTATGGAATCGAAAAGGTCAGTGTCAACCAGAGACCTTCAACTCATCTTGCAAACCTCTTGCCGCTGGTCATCCAAATTTTTTTCGTAATCCTCCATATCTGCCGAAGTTTGATAGCTTGCCTCTGGCTTACACCCACCATTTCGATTCTATGTGTATTCCTCAGGTGGCTTAAAACCAGATCCGACCGCAGTCCTGCAGTAAAGTCTGCTTTCTTCAGACAGATGGATCGTCCAATAGAGACATTTTGGAGTAGGTTAAGTTAGGATAAAGTGGCTGCCAGCCAAGCGCCAATGTACCTCGACCATTAATAGGTTCGTTTTGGCACCACTTGGCACTTGGGTGTCAAATAGTTCCCCAAAATAACTTTCAAACAATGCTGTAATTTTTTGGCAGTTCCTTAAAGTTTGTGTTAACTATGGAGTGGGGAAAGTGGTTTAACTATCGAGTCAATCTGACCTAGCTTACAACTTCGTGCCGTATTCGGATATCTAACTTGAGAAGTAGTCTCAGGAGCCTACTCCGTAGAATCACAAGTTTCTTTCGCTAGACCCGAGTGCACATTCCAATTTTTCCACTGGGCTTAGGCTTAACGACTATTTACGAACCTTACACATTCAACCAGGGCGCAATCAGTTATCTCGACCAATGCCTTGTCTTACAAGCAAGTGGACAAGGTGTACTCTCGCTACAAATCGTTCACTTCCAAAGCGCACCTTATCTCGCGCCTGTCTTATTGTGTGTTAGAGTGCCCGCCAGCTTGGCTCCAGCAAAGCCTGTGCGAACAACAAATTCACCTGATAAGACGGAATTTCTTACGATCGATTATCTTGTTCGAGATGTGATGACTTAACTCAAACGCCGACTCGCCTTAAAAAAAAATATATAATAATACAACGGGCATACTTTATCGATACTCGTATCTCCCAGAAAGTGCTTCCAAAAGGAGACACTGACAGTTCGCCATCATATTGTCCCAGGCACACACACAAACACACACGCGCATCTATTAGAGGTATAGCTCGTCCCATTTCCCTTTTTTATTTTATCGCAAAACCCGAAATCCCTTTTACTGCCTCCTTTCGGATTACTCTGTGATGAGACATGGAAATGCAGGGATTACGTTTAGCATTCGTTTTGTGTGTTTCGAGGGAGGCGCGCACACTCTTCGTTTAAAGGCAATTGACAAAAATCTACGTAAATTGCTTCATTTGATTTCCTAATTCAATGTGCGTTCGCAGTCTTGTCAGTCAGTCGTCAATTAAACCAATTAATCGTGGGCTCCTTCTGGACCCGGGAGCCGGGACCTCCAACTTTGGCTTTGGCTCTACACCCCACCCCACATGTATGTGTAATTATGAGCAAGACAATGGAATTTCCATTCGTCTATAAATCTTCGGTTGGCAACCATCAGTCAATCAGCATTAAGAACAACCTTCTCGTAAAAACTCGTCGTAGACGCCGCATTCACTTTCTCCATTTTATTCTCTCTTGCAGATGCTCAGCAGTTGATGCTGCCCGGCTGTGTACACATCATCATCAATACCATCAAAGAGGAGTTCGGGTCGGTCAAGTGCAACTCTTGACGTATTGAATCATCCGAAGCGAGGGAGGAAATAGAGCACAGCTCACACCACTTCAACAAACATCATCTAGATACTGTATCTCTACTGCATGATCGTCATCGTGCAGTGAATGTATTTTCAGCAAATAAAAAGAATAATCCGATTGAGAAATTCAAATTAAAGTGTGAAGTGTTTTGTGTTTTGAGTTTTGTGTATACGTATACAAAGCGTGAATAGGAATAAGGTGTGCAGCTGCCGGAACGTACCGCATGGCCCACATATCCCGCAATTAACAAAAAAAAAAGTGTTGTGCTATCAAAATCGATCGGTGGACAATACCCTACCTTGTCTGCTCGTGTGTTTTGTGTTTGTATCGCGTTTCGAGCCCATTGTCAGTGTTTGACGGTCCATGCGATAACGCGAAAAAGGGGTGTACGTGTACCCAGTGTAAACAAGGTGAATGGACCCCGCTGAACGTCGCGTCGCGTCGATCAACTAGTTTTGGTTTTTGTTCCGACTTTTTTTTTTTTTTCGTTCCTTCTTTTTGTTTTCCATTCAACAATCGCTGCAAATTGAAGAGCTTTGCAACAGCCAGCCGTATAGAAGAAGCAACCCTCTTTCCACTCCAAATGTCCTGGTTTTTCATTACTCGTAAATGTTAATGCTGTTGTTTTTGTTGGCTTTGTCGTCGTCGAAGTCGTCGTCGCTGCGTTTTTTATGTGAGTGCAGAGAGGAATAATGTCGCAACAACCGTCACCAGCAGCAACCCTAAAGAAGAATAGGGTTCAGCACAGAAACAACAAAGCATCATCAAGGATATTCAAAACCATTCAGTTATTACTATGGTCCAGTGTGGCGGTGCAAATTATTTGTGGTTCAACGAATGCAGCGGGCGCTGCAGCTGAACCCTATGGGGGTGGCATTACAAGTGTCGGGATACATATACCCGGCGGTGGAGTGGGCATCGTCAGTGAGACAAGATGTCCGCGAGTTTGTTCGTGCAATGGATTAACCGTCGACTGTTCGCATCGTGGACTGACCCAGGTTCCGCGCAAAATCTCACCGGATGTCGAGAGACTGTAAGTGTTTTGTTATTGTTGTTGTTTTTCTATTTCCACTTCTTCTTCTTCTTCTCTTCTGTATTCGTATATATATAGGATAGTTGTATCTTTGCATTTTTATTTAAACTTTAATTTGTCTGCATCGTTATTCACTTTTGCTGGAGTTAAATCAATTCGCTGCGCTGAATGCATTAAAAAATCATTAAGGTATCATAAACGACGGCCAATAAATCAAACAGGCTCGGTCAATTAACATGATATCTTTGCTCATTAACACTTCAAAGTGTTGCCTATTCGTATACGGCTGTGCCACGTGAAATTGTTGCATTCACCCGAGCTATTGGTCTCCATTAACGTGGTATAGTACCTAACCCACCGTGACGGTGCTCCCACATTCCTCACGAGAAACAACACACAAAAGGTGTTATTTTTAGGCGGCACCGCAGTCTGTATAGTCTGTGTTTTGTGGTCATCTCGGCACGAGAAGTGCCATCAATCTGTAACACGACGATTGATTGACAAATGGCCAACGAAAAAAAATAAAAAAACACAAAAAATCTCAGAGTCAAATCACCGCAAGGTGGGCAACAAAAAACGACAATAAATTTGACGTCAAAATCTGTATCTCGTAAGAGATACAAATTTGTTCATCTATACAGTGGGTGTTGAAGAGCTGTTGTCGTTTTTTTTTGAACGATTCCGATGCTCGTGGAATGACAACTGGCTGTTGTATAGGGAGAAGGTGTTTGTACTTGCATATATGTGCGGAGGGGTGATAATTTAGCTGAAGCGCTCTCCGTACCTGCAATTTATAGTTTTGCACAGAGAATGAACCAAATAAAAACAAATAGGTCAGCCTAAAAAGCTTCTTAAACGGCAAGAGGCTCGGTAAATAGTTGAAATGGGATGCTCACCCTAGACCGCGAGTATTTTAAAACACGCTGTCGTTCTCTCTATTTTTTGCCGACTTAGCATTTGATTGAGGCATGATTTGCACTTCCAGAAGAGCTTTGACGATTTAGAAGTATTTTTCCCTTAATTTTCATCAAAGACGTAGACATAAGATTTATAAAATAAACACGACTGATGACTCTACAACGAAACTAATTCCCATCTAAATGCTCGCCATTCTCATACAAAGGCAGCAATATAGCTCCAATGTCAATACTTCGATTTATACATATAGTACGGCCACGAGATGAAGCATCGGTCGGCCACCCACTCTGCCTTAGTAATAACCAATTTTAGTTCCGATTTTAAATTTACGAAAGCTCACAATTGCGAAATTTGTATGGAAAATATAGCCACTGTGAATTACTAAAATTTTGAGTGGAAACTAAAAATGTTTATTGGTAAGGCCCACTGTCTTTCTGCTCCCCACTATGAGCCTGTCGCCTTTTCGTTGCTCTTCCGTATCTAATTTTGCTCGAACACCATGATGGGGGGGCAGATTCCGTATATCAACGATCGTCTAAACGATATCGTTTTTCCAACTTTGATCACCAAAATAAAACATCTTTTGGTTGATTTTTTTTTGACAAACGTCAGCTTTCATTCTATTTGTGGAAAATAAACTGGATGAAGCTCTCAAGGCCGTTTGCTCATACGACTCTTATCGATTTAAGTTCTACTTAAATACTTATGGGCTACGTACTTTTTTTAGAGCATAAACTGTCACATAAGAGTTTTTGTGGTACTTAAATTCGCTACGAGTCGTATCAGCAAACGGCCCTCAAACTTGAAATCTTAGCACTTAGATACTAGTTTTGGAGTTCTATCGTTTCGACGATAATCGTTTGAAAAGTTACGAAATGAGTGCCCAGTTTTCTCAGTTGACGTTTATCAAGGGGTACCTCTTTCTGCCGCTTCATGTCTCTTTTTCGTTTCATCGGAGTTCGAAATTACTACCCAGCCAGCCATACAATCTGTCTTAGTTGATGAAAAACATTCACCAAAAATTTTATTGATATTCTGTCACTTTTTCTACGGCAAATATTTGAACCCTACTGAACACATCCGTGTCCAGTATTTAAAAAAAAAACTCAGAAACCTTGAAATTGACAACTTAAAAAAAATCAAATCAACACAGTTCTTAACAGGAATGTTTTCAGTAAACCAATTGAAGAAATCATCATAAATTATTTGAGAGCGACGAACTACCTACGAAGGAGCGAATTTTTGCAAGTTTTTACAGCCGAATAATAATTATTGACGGAACAGCTTTAAGCATGCCATGTCCAAATTCCAGTCTGAAACTGTGTTATTTCTTATTTCGTTAAGCTCTGTTGTACTCATATGCTTCTGAAGTAGAGCTGGGTCGTTAAAAATGTCAAACGTCAACTGACGGCTCTTTTGCCAGTCAGAAAGTCAGAAAAAATATATCAATTGTGAAAATGGATATTTAACTTAAACTATTTCGAGCTAAATGGATAAAGTGTATTTAAAGATGCAAACATCAGAAACAGGATCCGCTTTGAGAAAATGACTTCATTCCAAACTTTTTTTTTGATATGATTTAGTACGGAACTATTCTGTTTCGAGTTTTACATTTTGACAGCTAAAAAGGGCGACACCTTCTTTCTTTTGAAACAGAGCTGTAAGTACCTACTTCTCTGGGCTCACTCCTCCTTCTTTCTTGTAGTGTTCTGTTACGTTTTTTTTTTTACAATTAACACACCATTTATTTTGTCGCAGATACCCGAGAACTCATATTTAATGACAGCTGCCATAAATTGTATTTCGCAATTTCTTGAGGAAAATAACAACTGTTGTTGATCTATTTGTGATAGACCAGAGCAAAACAAAACCACAAAATAAAATATGAACAAACAAATTGCAATGACATTACATATCACACATGCAATTTTTTTTGCAGCAGATGGGGAGAGAGAGAGATCTATTTGTCCGCAGGTTATTCTGATAAAGCTGTCATAAAATGCACGCAAATCAAATTCATAAAAATAAGTTGAACGTCTCAAGTATCTTGTTTAGTAAGCCTGAGAGCTGGCTGTTAAAAATAAATTTAAGTCTCGACTTTAAAATGGCGGAATCTCACAGTTGCTAAATTCGTTTGGAAAATGTAGACTTAAATTTAAAGCCGGAAGGAAAAATGTTTACTGGTGAGCCCCCATCCGCGATACTGATAATCATTTTTAGTGTCCAGGCTAAATTTTTCGAACTCACAATTGCGAAATTGTCCATACGAAATTGCATATTGTGACCTATTATTGTGATTATTAGTAAGGCCCAATTTGTTTTAGTTTTTGTTTCCCTGAGACCGATCACTTGAATAGTTTTTTCAGTTGACGTTTGCAGAGGGGTAGCCGACGAATCAGTCAAGAATTCCGTTACTGCGTAATAATAAGACAGTTCGTATTTATGTGGCAGATGTAGGAAAAGTAACGTTACCGACCAATCTAGCTTTTGCGTTCAGGGCACATCTAGTCGACTGAAGATAAATAGATTTTTGAATGCGGCCATTTTAATTTATGCTTTAACTGGGTAACTTTAAAGTTCGTAATAAACATGTTTATTTCGATATAAAAACATTTCTTTAGATAAGTATCAGTTTTAAGGGGCGCAAAAGTTAGGTGCATTGCACTTGTCTCTTTCCGCATTAACTACACTTGTTGTAACTGATTCGTTAAAGACGTATCAGAAGTGGCATCAACTATGTGCGACCTGTCACTTAAATGTCAAACTAACCTGACTTTCCTTCCACACTTGCTTAAGTGTTTCTTAAGAGAACTCTGCCGTGAAATTTACAAGAATATCATATCATACGCAAAACAAACCCCCGAGAGCGTTAAATATCTGCAACACTGCAAATTAGTTAGTCCTTTTTCAATAGGTGCACATCATAATCCCTACGAACGTCCAAAAGAAAAAACGAATGCTCTGTACACTTGTACTTGTACTCACCTTTTCCAGTGATCAAGAAAGTTTTTGGTCGGCAATACCACAATGAACGATATGGGCACAGCAACTTGACTGGGCATGAACCATGATCTCCTAAATCTAACTAGATTCTATATTTACGGCGCACACAAAACATCTAATCATAAAAAAAGGCTCAATGGGATCAATAAAACAGTTCGGAAAACGACGGTGAGAAAAATGTACGCAATGTTCCTGATTTCGAAAAATACAGAATCAAAACTATGATAATAACCGAAAGCTTTTGGGAAATTACAACAAATCAGGTTAACGGAAAGAAAAAGCGTAAAAGTTTCCCAAAAAATCGAAAAATTTGGAAAAAAGCGGAAGAGTTTTTTGTTTTGTATAAATTGGCGACCAAAACTCACGATTCGAACGATGGATTTGCATAGTTAATTATTTTTTTTTTTCGTTATGCTTGCGGAAAGGGGTTCAGCAAAGAAAATTAAGAAGATATCCCAATTTTCTTTAAAAAAAAAAACCAAAACAACTTAAGAAGTTGAAAAATCGCTCTAAAATCTAACAAAATCGGACTAAGTAAATTTCTAGAAAGCTAAAGGAATTGCACTTCGAATCGAATTTCGCTGGAAGAAGATGTCACTTGCCCGCAAGTTCATCTGAGAATCCCAGCCGATACAATGTTTCGTTTTACTTGGTTGACGTCGAGGTAAATGCTGGTAAAAGAATCGGCTGGAATTATCTGGATAAAGCTTATGAAAATTATCAAATTTCCTAGAAATCTATATTTGCATTTACGGGGGAACGTTATGCGAGCTCTCAGGCAAATTATTGTACTATACTTTTTTAATTTTTTTCAACGAACTTCGACGTTTATAATGTTTCCAAAAATATCCAATCCCGCATCCTTGAACAATGTGTAGGTATTGTTATTGAGTTTTTAGACTCCGAGGGGCTTTAAAAAAGAGCAATTTCATACCAGTGAAAGTGACGACCTCAAGTTATCAGTCGGGACGATGCGTTAAAGAAAAGCGTTCTGGACGTGTAGGCAAAACGAACATTGAATCTTGACTATTTATTAGCAGTCAATCTTTGATATGTAGTTAAATACCTCAACCATAGATCCCGGTATTTGAAATTTTTGCCTATCGCCTTTCTAGCAATTGGCAAGTCGTGTCCTTCGTTTGGTCAGAATTCACAGCGAATACAAAATTTGTTTGATGTTTCTAACTACCATAAAGCTGTCAGCTGTTAAATGTCGGCAATATTTGTATACATTTTTGGTTCCCTGTAAAAATTTATACTTTTTTCGAAATACTTCAGTCTATTGACATCCACTGTCCCATTCATCACGTATAGAGCTCACACGAAATTTTTCCACGCCCTGTTCCCCCTTGTACCGCGTGGACCGTTTCCAACTGTTGACAACTGACACAACTACGCATATTTAAGTTGTACAATTTTCCGTGTACTTGTAAACTGTCATCTGCTTTCTTTGTCTGACAGCACTGATTGTCTGTGGCAAATTTAGCTGCGGTTGGCGACTGTCACAGACAGGTTTTTCTGTTCAATCTTCCGTCGCACAGTCAAGTTTCTTTGGCTGCGATGGCTTGCCTATGAATATGTATAGGTATAAGCTATTGAGCAAACGACAATGCACAGCTTAAGAGCTTATTTTCGTTAACAATGCTGTTCGTATTGCACAAGTCTTCTCGGATCTTCGACCTGTAGCCATGAATAGGCCAACAAAATCCGTCATTTCCAATTCATTCAAGTTGTTGTCATGCTAAAGGTGTTGTTCAGACAAACAGAAACAGTTTCTCTAGCCCTAAATCATCCGTAGGGTTGTGTAATGCTTCGCCTTGGATGGGTAGAACCAAAATTACATTGGGTAATAATTGTGAATAATTGCCGACAAGCTCTGGTTAAATAGACAACAACACACACGGACACGAACACGAACGCATACAAGCTCTTTTAACGTCCTTAATGGCGACAAAGATGGAAATTCCTTTCAACCGGATTACTCTGTCAATCACGCAAGGTCACTCCTCCCACCTTTGACTTGGCATTCGACAGCCACCACCCTTTCTTTCATCATCACATATGCGTGTGTGTTTCTGACGTGATTACTGAAAATTCCGTATGACGTTCACATGCGGTGCGTGGTGTGTGCTTGTGTGTCCCTGATTGACAGATGTTAATTCTTCGAAATTTATATACGTTCAAGTGTTGGAGAGGGGGTTTTCGACGCCGAGTTTTATATTAACCGCTCCAAATTGCATTGATGACATATTTCCAATTTATCATTGCGGCGCGGAGGGTGGTGGTGAAAAACAATTTCAATCACCATTCAGAGTTTTCTGAATCAGAATCTGAATTGACGCACGCTCCCTCGAGATACTCGTTTACACTGATGCGGATGCGGACTTCCACTTTCCTGTCAAAGCCGATCAGCGTCGTCGTTTGAGTGTCTCTTCGACCCAAGCAAACTCATTCAACTGGAATGTAATGGCCGTGGACGACAAGGATCTAAAACATACGCCACTGTTAGGCCACTCCCAAAAATCCACTATTGCTCTAAACAATGCTAACTCGCCGTAATAACTGTGTTCGCCACAGATATAATCGCGCATTAGCGCTGCTTTGCTTGTGTAGTGCTGCTGGCAGCCGAATCAATTGCACATATCTTGGAAGGAGCCTTGCCGTGGTGTTGAAGCTGCCTGTATTCAATAACAATTTCAAATAGCCCGCAGAGCATCTTTGTGCGAGATTTCATCCTTTTGCCGAGAATTCCTGCAACGAATTCCTCCAACACACACAGAGGCATCAAAGCGATAGATAAACGATTTGCCACCATTCATGTGTGCACTTAGTGCCTTGAGCGCCACTAAGGTCCACCATTAAGCCATGAGAATGTGAATTTATTATTGCAGCAGTATGCTTTGTTAATAATATTTCACAACTCGTTAAATGTATTGAACGGTGCACCGTTCCACATCCGATCGGGGGGAGGTGCATATACGTGGACCTAATTCGGGTGATAGTGCGGTGCCACAGATTGTGTCTGTGGGTCCGGTATGTTTGCAGTCGGTGTTAGCACAACACGACAGATAGTTACAGGTACCTATACGAGAGTACGGCATATGTACGAGTATCTATCTATCTCCGAGTCGAGTTGTTCGTGTAGATCTGAGAGAATTTTATTGTGGCCCCATGGTGAATAAACAAGATTGAGATCCAAAATAAATGGCTGCATGGGCTATAAATTCCCGCTTCCAATCTGTATATACGGAGTAGTTGTGTATACCTACGTGAGGAGTAGCAGCGGCGGCAATTCAAAAGTTCAGAAATCACTTCGCACAAAACTTGTCGGACGGAATTTATGTATAGACTGCCCCAGCCAACACACACACTCATATACCTTCTCTGATGGCGTTGTGGCATTGATGCAGGATAAAGATGACGAATCATAACTCTTGGAAAGTGTATATGTAGCCTTTCACACAACAAACCCAAAGATACAAGATTAAGTTAATTGCACAAACGTAGAAACTTGTTTTTGATTACAACGCAGGCACGAGTTACTGTTGGATCTTGGATGTGCGGATACTTCTCCTTTTGCAAAATAGGGGAATCCACTTGTTTTATACAGAAGTCATCCTCATCTTTATCATTGCGGCCTCCAACTAAGCAGCATTAGACGCGAATAGAGTCCGATAAGAACGAAAATGCGTCCGAGTCTAACGAATGTCTGGATGTCAGCGCACTCAATGAAATGTTGACATTCGTACGGGTACAGTGAGTCGCTGGAATATTGTTCAGGGACTTGAATATTTGCTTATGTTATGTGGAAGCATTGAGAATTTAGTTTAACCTCTTGGTTGGAGGCAATCAATTAACATACCTTCACGAAAATGCACTTTATCGAGATAAAACAGTATCAAAAAAACACGAACCCATTCTGTTCAATTGAACTGTCAATATAGCCCACCGTTCAAACGGTTCTTTAAAGCGTTTTGGCGTGTTCACAGTTTTTCACACTATTTGGTTGTCCACACTTTACTGCAGTGTCAGGTTTTTTTTTAAGAATTTATAAATGCTAGAGTTCACCCGGTTGTAAAACTTCTACCGTTGCGTCATAGTGACCTGGCTTATGCACAACATTTTGGAGAACAAATTACACAAACAGCATTGAATCTCTGCACACTCTCTCCGACAAAAAAAACGTCAAGCGAATATGTTTTATTTAAGGAAGTGGAAGTGGTTCTTAAATAAATATAACAAGTGACTTCGATTGACATTTTCTATACACGACATTTTTAACTGTCAATTTTACAAATTAGTAAAGTTGGTGGAGATAATGTTATACCTAAAAAAAATCGAAAAGGCACCAGGAAAGTCTGACAGCTGACTGACTGATCTATTACAGTTTTTATTGGCCCAGATTGGTCATATGAATAGTTTTTTTTTTCATTTCGAAGTGTCAAAAGAATTCAAAAGCAGTTCAATCTGATAAGTCAACGCGTTCGTATATCTAGTACAGACAAATGTTTTATATGAACTAGGTATCCAAACGTCCACATTATCGTGTCTACTGCCAACTTAGATATACCCGAATTGCAATCTGAATGATTTCTGTTTTTTACACCTGTCATATTTTAAACAAAAAAATTGTTTGTGAGGAATAATAACAAATACACAAGTCTTATTTTGTTGACAAGATTTCATATCTCCGACACATTTGATCGTAAGTGTATAGATAGACCGCTTTCTGTTAAAATGTACGCATTCAATTTGTCAGCGATCTAAATAAATTTTTTGATGTGCTGCCTGATTTATTTCCCACTCATACGTAAAACAATTGACAAAAGGAAGCGGCGCCATTAAAATATAATAAAACAGAACATTAATATGTTCATTCGTCTGACACGGTTGCGTTCAATTTAACAGCGATTTGCGGTTTGGCATTGCAATCGATTGTAAAAATTTCTCGCTTGAACACTTTTAGAAAATATAAGTTTGTAAGCGATGAATTTTGAGCTATTAAAGAAATTGTGAAAAATTCTTGTTTGAACTACATTTTTATAACGAGAACGTTTTTAGGTTTTTTAGGAATCACATAAGAATAATATTTATAAACTCCATAACTATTTTCTTACATCATTTCATTCTTTAATCAAAAATGGCTAATTTTAACCATCCAAAGTTGATGTCATTGCAATGTTTTTTTCTCCGAGAATATTAGTGCTGGAATCTGTCTCCCTCCCTTCTATGAAACAAATTGTTAAATCAGAAGAAACGTGATTTAAACAAATTTATTGCATTGATACTCATTGATCAATTTTAATATCAAAAGTCGTAAAACACATTAAAAAGGATGACAGCAACTTTGTCTATGGGAACGCATGTGTCGATATGTCAAATGAGTGGAGCATGTTAGCGTTTGAAGTTTGGAAGAACTGAAAAGCGTTATTGTTGAGATTTAATGATGGGTGTCACAATAGCGATTTTTACTAAGGAAACGTTATAACGATATTAAGAACACGTTTCCGAAATTGCCCTAAATTTACGTTTCTGATGTAACCATATCTATATAAAGTAAAATCAATGTTCGTATGTGGCCTTTGCTTATAGAATACTTTTGATTAAATACGATAGGTGGTGCTGTTGCTTGCCTTTTATTGCATATAATTTTCTAATCTAGACAAGAACTGAATAGATTTTGAATTTTTTGTCTCTTATGGAAATGCAACGAAAACAGTCCTATTTTTGACATAAAACTCCCTGAGATCAACAGTTCACATTTGTGGTGATTAGCTCAATTCTAAAGGGGTATTCGTCCATTATTAATAGTCTCAAACATTGGCCCTTATGATGTGCGTGATGAGGGCACTTTGTATTTCAAAAATCATTTAATTTCCGAACACGCGGCGGTTTTGAGGTTCAGCACCCAAAGGGAAAAAAACGGAACCTTATTAGTTCCGCTTTTGTCCGTCCGAACCCACTAGACCAATTTTTTTATAAAGCGCTGGCATCTAGCTTTATGCAGTACCATGTCCATGGTAGATAATATTCCCCCAAATCAATTGCGATATTTCCCCTATTTGTTCCCTCAATCTCTAAAAAAAAGTCACACATGTTTCTAATTTAACTTTAGGAAAGAAAATTACAGAATTTATTTATTCAGTTATAATTAATTTTTGTATTAACCAAGAGCTATTAGTTTACATGGCGCCATTTTCGTATTTTGATTCGAACAACTTAAAACCCGATCGCTCATTTGTTTAGCCAATTCGGATGGAGAACAAGTTGGTAACGCCGCTCAATAGTCAATACCAAATTGGAAGACAAGTCGCTCGCAAATTTGCTCTTAAGACCCCCTGTAGAACTACTGTAACTATAGTACAATGTGCAAGAGCAAATATATGACAAGTGGCCGGCATATGTCAGTATGGATAATTGCATACAAACAAGACGCTCGAGTCAACACAGTTTGCTGCTGAAGATAGACACTAATTGAAAGGGAAAGATGGCAACCGTGTATTCGTGAGTCACTAATATAAACACCTTTTGCTTCCCCAGTCATGTCAAACTCTTGTAACTGAATAAATTAAAATTATTCGTGTTCTGGCCATGTTCGAAATTATTAAAACGTACATTCCATATGCACGCGCACGCACATGTCATCTGTCAGACTTATTTTTTTAATCGCTTGTTGAAGAACTTTTTGATTGATTTTGATTTCAGAAGTTTGACAGTGACATTTAAAACTTGAAACAACAATTTGTTACCAGTGCATGTCATGTCGAAGTTTCATAAATATTTATACCGCCTTCAATGTTTTATTCATTATCGTGTTCCCGTTCCCAATCTGTCTTGTGCTTTACAAAAAAAAAAAAAAAAATACAGCTAGACTCTTACTCACTGTAGCATTTAATCTCTCGCACCTTTACTCAGCAGGAAACATCTTAGAGGCCCAAAACACATCCCCATTCACCGTCAACAGTAACTAACTTAACTATCCGCCATCATTTATCGAATAGGGCCCCCTCCAGCGGCACACATATCTTTCTGCTTTGGCAATTCTACTGATGAATGAACCCTGTTTCTCTGCCATTATGTGCAACTATCCCAGACTTGAGTATGCGTTGGAAAAAACAAAATAAGAAAAAAACAAACCCAAACCCAAGAGAAGTGTGTTCCTTTCCACTTTTTCTTGATTCGTGTTTGCTGTTTTGCTGATTGCGCTTGAGGTCCCCGTCAGAGACCCCACGTCTTCCTGTTGTTATAGTTTGGTAGTCGTACTCTACTCTTATTCGGCCGTCTTTTCAAGAATGGTAAGACCAGTTTTTGGTCGTCTTTCTCTTTTGCTCAGCGCGAGGTTCAAAGATTAATTTCATTTCTTCGCAAATAGGTTTTCTGCACGTCCTCCTTTTGACTTTGGTGTTTTATGTTCTTTAACGTGTTTTCTGTTTTGTGCCTTTGTCAACAGATGGATGTAGGGAATTGCTTTTTTTATTGCATTATTGTTGTTAGGAACAGCGTTCTCACACGTTGTATTTGCAATTAGTGATTTTCCCCAATATCCTCTGATTTAATGTTTGCTTGGGGAATTCAGCTAATTGTAAGCAATAAATGGGGATGACTTCGCGTTTTTTAACTAACTCTTTTTAAATGGAACTTCCATTAATAGAACCAGACTTTTTTAAGGCCTTCCTTTAACATTAGCTTTTATTAAAATTTTGTTGCAATTTGACTTAAGGCTAGGTAACAAAGGTGCTGAATAATTAATATTTAAAAATGATGGCTCAACAAAGTTTTTTTTCCTAAATCTATTTTACATAAATTGTAGCTGTCTTCTCGGATTCAACCTCGTAGTATGCATCGTTGTCTGGGTTGACCTCAGGGTGTTCAAGTCCGAGTGTTGATGACTTTTATAAGGCTGCATGACAAGCAAGCTTTTTAACTCGCTTCGTGGAGACATATTTCCATCAGACAACTATGAACACCAACCTGCGAAAATCTTGAAAGGTGTTTGAAAAATAGCTCTTAGTCAAAATATTAATGACTGAAAATTTGAGCTCATCAAGTCAAGGAAAGAAATAAAGTAACTACGGGTAACGACCTGATTATGTGTGAACTCCTTAAACTGTTTGCTCGAAAAGCATCAACTAAGCTTCTTTGCAGTTTCAGAGCCGCACTCCGAGTCAATGGGAAGTCGCAGAAGTTATTATAGCTCTAAAACCAGATGCCCATCTTCCGTCTATAAGTTTTTGAGAGTCTATAATATCGAGCACCAATTATTATTGAACACGAAAAGCCTTTTATGCATTCGAAGATCGGTCAAGTACATAGTACTTTATATCTACAGAAACTTGTCAACGAAAATATAAAAACGTTTAAAAATAAGGCGCACAGTGGTACATAGGCCATGAAAACATTCATAGAGAACTCGAAATCCCCACCGTTAATGGCGAAACCGAAATTCACGCACCTTGTCATTGCGTAATAAAACAGAGTCACAGCTGGATCTGGAACTACCCTATTAAAAAGTCCGACGAAAGCGCTCATTGTGATTCTTAATAATCTGCCCAGTGGATCAGCACATTACAACCATTGTAGCATGTATAGTACTGCTAGATTTACAAAATCTGGAAGCTGCTACGAAGGACTCTAAATGAACAGTCATTCCCACATTTCGTACCCGCTATAGGATTGAACCTTTCCCCATCGACTACCTAACACCGAAACTTCTGAAAATTTCTACCTGCGATTTGCCTCCAGGGACCCTACTCTTTATTTCGTTCCGAAAGTCAATCCGATTCGAAATTGTTTCCGTTTTTAAGTAAGTACTCTGTAATAATTGCGGAATTCTAAATCTGGCAGTAGTACATTTCATTCCGCTTTCGAAATAAAGAGTACAAAACGTTCGTTTTCGAAAAATTTTACTTTCGGAACGAGAGTCAGAGTAGGGCCCCAGATCGGAAACTTATTTATAAAAGACTTCGACATACCCACCTCCACAGCTGGTTCTAGAATGGAGTGGGAGCGGACGTATTTTTAAAAAAATCTTTTCATCTTCCCATCAGCGTCTTTCAGGCCGAAGTTCTTCGAATTTCGGGAGGTTGAAGAAGAATGCTTCTTCATTAGCAGTAAAGCCTCGAATAAATCTGTCAATTGAGCCGGGAGACACAGGATAGTCACCTGTTCGCGTTCATAAAAACAAAGAGATGTGAAGGAGATCTGATGAAATGACAATGCATCAGACCAGGCTCCGGTCTTCGAGTTTCATCTGAGGGGAAGTCTATCCTTCACTAAGGTAGAGAAATCTCCCTGAACTTTACTTTAAACAGCTACATAGGTTAGCTTAGCTTCCAAGAAGTCTAACTGAATCTGAGTAATAGCACCATTTCAAGCAGGCTTTTGCCAGCTCATAGCAAAGCAAACTACTTCTTCGTCGGAACAAGTGCAGACGACGCAGGACCAAAGGCGTTTTCTTTGGGCCACTGACAATTAGACACTCACGCAGCCAAGTTTGTCATTCCTCCTAATACCCTCAGATGCTAATGAGAGCGAAACAGTATTTCACCTTTTTTATGAATATTCAGCTCCAGCTGAAACCAGACACCGCGCAAGCCGTTCTATGGTGACCTTTTGCAACCTCGGGCAACAAGTTCCTCAACTCCACCAGGCTGGTGTTGGCCTTTACTTACAATTTCCCCCTTTTTTACCCACAGTTCCCGTGAGATTTTGGTCTCAAAAAGAGGCTATGACTAAGATTTTTCCTGCTATAGTTTAGAAACAAACCACTTATAAACCAACCAACCAAACATTAAAATCGGACCTTAAATTACTCGGCCAAACAAATGCATTGCGGTGTTTACGGCGAACTTAACTTGCCGATATATAATACACAGCTATAAAATTGCGGAACTAGCAGGAACTTTCCCCAGAAAGTTGCCTGACAAATAAATTTTTAAATATAAGTCATAACTCTATGAAACATTTTTGTATCAGTGGAAGGTGTTTTAAGTGGGTGAAATGGGCACCTTTTAGGGCTGTTTTATTCACTATCGTTCAATTCCGAGGTTGGCCAACTTCGGAGTTCTCAAGTTGAAAATAAAAATCCCCAAGTTGTTTAACTTCGAGTGAATAAAACCGGCCTTAGAAGATTTCTTAACTTAAAAACTTCTTTTAGAATCTGTTGGGTAAAATTTAAACCTCCTAACAACTATTAATCGCTCTTGAACGCAAAAGTTCTTATTACTACATCACACATTCTCTCTGTGGCCAGAGTAGCTCAGTGGTTACAGTACAGCGCTGGACTACTGAGAATAGAGTCTCAGGCTAGTTTCCCGGAAATCCTAAATTGCATATTAAGACAACGTCTGACAAACATCCAAGAGTAGATTTGTCCCATAAGAGCTTCTGAATTCAGATATTTGAAATCGGCTTAAAATTGTAGGTCCAAAAATTAAGACTCACGCAAATCAAATGTGTGTTCTATGAAAATCTGTGAATTAGTTTTCCCGCCATTAGGTAACAGACATGACACTGTATACCATAGAGGAACTAAACTAGAGGGCCGACTTTCAGCACACCTACCCGATTTTCCCCGCAAATTTTGAATGACAGCCCTCTCTCGCGCGCTCTTTTTTTCCTGTCTGTGAATACGTGTATTAATGGCCGCCGGGTGGAACTATTTCCAAAAACAAACAATTTGTAAATAGATTTATAACAATAAATGTAAAAAAGCAAATGTTGATTATGTTTTTTTTTAAATAGCATAATTTCTTCTCTACCCATTTTCGTCACCAAAAACTGTTCATCCATTCACATTTCAGTTTTTTTTTAATTTTATTTGTATAAATTCTATTTTTGACAGCAAAATTCATGCTGCTGCATAAAAGGGGTTGTTCCAAAAATAAGGTAACAACATGCAAGTAAACCCAAGCTTTCACTAGGGAACAAGTGAATTTTCTAAAATGTTCATAAACATTCAATAAATTTCTATAAGGTTTGGTGAATGTTTTCAAATTCGTTTATTTAACACCATATTTGTACAAATTCAAAATATGATTGGAAATTCTGTAGTTTAATAACACTGAACAGTGTTGAATAATGTTACTTTAGTATTTGGCCTATTCAATCGAACGTAAAAATACATATTGTTTTGTTAATTGTTGGTATTTGCATGCTATATTTCGTTTTCTGTGCATATATTCTTTTAGAAATTTTATAACAATGTATTTTGAAATGTGCACTGATTTTTTTTACAAACCTCTTTAAATTATTAATTAAGAAAAACAAGTGCGTTCTTTGTGTTTTTGGAATACAACAAGTGATCAAAACATTTTTTTATTGTTCCGAGTATTTCTTAGGTATAAATAAAGGGCGATGTACGAGGATTTTTATATTATGGCTTTTACCGGAAAAAGCCGAGCGCATACGTAGTTAAATTTGAGAGCAATATAGTATAAACAAATAAAAAAATATCGAACTTATTTTTCAATTTAGCATTATGCATACTTGGATATAATTAATGTACAAGTATGCATTTGGTAAAACTAAAAAATCTTTTTCACGAAAAAAAATAAAAGATTTTCTTAAACGGTGTTTAAATATTTCATTAAAATTAACGAAAAAAATGTTCTTTCCTTAAAATATACAAAAAAACTTGAATTTACAAAATCTCTTTTAACAAAAGTGAAGAAAACGTGATAGTTAATTTTTCTCTGATTGTTATTATGAGATAGATTTCTGCAAGATATTGACAAATTATTACTTTATTGTTACGAAATTATAAAAGGAATTCCATTGGATTCCAACAATTTCATATACTCTAAAAGCTCTTAACCTCAACTGTGATGTGAACGCCGTGTAACTAATGGGCGCAAAATATGCCGAACACAGTCGCCGTCACTTGAAATTCCACCAGAAAAGTTGTAACAGGAAATTGTATAAGTATGCGTGCGGCATTAATGGCGCTCCTTTGATTTGTATAGGCACGAACACTTATGCAATCTGCTGTAACACAGGCAGCTTGTAGCTAGGCAGATTTCCCGTATCTGCTCTCAGTTGGCCCTCTAGTTTAGTTCCTCTATGCTGTATACCCTACCTATAATGAGATTGAATTATAATTATAAAGTAGGTAAAAACAAATTATAGTTTTTATTAAACATTTTCAAGAAAATGAAAAAATCTACGACTGCTTCAAATGTCAAAAGTTGTAATGCAAACTTCCTTCTATAAACCATTTGCAACACATAACTACAGTAGCGGCCCATCCCACCCCACTTTAACAGGAATTGGTTTAAATAGTTCTGCAAGCAATAAAACTGCCAAAAAATTTCACATCCACATTTTTACGACTTGAAGGCCGATGGCTACGCCCTCGCAGAAAAAAAAACAAGTTCTCGGTGAAGTAGCAAGATCACCGAAAATACGCTTTCCCACGCAGATCTGTGAGGATGCCACCGCTTCAGATGCGTTCCATCAAAGTTGCACTGTGGGGAATTCTCCGACTATTCCAATTCCACTCCGTCAATTGTCAAATCTTATAAATACACCCCCAACACACATTTCTTTGTGGGATCTTTCAGTCTGCTGAGAGTTTTATAGTTTCCCACATCCTGTTCTGTGTGCATTGACACGGTTCTTCTGGGAATTGTTATTATGGTGGTGGAATGCAATAATTTGACAGAAAGCGAGATAACAACAAGGGGGAAAAACCATCTCCCCCATTCTTCCGACACCTGTTTTTATATACGCGCTTGTTTATTTATATTCACGTGACGCAATTAGGATAGAAATGATGAAACGTATTACCGTCCAAATAAATGACACTAATATACCTGCAAGATGTCGTCTTAGTAATAGATTTCCCTTCCGATAAGAGGGCTTAGAAAAACAGTGATTTCCCCCCCTACTACAGATGCACACGGACAAAACAATAAATTCAGGGAATACTCGCTTCAAAGTTCGCTGGAAGAAGCAGCTCTCGGTTTTATGGCATCTCATGTCGACTGTCCGTATACACACTCCCGCAGGCTAATTTACTTGCCTACCTGGATATGACTTATGACCCCCATGTATATCTGATGGTAATTCTTTGTGTTTGGTATAGATACCGTACAAGGTTTTCTGCTAAACACCCCAAGGTAAAATGGTTTTACAAGATTTTAGACAAAACCGAACATAAGGGGACAGCGTCTTGTTTTTTCGTCTCCCTCTACTGTGATGGGTATTTTTTGTGTGTTTTCTTTTTTGAAGAACTGGAATTCTACGCACAAACATTAGTAATTATATATCATAAGAGAGATACCCCTCACAGATATGAAATATGAAAAAAAGAAGATAAATAGCTAAAAAAATGGATGCTGGCTCAGGTACCAAGCCTACCAAGAGGTTCTCTTTTTTCTCTTTTTATTGTGATTTCCACTCATGTGACCAAGTATAAAAGGGAAAATCGATAAGTACCGCCAAACCTTTAAGATTGATGTGCAGTATGTAGCGGTGGCTTTAAGTTCGTATGTATATTCCTTCAAACATTTTATTGCCGGCAAATAAATTGCGACAGTTGCAGGCGCACAGACGAACGATTTTCTTACTTCCTGAATCCTGACTTGCTTCTATTCAATTTGGACTGGGAGACGGGAAAAAAAAACAGAACAAAAAATAAAATAAAAGGCAAAAAGAAGGATGTCGTAGGGATTTGGAAAAATCTGTGGGAAATCTTACGTCGATTCAGGATGTCGATGCAGACTGCGTCTGCCATTAAGTGCCAGCGGAAGTAATGAATTATCCGATGCTCCACACACAGAATAACTATTGTGTATTTGTTTTGATAATAAATCTCTATAGAGAGATACTCGTATCTCGTACTCGTACCTAAATTTCATGATTAGGTTGATGGAAAATAATTTGTCTTCTTTTTTTTTTCTTACAGAGATCTCCAGGGGAACAACATCACCGTGATATTCGAGTCGGATTTTCAGCACTTGACCAAGCTACGAATTTTGTAAGTACTTTAATTTGAATACATTTTGTTCAATTGCCCCTGCTGGGTAGTTTTCCTATGATGATGGATAATTGAGTGGAGACGAAGAAAAAACGCACAACCGCGCAGACATTTTAATTGATGTTTAAGTATTGCTGAGTGAAATAGGGGGCGGAGGGAGAGCTACTTGAGGGAACACAAAACGGGTTCCAGCAAAAAACATTTTACCTCTCAAAGTCTCAAAGAACTGCGTCTTACAAATCGCAAGCTGTGGCATTTAAACATATTCATTTGGTTAGCACTAATAAATAATTATTGGGTATACCCCTCCAGCTGACATTAAGATTGAAAAAAAAAGAAGCTGAAAATAGCCAAATCCGTGTGACCTTCAGACGAGAGTTTCGTTGCTACGATGAGCATATACTCGTAGTGTACCTACGTTTAGAGACGAAAGCCATCGTCAGAAATATCTGCTGAAGTTTAAGAGCTCTTGACATATGTATGTTTTTAATCCAATTAAAACTGAAATTAACTCTTTGGTGGTAAACAAAAAAATTCCCTTTTCTCAAAAATAATGGAATCCACGATATAACAAACACTCATACAGGAGGCGCAAAATTAATCACCCTATTGGTGGTTATTATATTGCAAATGGCGTCGTACGTCAATCATATTTGACATTTGTAAACTGTAGAGCTGCAGTATAAAACCGACAAGCAATGGAGTGCTATACTCCCGTAGAAAAAAAAAAAAAATAGTTGGCGCTACAGGTCGGTAGGGACCCTGGGCCTAGCTTCTCGCAACCATTCGTTTTGTGTGAGTTTTTCATTTTTGGGACGAATGGAAGGGATCTACAGTTTTATGCCGAGTCCAAACGGCTAATTGAGAAGCTTCTTCATGACAGTTATACTCTCGGATGTTTGTCAGACGTTCGCGAGAGGTGGCGCAGTGGAAAAAAACCTTGAGCTTGTAATAATTAATGGTATTGTGAAGAAAGCTCTTCCTGGTCGAGTAATCTCCCGTTTTGGCGATTCGGCATGGCCATCAAGAGCGCCCGATTTAATCATCCCAGACCTCTGTCTTTGGGGCTACTTGAAGTCGCGGGTTTATGCCAACAAGCCTCAGACAATAGCAGCCCTCAAGGTGAATATTCGATAGGAATGCGAATATTAAACAGTTAAACAGTTATTAAAGGAAATCTTGCGAAAAGTCATGGAAAATTCAATAAAACGGGCACAAATGTGTATCAACACTGGCGGCATCCAGACGGATATCATCTTTTCCATTTAACAGGAAAAATGTATTATTTTTAAGGCTTCCTAGTCCGTCGTGGACTGTAAATATTTGCTATATAATGAATCTTTCATTGAAGACTAAGGACAACTTATTTTTTAAATAAAATGCAATCTACTTGAGATATCTCAAAAAAATTCAAATTTAATGGCTTGAATTACTATAAAAACCTTTACGAATGGAATTCAACTTCGTTCATTATGTCCACCACGGGAAAGTATGCAGCGGTCGATACGTTGAACACAATTTTCAAATGACTCGGCCCCATATTTCGAACGATACGGCCGCTATTTCTCGTTTAGTATTGACTCTGAGCTCCTCTAACGTCGCCGGCTTGTTGGAAATTTGGCATAGACCAATGATTTAATGTAACCCCTTCAAAGAGGCTTCAAAACACATGATCTCGGTGGCCAATAGACGGGTCCGTTTCTCGAGATGCACGTTCACCGAACTGAGACTTCAATAGCTCGATAGTTGCACCCGCTGTGTGGCTTGCGGCACCGTTTTGTTGGAACCAAATATCACTGATGTCCAATTTATGCAATTGTTCAAAGAAATGACGTTCCAACATGTCTCTGTAGTGAATACTGACGTGAATACTCAGTGACTTTTTGTGGATGAAGAGCTGTTTCATGAAGCATATGAGGGTTCTCACCTGTCGAGCAAAGTATATTTTGCTTATTGACGAAGCCGTTTAACCAAAAATGCGCTTCATCGCTGAAGATGATTTTGCGATGAAATTCTTCTACCGACTCGCAATTTCGGCAGTAAATTTTAATTATTTTTAAACGTTGTTCCCTCGTGTACTTCACCGCGATGAAAATGTTGATTTTACTTAATATTTTGACATTGACAGTTCGGTATCCGGTTTAGGGGGTGTTCACACTGAAAGTTTGAAGTTGTCAAGTCCTTAATGAAAGATCCTTTACATGGCTGATATTTGCAACCAAGAGAAGGCAGTAATCATTGCAGCTAGTGATCCCAGATTAAAGAAAAAAGCTCCAATTTCGCCGCATTTGTAATGAAAAAGTGGATAAACGATGGACAAGTTTAAAAAAAGGGAAAGAATACAAAATCTCTGTGAACCTTAAATTGTTTAAAAGTAAAATTCAAACGCATTATCATTAAAAACTAATTTAAAAGTCCACTCTCAATGAAATCTGAACGCTTAACTTGAAATAAAACAACGCGTCGTACTTATATTAGGGGAAAACTTATCCTTTTACTGATAATAAAAAAGGGAAAAACGCTCTCCAAAGCCCGGTAAAAATGATAGCAGTCCATGCCTGGCTTCGCAATTTAAGTCTTGTTTTGCTAAATATCAGAGCCAAATTTTAGGAAAATCTAAGTTTAGGTTCAAGCAAGGGTTGCTGCGCCCAAGAACACACTCAGAAAACTACAGAGCTACGATAGCCCTACTAAATGCGCCAGGTTGCGACCTCGGCGGCACACCTCCATCCGATGGTCCAAATTTTCGATGACGCTGAGGCATAATTGAGGTTCTATGCCGTTAATGTGCCGAATTATCTCATCCTTTAGCTCTTGAATTGTTGCTGGCTTATCGACGTACACCTTTTCTTTCAAATAACCCCAAAGAAAGAAGTCCAACGGTGTCAAATCACATGATCTTGACGGCCAATTGACATCGCCACCACGTGAAATAACACGGCCATTGAATTTGTCGCACAAAAGAGCCATTGTTTCGTTAGCTGTGTGGCAAGTGGCACCGGGCCATAAAAAGTTCGTTATCATGTCACTATAGCAAACACCATTCACAGTAACTGCCTGACCGGCCTCATTTTGGAAAAAATACGGCCCGATGATGCCGACAGCCCATTAACCTCACCAAACAGTCACTCTTTGGTGGGTGCATTGGTTTTTCGACAATCACTCTTGGATTATCATTCGCCCAAATTCGGCAATTCTGCTTGACGAATCCACTGAGGTGAAAATGTGCCTCATCACTGAAGATGATTTTCTTCGAAAATTGATCATCTGCATTTTGATTTGAATGACCATTTTCATAATAAGCCTGAATAACTTTAACGCATTGCTCGATTGTGTATCTTTCCATGGTTAAAATTTTAGTTAGTCTGAAATTGAGAAATGTCAAATGAAATGCAGAAAAAAACTTGACGTTTAGGTGTGGTTCACATTCAACATCGGCCCTTAAAATTTAACCACCCTTAATATGGCTCACAGTACCTAAAGCAGAGCTACGAGAACCAATTTCAAAATGTGTAACGCCCATATTTAGCTTCTTAATTGGTAGAACCCATCCAATTAACTTTAATAACCTCGTCAAAGATGTAGGCAGCCTATAAATAAGAAGTTGTCGCAGCTGCCTAGAAGAGTTGTGGTACCCAAATCCTAAGCTGCTACAACTCCTTCTAAGATCCGAGAGCCCAAATAGTTATAGCATGCCACAAATTTCTTTATTTCAATCGAAGCAAATAATACTAGCATCGTAGGTATACAAGTAAGCGTTGCATTAGTTAAAAACCCGAGTCAAACTATAATCATATATTTTCACTTATTTAAATCAGCCTTGAGTCGGTCTTGGGGAGGTCTCTTAGACCGGACTTAAGTCGCTTAGGTACTATTGAAGAAAGTGCCCCGCACTATACATGCTTCCATTATTATGTCCATGATTTTTTCTACAAGACTTCAAATTTATTTCAGACAGATATTCTTTTGAATGCTTCTTCCATTCAAAGTAATAAAGTTGTCCACTTGCGAGAAAAAGCGAATGCAACTGTGAACATCCCAACTGGGATCTGATTAAAACAAATTTTGAAACAACATTCGGTCAAGTAAAAATATGTGCCAAGTGGACAGTTGTCCTTAAGCTGAAAACAAATAAACACGTTATAAACAAACAGGCTCATCCAAGACCCAACTGCCAGAAAGTAAACACCCAGTATGCTAAACAGTTTTACACGAAAAAAACCTCCTACCCATTGCCCAATAAATTGTTAATGCCAGCCTTTTATATATACAACCTCAGTAAGTAATTACAAATGTTATACAACACCAATTTATCTGTGCTCAGTGCGCTCTTCTGCCAGCCGAACAGGAACAGCATCGGCTTGCTTAATAGCCAAAGTATGCTCCTGGCAAACGCATCTACCTACCCAAAAGCCACACATCACTGCTTTTCTGCTTGATAAGTTTATCACTATGGCAATACAGCACTATGCTGCATCTGTGTAGCTCAACTAAACCGAAAGCCATCCCACTTGCATATGACGGCACACATGTGCACTGTGCAGGGCACCCATCAGCATTATACTGCTCTATCGTCATCAGAGAAAACAGAAAAGCCACCAGCAGAAGCAGCAGCGTCAAACGTTAAATGCTGCTACCGCTGCGATGCGCTCGCTCCATCTTGATGAATGCTCCTCGGTTGTTATCTTTATTACATTTTCGGCTTAAATGAGTTTCGTGTTCATAAACATTTGGAAATTTTCAAATCTTAATTAAGTTCGTACAAGTGTATCTTTCGCTTGGCCGAAAAAGAAACACACATACCAACATCGCACTTAATGGAGGGCGCACTTTCGAATTTGTTTTAATGTGGCGGTGGCTTGCGAGATAATCGCTCCAAAGTGGCTCCTTTTGCCCATAAAATGTGCTTAACATTGAAGATAATTGGCTGCGCTACTCCCTACCGCGGAGAGACAGAAAGACAGAAAATCGAAATGGAATGCCCGTCGAAATCGGCCACCCCTCTGATGAGTGGTGGTTCGAAACTGAACAGGTGCCCGGAGCACTTTGTGATTTACTTATCTCCGCCACAAGTAAGAGAAATGTAATTACGGATACAAAACACAACAGACAACACATCCAAGGGCTAGAAAGAGAATGGCAAATTTATTAGAATTACAGTCACGTCTGATTTTCGCGATGTCAAACAGACGACAGCAACGAGAGAGAGAGTGGGTATACTCTGCTTTTGCTACTGTGCTGCTCCTCCCATATGTCATCGCAGTGCCATCGTCTATTATCATTTGTGCTTCACCTGCAAGTCATGTCTGTCGGCTGTGTGATACAGAAATTCGTTCGTATACACATTATACAGTCGGAGATGTGCTCCAACTCATCATCATCACTGTCCAAAGCGCCACCACCGTCGTCGTCGTCGTCGTGGCCTCTGGTAAAATGGGAATTTCCCTTGACAGGTGGAAATTATGTCAGTCCCGTATATATGCATATCACACACTCGTAAGGCGGTCATCTAATTCTTTTCCGTTGTTTTTGCTCTCTTCCCCATCCTAATAGACAACTGACTGACAATCAAATCCACACGATAGAGAAGGATGCCTTCCAGGACCTCATCTCACTCGAGAGGCTGTAAGTATTTCAAAACCACAAACAGTAGCTATTGCATGTCAGTGCGAACCAAGCGTAGCTATATCTAGATACAAAGATAATTTGCATGCGATTTGAGATTTGTTTTATACTCGTAATTTATATTTTGCTATACATTTGTTTTTTGTTTTTTTTCTTCTCTTGTTTCTTTTCCGTAATTTTATGCACGCCTCAGACGCCTAAACAACAATCGGCTTAAGGCAATTCCTGAAAACTTTGTGACAAATTCAGCTAGTCTTTTGCGATTGTAAGTAGTTGCCGCTTCATTATTTAGCCAGACCTTGTTTTTACACATACGTACTTTGCCTACTTCCTTTGGTTAAGTAATTTTTGTGAAATGCGCCACCCCTTCGTTCGGAGAGACTAAATTTTGATTAATGGAAATACTGAGTAAATATTTGTTTGGGTGAACCCCTTTTTTTCCCCCGCTCGGGGGTCGGAGGAACAGTAAAAGGGTCGAACCAATTTCGGGTCAGTCAATTGTGAAATATGTTCAAATCAAAATTGTGTCCTTCGCCGGAGGCGGGAAGCGAATTCACTTGTTCAACTTTGACAAATAGTGTTTAGAAAAAAAAAAATGGAAATAATTCATTTACTGTCCTGGTCCTCTTTCTAATGTCTACTTCTCGCTTCAGGGACATCTCGCACAATGGTATCACGACGATTCCCAGGAAGGCCTTCAAAGGCGCCCAGTCGCTGCGCAGCTTACAGATGGACAACAATCAAATCATGTGCATGGACGAGCAGGCGTTCAAGGGTCTTGTCGACCTGGAGATACTGTAAGGGACAAATAAAATATCCTCATCTTTAATGCATTGAATCAAATAACCGCCACACACTGATTTCTTGTGACTGATGGTAATGTTTTGTTTTTGTTTTTACTGCAGCACGTTGAACAACAACAATTTGACGATGCTGCCGCACAATGCCTTCACCGGACTGGGCCGATTGCGGGCCCTTCGGCTGTCCGACAATCCGTTCTCTTGTGATTGCCATTTATCTTGGCTGTCGAGATTCTTACGCAGCGCTCCGCGTCTGGCACCGTACACGAAGTGCCATTCACCCAGCCAGTTGAAGGGCCAAAACGTGGCAGATCTGCACGATCAGGACTTTAAATGCTCAGGTAAGTGATCGGTGATCTGTTCGCCTTCGCATTCGCATTTCAAATCAAACGGTCGATGGGGATCAGCGCCCCAGTGTAGACCCTCATCGACGCGATGCGACTTTTCTGTGTGTGTGTGTGTGTGTGTATTTGTGTTTGTACTTTGGTAACTTGTTTAGGTAGGACCCGTCGGAAATGCAGAGTGCAATTACTTTGGTCTAACGTAGCGGAATCTGTTTGTAGCTTTGCGATGTAGATATTGGAAAACAGACGCAAATAACAACTGCGGAGGAATCAGCACATTATCAGTAAAGAATTGTCGCAGTCTGGGCACCACGACTTGTATTAAAGAACGGCCTTTGGGCAAATCTGGAAATCATCTTAAGCACATCCAAAAGCTCATGAAATGAGCTCTACCAAGATGTCCACAGCTAAAACGGTGTTTTGTAGCTTGCTTAAGTTCGACAAATTTTTTGTGCTGTCCTTTGCCTTTGATTGGTTTAGGCAGAACCTAAATAAAAAGGAAATAAATTATGGTCATGGTGTAGAGAGGGCTTGTTTGCAGGGTTAACCGCTTCTGCCGTATTTTATTTTATTTAAATCGGTTTGTAACTTTCAACTAAACTGATCTGCAGTCACTCATCACCCTCAAATGCGAAGTTAGCTAAAGTTTTTACGAACTTACTTAGCACATGATTAGGCGTAATACTACTTCTGGATATAAGAGCAGGAGATCAGCAATTTTTTTTAACGTTTTAAGCTTTATGTGTCATGCAATTAGCCACACAAAGCAGCTAGCGGCTAGCAGCTTGGACCACATGCTCCACTGCAATCAATAACATTTTTTCAAAGAGACTTTAAAACTATCAACAAATTAGATTGGCGAAATAGTAGTAACACATCCTAATAAATTTGATCAGAACTAGATGCCAAAATTAGCGGCAGCTCCTTTTGTCAGGTAGTCACGTTCGCAGAATTAGGGTACCCCGCTGTAGAATCTGTTGAAAAGAGGGGGAAGAAGGAACCACTGTTCACGTTTTTAGCAGCAGTCCAGATCTTTTCACTTTGGTAAAGCTAATTTTGAAGGTTACTTCTTTGAAGACCTAGGCGACCTCTCTCGCAGAAACGTTGTCTGTGTCATCAAAGTCGTTAGAGTCTAAATGGGTTCATTGAACACCAGCATTCAACGTCCTAAGGAACGACTACTTAATATGCACCTCATCGATTTTCTGTGTAACATAGGCTTGATTGCTTCAATCACTCGTTCCTGCCCCGCAAGCCGCAACAGTCTAATTTTTTAGATGAACTGTTAGAGGCTATAAGCGAGGGGTAGACTCTTTTAGTTTAAGTCGACGTCTCCTTCTCGAAGACAAACAATCTCTCGCCGGTACTTACTTTTCTGTTCCCGGACGAGGCATTAGTAACAGATTTTCACGGGAAGCTTGTTAGCGACAACAAGGTTCTTATAAGTGTGTTTGATCTAGAATTGCTAGCACATTTCTCAAGTGATGTCACAAAGAACATGCATGACTCTGTCCTAAGTGTGTTTTTCAAGACAGCCACCTAAACTAAACTAACCTCCAAGTCCGACTAAGCCTAGCAATTTAGAATAAGCATTTTTTAGTAAATTATTGGCGCCAGCAGGCTTATAGATGCTTCCGTAGGGTTAGCTTCTTGCAACTATTCGTTAGCTCGAGTTTTTATTTTTAGGATGAATGGAAGGGACTTGGAATTTGTATGTTAAAAACCAACGGCTGAAGATGTTAAATTTTGTAGCATCGTTCGCATTTATAATCTGATAGCAAACTATGCTATGTTCGGTCGATTTATTCTGAGCTCATAGGGTGCGCTGTTATGCTGCTTTGAATTTGAACGAATAATGAAACACAAATTCCCAGCTCCAACTCCAATCTGTCTAAGCTTAAAAAAAGACACGCATTTTTGTGACAGATGAGATTCTGTTCTTAACTAAAAGGGAAAACGCCAATGGATAACCTCATCAGTTTTCTAATTGACGTACAACATACTAGTGATGCCAGATCGTGGGTATAATTACCCATTTCGTGGGCATTTTGCCTTTACAAATAAGGACATTTTTGTATTTCTCAGAACAACAAAAAGTAGTGCGTATTTTCTTGTTTTTTAACGTCGGCATTGATAATCGTCGTGGGCAATTCAGTCCGAAAAGTCTGGCATCACTGCTACGTACAAGAAATGGCAACCCACCCACTCAGCAGTTGTGTCAAATCAGATGTAGATTTTACTAGAATGACTTTTACAGTGCGGGTGTGCAATTAAAAATTCGGCCGCCTTCTTGTTTTGGCCGCTTAAGTCTATTTCCGATCGTGAGAAATATGCCCGTGGAAAACCAAAAGAAATAGGCGAACATCCCCTTCTCCTGTTTGTCAATAAAAGAAGAAATGAAATCCTATTTACATCCAAACTGACAGCACCTAGCGGGGTCTCATAAGTTTGAAAAAATGTCGTGAGAGTGAGATTTGGTGGTGTGAAAAACTCCTCAGATTGCGCCATGACACTTTGTTTTTTTTTTTTTATTATTTGACAGCTTATAGACGCCAACATTTTGCGAAGTACCGTAGGGAAGGGACCCTTGACCTAGCTTCTCACAACCATTCGTTTTTGTGTAAGTTTTTCTGCCGAGTTTTGGATGTACAATTTTATGCCGAGTCCTCTCGAGCAGAGAAAAAATTGAGATAGAATTCGGTTTTTTTTTCGGGAAAAAAAACATTATGTCCAATAATATAAAAAATTGGTTTAAGTTTTGAATGCAATTGTGAATGACATTTAGATACAATGATTGCCAAATCAATCATCTAAAGTAAGAAACAATCTTTTAACTAGATGTCGCCTTTTTCTTTAAGTTTATGTTATTTGACATATCCTCAGTAAAAGTGTAGCGCTACTGTTGTTTTCAAACATACGCGAAGTTCGCTACTTTCAGTCCATATGTCATAAGTCGGACGTTGGACACAGAAGAAATAGCACCTGGACGGATCTGACATTAAAACTGTCAGCAACAGATTTTTTAATTCACACTTTTGAGAAAATGTTCCTTTTTTTAATAAAAAACAATAAACTCTATTTATTTTGAATTTTACTCTTCGACATAATCAACTGAGTATACACTACGCAGGATTTTTTTGACTAGATTTATCAACTTCCCCTCCATAAACGTCAACTGCAAAAAATATTCACGTGACCACACTGGGCTAATAAAAACTGAATTACATCTAGTCAGTCAGCTGTCAGACTAACTTAGCTAGGAATCCAAACGTCCCCAATATCTCTTTTAGCAATTCCTCAATACAATCGTTTATTTCTACGCCCACTTTATAGGGGCGTTTTTTTTTTTGATTTAGCGATGAACAACCAAAATGGAAAAGATTCATAATACTTCGTATACACAGAATATCCTTTGCCCACACAAACTTGTTGCCACGCCCACCTTTAGGGGCGATTTTAATGCAACTAAGAAAATTTTTGTTATTTTGGTTGAACGCCTAAAAGGGATTTTATACCAAATGGACACAGTCAAAGCAGTTGTGATAATTCTACGCCCACTTCTTGAGTTCGAAACATATCTGTCAAAACAGATTTTCATTTGCTTTTGCATTGAGTAGTTATATGCTGCATCAATAAAGTCACAAACGAATGCCAAAACTTTCACTATTCATTTAGTTACTTAGTTGTCCAATTGCCTGTCCCTCAAGCATTTGTTTTTCTGTCACAGATCGGAATGGGAGCTACAGCCGCTGAATTTAGAAGCTTCCTCAAGACAATTTACTGCACTGTCGTATGTTTGCGAGATGTAGGCAAGGAAACAACCGAATCAGATCCTAAACAACAGAGTTACAGCCTCCTCTCGTGACTCGGTACTTATTGCGCTCGCCCAAGTGCAACCTCCATGTAAAACCAAACAGTCTGATGGGCGGACAGCACAAAGTAAAACGAAATTCACGTAATAAAATAAATAAAAAATACCAATACCAATCATTTTCCAATTTCGGTTGTCAAGATGCGTCCTTAACCGCAACGTTTATCTTCTCCCATAAAAATAAAATAAAAACAGAAAATAAAATAAAACCGAAAACAATTTAACGAGAACTTCAATTGCCTCTGTATAGGGAAAACCTACGATGATGGCATTTTAATTACTTCAGAAACGAGATAATTATATATGTAAGAGCCGCAAAGCTGGCTTCTCTTCTGTAATCTGAAAGTCGTTAGTTTCGCCCCAAGTACACACAATTATTTCAATCGCACACACGACAGTTCGCCGACCCTGACTCACAGTTGACATTACACCCATTATACACGATGCAGCAACTATCCGAACCCTCTAATGCAATTCTATTCAATTGCATTCATTGCAGGATTGACGGAGAATGCCCCGATGGAGTGCGGCGCGGCCAGCAGTTGTCCGCACCCATGTAGGTGTGCTGATGGCGTTGTGAACTGCCGGGAGAAGAGCCTCACGAATGTGCCCAACTCCCTACCGGATGACACCACTGAACTGTGAGTACCTCTATATAGCAACAGTGTTTGCTGGGTTTTCTTCTTTTTCTTTTTTTGTAATGAACTCAACCAAACTCCATTATTATTACAGTCGATTGGAGCAGAATTACATCACCGAACTTCCGCCGAAAGCGTTTGCGAATTTCCGCCGACTCAGACGGATCGACCTGTCGAACAATAACATCTCCCGCATAGCGCACGATGCACTCAGTGGTCTGAAGGCACTAACCACGCTGTAAGTATATGATCTGACAGCGCTTACGCTTTTGCTGTTGTAAAACATATTGTTTACCGATTTTGGTTTTCTGTTTACGCAGGGTCCTGTATGGCAACAAAATAAAGGACTTGCCCTCGGGAGTGTTTAAGGGCCTATCATCGCTGCAGCTACTGCTGTTGAACGCCAACGAGATATCGTGCATAAGAAAGGATGCGTTTAAGGATTTGCACAGTTTAACCCTGCTGTCGCTGTACGACAACAACATTCAGTCCCTCGCAAATGGAACTTTCGATTCCATAAAGAACATCAAGACGCTGTAAGTTATATCTCGTGTGTCATATTGAGGCACATGTGTGTTTGTGTGTTTTTTAAGTTGTTTCCTATTTTGCTCCTTTGTCGTCGTTTTTTTTTTTTTTTTTGTATTAATCCTGCTGAGGATTTCACTGGAAAATCCCCTCTTTGTTGCTCTCATGTCATGTCGTTTCAATTGAAAATTGCTACAGTTCTCCGCTAAGCTGGCAAATGAATGCCTCTGCCTTCATGGTTGTTTTTGTATGTGTATGGCTCCTTTACTGCCATCATTCTCGCCTCTAAAGAGCAACAGTGCATTGTCGTCGTTGTCGTGGAATCCTTGGCATCTTCAATGGGGTGTCTCGTTAGCTACCATTCGGTACTCGCTGCCATTAGAAGATAAGATCTTGACATATGCGTGGATTTTAACTGTTCATTTGAGGGATTTTGCATCCTCGCGAGTGGAGGAGCTATTTTACTTTGCAACACAACGCATATCAACAGTTTCACATTACAAGTGCTTTGTTAATCTCTTGCTTCTTCTTCTCTTTTTTCTTTTTTCTTCCTTTTCGTTTTATCCCTTTTGCAAACACAGTCACCTCGCAAGGAACCCATTCATATGCGATTGCAACTTACGATGGCTTGCCGATTACCTGCACAAGAATCCCATCGAGACGAGCGGAGCCAAGTGCGATGCACCAAAGCGAATGCAACGCAGACGAATCGAATCGCTGCGGGATGAGAAATTCAAATGTAAGTATACGAGTGTAGTCCTAGTCAGCTTTAACACGACAGATAGTTGAGTGCCAATGCGCGAAAACATGTATTGTATGGCGGTGGGTATTTCTTTTATTATTGTAATAACCTTCCAGGGAAGCATCAATGCAAAAGGGCAGACAAGCAATGTTATCGCGCACATTTTCGACGAACATCGCAGTACTTGCATGTAGTAACTTGTTAACAAGGTACTAGGAAATACCCAATCTCCCAATGTGAAGGATGACACTCGACTTTGTGTGTGTGTGTGTTTTTTTTTTCAAACTTAAAGTGACTAAAAGATAAACTTTATGATGATTTATATGCGCACTGTTTACATGGGGAGGGAATAAGGCAGAGATGGCAGCATTATTTAGATTGAGCATCGACTGAAAAAAATTAGTAATAGCTAGCAGGCACACAAACCACTGAATGCATATAATGGGCCTTACTTATAGTCGTTTTTAATCTTCACACTAAATATTTTGTAGGTCACAATACGCAAATTAGTATGGAAAATTTCGAAATTGCGAGTTCGAAAAATTTAGCCTGGACACTACAAACTATTATTAGTAACGGGGAATGTGTCCGTTGGAGTATAACTTTTTCCAATGATTGGAGGCGTTACGATCCTTAATATAGGCCCCAATGAAAAACGAAATGTGCCTACAGCGCCACCTGTTGAAAACTTTCCGAAATTTCATATCTTCTAAACCATCCCTGATGGTTCAAAAGTTTAACAAAATAAAAAAAAAATATTCAAATCCGAAAAAACCCAAAATGTATTGAAACTCATGTGTTTTTCCACTCACGCAAAACACACACGTACGTGATTCCGATTTCAATCAAACTTCACAGAAACCATACATAGACAAATACTAAAGATCTGTGAAAGTTTGGTTAAAATCGGTAAATGCGTTAAGGCGTGAATCGGCGACAAACGAACACAATTTTAAGGCTGAATTTTTATATATATACATAGATGAACTTGCTACAATCGAAGCCTGCACATTTACAAGTAGCTATCGATCGCAAAAGTAAGTCCTTTGCAAACTACTTTAAAATATTTACCAATAAAATAGAAGCAGAAAAGGAGCATGTCTTAGGTTAGGTTGGGTAAGTTGCACATGGTCTTAAGTTTGTCACAAAACATGGGAAACCTGCCCCGCCGCACTTAGATCAATGTAGATCCATTGTGATGCCCTTGGGGATCTAAATAACAGTTCGCAAAATATATATTTATTTTTTCATCCTATCCACTTAGTTGTAACACTGATGCACTAGATGGCGCTGCACCACATCTGGTCAATCTAATTGATGGCGATATTATTCTTATTTTTATATTGCGCCCAACGCAAGTATCTCCGTTGCTTTAGCACTTCCCTCTGATTGAAGCACGCTGCATGTGTCCGGAAGTATCAAAGCCACGTGTGGGCCTATATCTATAGAGTTAATGCATGATTAGTTTTGGAACCATCCGTAATTTTATTTTGAATCAAAACATTTTTACTTCGTCCTCTATATGGGGCAGTGTTGTTATATCGTGGGATTTATCCCTTTTTGTGGGAATTTCGATGTCCGAAAAGCCTTCCGTGGGATAAAGGGATAATGCACCAAATCGTGGGAATTTCAGAAATCTAACAAAAAAACATTCAAACTATAAATTTTTAGTGAAATTCTACCAAAACCCCTGTATTTCCCCATGATTATCAACACACTGACTATCCATAAAAAACAGCTCATGCAGATCTACTTTTATCAAAATTTTCTGGTACCAAAAAAAATCATTGCAGTGTTACAAATTGCGGTTTTTCCGTGAAATAAAAATTTTACTTTTAAAACTAGATTTTAGCTCAAAAAGTATCATGGGGTTTTAAAAGGGAATTTGAGTATTGTGAAAACGGAAAAAGGGAAAAATGACCACTCTTCGTGGGATAAATGAAGAGAGAGTGCTAACAACACTGATATGGGGGTTCGCCGAGGTCAAACGTAGTAATACTTTCATCCGCCTTGAATGGAATGTTGGAGAATCATTTCCTAAGAATGAAACTAATTTATAGACAGCTGGTTTTAAAGAGCCCTGAGCTCAAGGGCCTAAGCGCAATATTACAGACATTAAAAGAGCACCGGCCGGCATGGTTCGTAAAGCACCAGTGGCACCATTGCGAGGGCTGAGCGGACAGTACATCAAAAAGGCCACATCTTTCGCATTTACAGTGTTTTTGTTTTTATCCCTGGGTTGCTTGTTTCCATAAGTATATCGCCTATTACAAGTACCCAAGGAAGGAAAAAAATAACCCCTCCCCGGTGACCTATAGTAATTCGATGAATTTGTGTTGAACTATGTCCGAGAGTTAGATTGATACATATTTCTAATGAGTGACAAGCATCATGCAAAGTCAATTGTTATCGACATTTATGTGTTTCAGGCCACATTTAATAGCTTACCTAAACGTTTTGAAAAGCCTCCTCAATGTCCAACAGGCAAAAGCCGCCAAGACATTCTTTTGGGTATAAACTCGCCCTTGTCATGTATTGATTCATCTCATTGGATATAATCCCATTCTATTTTAGCTCTCACCTGCTGTCTCCCACCAAACAAGTTGAGACATATTGGGGGTCTTCCTGTCCGGGCAATCTTGTTCGTAGACCATGTTAATCGTCAAAATTGTCGCATTTGGAGTTCAGATTTTGGGCTGGAGGCGTCATCGGACAGGCAGTTCGTTTTCGTGGCATGATAAACCCAGTTTTTAGTGACCAACATGTGGTTTCAACAAGACGGTGCCATATGCCATGCAGCCAAAGAACAATTCAAGTACTGCATGAGTCATTTCCTAATTGTATAATCGGTCGTTTTTGCGATCAGAATTGGCCATATTTAACGCCATTTGGTGTCAAAGACTTATGCAATTAAGCCCACGACCACCAACGCCTTGAAAGAGTAAATTAGGAGGTGTACTAATGAAATTCAGCCGCATTTATGCGAAACGGTTATAGAAAATTTTAATAAAAGAGTACGTACTTGGCAGCAAAGCTGTGGCGGCCATTTATCTGATGTGCTATTCCAATCTGTATACTCTATGAATCAATAAAAAAATTTGGCTCTCTGATTAAAAATCTGTATTTTTATCACAATTACATTTTGCGGTAATTATGAGACACCCTTTACTTTGGCTGGGGTAACACCTGCCTTTTCTTTATCTTGGGGATCAGATATTGTAAGCATGTCCTTATCATCTGGAAGAATTTCAACTCCGACGAGGCTAGTCACTTAGATAGTTCTTGTCGAACGAAAAAGAGTTTTTACGAATTTTATTGTCGCGAATGACGCACCTTAAACACAAAAGTCATATAAAAGTATTATTTCAACACTTGGACACATGCTGAGCATGTATACACCAAAAACTACTGGCGTATTTTTGTATTGTATGTTGCGCCACTTTGGCTTGCATATCAACTGATTTCGTCACAAAAATAAAAGTGCATACATTCGAAAGCGGGAATTCTTAATATGGAAAAGTGTTTATTCCTTCACCTATTAAAGATTAAAAAGAATTGAAAAATGAAACCGGGTAGGAGTATCCTTGGGAATATCCGTCAGCAAACTGTCAGTTCCTCGTACGTCATCTGCTTGGAGGTCGAATTCGCCGCAGTAATCCTTGAAATCAGATTATGATCATTATAGTACTAGTACAAATGAACATGAAATAAAGTTGTAGTCAGGAAAATGTCGTCCATCGAAATAAGAGGCGTATGTATTAATGAAAACTAAACGGATGTTTATTCGACACTCATCTGCAGCATTGTAACATCGGTGTTCACCCAAATCGGTATCACATTTAGCAGCAAATGCTTTGGGGCTTAATTTGAATTTGCAAAGGTCGTTTTAATAACCACACAACCAGAAATCCAAGTTTTGAAGTTCCATTGCCCAAAGCTACCGCAGCCAGAAAACAAAGTTGCCTAACTCCAATTGATGTCCCCGAGCACACCGCCCGACCACAGAGAGTTAGAGTGAGAGAAGTCTTATCATTTGCTGGTAAACAATATCTGCACATTATAATTGCGGGCGTGCGGGGTACAGTCGACGTTTTCGTAAAATAATTACTTGTGCATCCGGCGTCCCCTGAGGGTCAGTTGAAAATGAACCCTTCGTCGACAATACGAGTGAAACTAGTCAACACTTTGGCAATTCCAAAAGCAATCAAGGAGCTTTTGTGCGAGCTGCTTCGAAAATTAAACAACCCGAAATAGCACAATGTCATCAACGCCCAAGGAGTTGTAACTTCATATTCTTTCATCGACCGACAGTGAAAAGGAGGTACTATCTAAGATCTCACCTAACTTAGGCAAAGAAAATCTACCCCAGCGACAAGCTGTCACAAAAATGTGACTTCAGAAACTATTCTCCCAGATTTGCAAAGAGTGCGGCCAATTACCGCACTGAAAACACTATCCTCGTTGTTATGCAAACTTATTCAAAACATTTCCCTGCCTGGCTTCTGTGAGTGCAGGGAAATGTGCAAAATTAATGACTACACCCATACAGCAGCGACCTCATCACGTGACACACTTTCAGGTTCCATGGACGAACTGCGAACTAAAATGGCTAACGAGTGCAGGATGGATACCGAATGCCCAGCAACGTGCCACTGCGATGGCACCAGCGTAGACTGTTCAGCACGTGGACTGAAAGAGATACCGCGTGACATTCCGCTTTACACCACCGAACTGTAAGTCAGCTAGAAATGTCCCTTTTATATAATTTAAGAGTTTCTTTTTCAAATTCCACCTTTTTAAACAGTTTACTCAACGACAACGAGCTGGGACGCATCAAGTCGGACGGCCTCTTTGGCCGGCTGCCAAATCTGGTCAAGCTCGACCTGAAACGCAACCAAATAACCGGCATCGAACCGAACGCCTTCGAAGGAGCCTCTAAAATCCAGGACCTCCAACTGGGCGAGAACAAAATCAAGGAGGTCCACAACAAAATGTTCCTCGGACTGCATCAACTCAAGACACTGTAAGTAAACGCGCTTAACTGCCAACACCTGCTGACGCTTTACTTTTGAATCTCCTTCCAGATCGCTCTATGACAACATGATTTCCTGTGTGATGCCCGGCTCATTTGACTTCTTGACATCGCTGCATTCATTGTGAGTAAACAACAGTGCTTCGATATGTTTTCTTCTGTTCGATTTAATTAAGGTCATCATTAGGCGTCGATCAATAACGCTATCTGGGGCATTTCTATTTGCGATCTCGATGCTGAACGATATGTAATTGATTCCATCACTCTCGCATTTGGGGGAAATCAAAATAAATTGATCTCTCATGCACAGATTGGCTTACGCGAGTGCGATTGCTGAACTTCCTCTTCTGCACGCCCTAGTTACCCATTACATTCGAATTCGATTCCGTATCCCCCTCCCCCATTCGATATACTGTTGCTACTCTAATTGCGGAAAATTGAGTTTGAGTTTGAGTTCGGATAGTGGCAGTCTGTGGTGTTGCTGCATCGCAGGGATTAATTTAGCACGTCGATGCCCGAAGCGAAATGCGCCGTAGCAAGATGATGTATGGGTTAATTTATTACTCCTTCTGGGTCCGTCGTTCCATCGTTCCGTGGTGATTAATGCCAACATCTTAGTGCGTTCGCACATTCCATGCATGCACATTAGCAATCATCGCGGAAAAATGAGAAATTATCACAAGTGTGTACGTTCATTTGGAGAGTGAACGAGTGCACGCGTCATAAGGACACGTAATTCAACGGGGTAGTGGAAGTGGTATAAAAGTACTCATGGCTGAAGCCACGCGGACTTAATAGTGGAACATAAAAAAAAAAAATCCTGACTAATGTTCGTTTTACTTTGCGGCGACACCATGCTGAATGATGTGGAATTGCAACAAGTGAGCTATGGTTTGAGCTGACGGGTTTTGAGAAATGATTGCTCCCCCCCACGAGCAGTTTATTGAAAAACCAAATTCAAGTTAATGGTCCCCGCACTTTGGAGTGGTCGTGGTTGTATTTTTATCCTCGTAAAATTGACCATGAAAAGATATAGTTCAGCGAAATATATATCTACGCGCTAATTATATTTTCTTTCTTAAAAAGGGGGAGGGGTTACCAATCCAGATTCGAATAGTCCAGTCCATTGTTCTGGATGGTAAAACCGCCTTCTTGGCGTATTAAAGAGCGCTGATATTATTTGTCTCTCTTTATTGATAGAGGCAGGGAGTTGGCTGTGGTCATAAGACTAAAACTGAATTATATACAGTAGAGTCTCGATTTTGTGAACCCCCGATTACATGAAATACTCCAATATCCGAACATTTTTATATTAAAATTCAATAAATTGCCCAACGAGCTTATAAATTCAACTCTCCGTAGAGATTTGTCGCTGACAAACAAAGCCACAGTCACTTTCGTTGACTTCAGTCTAAGGCTGGTATTCATCAAGCATTCTTAAAACTCAAATAGTTTGCAAGGCTCTTAAATTGCAGATTCTACGACGTACTTTGTTACCAAGCGCGGTGGGGTTGTGTCTGCAAACTGACCAAACATTTACTAGTTTACATAATCGAGACTCCACTGTTCTTCATTTATTTTCCTTAAATAAATGAATGCAAATGCAGTAAATAAATTTCAACCAATTTTGAAAAGAAGTAGTTAACATATGTATTTAAATAATTGTCTCAATCAGCTTTGGCATTAGCATCGTATTAAAGCAAAGATGAGGCATCAATGCGCACTCACTTGACGTTTCTAAACTGAAATTTGTATATTTCAGTGAAATTTGGTAGAACTGCATTCCTGTATACCAGAGTTCTACAAGAACGAGCCCCCCATAAAAATTAGAATCAATACATTTTCTTTAAACTAGTTGGTTATGCACAGCACTGAACAAAGATCAAATACGTCGAACGCTCGGGTATGATCTAGCGCTAACCGATTGTGTTCCGAGATTTCTAATTTATTCGACACACTCCAAAACTCGCACTCAATCTACTAGTTTTCCACTGGGAAGGCGATAAATACATTGGCCGATTACATCACTTCAACTACGTCAGGCATACAGTCGAAATGTCAACTGACTAGATTTATGGGCTACACCTCCACAAACGTCAACTAAAATAAAACTGATCACGCGATTTATCTAACTTAAAACTCAAACACATCAATACAAGAAGCTGTCAGCCTTATTAAATTGGAGTTTTAAACGGCTCTATTTATAAAACCCGTTTGGGCACTAGCTGTCATATGAATATGCAAAATGACTACAAAAATGCACCATGCGAACAGTATTTTTATTGTTCTTCCTAAGTCTGCTACACTTTTTGGGGATCTAACATTATTTTTTACAAATTTGTACCATCACTTCCATTTCTGGATCAGCAATCGTAGGTAAGTTGTCAAAATAATGCTCTGCTCAGCAGTTTACTCTGACTGCTCAGTCAATTTATTCTAGGCTCATAGAGTGCGCTCTCACCATGCTTTGTACGAAAAAAATAAACACAATGGGGACGTTCAAGTATCTAGTTTAGTAAGTCTGACAGCTCTCTCACTAAGTGTATCTCGGTTTTGATTGGGGGAAATCGGTCAAATGAGACGTTTATGGAGGGGTAGCCGACGAATCAAGACCAATCTATAGTCGACTTAGGGTAACTAGATTCTTGAATTCGGCCAATTTTGTAGCTAAACAAAAACATGAATATTTTTTGACAGCTGAAATTCTGTTATAAATTAAACGGGGAGAAAAGACTTTTTGAATTTGTCCGTCAAAGAAAAATCGACACTTTGCGAGTTTATGGTTCAATGCGCTCCCTTACTTTTTGGTTATGTAACATCGCACAGAGAGCAGAATGAAATATGCTTAATATATATTCGTTGGTACGCAAACGGAACCTTTTTAAACGCTATGGAAATAACTCCTATTGCTATTGACAGTCAAAATGAATTGCAAAAAGAATCAGTCCCAAAATCGGTAAACACTTGGTAAAGTTGGATCAAAACCTGAGTCTCCTTCAAATCAAACACTTGATTCTCTTGCAAATATTGGACTCTTAGCAAATCTCGTTAGCGATTCACAATAGCAATTCATGCTAATTTCCGATTGACGTTAATCCAGCCAGAGAGATAGAGACTACCTGTCTGCAGTACCGCCACCAGTCCCACTTTTTCACTTACATTTCCTCTCAACCATATGTGTGCCCGAGTGTGTGTGTGTTTTAATTAAATTTTAATTTTTTAATCCACTTGGTCGCTTTGAATGGGTAACCGGGAAATCTGCTACTTCATCTCTGCACTTGAAAAAAAGAAGAAAAAAAAACACACAGCAACGGTTGTAAGTGAAGTGGACTCGAGAGGGTAAAAGGCGCGCACAGTTATGAACGTAGGTGCGGGGCTGGCGGGGTCTCCCTCACCTGGGGCTCCACTCTGGTAACATTTGATACATTCTGTGGTGCACAAATGAAGAGCTCTTCATACCTAATCGTGTTACCATGTTGCTATCTCGATTTTTTAATCTTGTTGTTCTCTTATACGTGTTTTATTCATTTTGTGCTCTCCGCATGCATCGTGTGCATTATTACCGATACAATCTTTTCAATCTTAAGGATTAAGCCCACACTCACACAGGCACAGAGTATACTCGTATCTACCTACCTACATTCTCGATTAAGTTGTTCGTGATTTAATTTGATTGAACGAAGGTCCATGGGAAGAATTCTATGAGCACGACTTTATTATTCAAACGACGATATCTCATGTATCCATTCCGTTCGTTCGGTCGCCAGTCCCCACCCACACAACTGAATTGGAAATTAAATTCAACAATACGAACGACGACAACCCAAACCCAAACCCATCTAAAACCGAAATTTTTCTTTCTTTGCTGTTTGTGTATAGGAATCTAGCATCGAATCCGTTCAATTGCAATTGTCATTTGGCTTGGTTCTCCGACTGGCTGCGTAAAAAAGGACTGATTGGTGGTGCAGCACGATGTGCATCGCCGTCGAAGGTACGTGACGTCCAAATCAAGGATCTGCCACACAATGAATTCAAATGCACACCGGACAACAATGAAGGCTGCCTTGGAGATGGTTACTGTCCGCCTTCGTGTACGTGCACTGGCACTGTGGTGCGCTGCTCAAGGAATAAATTGAAAGAGATCCCAAAAGGAATACCACCCGAAACGTCCGAATTGTATTTGGAATCGAACGAAATCGCAATGATTCATATGGACCGCATTGCTCATCTGAAGTCATTGACTAGACTGTGAGTATCTTCCTCGTACGAAATTCCATTCCAGACTTTGTATGTGTGATTAATTCTTTGTACAGGGACCTGAGTAATAATCAAATTACGATTCTCTCCAACTACACGTTCGCTAATCTCACCAAGCTGTCAACACTGTAAGTATATACGAGTATCCTCGAATGCAACCGTCATCAATAATTTCGAATTGGGAAAGGATGGCGGGTGGGTGGTACTTGCCCACTTATCACACATTTATGGAGGTCGGAAAAATTGCACACAATTGCAACTTGCGAAGTCCTCGATGGAATACGAATCTTGTGGCACCGTTTCTCCATCAATGCTTGAACACGACTGGGTTTCCTGTTGCCCTCGTTCGAAAGTGCGATTGTGTCGTGGTTTCTTGTGACCGCCCTTCTCTTACCCCCAATTACGAATCAATTAGGTAAAGAACATGAAAGAATGATATTTATTTTCATCCCTTTTTGTACAGGATTATCTCGTACAACAAACTGCAGTGTCTGCAGCGGCATGCACTAACCGGGTTGAACAACCTGCGGGTGCTCTCGTTGCACGGTAATCAAATCTCGATGCTTCCTGAAGGCTCCTTCGAAGACCTCAAAACCATAACTCATATGTAAGTACTTAAAAACTAGTTTGTACGGCGATATTAAGATTTTGCTTCCTTGTGTGTGGGTGTGTGTCTTTACAGAGCCCTGGGAAGTAATCCGCTGTACTGTGACTGCTCGCTCAAGTGGTTCTCCGATTGGATAAAGTTGGATTACGTTGAGCCCGGTATTGCACGTTGCGCTGAACCAGAATCGATGAAGGACAAATTGATCCTATCCACACCGTCGCAACATTTCGCCTGCAAAGAAAAAGTGAGCAACGAGATCCTTTCGAAATGCGATGCGTGCTATACGATGCCCTGCCAGAATAGGGGCGAGTGCAATCCGCTACCACAACGCGATTACCAGTGTCGCTGCCAGCCTGGTTACCATGGTCGGCACTGTGAATTCATGATTGATGCCTGCTACGGTAATCCTTGTCGGAACAATGCCACATGCACTGTACTCGAAGAGGGGCGCTTCAGTTGCCAGTGCTCGCCTGGATATACTGGTGCCCGTTGCGAGACAAACATCGACGACTGCACCGGCAACAAGTGCCAGAACAATGCAACATGCGTTGACGGAGTGGAGTCCTACACATGCAGCTGTCAGCCTGGATTCACCGGTAAGTGCCCGCACCACCTTCCTAAGGGATGAACCATCAGATATCATCCCTAACCCTAAGCGAACTCAAACTTTTTTAATTGAATACAAACTAAAGGCGGCTTGTCCAATCACTTGTCATAAGCACGCCATTACCCGGGAAGGATATTCCCATTCCCACACCAATTAGCGTATTGTCGATAGACATTCGAAACTTCTGCGAGTTTGATTTTTAATTAAACGAGGGCAACAATGTAAAAACTGTCTTTGGGTCAATTAACAAAACTGTCAAACAAAAGAGGAATGGCCAGTGCATTATACACGAATTCAGTTTTCAGTGTGCGTCCCGTTCGTTGGGTACGCTATTAATTATTAGATTTGAGAAAGTTTAAATTAAATTCCCATAATCCTGCGAACACCTTCCTTGGGCCACAGAGATAGCTGATATCATTCTGCCACAACACTTTGTGCCGAAATAAGAATGCACTTCATAAAAAAGTTGGCGAAAACTTTTAACAAGATTCTCCTCCTGTTTCGCCTAAAAAGTACGACAACGACAAGGACGGGAGTTGCATTTTAAGGAACATTTTCATACACTCCATAGAACCAGTACAGTGCCCGCATATAGAAGTTTTTGTCGGTGGTATGATGGGGTGTTTTTTTTTTTTTGCGAAACCCTATCAGTTTCAGACTGAAAAAGTGCTGAGGTACACCGGGGGCTAGGAAATATTATCCGCTGGTGGATACTAGACTGCAGTGGAGTTTACTTCTGAGGCCATGTTAGAGTGCGAGCTGTCGCGGTATAGGCGAGGCACACTAATCGAATGCATTTGGAGGGAAATCGTTTGGCGCCTTAATTTTCCGTTTTACTGCTATGGTGTACTGTTGCCTAAAGGGATTTATGCCGTCGCTATTGTAATAGTCGCCTAATGCGAAAAAAAAGCCGACATAGAAGAGCATCTTGATCGAATGCGAGCTACAAAAAGTTAATGCGGTGTCAGTGGCAGGAGCAGACTCCCCAAGAAGTTAAGCTCCGGCGAGCAGTTTGGAATTGACTTCATGCTGTTTTTGACAATAGTTTTGAGGGCGAACAAGTTGAAATATGTAATATTTGAATAAGTTGTAAACTTGGAGGAGAATTTCTTTCGGAAAGTTGCTTGCTTCGACGATTAGGTTATATCTGCGAGGTGAATTCTAGGAACTTAGAGTTGGAGGTGAATTTTTGGCAAAAGTCACCTCCCAATTGTTGTACTTTTATCCAGGAAGAATGACAACTGTAGGAAAAATATGTGTGTTTTATTGAACGTCTATCTCAGGAATGGAAAGTAATGTGGAATCTTCAGCAATCAATCTACTTGACACTTTCGATTCGAGATTCAGCCACCGTATTATAATAAAAAAAGGTCCACAACCCAGTGATGGAAAAGCGGATACAATTGTATCTTTTAGATACAATCTGAAAATAAAGTGACACAGATACAATCCACTCGAAAAAGTTACAATTTACCCAACATTTATTTGCTTCAAAAGTTACACAGTTAAAATCCTTCTTTAAAATGTACAATGTCATACCTACGCGACGAACACATCCACAATTTGTAATAGGGAATATAAAATGCGTTCTGGCCTTAAGTTCAACTCTATTACATTCGGCTAACCAATTTACTTTTGCCAAACACTCTTCAATGCTATAAGAAAATACTATTTTTTCATATATATAGTCCGGTACGGAGCTGATCAGAAACGAAATTTTCCGGTGGTCTCCAAATGGACAGCGAAACGCCTGCGAAAAGGTAGCGGAAAATAATTTCCCTCAGCTGATACACAAGTAGCAGTGTTACCAGCACTGCCTAGTTATATCTGATTTGGTTACACGAACTTTTCGATGGCTCCTCAAGATTGTAATTTGAGATTTTTCCTAATTTACGCTATTCACTTTAAAGTTTGGCGATTTTTAGGCTCCTTATGAATTTATTACTAAATGTATACTTCTATTGCGAACCTACTCATTTCGTATAACTAATGTCGTTTTCGATTTGGCTTTTCAGATTTTGATCAGAGATCTCAGATTTCTGCTGCCAAATCGAACATTGATTCTTATTTGTATTGAGTTGGCCGCAAACAATTTTTTTTTCATTTGCACTGGAAGCTCATTTCAATTGATTTTCATACATTTATACAAACCCATTTCGAAATAATTTAATATAAAAAACTCGTTCCATAGGCGTTTGTTTTTCTTAACGTTTTTAACATTGAAAAATGGAAACTAGAAAAGTCTCTGAACTATGAGTACCTATGTGTTGTTTTGTTTTTATTTTAATTTACTATTGTCGTCTTTAAAAACAATGTAATCAGAATAAGTAGATAACGCTAAAGATTTGCGAAAAAGTGCGCACTTTTGATCTTTATATTTTAGTGTCTTTTTTTGACTCCAAGATTTTTAAAATTTGGCTCCATACCTCATAAAAGCTGGTAATACTGCAGTACAATTGTCAAATTTTCGCAAGCAAATAATGTCCCGGACAATTAACGTGTGCGAAAAAAGAGTGGAGAATTGTACCAATAATCTACTATACAACTCCCCACTTCTCCGCCGTCATTTCGCCACAGCTGCGTACTGCAAAACGAAAAGGAGAGCGGAATTTTCCGTTCAAGATTTCGTTGTGTCATTTTTGTATGGTATTTTTCGTTTCTGATCAGCTCCGTTGCGGCCTTATGTCATGCGTACTTCGTTGCTCCTTCACAGTGCACGCCACGCATGAGTATTTCGATTTTAAAAGAATAAGAAAGGTTTTAATATGGTTAAACGGTATGTCACCAATAAAGTTAACAAAATGATATAGATTTGTTTTATTTCAAGGGCAAATAGGGAAAATATTTTTTATTTTTTTTTAAAACATGAGCTAAGTAAACAGGTAGTAAAAGGTATGGGAGCATATTTATCTTAACATTCATATAGCTACGAATTTCCACAACGACAAAGATACACATCTCTCCTAAAAGTTACAATTTAAACTTGGGAAAAGTACAATCTGAAATGTTCATTTCCCATCACTGCCACAACCTAGTCAGCTGTCAATCGGCATGCAAACATTTTATATAACAGTTGCGCATCCGGTAGGACACATTAAAAAATCAAGTAGTCTAAAGCCGACTAGATTGGGCTGGACTAGATGTAACCTGGGCGAAAAAACTATATTGGTCGGTAAAGTCACTTTGCTACGTCAACCATATTCGACCTGTCAACTTATGTGGTTTTCCATTGGGACAAAAAATCAATCTTTTTTCGATTCGGATCACTTTTTGCAGATCTCGATAATTTTTCAGATTTACACATACTGACACAAATACCCACAGCTGTTTCACGTCATTGCAAGAAGTTTGCTTTGAAAACAAATGCGCAGAGTTTCGTGAAAAGCAAAATTCAGAAATACATAAAAAGCAATTGATATAATGTTGGAAGAATTATTATCCTTATTGTCTTCCTAATCATCTGGAAACTACGAATCACCGAAACTACTCCATTTGTGTCTACAACAGGGGAAACATTTTTCAAGTCGATATCCATAGCAGATTTTTGCAAAAGCGAATACAATTTGAACAGCTGATATTGCTGTCAAAAAACGCACTAATCCATTCACAAAAGCAGATCAATTTCGTTGCATGTTCCATGAGCCGCGATAAATCTGAGATCTGAAAAAGATTTTTGGTGGTCCCAATGGAAAACGACATTAGTCACGAATTTCTTAGCTGCATTCGTCGTCTGCCCGTCCATAAGCGTCAACTGAAAAAGCTGCTCATGAGACTCATATAGGCCAATCAAAACTGAGACACATTAAGTCAGCCTGCTGTCAGACTTATGTTGTATTCGATTGGACACTCTCAAAGTACTTTTTTTTTTTGCTCTAGGTTACTTTTTATGTTCGTTTGGTACAAAAAAAAGCAACATCTTTCATATAATTATCAGGGCACTTTGGCGAATCTGGATTTTTTTTCTCAGATTTGCTTTATACCAATACAAGTGCGTTTGACAACTGGTGAAGTTTTGCTACTGCAAAGAAAGGCACTGCATCGGGAGAATCTATTTTTTGTAAATTATTTATGTATAAATATTTAGAACACAAAAAACAGCAATTGACTTTTTATGTTCGATTAGACATACGAAATCTGAAATCTGAGAGCGAATCTGAAGAAGCGAATACCACAATACTAAAATATAGATACTTGAAAGTCCGCATTGTTTCATTAGGTTAGTTCGCGTACGCGGTTTAAATCGATCGCAATCGCACAAAGTCGTTTTCTATACACGTACTCATCAAAAATAACAGAAAATTATCAAAATAGCGAGTAACGAGTAGCTGCAAGAGCAGTAGATCTACTGCACTTTTCGCAAAAAGTAAATCTGCTGCCACTAAATCCAATCTACTGCACTTTTTTTATTTGATAAACCCTCTCTTGGACAGCTTTACCGTCAACTGTCATGCATACAAAAAATATCTCTATCTTTCTGTTGTTTTCTCGTTTTCTGCTAAACTAACGGGATTCTGACTCTGAGAGCTTATTTGAAATTTGAATTCGTGCTTCGTGTATCATGTCCGTGAGGAAAACCCTTACTTTTGTATAATAAAAAAATCTACTGCGGAAAGATCCAATCTACTGCGTTTTTTTCTATGATCTACTGCGCTCCTCTTCTTTTGAAGTGGCAACGCTGACCCACGATCTAGTATCACTGATACCTATGCCTATTTAACATTTCTTTTCCTTTGTTAACAAAGAAACAGTATATGTCTCCCTCTCCCTTACAGGAGTAAAATAAGGTTAAAAGAGATGTAAATATATCGCGCGGTTAATATGTTTGATTTGAAAGAGAAGTGCATATCCACTCACGCAGTGGAAAATCGTAGAAATGTTTCAAATTTTGCCTATTTATTTAAAAACCTTTTAAGTTTTCGAGTTAATGGATATCCTAACTTGTACCCGCAGATGTTCTCTATAAGATGTTGGTTACAATATTTAAATGCTCCCAGTATTTTCGAACGGAAAGCGTTGCAAAGAAAAAAGCGAAACGAAACGAAAAAATAAATTACTCTTGTCCAATTTTTTCCGGAATTTATGGAGATAGAGAGTTGAAACAAAGTGGAGATTGTAGGCCTAGGTATCCTCTACAGGACTAAGAAAAATGCACCAGAATATATTCAGTAGTTTCTTAGATTTTGCATTGAAAGACATGCAGTGAAATTCAATCTTAGTCGAACAGAACTACACCAATTTTATTTATATGATGATGATGATGATGATGATGATATGGATTAGATTTCAAAGATGAAAGTGGCTCAAAATAGCTCGAAGCAGTGGTCCCAGATTAAGAGGAAAAGCACCAATTTTGGCAAAAGGATGAAAAAGGAGAAAAAATCAAAAATCTAGTAAAATTTAAACGCATTTCCATTACAAATAAATTTCAAAGTTCACTCAGAATGACAAATGTTTACACTAAATATTAAAGAAAACAGTCCATCGAACGTCTACGTAAGAATTTTTGTGTATCTGAATGCATTTCAAATTCACATTTCTTGTAAAAATAAAATCAAATTTCACTTAGAGGAAAAAAGGGGAACTTTTTTTCGAATTTAGGGGAAAATTATTGCCTTTGCTGATAAAAAAGGGGGAAAACAGTCTTCACAGTCTGGCTCCACTGGCTCGAAGTCTATCAACGTACTTTTGCGTTTGTTTTTAGCTCTCTGAGAGAGTTTTGCTCAATTTTTTTGAGTTTAGAGTTTAGAGACCTATTATGGCGTTTTTCATTGAAGATCCGAGAGAATTGCCCAGAAGTTCAGAATTGCTCTTTTCAATGAAATTCGTTGGAGCACTTCTGCAACAGTGGTAGGCACCATATGTGTGATTAGATTTTCTGTTGTTAGGTACTTGTTTTTTTTGTTTTCTGCAGTAAATATGAATGTTTTAATAGGCCAAATTTTCGGATCACAAGCGAAAAATTTGTTTCTAATAAAACAACAAGCATTTCAATCTGACATTTTGCTAGTGTGTGCTGGTGCGTTCAGGGCAATTCTCTCAAAATATTCCGGACGCTTCTTTCGTGTTAAGAATTGACCTGGAAGTGCACTTTTTTTTTAATGAAACATAGAAAACATCGAAAGAGCACTTCTAGATTTGCTCTTTTCATAGAAAGGGCACTTCTTTTCTTCAATCGCAAACGAAATTAGCTGTTTTTTTATTATCAGCCATGATCCATATAGATCATCGATTTACATGCAATTACAACAACAGCACATGATCCTGCTTCTCATCGAGATCATGAAACATGATCTGAAAATTATTTCCACTATTTCCCACTAGATGGCTTGTTTCATTTTTAAGTGTTGGTGTGCCTGCAAACGATAGCCACACAATCACGTTGCCAGACTAAAAAGTGGAAAAAAAAATCAATTGATTTTTTCGCATTCGAGTTCCGAGTTATTTTTTTTCGTTCTTTAAAGGTATATTCAGACCAGCAAACACTTGATACACAATTAAATACCTACATATTTCATAAATATTTCTTAAACATTTATTAAACAAAACAATTTTTATGAAATGTGTTGCTGGTTTGAATGTGGACACCAAAAAAACATTTATGAAATGTTTCACAGTTTCCCAATCGTGACGGGAAATCATTTTTGTTTTGCAAGTTTCCCAGCAGAAAATGAGCGCTGTTTTTCGATTATTTTTTTTTGTAAATAAAATACAAATTTCAAGAAAAGCTTGGGATACCTAATGAGGAAGTGATGAATGTTTTAGTTATTTGAATTAAATCGCATGTCGCGTGATTCCCGAGACCAAAATTACAGTAATAAAAACTTTACTCGCTGCTAATTATAATCCTACCACAAATTTTTCTTCTTATCCAAAAAACATCCAAAAAGGATGAAATTGAAATATTTCATAAACATTTAAAATTTCAGAAATCTTTTACAAATGTTTATGAAATGTGTCCGATTTGCTTCATAAACTTTTTTGAAATGTTTGGCTGGTTTAGACACACCTTAATATGCCAAGATAAACTCAAGTGCTAGCTGAAAAATATTGTTCATGTGTTGCATAAGTGTAGATATATGAAATAAATTTGTTCCTAAAAAAAATATGGAAAAGATAAATTATGCAAATTCCATTAAATATGGTAACACCCCCGATATTTCAAGTGAAATGTCAAGTGCCTTGTGTGACGTCACGTTGAGCAGAATATTTGCAATATGGCTGGCAGCAATATGAAGTTTGTAATACCCCTCTATTATCTGCATTGTTTTTGAAAGCAACTGGCTGGTAGCAATATGAAGTTTGTAATACCCCTCTATTATCTCCTTTGTTTTTGAAAGCAACTGTTGCCACAATTCAGAAATTAAACTTTTCAATGATCCGTATTGTTTTATTATCGTGATCTGATCCGGATCAGATCACGCTGATAATAAAATACGGCTATTAGTGGAAACTTTAAAGCGCCGATGTGAACTGTCATAAGACAACATCTCTGGAATGCTTCTGCGTGTGAAATGTAATATGAGATGGATTTTATGCGGTATCTACTCTTCTGTTTCTTCCGTTGAAGTATACTTAAACCGTCACCTCGGGAGTTGCGATTCTACTTCAACCTTTGATTGGTTTGTAAATGTTCCATAAAATTGCTGCTTTAGTCGCAAAATGACAGCTTTAGGCGATGTATTTTGGTTGTCAGTCATCAATTTGAGCCGCAGAAATGACGTCAAAAAATGCGCAAAAGTGCTGCCTTCCCCTAAATGGTCTGCATTTTGTACTTTCAAAGTCTTTAAGGTTGAGATGACATTTGTATCCCCTAATTTTGTTTTCCTCTACCATTTTGTGAAAACGCCTAATTAAATGTATCTAACCACATTCTCGCTCCCCCTTCTCTCTCTAGGTGTATACTGCGATGCGAAAATCAACTTCTGTTCCGTGGAATTCAATCCATGTGCCAACGAGGCCAAATGCGTGGACCATTTCACCCACTACACGTGCGACTGTATGCCCGGCTTTCATGGTGTCAATTGCACAGATAACATCGACGATTGCCAGAATCACATTTGCCAGAACGGTGGCACTTGTGTAGATGGCATAAATGATTATGTATGCAAGTGCCCAGAGGAATACACGGGCAAATATTGCGAAGGCACCCCCATGGTAGCCATGATGTATCCGCAGACATCGCCATGCCAAAATCACGAATGCAAGCACGGTGTATGTTTCCAACCGAACCCCTCCGGCTCGGATTATCTCTGCAAATGTCATCCCGGCTATTCGGGCAAGTGGTGCGAGTACTTGACCAGCATTAGCTTCGTACACAACAATTCGTTTGCCGAGATGGAACCGTTGCGTACAAAGCCCGAGGCGAACGTAACCATAGTGTTCAGTAGTACACAACAGAACGGTATTTTGATGTATGACGGTGAGAGTGAGCATTTGGCGGTGGAATTGTTCAATGGACGGATACGAGTTAGCTACGATGTGGGTAATTACCCAGTATCTACGATGTACAGCTTCGAGATGGTCGCCGATGGCAAGTATCATATGGTCGAACTGTTGGCCATCAAGAAGAATTTTACTTTGCGGGTGGACCGAGGACTGGCGCGTTCCATTATTAACGAAGGCTCGAAGGACTACTTGAAGTTGTCGGCGCCATTGTTTTTGGGCGGTCTGCCTGCAGAGCCGGGTCAGCAGGCCTACAAGAATTGGCACCTCAGAAACTTGACCAGCTTCAAGGGATGCATGAAGGAAGTTTGGATCAATCACAAGTTGGTGGACTTTGGCAATGCAGCCAGGCAGCAGAAAATAACACCCGGCTGCGGTCTGCTAGAAGGTGAACACTCCGAAGATGATGACGAGGAGTCGTACTTTATGCACGAGACACCAGACACCTACAAAGAGGTAAGACCCATAAAAGCCCATTAACTATTTTCACCTCTCACTGCCACTAATTTGTTTACAGGTGGATCCTTGCGAAAACCACAAATGCAGACGAGGAGGAAGATGCGTAGCGAACAGCAGTTCGAAGGACGGCTACATCTGCAAGTGCAAACAGGGCAACAAGGGCAGATACTGCGAACAAGGTGAGGGCACCACAGAGCCCCCTACAATCACTGGTACTAATAACTTACTCTTTTGCATCTTAACAAAAAATCTCTCTCCGACTATCGCTTTATGGGGCTAAGGGTGTTCTAAAAATTACACATGCCATGCGCTTTCTTTGTCTTGTCATCCATTCATTCATCCGTATTCTGATAGTCGTGTCATACGTCATTCCCCCACTTCATTTGACTATCAGAATCGACCAACTAGACTTTAATTTTGCGATGCGACTATCAGAACACAGATTATAGGAGCACACGTAGCCTATAAAGTGATGGTTATCAGGCGCACTTTGAGTGAGCAATTTTTATGAATAACGTTTGTCCCCAGCAGGCTCTACTTGTCGAAAGGAACAAGTACGCGAGTACTACACCGAGAATGACTGCAGATCCAGACAGCCACTGAAGTATGCGAAGTGTGTGGGCGGTTGCGGTAACCAATGCTGTGCTGCCAAGGTCGTGCGACGACGAAAGGTGAGTACATTCCCCTAATCGGGGTCTTTTTTGCAAACCCAATTAACATGCCATTCCCATTCGACCCACAGGTACGAATGGTATGCAGCAACAACGTCAAGTACGTTAAAAATCTGGATATCGTGCGTAAATGCGGATGTACAAAGAAATGCTACTGACTGAAAGATGCGACTACCCAATTATTAAATAGAAGCTTAGATGTAAATTTAGAGGAAGATACCCAATTAAGTAGTTATGATAGTAATTTAAAAATAAATATAAATATTAATTATTTCAATAAGGACAATGAGAGTACTGAGAAAAGTGATAGTAGGGCAACAATAGATAGTGACGATGACGACGACGACGACGTGGAAGGGAAGGAAGAGCAAGCGGGCTGGTCACAGACCACCGACAGTTACGCCGACGGGGACGAGAGGATGCAATCAAATCCAAGCACAGATTTTTACGACGACGAAGACTCGACCAGCTACGACGACGAAGAGAACGACGAGGACTACAGCAAGGAAGCCGACACTCCAACTGCGGCGAGAAGAACGGCTAAAATAGGCTCGGACGAGGAAGAGGTAGATCTAGGTTACGACGAAGACGACGAGCCGCCAAAACGTCCGTCTGCGACAATTCATGATGACCAGCAGGACTTCATGAACGAAGAGGGCAGTGGTAGCCGGGGCAGAGGCAGTGGATACAAACAAAGTAGGTTTAGATTAGATTATCTAGAGAAATTCAGAAGAAAGCACCAGAAGACTTACAGAGCCGATGCATCCGATGGTGGTGACCTCGACGACGATGACGACGAGCCTAGACGAGAAGGTAGCGGTAATTTTGCCAACGACGACGACGACGATAACGAGGACGATGACGACGACGATGGTGCTGGTTCCAATGATGATTTCTTTTCATCCAAGCGAAAGTCAAACAGTCACTATTTCAGGAAGAACACCAACGACGCAATCAAAATCATATCCACACCATTGGGCAAGGTTGGGATTGTATACCAGCAGACAGTACCCGAACAGCCAAAGAATGAGAATTCATCGGGCGCGTCCGCCTCAAGTAAGACACAATTCACCGATTTTGATGCGCTGTCACCTGCCGACCCCAATACCCATCGTCGTGCGTCCTCACATCCGAAAATCACACCCGTACTCACAGCCGATGGCAAGGTTGCCCTGCTTTATCGTGGAGACTCCGAGAACACCAAGTACGAACCAATCCTTAACCTAACGCATAAGTTCAATATCTATGACAATAAGACAAGTGCTGCTCCCAGCGACAACGGCGACAAAGACGACGAAAGCAATCAAGATTCTGGTGGCGACGTCGATGCGAGCTTAGACGATGACGAGGAGGACAGCTCCGATGAAAACTCTGTCACCGAACAAACCGCATCGACACCACCGCCCGTGTTGGATGTAGACCGTTCGAACTCGGTGCTACCGATGATCAATCGGCCTCTGTCCGAAGTGCTGGGCATTAAAAAGAACCAATTTCGACAATTTCGAATAAAAGATTCGCCAACAACGACAACCACAGAACCTCCATTCGGTCTGCACTTCCTCACGAAGAAGGTCAACCTGGCGGAATACCCAACACGATCGCGAAATCATGACTTTGATTTCAGCCAAGACACCACGATGTTGGATGAACGCAAGCGTCATAACAGCCACGTGCAGAACCCGCCCGCCAGTGAGTCGCAGAGTGACAATCCTCCCGATCACACAGACGCTTCGTCAATTGCGACGCAAGACATCCTCTCCAAGACCGAAGTGGTCAACTTGGCCATCATTCCGCACTTTGACGAAGAGTTCGAGCGTCAGCAGCGATTCCGCGAACACGAAATCCGACGCCACCACAGGCAACGCCATCGCCACAAACACAACCAACAAGACCTGTCCAGTATTCACTGCATCATGCAGGCCACCATGGGCATTGCCGCCATTTCCACTGTCTTCGGCATGCTAGGCACCTTCTTCAAGCAAAGAATTCTAGACCAGATCCGCCTGATGCATTGGTAGTATCACAAGGGTATTCAACTGTAGATGGCGTTGCATTGGATACCCCCAATTAGAATCTAGAACTACCCAGTATTCCACAATGTGATCCAGATCATCCTCGTATTCGCGTTCTCCCTACTAATTCAGTCTCAATTGTTGGACTTTTTCAAAATCGAATTTAAAACTTTGTCTCTATCATACTTTTGCTCTTTCTATACCTGTTTCTCTCCTTCTCTGTCGTTCGTAGTCCTCAAAAAACACATACGTTACATACCTACCCCAAAGGCCAATTTGGAACCAAACACCCTTATCTTATCGAGTTTTATCGATACAAAACAAACGTATGTTTTAGTAACAAACAAAGTGCTCGTGCAATAAAACTCTCACCATCAATGGCATTTAACTGTTGTCAAAGTTGTGAGCTTGCCCTTCCTTCCTCTTCCGGTGTGCGCCAGTACACCCGAATCGGAATCAAATTGGAATCATCATCACACTCATTCAAGTACACTGAAAAATTAACAAAATGACTGTTTTTTTAAAAATAATTGAACAAATTTTTGTAACTTATTTTGTTATAATATTGTAATTAGAGACCAAAAAAACAAAAAAAACAGAAATCGAAGTAATAAGATAATATTTATTTAATTTTGTATTGAACCCTTAACGTTAATAAGATACAAAAACAAAAATCGTGTTCTAAACAGATAAAAAAAAAACAAAACAAACTAAAACCTTAAGAAAGAAAAAAAACACAATTTTAACATTAAACATCTAAGCTGGGTAGTCGCATGTAAATCCTAATATGAAACCGGAAACAAAAACGATTTTACAACAAGAAACAAAATGCAACTCAAAATTATGTGTAAAATGTTTAACTCTTAAAAATTATTAACAAAATAGATATGCATAAATATATTATATACAAAAACAAAAAGTAAATTATTCTATTTAGTATTGTTTATCTATGTTTGTGTATTTAAAATTATAATTACCTGTTATTCTTTGCGTTTTAGTCTTCGAATATTATTTTCTCGAATCAACGCATATAAGTTATTTTCTTTTCCGTTTTTATTTGTTTGAAATAATTTTCGAATATACAAAAATGATAAGAAAAACGGCAGAAAAACCGAAAAAGTTTTAAACAAAAAAGAAGTATAAATGTTTAATAAAATGTTTTATATGCATAAAATTAAATTTAAAACTACGCATACAAGTTCATTTTTTATATAAGGAAAAGTGTAAATTAAATTTATAACGTAACAATAAAACAAATATATAAATGCATATATTTAAAAACAAAGAAAAAAAAAGAAGAAAACTGACTGTAAAACGCTTAAGCTTTGTTGTTTCATTTCGGTTACAGAATTTTCAGAGAGTGGACAGTGGATTTTCAGGCCCACTCTAAGTTGTACGAACTTATCACAATGGCTACCAATAGTCGGATAAACAATTAGAGTGCAACCCTATGTACGACGGTTCTTTTTTAATTCTATTACATTTAGTGCAGTCATTAAAATTGACTATATTATCCATTTTTAGTGACTTTCGAATGACGTTTCGAATAGTAAAAGAAATACAGTGATCCCCGCATTCCTTGTTTAAATCATGCGAAAACTGAACAAATAAAGCGTTCAATAAGAAATGCACACAACTTTTCCAGTTTAAATGCGTAGGTACCGCCAAAGAATATAGAACTATGGTACCGCTTAAATGTCTTACCCGGTTATTTGCGTTGCTAAAAGTAGGGCTTTTTGTAAAACATCATACAAAATCCCACGGTTAAATGCACACATCAGTGACGTTTATTCAAAGGTGCGCAGGTGTTCTCTGCACACTCTATTCAAATCTATTATTTTAATGCACTGAACTTAAGTTCGTCATGAAACACCTTTCTGTTTCTTTGCAATAATTTTAATTTAAACAAATCAGTATCTGTAAATGAATAGTTGAAATCAACATAAGATGCTGAAAAAATTGTTTCGAACCAAAATCCAAAACTCCCTGTATCGATAATTCCAATTCACATTCAAAGTAATTTGGTGGTAATGAAACTCACACATCGGGGTGTTCATCTCACTTTAAAGCACCGTGGAGAGGCAAAATTTCTTACAATAAAAAAGACAAAATAAAAAATAAAAAACCCTTTTCCCACAAAAATCTACCTTGCTTGGTGTTCTCCTTTCGAGTTTCATTTTCGTTTTCGTTCGTTTGTGCCTGCTGGAACCGTGTGCAGGAAAAGAAAAGCACAACACAAGATCATTTAAGATACAACATACAATACAACAGCGAACAGCTAGAGGCAACATCCCATTTTGACCCCAGTGCTTTATTCTCCTGTGGTGCGCTATAATTTGCAAAACCTGAAAGCACAAGCTGGGATTTTATATAATTTTTCATTCCCACTCTGGTCCTCGAGTGTGTAAATATGGAATAGACTAGAGGTCAGTACGTCAGTAGCACAGTGAAAACAACTGACGAAAAATATGAATCCGAATATTTGAAATTGCAACTGCTTTCTGAAAAGCTTTGGTTGCGTGGTTACCATTCTATAAGCAAAGTCTTCCGTTAGCCTTGCCTGCTTTTGTCAAATTATCCGGTTATTTAAGAGTTGCTTCAAATAAGGACATTGTTTCCCAATAGAAAAAGCAAAAAGCAAAAAATTAATCTTCCAATAAAAAAAATGGGATCGTTGTCTATCACGTCCTCGTAGGGTCCTGGAATAGAACAAAAAATTCACTATCTTACTATTATAAAAAATATATGGAACAAACACCCTCCTAAAAGCATCACTGCACGTCCTGGCCACACATACAACAAAAGCATTGAAAATTTGTTCTACTTAGGGCTTTAATAAAAACAAAGATAGTTGTCAAATCAATTGTAAAATTGGGCTGTGTCTGGAACTACCTCAACCTACACTTCATAGCAGGTTGCCAGGGTTTCAGAGACGGGCTGCCTGCTTGGACATTTGCCTCACTTTATGCAGCTGAACCATTTTCATACCTACTGCAATCAGACACTAGCAAGCAATTAATAAAATAAATAAATACCCGTAGCTGCCGTAACAGGTCTGTCATTTGCGTGAGTTTTTATTTTATGGATCTCCATTTTACACCGATCCCGACTTGATAAATTGAGAATCTTTTACAGGGCAGTTACACTCGCAGATCAGAGGTTCGAATTAAAAAAAACCCCTCACTCAGTAGCACACTTATCATTGAGCCATCGCATGAGACAGTAAACATTCAGAAAACTTGTTTGCGCCTCTCAAATCTAATTCAATAACTCAAGACCTAAGCGCCGAACCAACATATGATTGCTCTGTTGTAATCCAGCTTAAGCCAATGTGCGACTGAATTTTAAATCTATTTCTTGACTATAATAGGATTTGTCTTTCCTTTCAAGTGTTTGAACTTAAGAGGGCTACATAATCTTATTACAAGAGGTTTCTCTTGCTAACTTCAGTGAAAAGTCTGAACTGTCAAAAAAAAATTCACTAATCTGTTAGCGCAGCCACATCAGATTTCACAATTAGTGTTCCTCCCCTTGTGCAGAGCGTGATCAAAGCGCAGTCTGAGAGTAAGAATCACAAAACAGCTTATTTTGACAGCTGTGTAATAATATCATTGGGCACCTGCAAGAATGTAGTTCCCTTAAGTCGACTAGATTGGTCTGGATAAGATGTAACATGAACGCAAAAACTAGATTGGTCAGGAACGTCACTTTTTCTACGTCAGTCACATATGCGAACTGTCAACTTATTACTCAGTCACGACTAGATTCGTCGGCTAAGCCTCCATAAACGTCAACTGAAATAGATCATTAATCAATTCTGACACTAGCTGCTATTTGAAATGTTGAAGGTTCAGTGGGAACGCCAAACTGGACTTCGAAATTTTTTTTTCCCAAATGTTGAATTTTGGCGCGGTCGAAATGTACTAAACAAGGGCCACTTATCCGGTGATTACTGTATATGAACTGTTGTGAAATAGAGCAATTCTGCAGAAAAAGTATAACAGCTCTGCATATAGAGCACATAATTTAGAATATGTGCCCATTTTTCTCCGAAACCCATCTAAAGCGTTAGTTATTTTCCAACAGATATTTCAACTGTGACTACCTTCACTTTGTACAACTTGTCAGCTGTTGCGTCCTATTCGTTTAGCGGCATTTCTCATTATTCGTGGAGTTTTGCATTGTACATACTTTGAAAATTTATATTTTGTAATCTTAAGTGTTGTGATAAATTAAAAAAAGAGAGACAATGCCGAAAACAAAAAAGAAGGCAGAAAGCTCGACGGACAGCGATTCCGGTCCAGAAGATGTAAGCTAATTTACACCCGCCTGTTTGGTGTACATACCTACAAGTTCTAATTATAGAAAAATCCACCACCACCGGCAAAGAAGACGAAGAAAGGAGAAGATTCCAAGGCAAGCCAATCCGACGAATCAGGCACTCGTTGGACTCTGGAAAAGCATCGTCTGGTAAACATAAACGAATTCCGTGGCCGTAAATCTGTCGATATCCGAGAATTTTACGAAAAAGATGGCAAGATTCTGCCAGGCAAAAAGGGCATTTCTCTTTCAAGTCTTCAATGGCGCAAACTGCTGGAGATAGCCGACGAAGTGACTGCCGCACTGGAAAATCAATAATTATCTACACCGAAATCCATTACCTCTTGTTTATTTTGTATTTACTGTTAAGTTTTTGACTTCAATTCAAACACACAAATAAAGAAAACATAATAATTTTGATTAACTTCGGTATTTGTTATTGCGTGCGATAAGATGTTGCAGGTGTACTATGGATCCGTTTTGTTATCTCTGCAGCGTGACTATCTGCTACAGATAAAATGTTAGTACTAACGTAGGGGTAGGACTTAGGCTCTAGATATACATTTTTTTAAAGAAACAAATGGACAATTTTCTACTACAATCGATTCACACACAGTCAAACTATAAGTACACTCCTATTATAACACACAAAGTGAAGACTATACAGAACGGCAGCCAGGTCTTCAGGAATCCCGTGAATCCAACGTATCGGCCACAGAAAAACATCCAAACAGCTAGATAGAGCATATTCCAATTGGAGCGGTTCTTGTATCGCATTCCAATCAGTGCTGTGGCTACATGCGAATGACAGTTGTCACAAAACAGGTTGTGCATTCGCGTGCCGTAGAGTACAGAGGCTTTGGACACGGCCTCATCCCATTGGTACTGACCACCGTCGACATTCTCGATATATAAAACCAAATAGCGTGTAGGTCGACCGAAGCCCATGTTGTCCTCAGAAACATAATACGAACCAGCAAAATCTCGAATAACTCCGTTGGACATTGCTATGCCCATGTGTCCAATGAAGGGAAAGAACCATGTCAACACGGGTATTGGGGTCCAAACGATGCAGTACGGATACCTATCCGTGACGTAGTTTATTTTGGCCAACTCGCCCGGAGAATCGTCACTCGCGCCGGACATTTTCCACTTTGCTTTACTTGTATTTGACTCGGCAGAATTTCGATTCAACATAAATTCTCTTACCATAGAATCGAGGTGATATACAAACAGAAATGTGTACTTTATCAATTTTTGTTCACGCGATAAGCACAAACAAACACTTTTTTACCCAAAATTAATCTTTTTGACGTTTGTCCAACGAATATTTCGGGACAGGGTGGTGTAGATTTTTTTTACAAACAAAAAAGAAAACCAAGTGACAGCAAAGAACTTGTAAAAAATTTTCTGTAGCATAACTACATGAAAAAATTACTGAAAATTTTATAATAAAGTGGAAAAACAGGATAAAATCATTGTAGAATGGAAAAATGATGTTTACAAAATGAAATTGGTAAAAGCTGAGAAGTTAAAGTGAAGTGAAAATCGTGTGCTTTTAGAATTATTTGGAAAAGGCACTAGTCCGGCCATTATTAATCGGCTATCTATAGTTTGAACGAAAAAGATAGCCCATCTATGACAGGATGGGCTTCGCGAAACACTCTCTTGTGAAGCTATCAGCTGTCACTTGGAGTCGGGGTCTCCACATGAGATGAAATATCACGTGGAGTCACCCTATTTCATCTCATGATTGAATGTCAGCGATCGCTCTCTGCGATTTTTTCTTGGCATGGATGTCTGAAATGAATTTGACAGATGCTTGTTCTTTTTGTTGCTTTTCATCTGTAAATGGCATTTTTTACATCTTTTAAAACCTCTCTAGCTGTTGCGATACGAAATGAAATGCCATACATGATTTGGCCACCACAGATATGAGAAAATTGCATGGTATAGATGTCAGACATTTAGGCGGAGAAATAGGTATATCTCTAGTGGAGTCGGCGTGTAAGGGCATGGTTGCAATGGGGACGTTCAAGTATCTAGTTTAATAAGTCTGACAACTGACTAAATGTATCTCGGTTTTGACTGGAAATCGGTCATATGAGCGGCTGCTTGAGTTGACGTTTATGGCGTATTCGACGAATCTAATCAAGAAATTCGTGACTGAGTACTAGATTGAGAGTTCGCATATGTGACTGACGTAGAAAGAGTGACGTTCCCGACCAATGTAGTATTTGCGTTCTGGTTACATCTTATCCAGACCAATTTAGTAGACTTCAGATAACTAGATTCTTGCATGTACCCCATTTCACTGACCGCGACCGACCGTTGAAAGCGAGCAATGACGAGCTTGTATCAAATATAAGCTAACATTTTAACTAACGAGTAAAAAATCGAAAGAGACTGTCCAACTGTCCTACTGGTTTCTTCAATCGAATATATCGATATCAGCTAGTGCCCATCACTACATTATTTGACATTTCGAAAGATGGCGAATACGGGTGTGCTGCCTTTTGTCCGTGGTGTCGATTTCACTAGAAATGACTTCAGTGTAAGTGTTTTCCGTTCATAAATTTGCCGATGTTTTAAATTTTAATGTTTTCTTACCAAGTTGCGCTATTTGTTTGTTATCACAAGGTCACCTGTCCTTGGAATATCGAGTTTTAAAAATCACCTTGCACTCGATGTGTCACCATTTTTTGAACTGTCATCAAAATTCTTCCAATCAGCGTTAAACTTGTCATCTCCCTCTATCCGTTTTTTCTTGCTTTTCTGTTTGTTGATAAACAATTCGTATTTGTTTACATGTTTTTTTTTGTTTTGTTTTTTTTTTTTGCAGGAAGACAAATTTCCGAGCGCTTTACGACTGATGACACGCGTCCAATGGCTAAAATTGGACGCTACCCATCTGAAGGAGATTCCCGAGGAGATGGGAAACCTGCACAAACTAGAACACCTTTCCATGAAGAATAACGAGTTGGAGAAACTCTTCGGTGAATTAACCGAGCTGGGGTGCTTGCGTTCGCTGAACCTGCGCCACAACAATATCAAAAGCAGTGGCATTCCGCCGGAACTCTTCCGATTGGATGAACTGACGACACTGGATTTGTCGCACAACAAGCTCAAGGAGGTGCCCGAGGGGCTGGAACGTGCAAAGAACTTGTTGGTGCTTAACTTGAGTCACAACCAAATCGAAGCCATTCCGACGGCACTGTTCATCCATTTGACAGACCTGCTGCTCCTGGACCTGTCCAACAACAAGTTGGAGACCCTGCCTCCACAAACTCGTCGTCTGGCGAACTTGCAAACGCTCATTCTCGCGGACAATCCTTTGGAATTGTTCCAGCTGAGACAGCTGCCATCGTTACAGAACCTAGAGGTTCTCAATATGCGAAACACACAGCGCACCCTTTTGAACTTTCCCACAACACTAGATAGCCTGTCCAACTTATCCGAATTGGATTTGTCGCAAAATTCGCTGCCCAAGGTTCCAGACTGCCTGTACAACTTGCCCAACTTGAAGCGTCTCAACTTGAGCGACAACGAAATAAGCGAACTATCATCCGGGGTCGAGTTTTGGCAAAAGCTGGAGATCTTGAATCTGTCGCGCAACCAGCTGACAGCTCTACCTTCTTCAATCTGCAAGCTGGTGAACCTGCGCCGTCTGTATTTGAATGACAACAAACTGGATTTCGAGGGGATCCCATCGGGCGTCGGCAAACTCTGCAGCATGGAGATATTCTCTGCGTCCAACAACCTGCTGGAGATGGTTCCCGAGGGCCTCTGCCGTTGCGGCGCGCTCAAAAAGCTAAATCTCAGCTCGAACCGCCTCATAACTCTGCCAGACGCAATACACCTCTTGTCCGATTTGGACCAGTTGGACTTGCGAAACAATCCCGACCTCATCATGCCACCTAAACCCACTGAAACGACTAAAGGCTCTGGAATTGAGTTCTACAACATTGACTTCTCGCTACAGACGCAGCTGCGTTTGGCAGGAGCCAGCGTTCCACCCACAGTACAGACCCCTGCGACCGGCAAAGATCCAATCGCAAGAAAGATCCGACTGCGCAGAGGTGTTCGCAACGACGGCCCCGACCAAGACTCGGCCAAAATCCTAAAAGGCATGAAAGACATCGCCAAGGAAAAAGACGCATCCACAAACAATACCGAATCCTGGAACGGAGACGGCGACAAACCAGAAAGCCTGAAACCGAAACGATGGGACGAGTCCCTGGAGAAGCCGCCACTAGACTATTCCAAGTTTTTCGAGAAGGACGACGGCCAGTTGCCAGGACTAACCATCTGGGAGATCGAGAACTTTTTGCCAAACAAAATCGAAGAAGTTGCCCATGGAAAATTCTACGAGGGCGACTGCTACATCGTTCTGAAGACCAGCCTCGACGACATGGGCCAACTGATGTGGGAGATATTCTTCTGGATCGGAAACAACGCCACCTTGGACAAGCGGGCGTGTGCAGCAATTCACGCTGTGAATCTGAGGAACTTTCTTGGCGCCCGCTGCCGCACAATTCGCGAGGAACAAAGTAAGTAGGTGACGGCTGTCCTTTTGTTCGCTTTATTCAATGACTCTCTGTTTAGATGACGAATCGGAAGAATTCCTAGCACTCTTCGACACCGAATTGACGTACATCGAGGGCGGTCGCACAGCAACTGGTTTCTACACAATCGAGGACATGCTGTATACGATAAGGTTCTACCGCGTTCACGCTGCGGGTGCCTCGATCCACTTGGAGCCTGTGGCTGTCGACTTTAACTCTCTAGATCCGCGGTATGCGTTTGTACTCGACTGCGGACAGAAAATGTTTCTGTGGTATGGACGTTGTTCAAAGAACACCCTCAACTCAAAGTCGCGCCTCATGGCTGAGAAAATCAACAAGACCGAGCGCAAGAACAAGTGCGACATCATCGTGGAGATGCAAGGCGACGAGAGCACCGACTTTTGGGAACAATTGGGCGCCGATCCGAAAATTGCGCACACGCTAAAGATCCCCCAACACGTGAGGGAGAATTTTTCAGCAGTTGTGCCCCGGTTGTACCAAGTTCAGTTGGGAATGGGCTATTTGGAACTGCCACAGGTAGAGATCCCGGAGCAAAAGTTGGTGCACACTCTGCTAAACAGCAAAAACGTCTACATCCTGGACTGCTACGCGGATTTGTTCGTTTGGTTTGGAAAGAAATCCACTCGCTTGGTTCGGGCTGCCGCGGTGAAGCTCTCCCGCGAGCTGTTCAACATGATCAGCAGGCCAGAGTACGCCCTGGTCACCCGTGTCCAGGAGGGCACCGAAATTCAGATTTTCAAGTCGAAATTCATCGGCTGGGACGAGGTGATGGCCGTCGACTTTACACGCACCGCCACTTCAGTGGCTAAGACCGGCGCCGATCTGACGAAGTGGGCTAGGCAACAAGAAACCAAGGCAGACCTAGCAGCTCTGTTTATGCCGCGCCAAAACCCGATGGCCCTGGCCGAGGCCGAACAGCTGGAAGAGGAATGGAACTACGACCTCGAGGCGATGGAGGCTTTCGTGTTGGAGGGCAAGAAGTTCGTTCGACTGCCCGAGGAAGAACTGGGCCACTTCTACACTGGCGAATGCTACGTGTTTCTCTGCCGCTACTGCATCCCCTTGGAGGACGAGGGTGATGACGCCCCCGAGGACGACAACAGACCACCGCCCGACGAAGAGATACAGTGCGTTGTCTACTTCTGGCAGGGAAGGAACGCCGGCAACATGGGCTGGCTAACCTTCACTTTCACACTGCAGAAGAAGTTCAAAGCAATGTTTGGCGAAGAGCTCGAGGTCATCCGCATACACCAGCAACAGGAGAACCTCAAATTCATGGCGCACTTCAAACGAAAATTCATCATACACACCGGCAAGCGAAAGGACAAGCTGCGGACGCCCGATGGCAAGGCTCCCGTCGAGTTCTACCACCTCCGCTCGAACGGAGGGGCCTTGTGCACCCGACTGATACAGATCACACCCGATGCGGTCCACCTGAACTCGTCTTTTTGGTAGGCGCTTGCCCTCGTCCTACGATACACGAAACTAATTGTTTGCACTTTTCAGCTACATTCTGTATGTGCCGTTCGAAACGGAAGACGAATCACAGTCGGGAATTGTGTACGCTTGGATCGGCGCGAACGCAGCGGCCGAGGAGGCGAAGCTCATCCAGGAGATTGCCGAAAATCTGTTCAACAATCCGTGGGTCAGTCTGCAGGTAAGTTTATCGAGTCAGTCACTGTCCAACCTCCCGCAGTCAGGTTGTGGCATAGAGATGTACACGTCGTCCATAAGTAAAGTCTGCCAGTCGCACAATAAAATTGAGGTCATCACAATGAGTTGGTCGCTGCAGTATTAAGAGTCGTCCCTCGAGTAGTTGTGGACGTGCTTTTAGAGAAACAGTTTAAATTCGGGTGACTATTTTTTCCTTGACAGGTCCTCAACGAAGGAGAAGAACCAGAGAACTTCTTCTGGGTAGCACTGGGCGGTCGCAAGCCCTACGACAAGAGTTCCGAATACATGAGCTTCACCCGACTTTTCCGCTGCTCCAACGAAAAGGGCTACTTCACCGTCGCCGAAAAGTGTTCCGACTTCTGCCAAGACGATTTGGCCGACGACGACATCATGATACTGGACAACGGCGAACAAGTATTCCTCTGGCTCGGCTCCAGATGCAGCGAAGTCGAAATCAAATTGGCCTACAAATCCGCACAAGTAAGTCGCACACAGCCGCCGACGACAGAAACTCTTTCAGCTTACACAAATATCCATTTATTGACATTTACTCCAGGTATACATTCAACACATGAGAATCAAACAACCAGAAAGGGCGCGCAAACTGTTCCTCACTCTGAAGAACAAGGAGTCGAAGCGCTTCACAAAGTGCTTCCACGGCTGGAGTGCCCACAAAGCTCCACCAGAATAGAGCGCAGATTCGTGTCTTCTTACATTTAACACATATAACACGTACTGATACAGTTTTACATGTAACTTATTTTATATTCAATGATACATTATAATAAAATGTTTTGCAGTATATTACATACACCAATGTCGTGTGTCACAGAATCGTATATGTATATTTGATTTAGAATTGTTCTACAATTTATATTCACAATTATCACTTAAACCTTATCTAGTAACGTCGTATTTACAACACGTTGTCCTGCCCCCCCTTACATGCTAGATAGACGACCGTTTGGCAACATGGATTCTCCTCGTTGCTGTAAAATTGGTTTTCCTATAGAAATGAGTGTGTGTTTTGTGTGTAAATAACTAGTGAGTGTGTAAAAGAAACAGATGATAACAATAACACTTAACAGCCACAACAGTAATTAGAGTAAATATCTTGCTCAAATGCGAATTCGTATAAAACAAAAGTTTTAAATGTGTTGTGTTAAAACAGCATCAGCTCTGATGATTCTTATAATAGGTTAACGGAAATTGTACAACTGGAAGTAATATAAAATGAAGACAACGAAAATGGCGGCGAAATATCAGTAGTCTAGTCGCTTTTTCAGACGAAATATGTCGCCGTTGTCCAAGGGGCCGGCGTTGTCCTTGTTGAGAATTCGGATGGATGGCATGTTGAGGAGTCTTTCCTCAATGTCGGAGTACATTCGCCGGCACCTGAACACGGACAAGGTCTGCAAATGAAGGGAGTTAGTTTTTGATTGTGTCAGGGAACAGCCATCGAACTTACATGTAGGACTTTGCAATTGACGACGATTGAATCGAGACTGTGGTCAGTGAGCTGGGTGCAGCCGCTGATGCGCAACGTTCGTAGCCTCTTCAGGCCGCTTGTGACGACCTCGATGGTTTTGTCATTTATGTTGTAGCAGCCGGACAGGTCGAGCTCTTCTATGGATGGACAGTTCTTGACCAGAGCCTCCATGCCGACTACGGAAATTTGCTGGCAATTCGAAAGCAGTAGACGGCGGAGTTCTAGGAACTTGAAGCCATACTTAAGGGACACATCTGAGATCTTGTTGCAGCCCCTGAGGTTAAGTGTACGCAGGCCCTTCAAGTTCTTCACAGGAACACCGTCGATCTTTGACTCGTCTAGGTTCAGTTCGTAGATGGCGAGCAGTGCTTTTTTGCGCTCTGCATCGCGAACGATTTCCTCTTCGGCCTTGCTGCGGAGAGAGATTTTCAGGGAGCCTCCGTCGGAGAGGTTGTCTGGTGGCATGTGATTGAAGAACTCCATGGAGAGGGATCGCGGACGTTCCGAGGGCTGCGTTTCGACAGTGATGCCGGTCAGAGCAGCGTCTGTTATCTAAAACTTTCAAATTAAAGACCAGAGCGATGATTTTGATAGGGGAAACTTACCCGGAAGCAGTCCTCCATGTTTAGCTCGCGCAGCCACACCAAGTTCCTCAGTAGCACCTGGACGGATTGATCTGTAACACCATTTATGCAGTTACTTATGTCGAGCACACGCAAGTTCAACAAATTCTCCCCGCACTTTATGACGCAATCTTCACAGATGTTGAGATGGGACATGTACAGCTCTTCCAGCTTTGGATTGGGCTCTTTGGCAATGCCCTCTCCGATCGCGTCGCCTGAGATACCATCGCAACGGGAAATATTCAACGATTTCAGACTTGCCGACAATTTAGCCAGCAAGAGAGCGCCCTCCTTTGTTACCTTGACGCAGCCCCCGATATTGAGCGTTTCAATGTTCTTCAGATTGGTGACAATAGTCGCCACACACTCGTCCGTTACACAGAGCGTATCGGACAGGTCCAAACAGCGGAGGTTAGGTTGTACAGAGATGAAGCCGCGGATACCCAATGTGTTCAGCTGACGGCACGAACGCAGCAATAGCTTCTCCAGCTTCAAATGGGGTATATCGCAGAGGGTCGACATGGCTCCCCCTCCGATCAGGGTGTTACTGAAATTCAGTTCAGTCAGCGAGTGTTGGTGTGCCCGGATGACATGCAAAATGAACTTGAATGTGAGAATAGACTCGCTGGGGCTGTTTGCCAGTTCTTCCGGGTAGAAACGACGCTGAATGGCGCAGTGATAAGCGATATGACAGCCCGACATATCCAGCGACTCAAGGTGGTCGATCAACTGTGTTATTCGCAGAAGGATAGCATCCGATAAATACTGATTATACTTGAGGGAGAGAAATCGGACACCGGCCATAGTTTCCGCAATCGTTTTGCGATCCGACTGAGATTCCAGAAACTGGCCTGTCATGAACAACAACGTACACTTGACAATAGACAGAGAGTTGATTCCGCGTAGATCCGAAATGATGGCGTAGAACTGCTTCTCTGTCATGTCGCTTGACTCAAAGGTCACCGACTGGGCGGTCTTCCCCATGTGAACAAAGAAATGATCCAGACAACCGAAACTGGTTTCATCCATGTAGATATGGGGAAAAGGTCGCTCACAGCTAAGGAACACCTTGGCTGGTGGCAGTTTGTCCGAGACGCAAAGTTTCGTTATCCTAATCATGACATTCGATTGAAACTCACTGTACCTGGACGCTTCGAGCCAGCGACGACAAGTCAGCGAAGCAGCCTGTATGTCAGTATAGTTTAGATATCGGAATATATTGACGATTATCTATGAAAGAGAAAGCAAATCGTTAGCTTCGCCACTGTTATCTGGTAATTCATCAATGACTCAGGCTATATATTAGATCACATGACGAGTTTTGTCTGCAGCATTTCAGAGCGTGGACTTACCTCCATGGGAAGGTCAGCATAGCTGGGTTCCAAATCGTTAAATACACACAAAGTGTCCATTTTTACGTTGTCCTCGATGTGGGTGCAAGTGCGTGGTGTTGGCTTTCTACCTTGTGAAGATGCCTGTGGCTCGAATTGACGGATCTGGATGATGGGACGGGCTATGTTTAACGAGTTGCGGATGAAAAGCTAAGTTTTTGGGGACTGCCCTTCCTCGAGCCGTGGACGTGGATTATTACGATTCACGATTACGTGATGTTTTTTTATAATGACAATTTAAGCAGCTGATTTCCTACTTCTATTTTCTTGGGGTGCTGATGGTTTGATGAAAATGTGTCAAGAGAGCTGCTGGCAGCAGTGCGCATGACAATAACATTCGCCCAGAACGCCATATGAAAATCACCCAAGCAAAACAAAAATAAACAAATAAACAAGAGTACGAGTAGGTCCAACAGCAATATTGAGAAAACAAGTTGGTTTCCTCCCGCACCCGCATTCCAAAATCCAAACTCTATTCAATTCATGGCCTCGCAGAGAGAAAAAACCACAACAAACGGTTGTGCGCAAAAGAGGTAGAGCTGGAGGGAGATATGTCAACAAGACTCAAGAGTATCTGTCATCCGTGTGCGAGAATAAAATTTCCCAGTTTTTTCTTAAGGTGGATGTGCATTTCATAGGTAACAGAAACCATAAATATAATTACGTTTTTCAATAGCACCGAGCTTAAAGTCGTAAGTGCAAAATATTAGGTTGGTTCGCGTACGCAGTTTAAATCAAACGCAATCGATCGCAATCGCACAATGTCTATACACGTACTCATTAAAAATGACAGAAAAAGAAAAATCAGCAAAATAACGAGTAACGAGTAGCTCCTCTCTTGACTCGAAACAGCTCAGAGAATTTCAACCGACAAGTGCTGATAAATATGCCAAATGCAGAAAGTTATTAAGAAACTCATTGAAAATCCGTCTTAAAAATCAATTGCACAGAATAATAAAATCTGTAAAAATAAAAAAAAGTTCGGTGGTGGTCGAACGTTCTCGAAATAAGTTACATATTTATTTCTGATATGGATTAGATGTCAAAGATGAAAGTGAGTTGTTGTTGTTGAATTTATTAAGACTTTTTTTTTTTTTCGATTGTAGTACAACTAGAAATACATTTGTTTCGTTTTTATCTTAAAAATATAACGAGAGAGAGAGGAGTGGCTGAATCGTATGGCCTACTCAAGAATAGCAATACATAAATAAGTGTAAGGAGAGTAATCTCATGGTGAACATTGTTTTTTTTTTTTTTTTTCCTTCGTGGTTAGACAGCTCTTGCTTGCGGAGCTAAATACATTTAGTTGACGACATTGTCTATCACAGTGATTTTTATGTACAAGAGTATTAAGACTAGAGTGGGATAGGGAATATATATACAGAGAGGTGTAAATGAGAGAACGAGTAGAAAATATACAGCAATCAATGTTGTGTTTCTCGATAGCAATGTGGTTGTTGCTTTACATTTAGTTAGTAGTTTATTATTAATATAATTGTTGTTAATTAATTTTTTTTTTTTTTTTTTTTTTTAAAGAATGTAGTATCAATATGTTTGTATCGTTAAGTATTAGATTAAACGATTTCGATTTCGAAGTGAAATGCTGTTTCATTTGTAGGATACTATAGGGTCTATATTTAGAGCTTGATATCTATATAGTGTGTTTTGTAGTAACAGGGTTACGATATTAAAGTAGTTTCTCTCTCGTTTGATTAACAGAATATGATATAAAATAATATGAAATAATACAATTTTATACAGTTAATGGAAAGTAAATTGTAGCAAATACTGATAACAGTGGAGGGATAGAACCGTGGTTATTATTATTTGTTAAATTAACTTTTTTTTTTTTTTTTTTCAGCAGATGAGATCAAATTCAGGTGTGAAACGGAGGGGTTAGCCCCTATTCTGGCCGATAATAGCTTTGGAATAGAACTCTAATTGTGGTCCATCAGGTCTCGATGAGAGGTTTTCGTTGATAATACCGATTGGAGAAACATAGATGGAGTTACTCCAATTGGAATTTTTATTGATAGTAAAGATTGAGTTGATTAATTCATTGTCCAGGTGTTGGAGCTTTGATATCGTTTTGTGCATTAACGACAGTGAGTAAGTAATAAGGGGGGTGACTCCAGCATCAGCATATAAGGTTTTATTAGAGAACCTTTTGTTTCTAGATTTAAAATTCAGTCCTGTGCAAAGTCGAAGAATCTTTCGCTCGAATCTCTCTAGGCTGTCCGCGACAGTGGGTGAAATGGAGAACCATACCGGGAACGCATAATTAAGAATGGGTCTTATTAAAGTTTTATAGATTAAAAGTTTGGTGCGTTTGTTTAAGTTGTTGTTACGAAGAAGAGGTGTGAGTATGAAAGCCGCTTTTTGAGCTTTAGCCAAGGTAGTCTTGGCGTGCGGGTTAAATTTAAGTAGGTGGTTAAAGTTAACGCCCAAATACTTAATGTTTTTACTGAAAGACAGCGGTGAACCAGTCAAGTTCAAGGAGATGGAGTTACTCTCACTGACGACTCCCCTTCTTCCCTTTGTGCTGGAATTTCTAAAGCAGATACATACAGATTTGTCGTTATTAATTTTTATGCCCCATTTGTCATAGTAATCGTTGATGATAACAAGGTGGTCTTTTAACATTATTAGCGCTTCATGAGGAAAATCGGCGCTGGCATAGGCAAAGGTATCGTCTGCGTACAGTAAAGCATTAGAGCTGATAGTGTTATGGGTATAGTTTGTGTGCGGGAAGTCATAGAGGAAGAAGTTATACAGACGGGGGCCCAGGATAGAACCTTGGGGAACTCCGCTGTTTGTGCTAATAACGTCAGATTGGATGCCGTGATTTTTCAGATAGAAAAATCGGTCACTTAAAAAACTGGAGAGTATGTGGACAATAGGGGGAGGAAAGTCCATTTGAATAATTTTAAATAGGAGACCATCTCTCCAGACGCTATCGAAAGCCTTTTCAATATCAAGAGAGCAGGCCACCGTACATTTTTTTTCTCTAAGATTTAGTGTGATATCGTTATGTACTTTAAGTAAAGTGTGAACGGTAGAGTGAGACTTCCGGAATCCAAATTGGAAATCCGGAATGAAGTCTATGTTATTATCGATGTGGCTATCAATCTTTTGGAGAATTATTTTTTCAAGGAGTTTCCCGAGATTGGATAGGACTGAGATAGGTCTAAGGTTGTTGAGTTCGAAATTGCCTGGTTTTTTAGGAAGAGTAATTAACCTGGCAACCTTCCAGTCGGACGGGAAGTAACAGTTATTTAGACAATTATTTAAGAGGATGGTCAAAAAAGTAACTGCTTTCGGAGATAATTTACGGATAATAAAGTTGGGGATATTATCGGGACCCGTGGATTTTTTTGGGCGTAGGTTCCGGATAATAAACAATAGGTTACTCTGTGAAGTAAATATATCATTATAGACTGGGTTTTCCGCTGGATTGTTGTTATCGAAGTTAAAAATTCGAGAAGGGTGGTTTTGGGTGGACTCCTGAATAGTTTGTTGAACCAGAGATTTAAGAGGGGACGAAATGATAGGGGTAATACCGTTGTATATGTTCTTAAAGTAGTCAGCAGATACTTTTACAATTTTATCCTGGTCTGTAATTAAGGTACCATTATGGAAAATTTTTTCGCATCCAGGGTTATTTTTCTTGCCTACAATTCTGAAAATTTCTTTAAAAGCCCTGGGACCAGGGATGATAGAAGATAGTTTATTTGAGAATTCGCTATTGATCCAAATTCTGATTTTCTCCTTTATGATAATTTTCAAAAGGTTAATTTTATTTGAGAGAGTAAGGTACTCTCTAGATACCCTATTATAAAAGCGGTGGAAAATTTGCTTCAGCGTTTTTTGCCAGATGTGTTTGATTTTAAAAAGTTTCTGAATGGGGTCAGGTAAGTTATGGTACTTCTTAAAAGAGGTACATACTGGGGAAGAATGGGTGACCATAGTGGAGCAGACGCACCTTGAGAATTGTCTTATAAGTTGGTCAAGTTCGGAATTCGAAAGGCAGCTGTGTGAAGTAGGAAAGAAATTAGACAGCCCGATGTCCAAGTCGTCTTGGAAATGCTCCCAATTAGTGTTTTTAAAAGATCTGGAAGATCTGTTTGTTTGAAAAATAATTTCAAAGTTGCCTATATTTAAGTTAAGCAGAATCGGAAAATGATCCGAGAAGGAAGACTCGGTTGATATTGAAAAGTTAGGATCAATTAGATTAATAAGATCGCTAGAAATCAGGAAGTGGTCCAAAAAGGACCCAGAGCTGGGAAACGTAGGTGTGGAAGGGGTGAGCCTTACCAAAAGGGGAGAGTTGGACAATAACCAGTTCTAAAGAGCCCTGCCATTCAGATTGATTGTGGTGTCCCCCCATAGGGGATTTCTCGCGTTGAGATCACCGCCGATAATTGCACCATCAAAAGATTTACTGAGATTTGAGATTTTTGACAATTCAGTAGATAAAAGGTTAGACGGGAAATTGCTGGGGATATACAGAGATCCAAACAGAATTTTCTTAAGAACTCCATTAAAGGAGAAGTTGATAGTAATGAAAACGTTAGGAAACAAGATATCGGTATTATCCACTGGCGAAAAGCTGAAGTTATCTTTCAAAGCAATCGCAACCCCCTGGTTAACGTTACAACTGATGAGTTTATAATTGCTCAGTTGAACTTTTTTATGGTTAGAGTTAAGATGTGTTTCTTGGAGAAACGCAATATCGCAGTTGTGAGCCAGTAGAGATTTTTGGAGCTCAATCCTTCTGGCATGGTTGACTAGGGACGCAATGTTGTGGCATAAAATTTTTAGAATCATTTCGATGTAACTAAAATTTGGTTTACCAAATCCAAATACGCTAGTTTCTTTTGTTGCAACGAGCCCGCATTATTAATGTTATCAAGGAAGGACTTAACTTTGGAAAGAAGATCTGATAGATTAATGCCAAAAAGGCTTTCTGAAAGATTGAAAAATTCACTGAGACAGTTGTTCGCGTGGTTGGGTGGCGGACCGGACGCAATTGGCGTGTTATCTTTAAAAAGACTGGCGAAAGATACCTTAGGTGTAGTGAGCACCGGAGAGATATTAGTCAATTTGGTAGTCGCTCTTCTGGCGATTTGTTTTTTACGACTATCGTACTTTTTAAACGAAGGACAACCCTTATAGTTAGCAGGATGATCACCTCCGCAGTTGATGCAAGTGGGCTTAATATGCTCATCTTTTACAAGTGTGCATTCCCCCGGGCCATGGAGACCAATGCATTTAACGCACTTATAGTTGCGTGCACAGTTTTTGGCCAGATGTCCAAAAGCCTGGCATCTTCTACACTGAAGGGGGCCCCTGTTACCTTTGGGTTTTTCCCAGGTAATTTTAGTGTGAAGGATATATTTAACCTTTAAAATATCTTTATTTGGGGTGCCAGGGATTAGTCTGACTAAAAACAAGTTGTGTAGGAAACCACCTTTCTTGGACGAGAGAGTTTCGAAATGAGAGACTTTTTCGACATTATTGGGCACAAGAGAATCTAGTTCTTTTTTAATTTCATCCGGTGAAAAATCTGGAGTCAACCCCCTTAGAACTAAATTGACCGTCCTATCCTCATTCAACGTGAATGAGTGGGCTTGTACTTCCTTGTTCAAGCGAAATTTCTCAAGGAGCTCGCGGTGGACCGCGCTATTATCGATTAATATTTTAGAGACGTTATTTTTAATGTTATGGACGCGAAATCTGAATTTGATCAGGTCAGCTTTGATTTTAAGTTCGTTTATAAAATTTCTAAGGTTCAAATTAGTTACAAAGATAGGGGGACAGAATTTGCTACTTACATTTGAGACATCATGCGCTGGGACAGCATTAGGGTGATTTAGGTTGGTACTGGGGACGCTAGACGATGAAGTTTTTCCAATACTATGTGCGGTAGGTGAGCAGGAAGATGAATTTTCCGGAACTGATGTTGTAGGAGCTGGAGCGCGCCTGGAGCATTCGATAGGCAGATCACCAAGTAGGGCGAAGCGATTCGCTTTGTCGAAGGAGTTAGAGATGAAGTTGACGACGGAACAGTTAGGACTGTGCTTATGACCCCTTTGTCTTTTACGGGGGACGATAAATTCGTCCTCTAGATCCGAGAAGGAGGGAGGAGTTTCGTCCATGGAGGAAGCCGATTGGGTTGTGACGTTTTGTATATTGTTCCGTGACTTGTTGTTTGAACTCGATCCAAGGTGCAGCAGGATCTCGGCTGCTGACACCAGGCCGGGGCTACCCGGGATAGAGGCCATCATGCGGCTGTGCTGGGTGGAGGGCTCAAGGAGTTACAAAGGATTTGCAACCCGTGTGTTCCACATTTAATAATTGTGTTGATGAATAATTACGGTGATGAGAGGCCGGTAAATAGATATAATTGGTAGATTGATGATCGCAGCAATATGGCGGCTGGATAAAACGAATGAAGGCACGCAGCTGGTTGGCAAACACACACCACGCGGTAGATTAAATCCGAAGAAAATCCGATTGGGTTGAGAGATCCAGTAATAAAAATATATTTAAAACAATAGGTTGATTTAGGGCTTAATAGCCTTACAAAAATTTCATGGGACAATTTCCCAGGGAACACAAAAAAAGTAATAATTTTGTACAACGTAAAATTTAATGGCGGACTTGCACGTCCGTCTCGGTCAGTAGCTCGTCGAGGAAAAAAACAGATGAAAGTGACTGAAAGCATTGTATATGAAACTAATAGTACTATCACTTTGGCAAATCGATGGTGATGCCTCTATCGGCGCGAGATACTACTAGGCCAAAGAGGGCTGAAAATATTACGCTCTCTTTATTAAAATTAATGGAGATCCACTCACATAATTTATACAGTTCTACTTAAAAATAAAACCAATCGCATGCCAATATACTATTTCTTTCCCGCTCATTTTGTCAAATACGAAAGCGAAGTGAGTTACTTTGTTGCAATTGCAATGCGAATATACCGCCGATATCAGCAATCGCATTTCATATCTCAATCTCAGTGCTGCAAAGCCATTTGCTGAGGTAGGTTGTACATGTCTTGTTTCATATTTTACTCAGATTCAAATTTAATTTTCGTATTTTTGTTGTTAATTTACTCAAAGTATACTAATATTTGAGCCTGAGTGAATAAGGAAGCATGAATAATGTATGTTCCCATCATCCCATCCCATATCATCTTTGTCCACGTACAGTATGCACTCTGCTTCAATTCAATAACCGGTTTTTTGAGTATTTTTTTTTGTGTGTGTGCTTAATTGATACTCATCGCTCATATTCAACCTCTACCATTGCATATTGCTTATTATCTTATTTATGGTGTTTTCCATTGGTTTCACTCGGGGATCCACTCATTCTGAAATCCAATGGAACAGCAAAACTGCTTCTGACAGAATCCACCAAAGTATTGGTGAAATGCCAAAAAATAATCTATGGCTGCTGTCAGCCGACTTGTAATAAATACATAAAATTGCACTTGTGTGAGTGCTTCTTGAGTGGATTCTGACTTCAAATCGAGAAGCGAAATTCTCTTCTCAGAATCACCAGAAGAGTATTTTTGTGCCAATGGAACAGCATTTTTTCGATTCCGGACTCTCCCGGACGCTTCTTTTTGTCCAATGGAAAACGACATTAGTTTAATGCGAGTACGCTAAAACCGGTTTGTTGTTGTTTGCACTCTTCAAATCACTTATAAACTCACTCATTACGCCATTATTTACTCTATTCAGAAGGAGTGAACAAACGTTTCTTCTCTCGAGAGAAACGATCGATCACCCCCTAGGCGGCTGGAGACAGAAATAAAAAAATTGGCGTGATGATACTACTATAAGTTTCATATACAATGCTGAAAGTAAGCTCGATGCTCGAAGCAGCGTTGCCACAAAGATACAATTTTATCAATTTAGCTACATTTTTGCTTCCGTGAAAAAAAAAATTGATACTTAAATACTTTTTTTTTATTTTGGTTGAATTAAATACATTTTTCAATTCTCCATTAAAATTCAGCATAGTCCCCCTTTTTCATATATTTTAAATCTTTTTTCAAATATAAATTCAAATTTTTAGATCTGGTAATATTAATATGTGTTTTTATTTTTGAAACTGACTATTGCTCATTCTGTACTGATGTTCCCACCCAATCTGATACTGTACTTTCTAGCACTAGTCCATTTGCATTCGCAAGTTTCTCTTAATTTATGAGAGTGTGAGAGTTTTTCAATACAAGTTCCTCTAAGCCCTTACTCTCTACAGTTGTCAAATGTCAATAATCTCTGCATTAATTATCTTCAGCTAAGTAACGTTTTCGAAACATTTAAACGGTGAATATAATATGTAGATATCTTAATTATTATATATAAATTCTATAAATCTATTTGGAAGACGAATGAATTTAAAGTCAGTACAAATTACTCTGCAATACTTATTTATATTTTTTCAAGTTTGTTTTTAAGATTTTTTTTAATTTTTTTATTTTTTTTGTACAAAATGTATTGACTGATTGTTAGGTGATGTAAAATGTGACGTTTGTTGTTAGGATCTTTGTTTCTTTCGTTTTGATAACTTTATTTATTTGAAAAAAGCAATATTTTCTTGTG